>CAWUFW010003805.1:0-1200000 GCA_963921515.1 Calotriton arnoldi | reverse complement strand
TGCCAGGTTGTACAAGACACCTCTTGGGTGGGATTGTCTGGATCTTGTTTGAATTGGACCGAGTCTAGATCATCTGATGTTAGATCTTTAAGCTCTGGGATTGAGTTCAACAGTTTAAAATATTACAACGATTTGCGTATCGTGGGATGAATATTAATTTCGTAGAGGATGCAGGACAGTTGTCACCCACTGGCTTGCCATTTTTTATATGAGCACAATTCATAAGTGATAGCGGTGAGCCTTGAGTCTTTCTATCTCCGGATCCGATATCCTCTGTGTCAGATGGATCTATGCCATTACAGGATCGTGGAAATGCCGGAAGCTTTCTGTTAATTGGAATCGTTTCCGGTAAAGCTGCATTATTATCTCGCTTTCCTCTTACTGTATTTTGCACTGCAATCTGCAGGTCTCTGCTTCCTAGAAGGGGTCGTTGTAGAAAACCTTGTCCAGGCACTGGGGAATTTGATGCTTCTATTAGATGTAGCATTTTAGGCTTGTTGGTAGCATCATCAGGAGAAGGTGACACAACTAGTCTGTTTGGACACAGGATCAGCCCATCCTTTATTTCGCACTGATGAGATTCCGATGATTTAAAAATTGGATAGATTTCTTTTGGTTTAGGGAGTGAGTTTACATTCATTGCTTTCTTTATTTTATTTGTTTTATTGTGGGCTTTTCTTAATCTTTTCCGTGCTCTTTTAGTTAGCCCTTCTTGTATTGGATTAGAAGATGAAGCTGTGTTATTGATAACTTGAGTATCATCGGCTTCCCGTGCTGGTGGTGACTCGATGGGTTCATTACATTCGATATTATCAGGAGGTTTCTGTGGGCTACTTCGTGTGCTTTCTTCCCTTTCTAATTGGTTTTCCCTTTTTTTCCTCCTTCCTTATTGATGGAATTGTATTTTGTCGCTGGTCTTTGCGCCTATGGGAACCTTTTATGTTTTTTGTCAATTGTTTCCCAATTCCATTTTTGTCCAGTGTGTTCGTAGATTGGCTAGGGGTTGCCACAATTAGTGCTTCGGTATCAAGACAATGACAGTGGTCAAAAACTGTTGTGCCGACTCAGTCTATAGCAATCCTATCAGACATTGACTTGACCTCCGCCACCATAGAGCCCACTATATTTGGTAACTCTGAGATTTTATCTAACATATGGGCACAAGTATATGTGATCAGTTGATTATCTTCATCAGATTGTGCCTTTGCTACCAAATTTGATAGGTTGAGTAACTTGGAGTCTATCCCGGCAACATACAGCGCTAGTGTGTTTAATAGGTCCACTTGGATGTTCAATTTAGCTGAATGAAAATTAGGAGCATTAGTTATGGTGTCCATGGTATTAAGCAGACTACCCCATATTCCATTTTCATGCTCTTTTTTACCCTCTGAAACACGTGCGCCTTTCCGGAAATTTTCATCATATTTAGCTAGTAATGATAGATCTGCTGAATTGAGAGGGTTGATCATGGAATCGGCTTGCTCTACCTTACTTTGTCCATTTGTAAAGAGCACATTCTCTTTATCAATTTTCTTCGGAGTCAAAGTCGGTTTGTGGTCATGTGTAGTGATTCCTGTTTCCAAAGTTAAACTTAATGGATCCATTTCATTTATGGTTTTATGGTCCTCTGGACTTGAATAAGCTTCGGGTATCATATTTTGGCAACCTCTGACTTTATCTGGATTGGACGAGACAAGAATAGGTGCCCGGGTAGGAGATGACAAAAATTCCTCTTCATTTGTATTTTGATTGAAACCGGATTATATGTTAATCACCGTATTGTTCGGATTTAGGCTGATATCCTGTTGTATTCTGTAAATTATATCAGCATTATGATCTCTCACTGACTTTTTCTCTGGCACAAATGATGATGTAGTGACAGTTTTTGTTACATCGGCATGTCCACTAGATACACTTCTTTGCTGAAGCACTCCTGTTGGAGTACTAGGGGCATGAACCTGCGCTTTTACCAAAAGTGGCCAGGGCCTATCACCGTGGTCAAGACCGCATTGCCAACTTTAGATACAATACAAGGACTCTTGTCAGCTATTGAGAGGTTGTTTACCAATTCTTTGTTCCCTGGAAGAAATAAATCATTAATATTAGTACACCCGGGTTTTTTTATAACTTATGCCTTGCATTGTTTTAGCTTTGACCATAGTTGTTTGCACTCCAGCACTCCACAATCTATAATGCCTTCCCTGGGGTCTTTAATATTGCTTTCAAGTGTTTTAAAATATCCTGTGACAGTTGGTTGGCAAGCCACATTATGAGGTTTTGAATATTGAGCATCTTCAGGAGATGTTGATGATAGAACTGCTAAGTTATCTGTTTCTCCTGTTGGGGTACTTAGGCTACTGTGCAGAATTCCCTCCCCATTCTTTCTCCGCCGCTTTAGTTGTGGTCGGGACAATGTCCCATGCAACCGGCCTGACCTCATAACTGTATTTACCCTAAGGGACAGAGGGTCTATAATATGCGAGTTGTTCCAACCAGACCAATAGAACTGAATGCAAGACTCCCCTCTCCCTCCTCCTTTCTCCTCCACACCACCTCCTCACCTTCAGTATGCTGTTTTCAATCGGCTGCCGACCTGCTGCATCAGCCCCTTCACGTTCCTCCTGAGGCTTAAGTAGCTTAAGTATGTAGTTTGATTAAATTAGTTGGCAACGACTCATCCGCAGGCTTCTCACACTAATAAAGTACTGTGCCTTTAAAGAATTAGGGATTCTGAGTTCTGACTGCTCCTTCCACCGTTCGGGGGTGCCGCTACGTTTTTCCACAGCACCACTGACCACTCAACTTCATCTACTGCGTCCACTGGCCACACAGCGGATCATCCAGCAAGTGGGAGCCACTGGAAGGCCGCAAACCGCACCCAACCTAGTCGGGCCGTCTCTGCAGCCCGTTTGTGGCCCACACTCCACGGGTACCCACTAATGGCAGCCGCACTCGCTAGGCAGGTTTTATTTTTTTGGGCAGGACTCCGAGTTTTCTGAGTTCTCTGAGGATTCTGCAGGTGGAAAAGGTGGCTAATGATGGTTGGTGAGGGAAGAAGCGTTGTGACGGTAGCAAATGGCAGTCAACGCCGCCAACGCCGCCACCGTCGCACACAGCCTCGGGGACTTCAAAAGTCCCAACAAGTAAGGTCCCGGGAATCGGCCGACGGTTGACAGCCCGTCGGGGGCCCAGCGGGAGCAAAGAAACAGCAGAGAAACAGCCGCCAAGCTCGCGGCTTGCAGCTCGCGAATCGTGGCTCCACCCCTCGTAGCGTCGTAACCACTTTCCTCTTCGTAATCATTCCAATAGTTCATCATAAAGTACAGATGTGCATGCCAGCTTTCTCTTATGTGTAGCAAGACCCAGAATAATACCACAATCAAATACCATCCCCTCCTGCCTTCCATACTCCTCTGATAATGACGAAATCCATTACCTCATAGGTGCCCAGGCTCGTAAGCCTCTTTTTTTGGCTAATTTGCCTTTCCGAGCATACACAGCCATTTCTGTATGACAAACATATAAGAGTCGAGCCATTGCTGGAACGAAGGGGAAGTGGGATCCAACCAGGCTGTAGCTAAACACAGCCTTACTACCGACATTGCTAGAAACATAAAAGGCTGAGCATAGACCGAGACTTCACCCTTTTGAACCCCCAGTATCAATAACTGCGGAGTCACCTCAATTTGCAAGCTCAGTTTCATCCTAACAAACTTGTTAATACTTTAAAAAAAATCTTTCCAAAGCTGTACAGTCACCAAATAAATGTATCAAATCTGCCACAAACAGCTGGCATCTAAGGCAGCAAGTACCATACACCCCCCCCCCCATTTAGCGATTTTCCCTGGGGTAATATAAAGATTAAACCAAGTTTTAAAATGTGCTTGCAGATTGGCTGGCATTAGCAATGACTGGGCTAGGACTAATGACACTACCGCCTCCCCATTTTCAATCCGAAGCACCCCCTGCCAACGTCTAGTATGTTTATCAATGTCATCAACCATCAAGCTGTTTAAAATCTTATATGACACCTATTAGGGACTTCTGTCCAATAATCAAATCTAATAACTCAACCTTACCAAACGCCACCAACCCACCCGTTTTTTCCCTAAAAAATCCCTAATCTGTAAATTTAACATTTCATTTTAATATCCTCAAATGTACTTATACAATTATCTACTACAACATACCCCAAAATAAATGGGCCCTGCTGTTTCCATCTTCTAACATAAGAGCCCCAGGCAATTTCCAGTAATATAGGGTTTTCTTGCAATGGTGTATAAAATTTAAATGGCCAATGCCCACTTTCTTCCGAACAGCTGACCAAATTCGGTAAGTGCAGCAAAGGGTTTTAAACCTAACTCTTTTAAAATATCCAAACTCTACCTGGTGCAGGAAATAGCCACATGCCGCCTTCCCTATCAGCAATTCGTAGATTGTGGGTAGGCCGTTATCTACAGATTCCCTCTCTCCTACCCCGTGGAATAATATAGCCATGTGTTGCAAGACTGTGGCCCAATAATATAAACGAAGTTTTGGCACTGCCCAACTCCCCGTTCTCTCGGAAGAGTCATAAACTTCAGAGCCCATCTGGGCCGGGCATAGGCCCACAGAAATCTCGAGATCATCCTTCCAAGGCCTTAACCAATAGCTCCTTACTTCCAGCAGAATGGCCCTGAAAAAATATAAATTTTTTGGCAAAAACATCATCTTCACTAGGCTACGTCTTTCAATCAGCGTAAGTCCAAGGGTATTCCATCTCATGAAATCCACTTTTGTTTTCCTAATCAAAGGATCAAAATGTATTTCCACAATTTTATCAATATCTGCTGTGACATTAACCCCAAGGTAAATCACATTTAAGACCACCTGGCTACCTTCCCATGAATATACAACGTTACATCGCGGTGTTTACACTGCCATACCTTTACAACGGAGGCATTACAACGCAAGTCGTTACAACGACTTGCGTTGGAGGGCGCTGGACTTAGGAATAGTGGGCCATTTGTAGGTAATCTGGAAATACCGATTCCTAATTACCGAATTTTACCGAATCGGTATTTATGAATCGGTATTCCCGATATACGTAAAAATTCGGAAAATAATACCGAATCGTTAAAAATCGGTAAATATTTACCGAATCCACAATACCGATCGGTTTTACCGAATCGGTAAATACCGAATCGGTAAATACCGAATCGGTAATTCAAAAAAACAGCAATTGAGGAATCAGCCAATCCTGTGCAACCACCACCCCTCCCAACCAGGAAGTGGCCACACCCAGGCAGGTGCACACAATCAGAACCTTCTGGAGAGGCTGGGAGTGCAGAGGAGAGCAACAGAGCCACTGCCTGAACCTCGCCTGCAAATCTTGCACAATGGACACCCAGGACACAGAAAGAGAAGGAAGAGGAAACTGAAATTCAGTCAGAGGGAACTGCAGGTCCTTGTGGAGGAGGTAGTGAAGCAAAACGCAAAGCTGTTTGGAAAGCAGTCCCTGCAAGTTGCAGAGTCAGTGAAAAGGAGAATCTGGCTTGAAATCCAGTCACAGGTGAATGCCATTGGAGTGACCCCCCGGGACATTGATGTGCTCAAGAAGCGGTGGTATGACATCAGGAGCATCACCAAGAAGAAGATGGCAGATCTCAAGAAACAAGCCAGGCTGACAGGAGGAGGAAGGAACAGGGCACCTGCCCTGACTGAACTTGAGCGGCTCGTGGAGTCCACGATAGAGCCAGAAAGTGTCTGTGGGATCGGGGATGCAGACAGCTCTGCCAGGGCTGCTTCTAAACGAGGTAAGAAGCATGCACAGCATTGTGCCCCCCCTTCCCCTATCCCAAATCCCCAATTGGGCTCTGTGAATCCCACTCCAGAACCGATTTTTGTGCAAACCAGCAATGCATTATGGTAGATGTAGTCAGTGAAACCCCTATCATGACAGGAATCGCACTGAACAACAAGGCATGTGACACACATCAGCGATAAGCAGGCAGAAGACAATGAGATAGTGTGGCAGAAATGTATATTTATTCTTGCTATGCAGGGCTGCAGGTACACTGAGCTAATGTACAATTTCTGTCCACAGGCGAGACATCGCACAGGACTGCTCAGGACAAGGGAGAGAGGGCACCCCGGAAGGACATCACTGAGAAGGCCAGTACGAGTGCAGGGCACACAACAGCACCACAGTCAGCCTCACCACCACAGCTAGCCTCGCCACTACTGCTAGCCTCACCAGCATCAACACCACCTGCAGTGCTGAGACCTAGGAGGCGTGCTGTTGCCAGACTGATGGAGTTTGAGTCCTCCTCAGAAGACTCGAGGGGGGGGAAACATCCACTGTGCCAGTGGATGGTAGCAATGCTGGTTTGCTGTCCACCACTGAGGGAGCACACACAGGTGCCAGACGCCGCCGCAGGGCTCGTGTGAGCAGTCCACCTCCACAGGGTGAGAGCCATGGTGTCTTCGGAGGGCTGGAGGCAAGCATGGTGAAGGTGCAACGCCTACAAGGAAAGGCAATACAGTCAGTCCAGCGACAAATGAGGCGCCTCAATGACAACATGACCAACATTGACAAGGGCATAGGCACAATGGCTGAGGGCATGAAGGAGATGGCTGCAGGCATGCGGGACATGTCCCAGTCTGTGTTGCTGCTGTGCAGCAAAATGGATGAGGACAGAGTTACACGGCGCAGGGAGAGGCAGAAAATGGAGCACCATACAAGGGCAGTGAACCGCCTAGCAACTGCCACTTCTCTGCTCTGCAGGCGCTCCGTGGCCATGCAGGAGGGCCTGGCGCACTGCAGCACTGATGTCACTAGGGGCTGGTAAAGGTGACCACTGCTCTTGAGGTGCTGCTGACAAGTCAGTCTGCCACTACTGGTGCTGTGGAAGTTGGGGACAGCGAGGACACGACCAGTCGGAGCAGCATTACCCCCCTGTAACAGACACCCGGAGGAGCAGCAGACGGCATGGGGCTGCCACTGGTTCCACAGCCAGTGAGGACAGTCACGTAATGGCATCCAGTACTGTTGTGCGTGGCCGCAGACGCTGATGCAGCCCACACTAACAGGACAGAATTGGGTGAAGTAACCCATGACTTCCTACTATGGATGTCAGAAATTGGAATGCCAAGTTTGGCCGTTTGTGTTGTGGCGTAGTGCCCAGAAATTAAAACTACGTCATTACATACAACAACTGGCTGTGTCTCCTTACTTACTTAAAAATAGTTGCATGTGATCTCTGCCCGTCTCTGTCTCCCATCTGTTGCTGGTGGCACTCCTGCTGCGTTGGGCTCTGGCTGTGCTAATTCATCATCATTGTCCTCAAAATCAGTTAATTCCACTTCTGTACCTTTCTTTGTGGCAAGGTTGTGCAGCATTGCACAAGTTGCAATGATTTTGCAGCAGATGATGGGTGTGTACTGACGTGCGCCTCCGCTTTTGTGGAGGCAGCGGAACCTGCTTTTCAATAGTCCAAACGTGCGCTCCACAACGTTGCGTGTTGATTTGTGTGCCACATTGTATCGTCTCTCACTCAGGGTTGATGGGTTTAGGTAGGGAGTGAGGATAAATGACCGCACGGCATATGCACTATCGCCTAGGTGAGGAAGAGAGTGCCATTAGTCACATACACCAATACACATTCATCTGCAGTAAGTATGAGTGAGTGTCACAGTGATTTACCTAGCAGGTATCCTTCTCCAAATTCTCCCGCAGCCAGGCGTGTGTAGATCCCACTGTTCTGGAAGATGTATGAGTCGTGGGTGCTCCCAGGAAATTTGGCCACAATGTCAGTGATGATGTTGGCAGCATCGCAGATTACCTGCACATTTATGGAGTGGGTGGACTTTCTGTTCCTGTAGATGTGCTCAGTGGCTGCTGGTGGGCAGATTGGAATGTGTGTGCCATCAATACAGCCTATGACATGCGGGAACTGTGCCATCTGGTAAAAGTCTGTCTTGGTTTTCAGCAGTTCCGCCTGTGTGTTTGGGAAGCTAATGTAGTGGTGCATTCTCTGCATCATGGCATCCAGGAACTTTCTGAAGAAACGGGACAGGCAACTCTGAGACACCCCGCCTACCGCAGCTATCACCCCCTGGTAACTGCCAGATGCGAGTAGATGTAGGCTACAGAGCACCTGCACATGTGGTGGTATGGTGTGCGCCCTTGGTGTTGGGTGCTCCAGGAGTGGGTGCAAGTCCCTTATCAAGTCCAGGATGGTGTGGGGGTGTAGCCTGTACCTTTCATGGATCTCAGCCTCAGTCTGTTGGAAGATTGTGATGCGCTGTCTGTAAATGCGCTCCTCCCTTCTCCAGATCCTCACTCCTGCTGCCTGTAGACGTAGCCGCCTTGCAATCACATAGAAAGCCGCCATAGTGATCACACTGTTGCATTTTGGGATTGCTTATATTCGCTGTAGATGATTACCACCTGCTTTCAGTCAGTGTTAATTACCGACTCTTAAATACCGAATTTCATGTAATTCGGTATTACCGAATTTACCTACATCTCTTTTTTCGTTTTTACCGATTCTTATTTACCGATTCGGTAAATAAGGAATCGGTGATTTCCGAATGGGTAGTTTTGAATTCGGTAATGATGAATCGGTATTTACCGATTCATAATTACCGATTCCTTCTTTTTGGCCTCCTACATCTCAATCGCCTAAATACCGGTCGGTAACGGGAGATTTACCGAATTTCGGCCGTTACCGACCGGTATTTAGCTACCTACATATGGCCCAGTATGATTTACAATTTCAACTCCAGCCTACGCTACAGTATGGAAGGTGTTGGAATAGTAAATCATAATATTCCTTAGCTTAGAGCGCCTTCCAGCGCAAGTCATTGTAATGACTTGCGTTGTAATATCCGCGTTGTAAAGGTATTGCGGTGTAAACACCGCAATGTAACCGATGTTTCCCCTTCCCATTGTTGTTACTATTTATGACAACCTGAGTTTTATCTTGATTGAGCTGGTACCCAGAGAAACACCCAAATCTGGCTGCTTCCCCTTCAATTTCCCTTACTGCCCCCCACACACCCCAGGTTCAGGGGATACAATTGCCAGATCATCGGCATATGCAAATATTTTAGATTCTCAACTCTGCATCCACACTGATGAAATTGCTGGATTCTTTTCAACACTCTTAATGAGGGGGTCTATATATAAAGCAAACAATAGGGGAGAGGAAGTATATCCTTGTCTTGTGCCTCATTTGATTGCAAGTGTATCCGACTGCCTCCCCATCAATGAGATCTTAGGTCTTGGGTTGTGATAAAGTGCTTTTACAGATTTCATAAAACCTGACCCCAAGCCAGTCCTAACCAAAACCGTCCAAAGGCACGACCAGGAGACCCTATTGGATGCTTTCTCAGCCTCCAGAAGTATTAAACCCATAAGGTCTACCGATGTTTTGGCTGCATCAAATAAAGTGATGACCCAACGGATATGGTCGGTTGTACCCCTCCCTGTGATAAACCCATGCTGTAAAGGGGAAATAATTTTCTTTATCACTTCAGACAGTCGCATGGCCAATACCTTTGAATCGATTTTAACATCACTATTAATTAAAGTGATTGGTCGATATGACCATAGCTTCTGCAAGGGTTTACCCTTTTTTGTAAATACTATTCTGCTTGTCGATGACCATGATTCTGGTGGATCAGTCCCCCTCTGAGCTTGCAAAAAAAACCTCCAGCAAATGTGTTTTAAAACTATCCACAAACATTTTATGAAATTTTCCAGGAAGAAAATCTGTCCCCAATGCTTTTACTGATGCTAGATTTGAAATGGCCACTATTGTCTCCTCTATCGAGAGAGGTTGTTCCAGAAATTCCCGATCCTCATCATTTAACCCTTCTTCTGCCACAGAATCCAAATACCTACCAATTTCTCCTAAATACGAACCCCCATCCTCAGTATGTAGCCGTTGGTAGAACCTTTGGAAGGCAGCTCGTATCTCATCTAGGTTGAAAACCACTCCCATAAGTGGGTCTTGAATTTCCCTAATGTCACTTTGCACTGTCTTTTGTCTCATACGGATTGTGAACTGACACCCCACCCTTTCATTATAGTTATA
The DNA here is from genome assembly GCA_963921515.1 of Calotriton arnoldi. Classification (NCBI taxonomy): domain Eukaryota; kingdom Metazoa; phylum Chordata; class Amphibia; order Caudata; family Salamandridae; genus Calotriton; species Calotriton arnoldi. The sequence continues at coordinate 1,189,918 of CAWUFW010003805.1, read as the reverse complement.
AATCTTATGATTCCATGTCATATATTTATCCGCTGCTTTCCTTGCGGAAATGTCTGTTATTTCAGCTTTGGCCATTGACACTTTTAATTGAGCATCCTCAATCTCTTGCTCCCTTGCTACTGCATCTATTCGGTTAGTTTCCTCTGGCAGAAGAGTCTCATACAACCCATGCAAGTACTGCTTCTCTTTTTTTTGACGGGTCCAACTAAATCTGGAAGTCTTACATGGACACCTGCCTTAAAGGCATCCCATACCATACCTATAAGGGAACTTCTTTCATCCTCTGCCATAAACAACGGGATCCATTCTTTCATATGAGTAACATCCTCCTCATCCAGCAGTAGAGCTCTCGCAAATGACCAACTATGAATTGGACGAGAAACAGAATTCGTGCCCACCTCCAGCACTAGCAGATTGTGATCCGACATTACCCTTGGGTATTTATAAATTCTACAGGCCTGTAATAATTTATTTGCTATGAAAAAAGAATCCAGTCTTGCATGCACTTGGTGTGGTCCCGAAAAAAATGTATATCCAGAATCAATATTTAGTCAATCCAACAAATCCTGGTTATTACCTACAGATCCATATACTGAACAGACAATGAATGAGCTATACATATAACAACATTCCGTAATGACCCATCGCCCATATTTATCTACCCTTTAGCAAGGAAAGCAACAGCCCCCTTTCGGTGCTAAAATTGCCACCCCTGCGTTCGTGTCCCTTGTGTAGTGCAGCATATGACCTGATAACACGTAAAATCCAACACACTACGTCTTGACCCTTCAATATATATACGCCTTTAAAAATTGCATCTCCAGATTAACCCTTTGCTTTTTTTGCAGGTTATTTAGCCCACATATATTGAGTGTAGCTATCCATAGGGTACTCATCTATCAAGATAGAAGTTACACCATGACTCGCAACCTATCCTGCTGCTAAAGCCACCCATTCTCTCTGCTTGGAAACACCCCCCCTGTGCACTCCCCTCCACCTAACCCTTTCCCTAGTGAACACACCCTACCTCCCCCACCTCTACCAAGAGCTAGCAGGTTAACCATGACCCCAGTGATGCCACCAACTAAACACACCACCCACCACCCCCCACCCCTTCCGGCTCCAGCCAAAACCCTCAGTGACCCCACAGTACAAGAACAAGTCTAAGTTATCAACCGCCCTTTAATCATGTACAAGAACCATAAAGAACCTTAAAGAATAACGCTTGAATCCAGTGTACCTTATAAGATGACACTGCTTCAGTAGAAAGGTATGGTACATAATTTGAGTAAATGTCCTAAAAATTACACCGATATACAAATCGGGTAGTAGAACAAAAGAAAATTAATGATCGGTAGAACTGGATTTGACTGCTTGTATATGTATTTGTGAACAAGAATAGTAAATGTATTTGTGAACAGGAATAGAAAATTCTTGTGTTTTGCCAATGTGATTAGAACATTAAAAGAATGTTTGTGTTTATCTTTAGTGATTCATTGTGAACATACCTAAACTGTCCAGAAGAAGGTGACGAGATTATACAAGTTTCACCGAAACGCCGTGTTGACATTTGCCCATTGGTTTTTAACTTTTTTTAATATCAACATTTTATGGAAATGTATAATGTATTATGAAATTGTCTATTTGACTTTTGATATTTTATATAAATGTGAAATTGATGATAATATGTATTTTTAATATGTTCATGTATATGTTTTTAAAATTGAACCGACTGGGTTTTTAATAAAGATAACACAAATATAAGGAATAAAAGGTTTCTCTTTTTTCTTTTTTCCTTTTTCTGAGAAAGGAATCAGTTATAAACATATAGAGATTTGTCGCTTTGGCTTAAATGTTTCTGTTGTTTTAGTAATATCATATATATTGTATTAATTATAAATCGTGATACATTATATTGCTGGTAAGCTTTTCTTGTGATAAGAGGCAATTCTACTGATGGATTAATTTTTATGTGAGGTTTGGATGAGAAAAGGGAACTTTTGTTGTTTTCAGTTATATATCCTGTCCCTCTTCTCGATATTGGGGGTGGCTCCTTGTGGTGTTTTACAAGGACAAGCCTAACTTACATCACCTCCCCTCCACCTTAAATCTAGACATTCATGACGAATAATGCACAACCCCTCCCCTTGTTCCCGCCATCTTAACACTAACCAGGCCCCCTGATATCTCTTTCAGAAACTCTTATGCTTTAATCTCTGACGTAAAGGTCTGAGTCCTTCCTTTAAAAACAACTTTAAGACAAGCTGGATTCATCAAAAATACTTCACATCCTAGTCCCTGAAAAGGAGAGAACAATTGCCGTAATCACCACTTACTTTCCTGTGTCACAGAGCAAAAATCTGGCCTGACAAAAATGTGTGGATGTCGAATGACTGCTTTGGCTCGAGTCTAACCTTATCTGCGATTGCTTGACAAAATAAAAAATTCCCCAAAACACCAGGATCGCTCTCGGTTTTTCGGTGATTGTCGATTTTTCTTGAGCATCAATGGAAATCTATGAACTCATTGCACCTCCGCCTCCCAATCCCAATATGCAAGGTCTGGAAAGGCTCCTTTTAGCATGCCCAACATAAATGACCTTATATAATTTCCTTCTGGATTCTCTTTGAAGCCTAAAAATATCCTTTATGGAACTAAAACACAACTTTTGTTAATGTGATGAATGTGATGGTGATATCTGTTAATGTGAACAAAGGATCTGTAGCCTTACAAGACTTCATTCACACCTGTAAAAAGAGAACAGGAGTCTCCATTGCCCCATGTATGACATCTTCAGGAGGTTGGGTGAGCTCAGTACTGCAGATAGCCATCTGACTCTTCTTCTTAAATCATGGCCTGATTTAGATCTTGGCATACGGGTTACTCCATCACAACGGTGACGGATATCCCATCCACCAAAATATAAATACCATTATATCCTATGGGATTTATATTTCAGCGGACGGGATATCTGTCACCGTTGTGAGGAGTAACCCTTCCGCCAAGATCTAAAGCAGACCCTAAATCCGTCAGTGTGTGGCAGATCTGTGGCTAGAGCCTCAGTGTTTCATGAGTGTAAACATTTGCAACTACCTTTTCAAACAAATACATTGAGGTCCAGGGTCTGCATCCTGATGGGCTCTGCTGAGGCAGCTGCAGAGCAGAATACCTGTTTTATGCACCCTATATTTCTCTGAGTTAGTGCTTTATTTTCTACTCATACAGCTCAGAAACTGTGAGCAAGTTTTGACTCTTTCTCTTTCTACGCTGTGATGTGCGAACAAAATAACGTTATGAGTTCTTTACTGTTAGAGTTCCTGTCTGTACTTAAGGAAGAAATACTTATTCATACTGGGATGAAAGAGTTAATTTTAGCAAAAGGAAATTTTAGAGTCATATTTAGCAATGGTGAACACAATTACAGTAGAAAGTAATTACAGTATACGAGAACATGAGCAATCATGCTTCCTGTGACTGCAGAATGGAGGCAGGAATTGATTTGATAATTTGTGTTATTAATAGTGTATTTATACTAATAATTATCTGTCTGGAACACCTGTTCATTAATGAAATGTTCATTATGTGTTGCACCTAATCATTGTCTACGACTTAAAAGGATATGTCATATTTTAGTTTCACAATAATCTTTTCACATTTTTCACTTTATTATGGGAAACTCAAGATGAACTTTTCTTTATAATTTAAAAAAGTTATTGAAAGGAAGTGACAGATTGCCTGGTAAGTTCAATCTCTTTATTAGTTGAAAAAGAGATGTCCAGAGTAAACGACCGGCCAGAGCAACAGCAAAGTACAACTGCTGTTCTGACCATTCCACATGCCACCGTTCTAGTATAGAACCATGGTAATGGTGGAAGGTGCACACATTCAAAGGAAAACATTTACTTAAAGATACATGAACTTCCTACTGCAAATGCTCAGAACCCAACACATCTTCCCCCTTAACCAAAACAAAATAAAAACAAGAATGTAATATCATAAAAGCAAAATACACAAGAACATCATACAGCAAAGATGCAAGCAAAGAAACCAATTGTCAAGATATTACGATTTGACATAATCCTTTAACCAAATGGAAGGTTTCCGTTCTCTTGCCGAAATTCTGGAACTTGGTTCACCATGATCGGAACCAGGAACATTGTGAGAAAATATATCCACACAAGTATTCCCAGGTGAACTTTGTTTAGATAACTTTTCCATATTCCACCATTTACCATCACATAATTTAACTGCTCTATTCCTTATGCAAGTAATTTGCATTGCACGTGAAAACTTAGAATGACCCTTGGTTATATAACCAGGAAGTCTCACCTTGACCCAGTCACCTACTTTAAAAGCAAATTGTTTCCTTCCTTTAGTAGGTTCCTTGGTAACATACTTACTTTGAGCTTTGAGACAATCAGCATTCACCAAATCGCGATTAACCTTGGAAGTACTCAGATCTCGCATCCATGGTCTAACCAACTTGGACGAAGCTGTTCTGCCTTTCAATAACATAAAGGGGGAAACTTTAGTTACAGCATTGGGTGTGGTTCGCAAAGCCCACAATAGATTAGAAAGCTCTGTCCTCCAGTCTAAACCATTTACCACGGACAGTTGAATGCTATCCTTAATAACCCTGTTGCAGCGTTCCACTAAACCATTACTGCGGGGGTGATATAAGGAAGTGGTAATGTGTTTGATACCCCAATGCGACAAAAAGTCCTGGAACTCCTTGGACACAAATTGTACCCCATTGTCAGTGACAAGTTCCACTGGAGCACCTTCCTTTAAAAACAGAGATTGAAGAAAATTAACAACCTCCACAGTAGATGCCGACTTCACAAATTTTACTTCAGGCCATCTTGTACCGTAGTCTACCAACACCAGACCGTACCTGCTCCTTTCATCCAACACATACATAGGACCAATGATATCTAAAGCTAATTTAACCCAAGGTTAGTCAGGAATAGGAATGGCTTCAATGGGACTAGGAAAAGTGATTTGTGATTTATCACTGGTGGCACATGAAATACAATCTCTTACAAAATGTTCAACAGAACGATCCATGCCAGGCCACCAGAATACTTCTCTAAGTCTTCTCTTCATCGCTCTCATGCCTATATGGCCCTCATGGGCAAGTAACAAAATCTTACTCTGAAGAGATACAGGTGCAACCAACAAATCCATTCTCTTGAGAATGCCAGATTGAAGATTCAACTCAGAGAAAACATGTTTAAATGACGCTACATCTTCGTGCTTAGGCAACCACCCTTTACCTAACATAGAAATTACTTCTTGTAATAAGATATCTTGCTAAACAGCATTTTTCCACTCTTCTTCTGATATGCATGAAAAACTAGAATCCACTAATGAGGCTACTACACAAAATTCCTCCTCAGTTTGTTCACCATGTTGTTCATTTACTAGAGGCAGTCTGGACAAACAGTCCGCAAAAATGTTCTTAACACCAGGAATGTATTCCAAATGAAAATGAAATTCCATCAACCTATAATGCCACTTAGCAATACGGGGAGTGGCATTACCCGCTCCTTTGGTGGTGAGTAAATTAAGCAAAGGCTTGTGATCCATGCGAATGGTAAATTCAGAACCCCATAAGTACTGTCTGAAATGATCCACACCCCACCAACAAGCTAAAGCTTCACGCTCTATAACTGAATAAGTGGACTCCACACCTCTCAAAGTGCGCGAGGCGAAAGCCACAACCTCCTCTTTTCCCTCTCTGACTTGTAGAAGAACAGCGCCCAAACCATATTGGCTGGCATCAGTGACTACAATGGATCTATCATGTGTGTCAAATAGTTGTAAAGGAATGGCCTTACTTAATTCTAATCTGATAGACTGAAATTCTTTCTCCAAATCAGATGACCAAAAAAATTGTTGGTTCTTTTTTATTAGTAGTCTTAAATTGTGAGTTTTGCTACTACAATTGGGAATGAATCTGGCGTAGAATTCCAACATGCCATAAAACGATCTAAGTTGATCTTTGTTCTGTGGAGAAGGAAAAGACTTAATAGCAATGACTAAATCTTCCTTAGGTTCCACACCTTTAGCTGAAAGCTTATAACCAAGGTAATTTACTTCTTTGACAGCAAATTTACATTTTTCAGCCTTTAAGGTTGCACCACGATCAGTTAACATGGATAATACAATAGCTAATGTCTTGTCATGAGACTCTAAGTCTTTACCATAAACCAAAATGTCGTCCTGGAAACACTTTACATTTGGTACCTCAGCAAACATGGATTCCATTACCCTTTGGAATACCGCCGAGGCTGACGCCAATCCGAAAGGCATCCTTTTGAACCTATACGCACCAGCAGGAGTGACAAAAGAAGTGAGGTGACGACAGTTTTTTTTAAGAGAAATTTGGTGATAAGCTGATGACATGTCTAAGGTGGTGAACACTTTGGCATCCTTGAGAGAAGTCAACATCTCTGTGATATTCGGAAGGGGATGTCTATCCACCCATATTTTGTCGTTTAAGTCCCTCAAATCAATGCACATCCTAAGAGTCCCATTGGGTTTCCTGGCTAAAACTACAGGAGAAAGCCATTCTGAGCTCTCTATGGGTTCAATGATGCCTTGATTGCAAAGAGATTCAAGTTCATTAGATAATTCCTTCCTCATTGCCAAGGGAACCCGTCTGAATTTGTGCACAATGGGTTGGACACCTTGTTTAAGAATGATTTGATGAGAAAAACCTTTAATTTTCCCCAAAGTACCCTTGAACACTGATGGAAAGGAAGTTTTCCAATCATGGACATCTACAGAACACACAGATGTAAATTGATCTCTAAGCAGAACCTGTTCAGGACTGTTAGGATCCAAAATGATTCCCAAATTTTTTTGTTCCAACCAACCAAGAAGAGAAGATCTATCTTCTGCTACATAGACGGTAGCAGTAGTGGCATGATCTTTAAACGTTAAGGTACAATCAAATTCACCCAAAACTTGAACAGGTTTGCCACCATACGCTACTGGTTTAATAAGAGACTTCCTTAAAGGAATATCAGTTAATTTACACCACTCTTCAGGACCGATTAAAGTGAAAAAGGAACCTGAGTCAGCCATCATGGAAACATGTTTACCATTAACCCCAATTTGACAGTAGGGCCGTTTTATACTGGGAGGTTGAAGTTTTAATATTTGAGACACATTTTCAGGAATACTGGTATTGGGAAGAATACTACAACTGTTTTGAGGTGCTTTATCAAATGCATCCTCAGCAATGGATATTAGAGGCACACTTACAGGATTATGTGTTGCACTCAATATGTTATGGGATACTTGGACAATATCTTCATCAGTACAGGACAACATCATGATTTCATTACCATCTTCACTGTCGGAATCAGGATCTGCTTCAGATTTGGTTTCAATGGAAAGTACTTTTTTGGTGTTATGTTTAAAATTGGAATTACTGGGTTTAGACTTACAAACCTTAGAGAAATGACCTTTCTTTTTGCATTTAACACAAAATTTATCTAAGGCAGGACAAAACGGCGCATTTCCTAAATGACTTCTACTACCACATCTATAACATTCAAATGGTTTACGTTTGTCATACTTAGTCTCTTTTTTGACAATAACTTTGTCAACAGCAAGAGCATGAACCTTAGTGTCTAAAGCCATTTGATCCATATACATTGCCGTGGATTCAATATTTTTAGCTATCTCTAGCGCTTTATCCAAGGTTAAGTCTTGTGTAGTTAGTAATTTCTCTTGAATCTTTTTGCTATTAGTTTTTTCAACTAACTGATCTCTCAGCATTTCATCATGAAACGTTTTGTAGTCGCACGTGGAGGCTAATACTCTTAGGTCACTTATAAACGTATCAACAGGTTCACCAGGTAACTGTTTCCTCATATAAAACTTGTGCCTCTCCATGATGATGTTATGCTTTTTTTTAAATCTGGAATCTAACATTTTTAAAGCTGAAGCATACTCATCAATAGCATCACCTTCACCCATGACTACCGTAGGAGGCAAATGTTTCAACACTTTTCTTCCCTCTGTACCCAAAGAGTGATGCAGTAACGCAAACTTTTTTTTTTGTGTGAAAACATCCGCTTCAATGGCTTCTAGGTAAGCCTCAAAACCTTCAAACCATAATTCCCATTCTACAGGAGGATTACCAAGTGTAGAGAGAAAGGGGGAAGGTGGAAGTACAGATTGTTGCATGTTGTAGGATAAGCAAATATGCAACAATTAGTGGAAGAAATTGGAGAAATAAGAATAACAACACTTAAATTGTTAAATTGTACAGTAACACACCCCCAAAATACATAAACTGTAAACAATTGTAAGAAGTTGTGCACATTCGAAGTAAAACTGGAATGACTTTACAGCTGTGCACATCAGCGATTTCTTAGATTCAGTGTGCACCAATGTTAGCAATAAAATAATTTGCAGTGGTACCAGTTACTGAGAAACTTGAACAGTGCTTATGCAAGAAACTGTGGCTTCTAGTTGGAGTTGTACGCATTAGCAATCCTTTACTTGACTGTGCCGCACGAGAACAGATCGTAATCACCAAATTGGATAAGAATAAAGTTGTTAGTAAATGTATACAACGATGCGATACAGATCGATGTTGGTTCGTTGTATAAAATAAGGAAAATGCCTCTTCAATGTACGATCTATTTAAAGCTGTGCGCATCAGCGATGCTTGAATCAGCTGAGCGAGTGATGGCACTGAATTGAAGGATCGAGGTTGGCCAGTTGCTAGGAGACAGGAAGAATGCTCTTCAAAATAGCCACAGAGTACGTGACCGCGTACGGAGAACAGCGTCAGGACAAGCGTTGCCAGGAAACAAAGGATGCAGCTGGTAGACGCTGCGTAGTACTACGTAGTAGTGCGTAGACGTGAGGCAGCAGGAAACCACACAATGGATGCCTCTCACGTGCGGACAAAGAGCAAGGCAGTGCGCGAGAAAACAACTGAAACCTCGTGCTGCGCTCGAGCTCTTGGGCAAGATGGGCGCGAGGAAGGGAGAGGGTAGAGATTCCTGGTAGTATAAATGTAGGTTGAAGTCCTACCAGAATCCGTGATCCGTGTTCAAGTCCTGGCAGAATCCGTCCATCAACACGAAGGGAGGAGATCCGAAAGCTTGAGGAAATGCGCTGTCTGCACTAACGGAGAACGCGATCAGGTCGCGAAAAGTTCCCCTTGGGCATCACAATGCTTCCGGCCGGTCCAGGGTCCAAATCCAGTCGTCGCCAGTGAAAGGAAGTGACAGATTGCCTGGTAAGTTCAATCTCTTTATTAGTTGAAAAAGAGATGTCCAGAGTAAACGACCGGCCAGAGCAACAGCAAAGTACAACTGCTGTTCTGACCATTCCACATGCCACCGTTCTAGTATAGAACCATGGTAATGGTGGCATGTGCACACATTCAAAGGAAAACATTTACTTAAAGATACATGAACTTCCTACTGCAAATGCTCAGAACCCAACAGTTATGTTCTAGACTTTTCTCAAGGAAAACTAAAGTGAGTATGGAAAAAAATAAGGCAAGGATTTCTCGTAGCAATTGACCATTACAATACCTTTAATCTTTCAATTCACCCACTGCCGGTTAGGGAAGCACGTTTTAAGGATATGTTATGGTTAGCCTATCTACAGTAGAATTTGCTAATGACCCTGAAAACATATTGAGATAACTCAAATAATAGGGCCAGATTTATAAACCTTCTTGGCGGAGTGTGTGTCACAAAAGTATACAAACCTACACAAAATGTTTTTTGTTAGATTTACTTTCCAGCACAAAACGTATTTGCCTGAAAGTAACGCAAAGCATTGCAAAACAGCACAAAGCAGCATAAAGCCCTGTAATGTGTTACTTTGCGTCAATGGGGCAGTCTATGGGTGGTACATGGGCATTCCCATGCAACCACCCATGGTTTTGAATGCAAATCTCTATTTACCAACAATAGTAGACAGGCCTTTGCACCAAAAAATAATGCCACTTTAAAGGTGTTAAAAAGGAGAAATTATTTTATTTCTCCTAACTTTTCCCCATTTGCATGTGTGCTGCCCTGTGCAGTACACTCCGAATGGGGAAATGTTTTGAAGTTAGTCTAGGCATTGTATTTTGTACTGGAAGGTGCCTCTTCCAGTACAAAACCTGTGCTAGACTCACGCAGACACCTTTGCACTACAGTGCATAGGTGTGTGTGTGGTGCTTGGCAGCCTGATTGAGCACCAGTTCTGGAGAGAAAGCAAGGTAGTGCAGTATTTTGTAGATATGGCATATTCTTACTTCAGGAAAAGAGGGTTTTTGTACAGTGTGCCCCCACTTTTTGCCCCGATTTGGACCACTAGATGCTGGTTTCCTGACTATGGTTGTGCCCTGGGCTTTGCTAACCTGGTCCCGTGCTCTGTGTAAAAGGTATACAGTAATTAGGTGTAATTACAATTGACAACCTACCTGTAAGTCCCTAGTTTATGATAGGGTATGTAGGTTTCGAGGTCCTGTGGGTTTAATGCACTTAAGTATGCGCTGCTGTGGTGCCAGCTGTCATTTTAAATCCAGCCCTGCTTTGCAGGCTGCTTTTAAAATAAAGCTATGCCCTAATTTGACTTTGGTATTCAATGTACTTTCAAAGTCTTAAACTACCTTATTTGTACATAAAAGGCACCCCTAGGGCCTGGCATAGGTGCCCCCAGGGTAGGATGCATTGTTAAAATAAGCAGGGGCATTATAAAACATGTTGTATATGCCCTGGTGAAGGAAAAACTGCCAATTTTGTTTTTCTCCTTTGTAGATTGCTAGCTCCATAGGCTAACGTGTGAAGGCTTTATTAAACTTTAATGAAACATACCTTTTGACAGGAATGAGCTAGAAAAATAATTCAAAGCATGAAAATAATAGTTGCAATAAATCCAGCAACTTACCATGGTTGTATTTATTATAATTATGGCAGGGAAGTCGTTATAGAACTGACTTCCCAAAGTTACCAAATTTAGCCCTGTAGCAGCCTCTTCTGATTGGCCAGCCGTTGACAGGGTGAGCCAACCTTCCTTTATTAGGTGTAAAGTGTCCTGGGCTGACACAAAGGAGGCATCTGGTGGGAGGAGATGTGCTGCTGCAGATGACAGGACAGGAAGGGGGCTGGGAGGCCAAACTGGTCTTCAATGAGGAGAAAGACAGTAGAGACAGGAAGCAGGCCCATCCCCATTTACTGCACACCCAGCCAGATGGGAGCTCCTGTAATTAGATTATGAGAGGGGCTGGAAGAAGAGTGTAGGGAAACATTAGCCAGACCAGTGGGTTGTGCTAGCCAGACAAAAATATGAAACACTTTTAAGGAAGTTGTCACCACAGAGGGTGCACCCTGCACCCCATTGGTCAGGGGTGCCCCCTCCCCATCTTGCGAGCCCAGAAACTGAAATAAATATGAGAGAGCTGTCCAGCAACTCAGATTCCTGCCTACAAATATCAAGTGAAGAAGGACTGCACTGCTGAACCCTTGGTCTGCGACACAAGAGGACTGCACACATAAGGACTACCTGCTGCACACCTTGGGCTTTACTAAAGAGGACTTTGCCTGGCTTCAAAAGATTAGGGAGTGGACTCCCTGAAAGCAACAATTACAAAAGAGCTTCAAGAAGTCACCTGCATCAACTCCATATAGACAAGCCCAGCTGACCAGCTTCACCTGGACATATAACGGATTTGACCAGGTGAAGCTGGACCCTTGTTTTGTGTTGACACTCAAAGACTCAAAGAGCCATATGGAGAAGAAGGACTGCCCTGCTGGATCCTGGAACTGCACAACAGAGGACTGCACTCATAAGGACTGAACCTGCTGCACTCACAAGGCTTCACAACAAAAGGAATTAGGATAGGACTCCGTGATCAGCAACAGGTAGAAAAGTGCTAGAAGGGCTGCCTACAACATTAACCCCTTCGATGCTCATGACGGAGCGGTTCCGTCATGAGCATCGGTTGGGCTGTGCTCATGACGGAACCGCTCCGTCATGAGCACAGCCCATGGGGGAAGCGCTGGCGCTCTCTAATGGGTTGCCGATCTTGCCCCCACAGAGGGGGATGGCAGCGGAAGAGTTTCCGCTGCCACCCCCGACCCCCCCACGCATTCCCATGACGTCAGCGCGCACAGCGTGCGCCGACGTCATCAGGAAGCGCTGGACGCGCTGGAAACCATTTGTTTACAGCGCGTCCAGGAGGAGGGTAAGTTTTTGCTGCTCCGGTGGGCCGGGGGGGGCACAGTGCGGCACATTGAGGCATCGGGGGAGAGGAAACAGTATTTCCTCTCCCCTGATGTCTCAATACAGGGCATTCCTGCTGCACGATCGCGCATAGCGTCGCGATCGTGCAGCAGGATTGCCCCACTAGGCACCGGGGATTTCTTTTTTAGTTAAAGGAAGCGACCCCTTGGGCAAGGGTCGCTTCCTCAAGGGGACAAATTATATTTAGACGTTTCTGCCCCCCCGGGGCCAGATCGCCTTGGTTTTTGGGCGTTTCTGGGCCCAGGGGGGGGGGGGCAGAAAAGCCCACTAGAGCCAGGGATATTTTTATTTCAACAAAGGAAGCGACCCCTTGGGGAAGGGTCGCTTCCGGGGGCCTAATTTAAAAAAAATATGTATTCTGCCCCCCCTGGGGGCAGATTGGGCCGTGTATGAATACCCCACTAGACACCAGGGAGTCCTTTAATTATTTAAAGGAAGTGCCCCCTTGGGCAAGGGTCGCTTCCTTAGGGGGGCCCATTTTTTTTAAAGACTTTTCTGCCCCCCCGGGACAGATTGCAAGGGTTTTTTGGCGTTTCTGGCCCCAGGGAGGCAGAAAAGCCCACTAGAGCCAGGGATCTTTTTTTAAAAAAAATTAAAGCGACCCCTTGGGGAAGGGTCGCTTCCAGGGGCCTCATTTTTTTAAAATGTGTATTCTGCCCCCCCTGGGGGCAGATCGTCCCGTGTATTTGGCCTTTCTGCCCCCAGGGGGGGCAGAATACCCCACTAGAAACCATGGAGTTATTTAAAATTTAAATAGAAGCGACCCCTTGGGCAAGGGTTACTTCCGGGGGGTGGGGGCTTTTTTTTTAATGTGCATTCTGCCCCCCTTAGGGGTAGATCGGGCCTTTTTTGGGCCTTTCTGCCCCCAGGGGGGGGGCAGAAAACCCCAGTAGACACCAGGGACTTATTTGAAATTAAATTGGAAGCGACCCCTTGGGCAAGGGTCGCTTCCAGGGGGCAGATTTTTTTTATATGTGTATTCTGCCCCCCCTGGGGGCAGATCGGCCTGTTATTTTGGCCTTTCTGCCCCTGGAAGGGGGGGAGGGCAGAAAACCCACTAGGCACCAGGGATTTTGTGTAATGGAAGCGACATGGTTGCTTCCAAGGGGGTAACATTTGGTTAATGTTTTTTCTGGCCCTCCTGGGGACAGATCTGCCCCTTTTTTTGGCCTTTTTGCCCTGTTCGGGAGGGGGGAGGCAGAAAACCCTACTAGGCACCAGGGATTTATTTCTTTTGCAAGGGGGGCACATTTCTGTCTGCTGTTTTCTGCCCCACCCTCAGACAAGCTCACTGATCCCTTATGCAAGTTCACCCCCCATTTGTCATAGCCCTATTTGAAGGGCCATCTGGCAGATTGACCATTTGGGTAGTGACATAGCGTGTTATAATGTTAATTGTTTTATTTCTTGTGATTTGCAATTGTAATGCTTTATTTCTCCCTTTTTGTTCTAGGTGAAAGCTTTTGCTCTTTAGACTGTTGCAGGTTGCGGTTTCGTTACTTTTGGTTCTGCTGTTTGTGTAGTTGCTTGTGTTTGGTAAGAGACTTTTTTTGTACAATGTAAATGACTTTCATTTGTCTGCATGAATGTGTCTTTTTGCAAATGGTGTAATAATAGCAGTATGTTTAGCTTCTGTTTTTTGAGTGTCAAAAACGTTTTGCATTTGTGCTCGATGTGTATTTTGTTGTCTTGTGAGTAATTGGTTTTGTTTTTTTCTTTCTAGTGGGATATCGTTGGTTTTTGCTGTCTCTCTGCAGAGTAAGTGCTGGTGAGTGTAGCTGTCTCTTGCAAGTGAATTGTATAGTTTGAGTATATAGATCTTTATGATAAAGGCACACATTTTGTTTTTACTTACTTATTTTGCACAGTGTTGGTTGTTGTTGAGTTGTTTGTGCAGTCTCCTTTCTTAGTAAGGATAATGGCTAGCCGCAGGATTACTGCTCAGCAGGTTGTTGGTATGCTCTTTTAGTCTTCCTCTGACCATGGTTCAGAGACTGACTCTGCATCTGAGGCAGAGGAGGGAGGGGAAGATTCAGGCAGTGAGTTTTCTCTCCACATGGAATCATCGGATGATGAAGCTACTCTCAGTGCGGATAAAGCTACTCTTAGTGCGGATGAAGTGCCTGTGTTAGAGGAGGATATTGATGTGCCGATAGTGCGCCAAGAGGCATCTGGGCTGCAGCCTGGGGCTGCAAGGCTTCCCGTTGGTATAGTGCGGCAAGAGGTATCTGGGTTGCAGCATGGGGCTGCAAGGCTTCCAGTTGAAAGTGATTACATCTGGGTTGCCCCAGGCATGGTGCAGCCGGCATTGCCAGACTTTAGTGGTGTTCCAGGGTGTAGAGTGAACACAGAAAATCTTTTGCCGATAAAATTTGTTCAGTTGTTTATGGACGATGTGTTTTTGGCAGAGATTGTTGAGCAGACTAATTTGTATGCTGAACAGTTTTTGAGGGACAACGGTGCCAGCCTTAAGCTTCATTCTAGAGCTACCCGGTGGACTCCCACAAATCTGGAAGAGATGAAGAAGTTCTTGGGTTTAACTTTTTTGATGGGCTTGCTAAGGAAGCCATCAATGTCTTCATATTGGTCTACTAGTCCCTTGATGGCAACGGCTATATTTCCGGCAGTCATGAGTCGTGATAGGTATTTGCTTCTGCTTCGGATGCTGCATTTTGTCGATAATGGTTTAGTGTTGCCACAAGATCACCCTGAGTGTGACCGTCTTTTTAAGATTCGGCCTGTCATTGATCACTTTGTTGATCGATTTTCTGATATCTATGCTCCAGGCAAAGAAATAGCTATTGATGAGTCTTTGGTCCTGTTCAAGGGCCGCTTGGTTTTTAGGCAATACATTCCTAGTAAGAGGGCACGCTATGGAATTAAGCTGTATATGCTGTGTGACAGTAGGACTGGATATGTCTCTAATTTCAGGGTGTACACCGGTGAGGAATCCAGGATTAACCCCCCTGGTTGTCCGTCCACTTTTGGAGTGACTGAGAAAATTGTGTGGGAACTTGGTAGAGGTCTTTTTAACAAACATCACCATTTATATGTAGATAACTTCTACACTGGTGTGCGGTTGTTCAGAGAATTGGCCAAAGTGGACACTGTTGCTTGTGGCACAATCCGCTCTAACCGTAAAGGTTTCCCATAAGAACTAGTTTGTCAAAAGCTTGTGCGGGGACAGTGCAGTGCGTTGCGAGGAACTTCTAGCTGTGAGGTTTTCAGACAGGAGAGATGTCTCCATGCTGACTACCATCCATGATGAAAGCACTTCACCTGTGACTGTTTGGGGTCAGGTTGCTGAAGCGCGCAAACCTGTGTGAATTTTAGACTATAATAGGCACATGGGTGGTGTTGACAGAGTAGATCAGAGGTTGGAACCTTATGCTGCTCTTCGTAAGGCTTACATTTGGTATAAGAAGTTGGCTATCCATCTTTTCCACTTGGCAACCTTTAATGATTTTGTTGTATTCAAGGATTCTTGTCCTGAGTCAAAGATGACTTTTGCTAAGTTTCAGGAGTCTGTAATAGGCAGCCTTGTTTTAGTGGAACAGGCAAGTGTTCCTAGAGTTGGAGTGGTGGAGGATGTGGCTAGATTGAAAGATCGCCACTTTCCTGATCACATTCCTCCCATACCCTCAAAAGACTTTCCCAGGAGGAGATGTAGAGTCTGTTGGCGAAGAGGTACGTGGAAGGAGACTTGTATGTACTGCTCCGAGTGTCCTTTTAACCCTGGGCTGTGTGTGCCTGCTTGTTTTAGAATGTACCACACGCAAAATAATGTTTGGGAGCATCCATGAGTGGTAAAGTGAACTGCCTGGCCTCTACTGTTTAATATTTTTTGTTCAGTTTCAAGGTTGGCATTTGTGTAGTGTATTTAGTTTCAGATTTTGTGATAGTAGATTTGTATCTATTTGCAATTTGTTTGTGTTTTCTTATTTGTATAAAAAAATCCTAAATGTGATGGCGGTGTGCGAGGAGTGGTGCTTGGCTGGCGGTGTGCATGGACTGGCGCTTGGCTGGCGGTGTGTTTGGATTTGCGCTTGGCTGGCGGTGTGCGTGGACTGGTGCTTGGCTGGCGGTGTGTTTGGACTGGCGTTTGGCTGGCGGTGTGTTTGGACTGGCGCTTGGCTGGTGGTGTGTTTGGACTGGCGCTTGGCTGGTGGTGTGCGTGGACTGGCGCTTGGCTGGTGGTGTGTGTGGACTGGTGCTTGACTGGCTGTGTGCGTGGACTGGCGCTTGGCTGGCGGTGTGAGTGGACTGGTGCTTGTCTGGCGGTGTGCGTGGACTTGCGCTTGGCTGGCAGTGTGTGTGGACTGGCACTTGGCTGGCGGTGTGTGTGGAGTGGCACTTGGCTGGCGGTGTGCGTGGACTGGCGCTTAGCTGGCGGTGTGAGTGGACTGGCGCTTGGCTGGTGGTGTGGGTGGACTTGCGCTTGGCTGGCGGTGTGGGTGGAGTGGCGCTTGGCTGGCGGTGTGTGAGTAGTGACTTGCTGATGGTCACTACACACACTGCTAGCCAAACACCACTCCACGCAATCCGTGAGCTGGTGTGGTTGCTGTGTCAGGAATGTGGGCGTGTGAAAGTGATGGGCCCTTGAATGGCGCTGTCTGCTGGTGTGACTGTTGTAATGTGCTGGGCCCGCGGCTGGCGGTGTGAATGGTTTGTATGTGTCACATGTATGAAAGGTGTATGAATGGCCTGTAAAGAGGTTGGTGCCTTGTCGTGGCTTTACAGCTCACGAGCTGTGAGTCAATGGTTCAGTTTCTCGTCCTTTCAATTATTAACAGTGCATTTCATTTTTGTGAAATCTCTGGTTAATACAACTGTATATACTGAACCATCACTCACCCTCGTGCCAAATCCAACCAGTATGTCTGTGTGCTTGAGGAATAGGTGGTTGTGCAGAAATATTTGTCTTTCTCAAGCCGGGTGTACCTTGTCCCTTTTTATGACTGTTGTAATGTGTTGGTTTTGTGCCTGGTGGTGTGAATGGTCTTGTATCACGTATGAAAGGTATGTGAATGGCCTGTAAAGCAGATGGGGCCTTGACGTGGCTTTACAGCTCACGAGCTGCGAGTCACTGGTTCAGTTTTTTGTACTTTCAATTATTGACAGTGCTTTTCATTTTTGTGAAATCTCTTGTTAATAAAATGTTATATACTGAACCATCACTCGCCCTCGTGCCAAATCCAACCAGTATGTGTGTGTGCTTCAGGAATAGATGGCTGTGCAGTATTCTTTCTCTTTTTTGTCTCTCTGTCAAGGTGTACATTCTATCTAAGAATAACCTACCAACTGTAGATATTGTCGTAAACTAAACACCCATGGGAGTACATGCTGCTGTCTCTCTTGTGGATCCCAACAAGTTATCTTACCCAGAATGTCCTGCAAACCTCAAATTGTGTCTGTCACATTTTTCTTGCATTATTGTGCCAACATTTTCACGCTGCAGACAGAAACAACAAATTTCCTACCCCTCCGCCTTTTTCCAAGTATCCCAATAGAAATAGTACCTCACTCGCGTGGGTGGGTCACGGACCCGCGACAGGCAAGGGCCCAAAACGTATTGAGGCGACATCAAAATTGCCTATCACAAAACAACCTGGTTTTGCAAGGGAGGTCCCATGACTTTTTGGCCCGGGGCTCGGCGGCCTACTAGGGAAACCTACCAAACCCACACATTTCTGAAATCTAGACACCCGGGGGATTCCAGGGAGGTATGGCTTGCATGGATCCCCCAACGTTTTCTTACCCAGAATCCCCTGCAAACCTGAAATTATACTGAAAAAATCACTTTTTTCACACATTTTTGTGTGGGAAAGTTGTGGCATCACCAGGCTGACACAAATTTCCTACCACCCAGCATTCCCCCAGGTCTCCCGATAAAAATGGTGCCTCACTCGGGTGGGAGGCCCAAGTACCCGCGACAGGCAAGGGCCCAAAACGTATTGAGGCGACATCAAAATTGCCTATCACAAAACGACCTGGTTTTGCAAGGGGGGTCCCATGAATTTTTGGCCCGGGGCTCGGCGGCCACCTAGGGAAACCTACCAAACCCACACATTTCTGAAAACTAGACACCCGGGGGATTCCAGGGAGGTATGGCTTGCGTTGATCCCCCAACGTTTTCTTACCCAGAATCCCCTGCAAACCTGAACTTTTGCTGAAAAAATCACTTTTTTCACACAATTTTGTGTGGGAAAGTTGTGGCATCACCAGGCTGACACAAATTTCCTACCACCCAGCGTTCCCCCAGGTCTCCCGATACAAATGGTGCCTCACTCGGGTGGGAGGCCCAAGTACCAGTGACAGGCAAGGGCCCAAAACGTATTGAGGCGACATCAAAATTGCCTATCACAAAACGACCTGGTTTTGCAAGGGGAGTCCCATGACTTTTTGGCCCGGGGCTCGGCGGCCACCTAGGGAAACCTACCAAACCCACACATTTCTGAAAACTAGACACCCGGGGATTCCAGGGAGGTATGGCTTGCGTGGATCCCCCAACGTTTCTTACCCAGAATCCCCTGTAAACCTGATATTTTGCTGAAAAAATCACCTTTTTCACACATTTTTGTGTGGGAAAATTGTGGCATCACCGGGCCGACACAAATTTCTTACCACCCAGCGTTCCTCCAGGTCTCCCGATAAAGATGGTGCCTCACTCGGGTGGGAGGCCCAAGTACCCGCGACAGGCAAGGGCCCAAAACATATTGAGGCGACATCAAAATTGCCTATCACAAAACGACCTGGTTTTGCAAGGGTAGTCCCATGACTTTTTGGACCGGGGCTCGGTGGCCACCTAGGGAAACCTACCAAACCCACACATTTCTGAAAAGTAGACACCCGGGGGATTCCAGGGAGGTATGGCTTGCGTGGATCCCCCTACGTTTTCTTACCCAGAATCCCCTGCAAACCTTGCCTGTCGCGGGTACTTGGGCCACCCACCGGAGTGAGGCACCATTTTTATTGGGAGACCTGGGGGAACGCTGGATGGTAGGAAATTTGTGTCAGCCCGGTTATGCCACAACTTTCCCACACACAAATGTGTGAAAAAAGTGATTTTTTCAGGAAAATTTCAGGTTTCCATCCTGGATTCCCCTGGGTGTCTAGTTTTCAAAAATGTATAGGTTTGCTAGGTTTCCCTAGGTGCCGGTAGAGCTAGGGTTCAAAAACTACAGCTAGGCACTTTGCAAAAAAAGGGTAATTTTTCATTGTGAAAATGTGGTGTGTCCACGTTGCGTTTTGAGCCATTTCCTGTCGTGGGCACAAGGCCTACCCACACAAGTGAGGTACCATTTTTATCGGGAGACTTAGGGTAACACAGAATTATAGAGCAACTGTTATTACCTATTGACTTTCGATGTATTTCTGCCTTCCAAATGAAAGACAATGTGTAAAAAATAAGTCATTTTGAAAAATGACCTATAATTCACATGCTAGTATGGATACTCCCAATTTCGGAAATGTGCAAATATCTACTGTTTCTAAACTCTACATTTTGTTCCCATTTCAGAAATACATAGGTGTCTTTCATACCGATTTTCCCATGTATACATTTTCCCAAAATAATTGCTATATACCCGGTACATAATAAAAAACCATTGCAAGATGCTGCTCAGTTATTGGCTCTGGGTTCGTCGGGTTCTTGGTGAACCTACAAGTCCTATTTATCCCCACAACCAGAAAGGTCCAGCGGATATAACGGTATATTGCTTTCAAATAGCTGTCATAATTAGAAGAAGTTATAGGTGAAAATGTTGACACAAATGGCTGTTTTTTTCAACTAATTTTCAATTTTTCCTTTATTTAACTGTTAGTTTCTATAAAGAAAACTTAAAGGATCTACACAAATGACCCCTTGCTGAATTCCGAATTTTGTCTACTTTTTAAAAATGTATAGCTTTCCAGGATCCATTATTGATTTTGTACCCATTTCTACCATTAACTGGAAGGAGGTTGAATGCACAAAAAATAGCAAAAATAGGCTATGTCCCAGAAAAATTCCAAAACTGTGTAAAAGATTTTGGTTTTCGGACAAAGGTCTGCTTGTCCCTGAAAGGTTGGAAGATGGTGATTTCAGCCCCACAACCCTTTTTTTGATACCATTTTCAGAGAAAAAACCAGACGCTTTCATCTGTAGCCCTTTTTTCGCATTTTTCCCAAAAAAAACAAAATGTTGCTGTATTTTGGCTAATTTCTGGGTTCCCTCCAGGGGAATCACAAACCCTGGGTACCTTTAGAATCCCCATGATGTTGGAAGGAAAGGACGCAAATTTGGCGTGGATACCTTATGTGGTCAAAACGTTACAGGGGCCTAAGCGCGAACTACCCCAAATAGCCAAAAAAAGGCTTAGCACAGGGGGGGAAAAGGCCTAGCAGCGAAGGGGTTAACAACATTGACAACTCCAGATGACAAGCTTCACCTGGACTTTCCTTGGATTGACCGGGTACATTGTGAGCATTGTAGTCCCAGACCCCAAGAGGCAAACCAGAACTTCAAAACCCTTGGCTGGTGCTGTGGACCACTTTCCTGCATCAAGAATTACTTATGGATATAAGTGCAAAAGTGTTACATCGCAAGTGACCTGAACTCCTGAATTTGTCCTCGTCCAAATCTACTTTTTTTTTAACTCTTTGAGTCCTATTTGCTTCTAAGCGCTAGTTTCATTTTTAATCTTTAAAAATTCACATCTCTTATTCCCTACATTGGAGTTTTGTAATTTTTATGTCATTTTAATCATAGAAATATATCCTATTTTTCATAAATTGGTGTTGGATTTTTATTGTGTGTTGTATCTTACTGATTAACTGTTATTGGTGGTTTAAAATGCTTAAAACACCTGGCACCTAAATTAATCCCGATTTCTCCTGAGCCACGTTAGGAAAGGTTGAGCAAGGATTAGTTTATTAAGACTTGACTGGACCATATTTGTGATTGTGGTGTTATTACTAGTTGTAGGTACCTACCCGCACCTACTAATAAACCACCTTCCAACACCTACTCCCTGTCACTCAGTGCAGCAACTTTAGTTCCTGCACTGCATTGTGTTGGAAGTAGATTATTAGTAGTGATAAGTAGTGACTCACCACTAGTAATAAGGCCACAAACACAATAAGAGGGTGAGTCAAGGTCTCAATAAATTATTCCCTTGCTCAACCCTTGGTAGCTGGCAACGAGCAGACAAGCGAAACTTAGGAGACAGGTGTGTAAAGCATTTAAAAACACCAGAACATTAAATAAGTCAGACACAACACACAATAAAAATCAAATTCTAATTTATAAAAATAGATTATGTTTTTATGAACAAATAGACACCAAAATGACAGAAGTCCAATGTAGGTAAGATATAAATGCTTAAAAAGTAAACCCTTTCTAGTGCTCAAAAACATCTAGTGCCACTCTGGAACATCTGGTCGCGCTTGACCAGGACAAAGTCAAAGTTTGAGGCTGACCGCGATGGAGCCCTGGTCAGGTACAATAAGTGGGATGCCTTGGTCTAAATTTTACCTTCTGACTTAGGAACTTTTCTGGAGGATATTTCTTTCAACATTGAGCGGTCCCCCCAAGCAGGCCGATTTCAATGCAATGTAGTCGGATTGCTTCTCCGCAAGCCCTCCGTTAAATCCCAGAAGTCTGGAGCTCCAGAGCTTTCAGCTGGACGAACCTGAAATCCAGGCTGGATCACTTTAAAGGTAGCCAGCTTGACTCTCGATAACAAGTCAGTCACCTTATGGAGCTTTTTGACAAAAAGTTCCCAAACTTCTGGATCTTCTTTCAGAAGTTCGTCTTGAGGGTTCAAAATGTCCAAAACATAAATTCAAGGGTCTGGAGTCTCCTAGATGAACCTTGGGATGTCTGGACTACAATTCCCACAATGCACCTGGCTAAATCCTTAAATGTCCACTGGACGCACTCCAGGATGGGGACTCTTGGTGGAGATGATGCAGGTGGACTCTGTTAACCTGCAACTGGCAGTCCACTCCTTAATCCTCTTGAAGCAAAGCAAAGTCATTAGGGCTGTAGTGTTGTGTAGTTCCTATCAATCCGTAGGACCTGTGCATTATTTTGACAACATAAAATAACGGCTTGGTGTAAAGACTGATTCCGGACACCCCCACAGGATTAGTTGGCCTATAGACCAGCTAACTCACACTGCCACTGTAAGCCCCCCTAATCTACCAGGGAGCGAATGGTTTTCTGTCAACCACTGAACATGACAACCCTGACCCCTAAGGGATCGTGGAAACAGTACAGAACCTTTCGCTCAGTTACTCGTTCTCACTTATTCTCAGAGAAATACACAGAGAATACACAGTGAGACTTTTCAATGATATTTATTGAACCAACGTTATTCCTGCATAAAATACGTGTGCTGCAATGATTAGTAGACAGAAGCAGATAAACGTGATGACAAGCACCAAAAGTGTAAATAGTAGATACAGTTCTACCATGATGCTAAACAATGTATATATACAGGCTTATAAAACAAGGCAGTAATCGAGCTTACTCCCACTATGTGAACCCTACTCTAAGGGGTCGATTCCGATCTCGGCCGGATGCGCACCTAACATTATTCATCCGGAAAAAATACAAGCCGAACGCGTGTTTCCCGACCGATTCGAACACTCGTCCGAACGAACAAGTACGATGCGCATAACAGCCCAGATTCCGAGTGAGCCGTACTTACCCATTTCAGCTCCTGTTCCCCGCCCGAGCCGGATCCGTAAACGCCGATTCGAGTCGCACGGAAGCAAATACACAGCACCTTCCAGCCGGACGAGTACGATGCGCCTTCCATACGCGCCGAACCCGTCGCTACGTCCGGCACGTTTGAGCATCCGGGAGAGCTGTACATAAGCTCCGATTCGCGCCACAAGACGATCCACGGCGACGAGACGGACAAGCCAGCGACGAGTACGAGTCGAAGCCACGAGAAACCCGAACGAGACGACCCAACCATGAATCCCATCGCGCAGGTCCTACCAATATTCTACATCTATTACCGGGACCGGTACGGACGCGTACGGTGCAGACGGTAAGTCAAACACCCACAACACAAACAAACGACACGTACCCGAAATATGTCACACACACATAGGGATGCACAAATGACTTACACTAGCAACAGCAGAACCATAGGGGCGGGATGGCTATCACCAATGCCATACACACCCATAGGGGGATGGATGCCTACCACTACCACCACCCCTACTCAGGGGGGCCTGGATGCCTGTCACTACTACCCTCCCCACCCATAGGGGGATGGATGCCTACCACTACCACCACCCCTACTCAGGGGGGCCTGGATACCTGTCACTACTACCCTCCCCACCCATAGGGGGATGGATGCCTGCCACTACTACCATCCCCACTCAGGGGGGGATGGATGCCTGCCACTACTACCATCCCCACTCATAGGGGGATGGATGCCTACCACTACCACCACCCCTACTCATGTGGGCCTGGATGCCTGTCACTACTACCATCCCCACTCATAGGGGGATGGATGCCTACCACTACCACCACCCCTACTCATGTGGGCGTGGTTGCCTGTCACTACTACCATCCCCACTCATAGGGGGATGGATGCCTACCACTACCACCACCCCTACTCAGGGGGGCCTGGATGCCTGTCACTACTACCCTCCCCACCCATAGGGGGATGGATGCCTGCCACTACTACCATCCACACTCATAGGGGGATGGATGCCTACCACTACCACCACCCCTACTCATGTGGGCCTGGATGCCTGACACTACTACCATCCCCACTCATAGGGGGATGGATGCCTACCACTACCACCACCCCTACTCAGGGGGGCCGGGATGCCTGTCACTACTACCCTCCCCACCCATAGGGGGATGGATGCCTGCCACTACTACCATCCCCACTCATAGGGGGATGGATGCCTACCACTACCACCACCCCTACTCATGTGGGCCTGGATGCCTGTCACTACTACCATCCCCACTCATAGGGGGATGGATGCCTACCACTACCACCACCCCTACTCAGGGGGGCCTGGATGCCTACCACCCACACAACCCCTACTCATAGGATGGGTAATGCATGACACAACCAGCACACTCCAACATAAGGAATGTCTGAAAAATACATCCCCCTCAACACCATGACAAGCGTGTGTAGTCTGTGTCAAATGCCTACAACACTGAACATGACATTGAACATACAATGTGACCACCTATCACATGTGTCACACATAAATGTGTGTGGCCTCCACAATGCAAGCAGACCATGACCACTGTGGCAATGGGGTTTAAAGCCCCATCACCACAGTGACCAAAAGGTAAGTGTGGGGTCCATAGCTGAAGCACTTTTTGAACATTGTGGCAATGGGGTCTAAAGCCCCATCACCACAGTGACCAAAAGGTAAGTGTGGGGTCCATAGCGGAAGCACTTTTTGAACATTGTGGCAATGGGGTCTAAAGCCCCATCAACACAGTGACCAAAAGGTAAGTGTGGGGTCCATAGCTGAAGCACATTTTGAACATTGTGGCAATGGGGTCTAAAGCCCCATCATCACAGTGACCAAAAGGTAAGTGTGGGGTCCATAGCTGAAGCACATTTTGAACATTGTGGCAATGGGGTCTAAAGCCCCATCACCACAGTGACCAAAATGTAAGTGTTGTCATGGGAAAAGCTGCAACTGCCAAACTGCATGGATGATTCCTGGTCACACAACAACAAACACATCAGTGGCATAGTAGTGCCTGTGTCCCATAGCAACATAGATTGGGTGAGGCAAACAGTGCAGTGCCAATGAAACATCGCTTTGGCCATGTGCAGACAAACATCACCCATGGGGGCTCACATTGTCAACATTCACGAATAACACAATGACAGAAGTGACCATCATAATGCAGACCCACAAAGGTAGATGTCGTACACACTGTGAACCACAGTCATGTGTCCTGATCAACTAACTACCATCACACCTACACAAGCACAAATCAATCAGCACGGCCTGTCAGCCAAGGCCAACATGGAGGTAGGGGTCTAGCTGTGCAACAACTCTCATTTGCACACACTCAACACCACACACCTTGACCTCCACCAATGTGCAGCAGTGAAACTCACATGGACTGGTGACATTGCACATGCACCCATGACAATCCCAGGGGTGGTGGGGGGAACTAAGGTGGAGATACCCATCACACATGGCCAGTCAACAAGACTTGTGAATGTCTGACACACTGCACAGTACGCTGTACATGGGCATGACGTCAAATCCACACCAACCAATGGGATCCCGGCCACATTCACACACCAATGAAGAAGCCAAGGTCACCCACAAAGAACACACATAGATAACTTCCAACATTGCAGCTCTGACCCTGAGGAGTGGCAGCAGTCACACACACAACGTGTCACAATCACTGAAAGCTAACACAAACTGTAAATTACATGACTTGTGTAACCAACAAGTGCCAAGGGGAATCTTGACTGTGTCTCATCTGCGTTTGCCCACAAACTCAGCCCTGACAGCAAACACACCTATGGATGACACCCTGATCACCAGTAATGTGCCATGCACCCACATCACAGAGAACCCAGGGCGAAGATTTGTGGGGGAACATTGCTCAACTCAGCAAGCATCACAAACAGGAACATCACTAGGGACCACCAGCCTGCGTAGCAAAATGGAAGTGAACACACACAGACATGCTCACACAACACACACCTTGGGCTCAGGCAATGTCACGGAATTACACACTGGCATGAGGGGACTCCACTCCTGTACGGAAAGCTGTGCCATACGTTGTCTCTGCAGGGCTCAATCATGTCAGCAGAACACTTGGTCACTCAGTCAACAATTAGCACAAAATTAAGGCTCTCGTCACATCAGCCTGGTCATGGCAGTGTCACCAAAATCATCTGCACCGATCAAAAACACATGTATAGCAAGTTGCACTGATACCACAGATGAGTCCTTCCCCATTGATGCCCAAACTTGCATGTCCAGTGGAGATGGTCACACAGTCAGGGAAATAGACAAATTGAACAATGGCAAGCACATCTGATGTGCAGGGATGTAAGCCACAGATGTGATATTGCACAAACATGTAGGGAATCCCATTGGCAAATATGAAAAACATGACACCCTCATATTGCTGCAAAGGATGACATGGCTACACCCCAGGATAGGACACATTCACCCTGGACCACATGGGGTCCTGCACAGTAACACTTCATTTGCCTGATAGCAAAAATCACCATCACTGCAGCAAGGGCATGTTTAGCATCCTCAACATCATGTACATCTGAAGCAAAACCACTGGAGAACTGAAAGGAGCTTTATTCAGCATATGTTATATTAAAAAGAAAGTCCAGACAAAACCCAAAGGCCAATGGCCAGTCCATGAGTGAAGTCCAAACAGGGTGACAGTGGCAGATGTCACCCTTTGCTTTCCTGCACTGCTAATAACCAGGGACACTCCCTCGGAGGGGCATACGGGGGGTCAGGCCAGGTACCGCAGGGACAGGATCAGGGCTCACCAGAAGGAGGCAGGGAAGGGGTGGCTGGTGGTGGAGAGTCACTGACAACTGCAGTGGAGGTGTCTGACATGGTGTGTGCCGGCACAACTGGGGGCATGAGTCAGATGGTGTGGGTGCCGGCACAACTCCAGTGGGCTGGCCAGATGGAGTGGACAGGTTCCCCACTGCAGTGCCCAAGTCAGACGGGGTGGTAGTGGACTCCACTGCAGTGCCCATCTCCCGGGGAGTAGAATGGGGTTCAGGTAAGGTGGGCAGGACAGAGGGGAGGACACGGTCTCCACACCAGTGGCACAAACATGTGCAGCGGGGGGGTGGGGCTAGAAGAGCAAGTGGTAGGTGGAGAAGGCCGCATCATTTTAGGGAAGGTGTATCTGTGGGTGGGGGAACCTGGGACAGGGTGTGGTGGGGGAACCTGTGTTGTGGGTGACTGAGGCATGGAGGAAGGAAACTGTCTGGTTGACCTGCAGGGTGGTGGCAGGGTCTTGCTCTTCCGGGACCGGGGGGACTTGCGGGTGGGGGCCTCAGTCGGTCTGCGCCTGGGGGAGGGTGTCTGGGTGCGAGGGGCACTCCCCTCTGTGTGGGTGGACTTACTCTTCCCCCTGTATGCTGGATCAGCGGGATCGGAGGGGAAGAGGCCGAGGTCACAGAGGAAGAGCTGCTTTGTAGGTGGGGTTGCAGGTGAGGCAAGGGAAGGGGTCTTGGAGGGAGAGGATTTTGAGGACTGCGGAGTGACTGTGGATGCCTGTGTGTGTGTCTGTTCCCCATCCCCTGTGGGTGTGGTATCAGTCCCCTGAGGATGCTTGTGTGCATGTTTTGCCCTTGTTTTGTGTGTTTCTGTGCTGCTCGTGTCTGTGTGTTTGGGTGATTGTGCAGGTGTGCATGTGCTTGGGACAGGTAGGGTGCCAGGAAGTGTGGATGGTGCAGAGGTAGGAGAGGTGATGGACTGTTGGAGGAGGGACACTGCTGCCGTCAGGGAGGAGTCCATGGACCTATTGCTCCTCTGTAGGGCAGACATGCCCGTCGAGATGCCCTCCATGAACGACACCAGCTGTGTCAACAGAGTGGTGTGTGCATGGAGGACACTCAGCATTGCTGTCTGCCCTACATGGAGCTGCCGAAGTAGGTACACAGACTCCTCACTCAGGGCAGCAGGGGACACAGGGGCAGGGGGTGCGGTGCCTGGCACGAAGGAGACATGCTCCCGAACACGGGAGCCTCCATGGACCTCTGGAAAGGGAGCCAATGGGAGGGCGGTGGTGGTGGTGGTGGCGGGGCCAGACATACTAGCTGGGGTGTGGTGGCTGCTGACACCCACCTCCACAAGGGAGTCATCCTCCGAGCTGCTGTGGTCCTCAGCTGAGGTGGATGGTGCTGAGGACTCCTCGGTGTGGCTCCCCTCGCCCTCCGTGCCACTGGGTCCCTCCGACCACTCATCGCCTGCTGACCCAGTCTGGCTCTGCAGCTCCTCCTGGTCCGTGGAGCTGTCCCCTCCTGTGGCCGTGGATGTATCTGCAAACAATTAGGGAAACAGACAAACATCAGTCACCTGCACTGACCGCACACACCACAGTAAGTACAGCACATTACAGAGCAAGCCCTGGCATCCTCAGTTGAACATTGCCAAAAGTCCTCACACAGATTAGGAGAAGCCAATTGTCAGTCTGATGGTCAACCATGGCACTTACACCCCTCCTGCCCTTGCACCCATCTGTCTGGTGCCTTTTGGATGGTAATACCCCAGTGTGGACACATGCACCACGTACACAGTTGTTGGACATTGCAGAGAACACGGTGAAGTATGTGAACATGCACACATCACATCTCTTGCCACTGAGTTAGTACAGGTGTCCGGATCAAGGGATGGCCAGAGTCTAATTAGAAATGCATGTGATGCATACCAGCACCAGACACCATGATGCACCCATGTCCGGATAGTCAATGCCACAATGGGGTGCATGTTGCACATGTCACTCCCCTGCAGGATCACTCTTAGGAAGTTAAATGCCATGGCACAGGCATGCCTGCAAAGTCATACATCACTGTCTCCAGTCACATGGGCATGACAGACAGCCAACAACAGTCTGCACTGTGTCACAATCCTAGGTAATGGGGAATGCAAGTTATGTAGCTGACAAGTGCACATGTCCATCCCCCACAAACCACATCATCTGAACTCTTATTTGTCCACGTCATGCCAATTGGACATATGGGAGACATGAAACACAACTCTATGAACCTGAGCACCTCACAGTCTGCTGTGAATGAAAAACAGCTGCCTGACGTTCACAGTCGCATACACCTATGAGTCACAGAAGTATCGTCTCTCATGGTCACATCTCAGATGGCATGCTGAGCCTTAAACGCTAAACATCCCAGTAGTCCTGACAACGAAGCCACAGCACAATGACACAGAGGCAGACACCTGAGGGAACATTTCACTGATCACAACATGTCAGCTGATACACGGGAGTGGGAGTACAGAGTGTATTGTATGCCCTGGAGTAGGCATGACTGTCCTGCTCCACCTGAAAGAGGGATGAGCCCTGGACAGTAGGCAGGTGGCTAAGCATGTGTGACACACTGGATATACATACTCCTGAGGCCCAAACATTGTTCCCACCCGCAGCATGGGGGTGTGCCAAATCCCCAGGGACATGTGGTGATTCAGATCAGCAAGTGGACCACATATCAAAGTTACACCCAGATTACATGTCAGAACTTAGGCATCGTGTAAGCAATTGACCCACCCATGAAGCCCACCACAAAGTCACAGGAACAAATGCTGTCCCCCACCTTGAGCGAAGCAAAATGCAAGGACACAGTACCCAAGTGACACAATTTCCTGACTGTAAGGGCCACACGTGAGTATCAGATGAGGAGTGGGCATGTCACAATTGAGGGACATGGGTCCTGGACCACAAGACTGATGTACTGTGGAAGTTTAACCAGGCCAGAGGAGGGCACATAGCTTGTCAGACAAAGTTCACAGTGCAGTCATGGACTCACCCCTCCTTGCTGCTGTCTGGCCTTCAGCTGCCCATCCAGGTCAGTGAAGACCACCGCCAGGATCCTGAGCATGTGGGGGGTCAGGGTCCGGTGTCTGCCCCTCCTGCGAGGAGGCGACAGCTTCAGCTGGACCCTTGCGATCCTCCGGGTCCATCCCCGAAGGTCCTGCCACCTCTTCTGGCAGTTGCGGATCCGGCGCTTGTAGACCCCCACGGATCTTACTGCCCGGGCGATGGTCAGCCAGATTTCCTGCTTCTGGTGGGCATCAACCTGTGAGGATGACAAAGTGAAAAGGCCATTACTACACATGCAACATATACGTGCATCACACAGTTGGATTTACATGTCTCAATCACAGGGGCATATGATGTACACAGGCAGTGCAACAATGGCTATGAACAGTTTGCCAGCAGTCACTACATGGTATCATTGCATGGGAAGTAAATCTAGTTGGAATGCACTGTTACTGCACTGTACCTGTTCAGTGCATGTAACTACACACTTTGGGGGTGAGAACCACTCAGTGAGCATGCTAGCCAGTGGTGTGCACACTGTAAGTCTTGCTAGTCAGACAACATGCACAATTAGTAAGGCAGTGGACAGCACACTCACCTGCTCCCCTGGTTTCCCATACAGCTTGCTGTACTGTGGAAGGAGGCTGTCCAGCAGGGCCTGGTTCTCCTCAAGGCTGAAGGCTGGGCTCTCTCCACAGTATGTGCCATTGCAGTAGCCAGAGGATGCAGAGATAGCAGCAGTGTTGGTGGCAGATGTCGTCCTGGAGCATGTAGTGCAGGCAAGTGAGCTCTCAGGGGAACAGCCAGCATTATATGTGTGCTGCAGAGGCAGATACTGTCCCATGTGTCCAAAGTGATAGGTCCAAGTCGTTTGCATCTTCTGAATCTGGCCAATCCATGGAATTGCACCACTTATACACTCCCACAGCATCCTTCAAAAGTTAAACTTCATGACACCCATGAATTTGCAACATTGTTGTGGCTGGCCAACTGAATTCACTGCATCAGACTCGTTACAGCTTCGAAAACGCGTCCGTTGCCATGCCAGGCCCTAGCCAATGCATGCGCACCGTCCGGACCATTGCTGTACAACGCGTATTTAAAAAAACAACGCGTACAAGCTCACATCAAATGCAATGTCCAATGCGTGCGCACCGATTGGTCCATTGCTGTACAACGTGTACCCGCTCACAACAGATTCAATGGCCAGTGCGTGCACGCCGATCGGTCCATTGCTGTACAACGCGTTCCCGCTCACAACAGATGCAATGGCCAGTGCGTGCACACCGATCGGTCCATTGCTGTACAGCGCGTACCCGCTCACAACAGATGCAATGGCCAGTGCGTGCACACCGATCGGTCCATTGCTGTACAACGCGTACCCGCTCACAACAGATTCAATGGCCAGTGCGTGCACACCGATCGGTCCATTGCTGTACAACGCGTACCCGCTCACAAAAGATTCAATGGCCAGTGCGTGCACACCGATCGGTCCATTGCTGTACAACGCGTACCCGCTCACAACAGATGCAATGGCCAGTGCGTGCACACCGATCGGTCCATTGCTGTACAACGCGTACCCGCTCACAACAGATTCAATGGCCAGTGCGTGCACACCGATCGGTCCATTGCTGTACAACGCGTACCCGCTCACAACAGATGCAATGGCCAGTGCGTGCACACCGATCGGTCCATTGCTGTACAACGCGTACCCGCTCACAACAGATGCAATGGCCAGTGCGTGCACACCGATCGGTCCATTGCTGTACAACGCGTACCCGCTCACAACAGATTCAATGGCCAGTGCGTGCACACCGATCGGTCCATTGCTGTACAACGCGTATTCCGGGAAACAACGCGTGCCCGCTCACAACAGATGCAATGGCCAGTGCGTGCACACCGATCGGTCCATTGCTGTACAACGCGTACCCGCTCACAACAGATGCAATGGCCAGTACGTGCACACCGATCGGTCCATTGCTGTACAATGCGTACCCGCTCACAACAGATGCAATGGCCAGTGCGTGCACACTGATCGGTCCATTGCTGTACAACACGTATTCCGGGAAACAATGCGTACCCGCTCACAACAGATTCAATGGCCAGTGCGTGCACACCAATCGGTCCATTGCTGTACTACGCGTATTCAGGGAAACAACGCGTACCCGCTCACAACAGATTCAATGGCCAGTGCGTGCACACCGATCTGTCCATTGCTGTACGACGCGTCCCTGTACAGGTCACTCGCATATGTCACCATGCTTGTCACTGGTGAACGTATGCCAGCTAAATATACTTGCCAGGGACTCAGGGGCACACCTACAACACCACAGCCTGTCCACACTGTATCATAAGGCATGTAAGGCTGCATTACCTTTTCTGTGTGTGGGGGTGGACATGTGGTTTTTGGGGTGGCACTTGGGGGCAGCCACTCCCAGGCTGTGCACATGTTCATGGGGACAGGATCCTTTGTGTGTTGTGCACATGACCACTGTGATGTGCAACTGTCCATTTCAGAGCATGTGGCATGGTCACATTTCCAGGTTGTGTATGTGTATGACATGTCACATACCCCCAGAGTCCCATGTGGGAAGGTATGTACGTCACAGGGTGACCCATTGCCACAATAGTGATAGCCCTCCACAGTCTGTGTGCATGTTGTGTTTCCGATGTCTCTGATTCCATGTGCACAATGGGAGACAGTCTCCACATCCACGTTGTTTGTGCATGGACTTTGATGTTGTGCGTGTGTGTGTCACAGACGTCCATGTCTGTCCTGTGGAGGCAACAGGGGCCACTACCTGTGGGAGTCATGTTTGTTTTTCTGACGTGTACATGATACGCCATGTCATGCCAGTGTCCATGTGGCAAGACAGGGTCCCTGGGAATCTACCTGTCAATGAGCTGTGATGCCTGTGGCGCATCTGTCCAGACATGTCACTGTGGTGTGTGTTTGGAACGTGACAGCAGTAAATGGGTACTGTGACACAGCCTAATGGTTTCCCATAGCACAACCTAGAACCTGTTGTCAACACATGTTGAACTGAGATGTTAGATGATGTCCATGTAGGTGCCATATATGTCCATACAGAACGGCACACACATCAAGTACTTGTGCCTCGTAATGATGTATCATGTGATATTGAGTATGGTGAATGGCACATATGTGGGGTGGCTGACAATCTTTCTTTCTTCACCTAAGCACTGCAGGGCACCAGCTGTCCATAGACCATTCCCTGACCTAGCAACGATGGTGGAACGTGACAGCATCCGACGGTACCGCTTCACCAGGCAGCTGATTGAGGATTTGGCAGTGCGCTTGGCCCCACATTTGCAACCTGGCCGGCCGTACCCTACAGCGCTGACCTCCAAGGTGAAGGTGATGGCAGCCCTACACTTCTTTGCCACCGGTACCTTTCAACACACTGTGGCGACTGCTGGTGGGATATCACAGACTATGTTCAGCCATGTGCCACGCGATGTTTTGGAGGCAATGTTGAGATACCTGAACCAGTACATCTATTTCCCTAGACGTCAACAACTCACTGACGTCAAGAGTGACTTCTATGCCCTGGGGAGGATGCCACATGTCATTGGCTCCATTGATGGGACACATGTGGCTTTGGTACCACCACAGGCACATGAGCAGGCATACAGGAACAGGAAACATTATCATTCGATCAATGCTCTGGTGGTATGTCTTGCAGATATGAGCATCTCACATGTGTGTGCCCGTTTCCCTGGTTCGGCACACGATGCCTACGTGATGAGGAGTAGTCGCATCCCGAGGATGATGTCACAGATGCAGAACCAGCGTGCCTGGCTTGTCGGAGTGTACTGACTTTGTACCATTGTGTGTGTTCTGATATGTTGTATTCCGCCCTCTTTTCCAACTCAGCTAATGTGCAATTGTCTGTCTGTAGGTGACTCCGGATACCCCAACATGCCGTGGTTGCTGACACCCCTCAGGAACCCTGTGACACCAGCCCAGATGCGCTTCAATGAGGCACATGGTCGGACCAGGAGAGTGATCGAGCGGACATTTGGTCTCCTGAAGAGCCGCTTCCGCTGCCTGGACAAGACAGGAGGGGCCCTCCCATATGCCCCAGCAAAGGTGTGCAAGATTGTCATCGTCTGCTGCAAGCTACACAACCTGGCAGTGCGGAAGGAGTTGCCTCTCATCCTGGATGACGATGACCAACATCCGCCACCTGTGGAGGATCCTGGCCTGGGCCACGATGCCAGTGATGATGATGATGATGATGATGATGATGATGATGATGGTGATGTCCGCACACAGCTCATCACCAACTTCTTCAGCGAATGTGAGTATCCAGAGATGTCATGTCAATGATGTGAGTTTGCATGATATGTGTTGGTGGTGCTCTGGTGCTGTTTGAGTGTGGCCATGTGCTACTTGACTGGAAGCGTGCAGCGATGTGTCCTTACAGGTAGTCTGTACTCCCCAACAGTGTTGACATGCTAAATTGGTTTTCTGTGAGTATCTTGTGACATGTATTGGCCATGAGTATTGCAGTTCTGTCCTGTTCTTCAGTGCTTTTGACTGTGTGTCATGTCTGTCCTTCACAGGGTACTTTCAGAGTTGTTTGGTGAACTGTGATCCCCCGACACCATGATTCAACTTCCAGGGTGGAAGCAGTCGTTTCCCTACAGGTGATGTGCCACACACCCCTGGACTTTATTTCTTCTACACTTGTTGACTGTGTGGCCACTGCCACGTAGGATTACCTTGCATCTGTAGTGGAAACAACATGTTGCAAATGTGTAATAAACCGGTGCTTCACTTTGGGATGTGCATTGTCTGTGGTCACACATCTGACTGACATGTGCTTACTGCACCTGTGGGCTAGTTAACACAGACTGTGAATAGGTGTGGTGTCTGTGCATTCCACTGTATTTCCTGGCAACATCAGTGTAGGCGATGAGTCTGATGGCCCTGGTGTGTATGTGTTGTGTAGCCCTAGTGGTGTGTCTCCCTCATATGTGTCATGTCGCCATGACTCACATGACGGTGTTGAACTTGCTGTAGCAGTTAGCATGCACAGTGTCATTTAGCAGATCACCATCTCCATGACAGAAACCACGTTGGAATCACAACAGAGGCAAGTATGGTGTATTATTGAGTTTATTTCCATACATGTGTGAGGATAGTGCACAGGATGGTGGGTGCTGTACATTGGGATTGGAATCCAAAGTTCCCAGATGAGTTGGAAGTCTTGGTAGCAGAAATGTCCTGAGTAAAGTCCACAGTCAACTGATACATTGGGCCAACTTAAGCTCCCCATGTCATGTGAGAGAGTTGTGTTGCATTCGACAGGGTGAACAGTTTGCACACAAAGGAGAATTTCCAGAACAGGTGTTGGGTTCCTGGGGGATGTACATGGCCATCGGCCTCTCAGTTTTCCTTCCTCGGACTACCCCTCTTCTTCCGGGGGGGGACCCTCACGTGCAGGCTGCTGCGGTGCAGAGGACTCTCCACCAGAGTCATCCTCCCTCCCTGTGTCAGTTGCAGTTGTTGCAGCACCAGATGTTGTGGGCACACAGGGAGGTGCTAATCTGGTGGAGGCATGTCAATATGTCCCTATGCACCGCTGTCAGTTCTTCCAATGTGTCCCACTTGGACTCCATGCCAGACATGTGTGTCTCCACAAGGGACATGTGTGTCTCCACACGGGACATGTGTGAGTCCAAGCGGGCATGATGGGCAGCCTGCTGCTGTTGAATGTCCTTGAGGATCCCCTCTACCTGGCTGACCTCTCCGGTGCTATTCTGGTATGCCTCAGCAATGCGTGCCAGTTGTGGGTCATCATGCAGTCCAGGCCCCTCTGCAAACAGCGACCTATGTCTACCACCCCTCCCACCACCCCTGGCGACACGTGCGGGACCTGTGGTGGCCCACTTGGGGGTTGTTACTGGGGTTGTTGTCCGTTGCTCCACGTTGGGCCGGGGTCCCTGTGCTGTTGCCATCGGTGGTCCTTGGTCTGTCCGTGTTGGCAGGGGTGGTCTGTGTGTTGGCAGTTGTTGGAGGGGTGGGTGCAGGGGGTGCAGATGTTGGTCCTGCTGGTGCTGCATGATGACTCGCACCGGAGGGGCCAGGTAGGTCTTCGCCATCCGAGGAGTGCAGAGGCTGTTCCACACCAGTGAGCTCAGTGTCCCCCGGAGCCTGGGACAGGGACTCCTCATCGTCTGCTGCTGTGTCCCCATCATCACCTGTTTTTGGAAGAGACACACAATGTATGTTATGTTTCTACGGGCATCAATGGTTCACATACCTGACAGTTGTGACTGTACCTCTGGATGCGGACCTGTACATTGCATTGTCCTAAATTGTCACAGTCAGAGGTTGATATTGGTGTAGCACATTGTCCTGCCAACCTGAAGCTTTTCAATGTGAATGTTGAGGTGTGTGCATGGCCAGCATTGGTGGTATTTGGTGGACATCTGGCCCTCCTTCTCCCCCCAGCCCAGTTATCCCACCATGAAGCATGCCACCCTTGCAGTGTGTGCAGGTTGACTCTCAGGATGTCAGTCAGTGGTGTCCTGCTGTTGGTTGTTGCACAGTTCCCAGCAGGGCCTTGTGCTCCCCACAGCTGAGGCCAGTGTCAGACATCTTTGAAGTGGCTTTTCACTGGCTGTGAGGTGTGCATGCTTCAGTGTGAGCTTGCTGGGCCATGTGGGTGGGGGATGTTGAGCTGTGACTACCACTCCCATCATGCTATTGCCTACACCCCCCTTCCCAGCATGCCCATTCTTCCTTCCTTTTGACTCTGCTTCCCTGTGGGGTAGTGTGCCTGTGCTGACAGGAAGGCTGACAGTGTTGTCCTGGCGTTTGTTTGGCTACAAGTCCCAAGAGTGTCCCTTTGCTTCACACAGCATAACCCAGGGTGGTGGTTCTTTGTGGGATATTTAATTGGAGTGTGAGGCATTGCATTCTCCCAGGTGAGTTCTGTGGAGTTTGTGTTAAGGGGGTGTGTAAGAAAAGCTGCTTGTAACTATGGTCAGAGCTGTCAGTCCTCCTTCCCACCCAGCCAGATATCCCACCATGGAACGTGCTTCCATTGCAGGGAGTGCAAGTTGGCTTTCAGGATGTCAGTCAGTGGTGTCCTGCTGTTGGTTGGTGCCCAGTTCCCAGCAGGGGCTTGTGCTCCCCACAGCAGTACCCAGTGTCAGCCATCTTGTCAGTTCTTTTCCACTCCCTGTGTGTGTGAGCATGGTTCAGAGTGGTGTTGATGGGCCAATTGTGAGGGTGACCAATATCTGGGACTACAACTCCCATCATGCTATAGCCTACACCCCCCTTCCCAGCATGCCCATACTTCCTTCCTTTTGAATGGACTTCACTGTGTGTGAGTGTGACAGCAATGGCAAGATGGCTGACAGTGGTGTCCTGCTGTTGGTTGGTGCCCAGTTCCCAGCAGGGGCGTGTGCTCCCCACAGCAGTACCCAGTGTCAGCCATCTTGTCAGTTGTTTTCCACTCCCTGTGATGTGAGCATGGTTCAGAGTGGTGTTGATGGGCCAATTGTGAGGGTGACCAATATCTGTGACTACAACTCCCATCA
The DNA here is from genome assembly GCA_963921515.1 of Calotriton arnoldi. Classification (NCBI taxonomy): domain Eukaryota; kingdom Metazoa; phylum Chordata; class Amphibia; order Caudata; family Salamandridae; genus Calotriton; species Calotriton arnoldi. The sequence continues at coordinate 1,152,519 of CAWUFW010003805.1, read as the reverse complement.
TGCTATTGCCTACACCCCCCTTCCCAGCATGCCCATACTTCCTTCCTTTTGAGTGGACTTCACTGTGTGTGAGTGTGACAGCAATGGCAAGATGGCTGACAGTGGTGTCCTGCTGTTGGTTGGTGCCCAGGTCCCAGCAGGGCCTTGTGCTCCCCACAGCTGAGGCCAGTGTCAGACATCTTTGAAGTGGCTTTTCACTGGCTGTGAGGTGTGCATGCTTCAGTGTGAGCTTGCTGGGCCATGTGGGTGGGGGATGTTGAGCTGTGACTACCACTCCCATCATGCTATTGCCTACAGCCCCCCTTCCCAGCATGCCCATTCTTCCTTCCTTTTGACTCTGCTTCCCTGTGGGGTAGTGTGCCTGTGCTGACAGGATGGCAGACAGTGTTGTCCTGGCGTTTGTTTGGCCACAAGTCCCAAGAGTGTCCCTGTGCTTCACACAGCATAACCCAGTGTGGTTGTTCTTTGTGGGATATTTAATTAGAGTGTGAGGCAATCCATTCTCCCAGGTGAGTTGTGTGGAGTTTGTGTTAAGGGGGTGTGTGAGAAAAGCTGCTGGTAACTATGGTCAGAGCTGTCAGTCCTCCTTCCCAGCCAGATATTCCACCATGGAACGTGCTTCCATTGCAGGGAGTGCAAGTTGGCTTTCAGGATGTCAGTCAGTGGTGTCCTGCTGTTGGTTGGTGCCCAGTTCCCAGCAGGGGCTTGTGCTCCCCACAGCAGTACCCAGTGTCAGCCATCTTGTCAGTTGTTTTCCACTCCCTGTGATGTGAGCATGGTTCAGAGTGGTGTTGATGGGCCAATTGTGAGGGTGACCAATATCTGTGACTACAACTCCCATCATGCTATAGCCTACACCCCCTTCCCAGCATGCCCATACTTCCTTCCTTTTGAGTGGACTTCACTGTGTGTGAGTGTGACAGCAATGGCAAGATGGCTGACAGTGGTGTCCTGCTGTTGGTTGGTGCCAAGCTCCCAGCAGGGGCTTGTGCTCCCCACAGCAGTACCCAGTGTCAGCCATCTTGTCAGTTGTTTTCCACTCCCTGTGATGTGAGCATGGTTCAGAGTGGTGTTGATGGGCCAATTGTGAGGGTGACCAATATCTGTGACTACAACTCCCATCATGCTATTGGCTACACTGACTTCACCAGCATACACAGAATTCCTTCCTTTCAGTGAGCTTCCCTGTGAGGTGGTGTTCTAGTGGTGGCAAAATGTCTAACTGTGTTTGTTGGTTATATTTGTGCCACTGCCTTGCTGTATTTGTAGTTAGGTTTGTACATATCATAACACAGTTACATATCACTATGAGATGGCATGTATTGTGTTTATCTGACTGACAGACACATCTTGGGGTGATTATCTTTTGGTTGCTGTGGATTTGCTAAGGGTGCATGGTTTGACTATCCCCTTGACAGTGATGTGTGTGTATTGTCACACAATATTTTGTATATTAGTTGTGTACTCACCAGGCTCTGGGATGTTTGATAGTCCATATACGCTCACTGGTGGTAGGAAGGCCCGCACCTTCTCCTCCCAGGGCCTGAGGTACAGTGGTTTGGCAGGAGGGCCACTGCCGGTGCGCTGACTCACGATGTAATCCTTCTTTAGTAGGTCTCTGACCCTCCTGCGCACATCATACCACCTGTTCTGGATGTCTTCCTTTGTGCGCAAACATGGTGATTGTGCGTTGACCCTGTCGACGATCCTCTCCCACATCTTGGTTTTCTGCGACATGGGGGTCTGTTGTACCAATGTACCAAACAACTGTGGCTCTACCCTGAGGATCTCATCTACCAGGACTTCCAATTCACTGTCTAGGAACTTTGGATTCTTCATTGGGGGCCTGGTGATGGGTGGTGGTGGGGATTGATGTGTGTGTGTGTGCAGGTGAGGGTGTGTGAGTATAGGTTTTGCTGGGTGTATGTGAGGGTGCTATTTGTTGAGGTGCTAATGGTGTGTGGCTTGTGTGATGGATGAGCTGTGAGTGTGTCTGTGGTTGCTGTCTGATGGTGTTCTGTGCTGGCAGGTCAGTTGAATTTGCAAAGTAACATGGTAGGGATTTGTGGCCTTTATATAGGTGGAGTTGGGGGTGTGTCCTTGTTCCATGTTTTTTTCCCTGTATTTATTGACTTTTTCATTGCTTGTTTGGCCCTTTTTTTTGTATTTTTTTGCATGTTGCAGACGTTCTTCTGACCGAGTAGGACGCTGCAGTTGTCTCGTGCGAGCTTCTCCGAGTCGTTCACGCTGTGTTTCTGCTAGGTTTCTTGTGGCGTACGCGTCGGTCGCCGAGTATTGGCTTCCTTCGGCTGGCTTTTGTATGCGTGTCGGTCGTTCGGCTTGAGCTCCGTGCGACTCGGTCTGGTTTTCCACGCATTGCATCGTACTGCGCGGGTCGGAGTTCGCGGGTACGTTTCGTTCGGGTTGATTCCTGGTGCGTGTCGGTCGGTTCTATTCGCGTGGTTTTCCGGCCGGATAGCTTGTTTCCGTCCGGTTCGGTCGTTCGGTTTGTGTTCCGTACGAGTCGGTCGTGATTCACATGCATTTCATCGTACTACCCAGGTCGGGCAACGCCGGTACGTGTCGGTCGGACTATATTCCCGTACCGAGTCGGTCGGTGAGATTTCCGGGCCGAATTGGAATCAGCCCCTAAGTGTACTTAGAGTGTGTGTAGGTGTAGAGCCAAGAACCCCCCCAAGGGACCATCCCACCCCATTACCTGATGGGATAGAGTTAAGGACCCCATCTTGGTCATGAACTGGACACCCCTCACAAGATGTCAGACCACTGCGTGGTGATTTCTCAGCATGCAAGGACCCTCAGTTTCAGTGGAAGTACCTCCTCTACTAATCTATCAGGATGCTAATTTTTTATAATAGAAATCAGCCTTGCGATGTGCGCATAGATTAATGATGTTATGGATATAAAGATAGCCCTGTCGCCCCGTGGATAAAGATAGTGATGGCATTTGTAAGTAGTGCGAAACAAGACCTTGTACATGATGTCTGGATGTTGTGATAATGTTGTGCGAAGCTAGATGTAAAAACAAGTTTAGTTTCAGAGAAACTAATCCAACATTGTCCTGCATGCAAATGTGTGCAAAAGGTCACAGCTGAAAATTATATTTGTGAGGACAATGTAAGAAATAAGCTGTTTTGTTACATGCTTCCAACACGGGAATATAACAGAAGTATTAGATTGTGCAGCAGGTGCAGTCCTTCAGAGTATAATCCTTTAGGTGCAGATTCAGATTTCAGCAGGGCCATCCTTCTTCTCCTTGTAGTTTCAGGCAGCAGATCTGAGGAGCTGTGCAGCTCTCCCATATTTATTCACAGTTTATGAATGTCTAGCAGGGGGGCACCCCTGACCATTGAGATGCAGGGTGCCACCCAGGTGTATGAACTCTTCCTACAAAGGGTGGCATAGTCTTGTCTCAGAAAGCACTATTCTCTCAAAATCAAACATGGAGAAAGTCTTTCCTTTGGGGTTAGACCGGGCTATGCCAAATCACTGGTGTGGCTAAATTTCACTAACATACTCCTTCCAACACGCTGACTACTGAGGCTCCTGTGTGGCTGGGGGAGCAGGATGTGGGAGTCAGTCTATGCTGGTCCCAAAACTGTCATTCTCCCTTTGAAGACCAATTTGGCTCCCCCACCCTCTTTCTGCCTTTTGGCTTCTGCAGCTAAAGTTTTCCACCCACAGGAAATCCACTGTCTACTCCGACACGACCCTTCACACCTCCTCAAGCAGCCCTGGTTCAGCCTGGGAAAGGCTGGCTAATCAGGAGAGGGCAGCTGGAAAGCTCGATTTTGTCTCACAGAAAAGAATGTTAAACAACCTATTTTCTTTCATAGGTATTACAAATCTATCAGTGACAAGTTGGAATTTTTATTAAGTATTAATTAGATACCCTGAAGTATATACTTAGGTGGCGCCTGTCAATATATTTAAATAGAATATCTCAATGTTAGCCTATGGAGCCATTCACTACAATGGGGAAAAACAGAATTGGCAGTTTTTTCCTCACCAGGGCTTATGAAACATCCTTTAAAATGTCCCTGCTTATAGTTACAAGGCATCCTATCCCTGCGGCACCTATGTAAAAATAAGGTAGTTTGAGACTTTGGAAGTACCTTTAATTCCAAAGGCCAACTTGCATATAATTAAAATTTTAAAGCATCCTGCAAGGCAGGGCTGGCTTTTAAATGACAAGCATGCAACACAGCAGTGCACACTCTAGTACAGGAAAGCTACTGGGCCTCTAATCCTCCCTGCCCTATTATATACTAAGGTCTTATAGGTAGCTTGAGTCCCCCTTGCCCTATTATATAATGGGAACTTACAGGGGTCTGTCATTGCCAATTATAATTATACTCAACCATGTACTTTTAATTAGAGCACAAGCCCTGGGTCTGGCTAGCGGAGCCCGGGGCCCAATCAGAGTCACAAAACCATCACCTAGTAGTCAGTTTCAGTTCATTATCAGTTCATTAGTTAAGAAAAACCATAAACATACACAATACAAGCAATGCAAAAAAAAAGAAAAACATACAAGACAAATGAATTGTGCAGGCATCAGAGGATTTAAAATCACGAATCGTACTGTATCCACCTGGCTAGGCACAAGCAGTTTAAAGTTAAGAACCATGCTGTATCAACTTGGCTAGGGAGAAGATCTTTGAAGAGATGCAGCAACAGTATACTATGCAGGAGAACATTAACAATTTAAGATCATTCACCATCCTATAGCTGAGTGCAGGAAAATCATGCAGAAAGTGCCTCATGTAAACATCATATGACAAATTTTGCAAAGGAGCATAGACAGTTTAAAATCATAGGCCAACCTGTATCTTCCTGGCTAGGAGCAGGCAGATCGTTGAGAAGTGCATTGTGTAAACATCAATGAGGTACTATACAAAAGAGCATTAGCATTTTAAAATCATGTGAGATCATACTTCACATATTACCCCACATCCGGTGGCTGAGTGCAGGAAAATCATACAGAAGGGCATTGTGCGACCATCATACAACATATTGTGCAAAAGAGCATGAATAATTTAAAATCATAGGCCCTATGCCAACCTGGCTGGACACAAATAGATCATTCAAAAAGTGCATTGTGCAAACATCAACAGAGTTACTGTGCAAAAAAGCATTAACAATTTAAAGTCATGGATCATCCTATATCAACCTGCCTAAGGACAAGAAGATTGTACAGGAATCAAAAGAAATACTGAGCAAATAAATATAAATATTGAATGCTTCCTCATCGATACTCCATAGTGCTTGGTTTAAACTAACCAATGCTGAGCACCCGACCAAAGACGGGATAGGAGACAAGGGCACTCATACCCATCCCCTAGCAGCCCCTCCATTTAACCATTTCACAACGGCACTGGGATAAGAAGATTATATATATATATATATATATATAGATACATATATATATATATTATCTACTGGCGGTCGCCAGTAGATAGTTATAGTTAGGACCTATTATCCATAGGAAATCTGCAACATTCTATTTGAAATAACGTTGGTGCCAGTTGACGAATCTTCGCGAAAGTTTCCAACTTGTTGGGGCGCTCCGCTCCTACCCTGAAAGTCTCGGGTTGATTCGTCAAGCGGGGGCCGAGAAAAAAGGGGGGTCCCAAAACGCATTTTCCCCATTCATTTTTCCATAGGAACCTTTAGTCGCAGCTACAGCCCGAACTGCTGAACGGAATTACACCAAATTTGGCAAAGAGGTAGCCCTTGGTTCAGTGTCGTGCCTTTTGCTTAAATGGTGTAAATCCGTTCAGTAGTTTCTGAGAAAATCACAAATAAAATCACATATATATCTATGGCAGCGTAGGGTCCGCGTACCCTCCCGATCACGAGCTGCATGCTAATTGGCTGTCAACACTCCAAATCAGGAAGTGTTGGCAGCCATTTTGTCCCTCGGTAGAACCGAGGACAGAAACAAGTGCGCAAAGCGCAAAGGGGCAGGGTAGAAACACCCTGACCCCCTAGGTCTGCTCAGGGGTCCCACAAGGACCCCCTGGGCAGAAAAAACCTTTTTTTTATTTTTAAATCGGTGGGATGCGCTTAGGGTGCACGGATCCCGCCGAGAAAAAAAAAAGAAACAAGTGCGCAAAACGCACAAAGGGGGCAGGGTAGAAACACCATGACCCCCAAGGTCTGCTCAGGGGGTCCCACAAGGACCCCCTGTGCAGAAAAAAGCATTTTTTTTATTAAAAAAAATCGGCGGGATGCGCTTAGGGTGCACGGATCCCCGCCGAAAATCGAAGCGCGGTCTCCGCGCTCGATGTTAATTTGCCCCGGGTGGGCCAAGTCCCGGGGGCATGGTGGGGGGTTTAGATTTAATGTGGGGGCATCTAAGGCCTCCCGCAGCCCCGGGGACCGCCACCCCCCACCCCCGGGCTTCTTTTAAAAAAAAATGTTTTAACCTGTGTGGGGGGCTCCAGCCCACCCACACGCCCGGGACTGCCACCTCCCCGGGCACTAAAGATTTGAATATGGGGGTCCGTTACGGACCCCAAAGCCCCGGGACCACCACCTCCCGGGGCTGTGAAATGGTTGGGAGGTGGGCCGCGGGCCCCCTCCTGGAGCCCTTGATGGCCCTGGGGACCGCCACCCCCAGGGCCGGCTCCTGCAGTGTCCCGGGGTGCCTACCCCGGGACACTGTAGTTTGCTATGACAGGACGGGAGCCTCGCGGCTCCCGTCCTGTCATAGCAAGCTTGGTTTGCATTTTGAAAGAGAGAGCAGGAAACCTGCTCTCTTTCAAAATGCAACTCAATTGCTTTTCCACATGGGGAGCAGCATGTTAGCTGCATGTGGAAAAGCAATGCCGGCTCCGTAGGACACGGGGAGCCGGCTGGGACCTTAAATGGCCTGAGGAGGGGGGCCACGCAGCCCCCCTCCAAATTTAAAAAAAAAGAAATCGAGGGCATGCCCCGGGGGATGGGGTCCCCGGGGCCAATACAGGCCCAGGAAAGGGGGCCACGCAGCCCTCTTCCCGTTTTTTTTAATTAAAAAAAAAAACAATTGCTCAGGCCCCGGGGATGGGGTCCCTGGGGCCAAAGTGGCCAAGGGAAGGGGGCTACGCAACCCCCTCCCATTAAAAAAAAAAAAACGACCGGCATCGTGCCGGAGGCCCCGCCCTCCCTGCAGTACTCTGCAACGCGCTCCCTGGCGCGTTTTAAGAAGGGAGTAATTCCCCTTGAATACTGGGGGTCCTGGGGCCAACAAGCCCACCAGGAACCTTCCAGTATGCGCTAGGGGCTGCGTTGCAGAGAGGTGTACAGAGGCCATGCCCCTTTACACCTCTCTGCAACGCAGCTCTGTGGCGCTTTTTAGAAGTACATGGTGAGCTAGTTGGACTCCAGGGACCCTCAGGATTCAAGGGGACTTAATCCCCCAACTTAAAACGCGCCACGGGGCGCAGCACAGTGGTGAAGGGAGGGGCGGGGCTTCAGGTGACATGTGTGCAAACAGGCCCCGTGGCGCGTTTTAAGATGGGGAATAAATTCCTTTTCAATCCTGAGGGTCCCTAGGGCCAACTAGCCCACCAGGTACCTCCAGTAAGCGCCACGGAGCTGCGTTGCAGAGTGTTGTAAAAGGGGCGTGCCCTCTGAACACCTCTCTGCAACGCAGCCCTCTGGCGCATACTGGAGGTACCTGGTGGGCTAGTTGGCCCCTAGGGACCCTCGGGATTGAGGAGGTATTAATTGTCCAACTTAAAACGCGCCACAGGGCGTGTTTGCAGACATGTCACCTCAGGCCCCACCCCCTTCCTTCACCATTGTGCAAATATTCCTCTAAAATCAGCCGAACTATGAATTCCGATTTACTCACCTGTTATCAGGAGAGACCTCAGTGGTGCATCTTTGAGCCCAGTACTGATCCTGAAAAGTAATTTTAACCGTACTTACCAGTAACTTGAATTTCCTTCCATAGGATATCATTGACTGGTTTCACTTGGAAATTCTTCAAAGTGTGGAGTTTTGGAACTTTATAATATTCCTCTAAAATCAGCCGAACTACGAATTCCGATTTACTCACCTGTTATCAGGAGAGACCTCAGTGCTGCATCTTTCAGCCCAGTACTGATCCTGAAAAGTAATTTTAACCGTACTTACCAGTAACTTGAATTTCCTTCCATAGGATATCATTGCCTGCTTTTTGCTGAAAAAGTTTGTGTCGATTTTTGAAACATACAAATATTCCTCTAAAATCAGCCGAAATACGAATTCCGATTTACTCACCTGTTATCAGGAGAGACCTCAGTGCTGCATCTTTCAGCCCAGTACTGATCCTGAAAAGTAATTTTAACCGTACTTACCAGTAACTTGAATTTCCTTCCATAGGATATCATTGCCTGCTTTTTGCTGAAAAAGTTTCTGTCGATTTTTGAAACATACAAATATTCCTCTAAAATCAGCCGAAATACGAATTCCGATTTACTCACCTGTTATCAGGAGAGAACCCAGTGCTGCATCTTTTAGCCCAGCACTGACCCTGAAAAGTAATTCTAACCGTACTTAGCAGTAACTTGTATTTCCTTCCATAGGAATCCATTGTCTGGTTTTCAGCAGAAAAGTTTCAAAGTGTTGATTTTCACAAACTACAAATATTCCTTAAAAATCGCCTGTATGATTTAAAAGCATTCTTTCAACTGTTTACAGGAGATGCACCAGTGCTGGATCCAGGATCCACCACTGAGTAAGAAAAAGTAACGATAACACTACTTACCTGCTAAGTGAATTTCCTCCCATAGGATAACATTGGTGATTCTATGTGAAAATGTTTCTAAGTGTCAACTTTTAAAATTCAATAATATTCCTTAAAAATCACTACTGTAACCAAAACGCTTTTACTCAACTGTTTACAGGAGATGTCCCAGGACTGAATCTAGGATCCAGTCCTGTGTTTAGAAAAGTAATCCATAAAGTAACTAATTGCATTTAACTAGAAATTCACATTGAGCTCAATGTTGCATTGTGCTTGAAATTGTGTTGCCCATTGCAACAACTGTAACTACTGTACTTAAGTCTATTGCCTATTTGCAAAGTATTTAAACTAAAGTAATTCATTCAGAGAAAGTATATTTTGTAATGTAATGTATAATGTAATTACAATGTAATTTAAAAAATAAAATATGTAAAAATAAATAGTTTAAAAATGTAGTAAATCAGTATCAAAAAAATAAATATAACAAGTAATACATTTAAAAATTGTCATTTACAAAACCTTTGAAATTCACTGAAAAAAACCATAGGTTTCACACATGTTATAGTTAGGAATTAGCATTTAAAAACCTTTGAAATTCACTTGAAAAACCATAGGTTTCAGGCTTGTTATAGTTAGGAATTAACATTTAAAAAACCTTTTGAAATTCACTGAAAAAACCATAGGTTTCAGGCCTGTTATAGTTAGGGTTTAGCATTTAAAAACCTTTGAAATTCACTGAAAAAAACCATAGGTTTTAGGGAAAGTTATAGTTAGTTGGACATTGCACTCGTACAAAACCCGTGAAATTCCCCGTTATAGTTAGTTCAGCTAACTATAACTCGCGCTCCGCAATGCACTGCTGATGACGTCACATATTACATCACTCATGACATGGTCAGTGACATCACTGATGACATCACTGATGACATCTCAAATGACATCACTGATGACATCATCTACGTGATAATCTTATGCACCTCCTCACACCTTAATATAACCTTTCATACACCCACTCTAAATTACAGACTGCTATTTGCAAAACCATAGACACTCCAACACCAATTACTACATACCCACTCACTGATTCTTAGGTCTACACACACATCCACTCACTCACCCGTACAGTCACTCATACTTACGGTCACTCAGTACGGGACTATCATTTGCACTCATACACCTACATAGACACTCACACACCGCCACTCATCCATAGAGGTACTCACACACCTAGTCAGTCATGCAATTAATTAATCACACTCCCATTTACTCACCTATACAGGAATACACACCAGCTCACTTAGTCATACATATAGTAGCACATTCTTACGCTCCTATGCAATCACTGATGCAAGCACACACTCATCCATATAGCCACTCTCACAATCACACACTCTCATTTATAGCCATTTATATACTCCAACACACATATATACTGCCTTTCACATATGTAGTTACTCACACATGTACCACTGAGATATACATTCAATCACTAACACACCCATACACACACTCACCCACCCATACAGTCCATCACAGAGGCACTTTTGAAACCAAGAACTCAGTGAATCACCCACTCACACATCTATGCACAGAGTCACACACACCCCATCCACACACTCAGGCACCCATACAGATACTCAGAGAACCAATCCATAACTCATATAGACACTCATGTAGCTAGTCAGAAACCCATGCAGCTGCTTACACAACAACAGACAGACAGATACAGACATTCACACAGTTTAGTCACTAACCCATGCATTCAGTAAGATACGTTTAATCACTCACTTATAGACTCAGTCACGCACCTACTAAATCATCCATTCAGACGCTTATACACCCACTCATTCTTCAATACGCCTTTCCCTATATATATTAAACATATTTAAAGTTTACAGAAACACACAGTCACTGCATGATTTCATCAGTGATGTCATTTGAGATGTCATCAGTGATGTCATCAGTGATGTCACTGACCATGTCATGAGTGATGTAATATGTGACGTCATCAGCAGTGCATTGCAGGGGCGCAAGTTATAGTTAGCTGAACTAACTATAACGGGGGAATTTCACGGGTTTTGTACGAGTGCAATGTCCAACTAACTATAACTTTCCCTAAAACCTATGGTTTTTTCAGTGAATATATATATATATATATAATATATATATATATATATATATATATATATATATATATATATACACAGTTGGGACTATCGGCGGACTCCGGGGCCAAGCTGCAACTGTGGTGAAGGGCTTGACAGAGCCATTCAACCCCCTTCAATCCCCAGGAACCCAGGGGGAAAACCACCGGACCAGTGATTGACTGCTTCATACTGGCCTACCAGCATACCGCTCCAGGCCTCTACATCCTCGCCCAGACATTGGAAGACATGGCTGATCGAGCTGCATGCGGCCTGAGACCTACGGAGCTCCACAGTGGCCCTCCTGGGCCTCTCTAGTACTACGCCGCCGGGCGGCACACATGGTCAGAGAGTGTCCTCTTGGGCCCCTAGAAAGAAGAGGAGTCTCCCACAACCTGCACTGTTTGACACCCTGAACAGGGAGTGAAAGAAGCCTCGGCAACGCCTGGTTGCGCCTGCCTTCCCAGGTGAAAGCGATAGCAGGTGCCTACAATCTGAGACTCTCTGTGGTGCTGAGAGCAGCCACGACAACAGCATGGCCACCTTCCAAGACAACAGGTGCACAGTCTGGTGAGTGAGCATGCTATGGAGGCCCACCAAGGCATTGACTGGCTCTTTGGGGGCACGGGACACTGCACCATCCACTATTGTCGACAAGCTTCCTGCTAGTCTCCTGACAGGGCCACCCCCCTTGGTTTTTGGTACTGGGTTCTGGGCCCTCTTCTCTCTCGACCCTGGTTTATGAAGGCACTGTAGAAATTATCTCCTGCACTAATTTTTACTGTGATAAGCATGGGGAAGCAAAAGGCACAGAATAGACCAGTTGGTGAGGCTATTCGATCAAAATTCCTGAAACTGCCAAGACAGGCAAAACATGAAGCTCTGACCTTTGTAACAAGCAAGATTGACACACTAATTGAGGAAGTGGAGACCATTTTAAAAAATAAAGATCCTACAGGTAAAAAGACAGTAAAAGTGGGAAGGTCCCAGATATATTTAAGGCGAAATACAAGTCCAGGAAAAATCCAACTCCCGCCAAACCAGATTCTGCCCATAGCATGGTCATGCCCTCCCCGCAGGATTCTGCCAAAAAACCCATTCTTAATTCTGGGGAGTACCAGCAAGTTATTCCTAATATTTAGTGCTCAGTTAGATATTCAGTACTTCAGGAGACCTATGTTCCAGCTTCTAATCTACAGACCACTAATGCAATTATCCCTCCACCACAGGACTCTCCTACTTTTAGTGAGGCAATTGGTTTAATCTCTGTTCTAAGAGACAAAGTTGCTACTCTAAAGGAAATCTTTCTGGGCGTGGTCAAAACTTTCAGCAATTTGTCAATGGTCTTAGAACTCCCATTGCAGCTGCACAATAGATTTCACAAACTATGCGAGACCAAAGGATTGCAGAATGTTTTACAAAATGTCCTCCTGCAGCATCTGCCAGACCAGTTTGCTCAGATCACACCTCTATGCATACTCAAAATCATCAGAATAATTCCCATGATAATAGAGGGAAGAATACTGTTAGTGGATCTATTATGTGTCCACCTGATGTTCGCATGCAAGACTCTGTTCAAACTCCACTCATCCTCCCTACTTTCTCGAACATTAGGAATGTTGCACATGGGATACGTAGCTAAGGAGAATGCTGAGGAGCCCTAATGTGAGGGTAGGCCATTCTGTATTTTTGGTAAAAGTCCTGAAGCTGCGGCCTGGTTCTTTTGAAGATAATGAATCCTTGAGAAATATGACCCTACATTGGATTAGATGTGTTGAGAAGTGCTACTCGATCATCCACTCAGACATTGTTTATGTAAAACTCCTCACTGCGCTGGTTGGTCCTTGGGACTCAATTGTAGTCAACTTAACCTCCCCCCAGTTGGTTGAGGGCTTGATCTAACTGGACCAATGTACTTCCCCACAAAATTGTTCAGAAAATTGTTTATTGATAAGACCTTCCACTACAGAGGTGGTTGTGCCTAAGGAAGGGGATGTGTGGCGTGTTCCCAACACAAAAAAGAGTGGAATTGACCTGCATCCTGGGGCTACCACTGACAAGCCACAGGACAGTGACCTGGCAGAGATTGACTTACTGCAGAATTTGCCTCCTTTGCCATTTGGTACTTCTATTCATGTGCTCTCCCCCATAGTATGAGTTACTTATTGGGGAGCCAGTCCAGGAGAACTAACCCTGCATGTAAATAAGAAGAGGATCCGCAGCAATGTGTCCTTGTTAATTGATCCCTTGCAGCCAAGGCTCACACACTCTAATACACATTCTACTCTGAAAAGGGCTGACGCCTTGCTGCACCTTCTCACCTGGAACATTGCTGGGATTCAATCCAACTCGAAGACGAGGACTGGGGCTTCTTTATAGACAAACTCCATGTCTGTGTTTTTCAGGAGACTTGGGCTTTAACAACAATCCATAGGCAGGGATTTGTTACTCACCACATTGATGCTATACCATCATCAGCAGGCAGGCCTTCAGGGGGCTTATTATATGGTGTACAGTATCTCTTGAATGTGTAATTAAGGGAATTAACATTGATTCTACATATCGTTTAGCACTATGCACATCTCCTATGCCAGGGATCCCATACCTATTGATTAATATTTACAAAGGTTTACTCCGTTTAACAAACATTCTCAGACCTTAAAAACCTTATATGCATTTTTAGCTTATTACAGTTGCAAATATAATGTGATTATTGCAGATAATTTAAATGTGAGCTTTGAACCATACCCCCTCCCCCTTTTGGAATTGATCAAAGAAGAAGATGAATGTTAGAAGATTCCCTCTTACATTGCTCATAGGAAATCTCCTAAGATGAGCTCTGCTGCCTTTCAGATCATTGACATAGTGGTCTTGTATGGATTAAGACCGTGCAATGGTCGGTTTATCTCAGACATAGATGCTAGGCCAACATTTGAGAGGGGCAATTGCAAAAGCCACATTGCCTTCATTCTTATAGATGTGCGGATATGGCATGAAATGGCAGACATGACGGTCAGTGACCACCATGACAGTGACCATTTTCCCATCATGTTAGGCTGGTAACAGACACAGAAAAGGGACAGGGAATGCTCTGACGCAATGCCACTATCTAATCCCATTGCACTAACTAATAATAAACACAGTGTGAGATGGGAGGTTGTTTCTAAATTGAAAGAGGCCATATGTGAGATCTATAGATCTGTATACGCTGAATTGAAACCTTTTGAACATCAAGGGGCCGATTCCGATCTGGGTCGGAAAGCTCTCCGACCGATCCGGATCCGGATTGTTTTCCGACCGAGCCGGACGCCTGCAGTCCGACCGAACGAGTACGATGCGGCCGTATGCTGCCAGACTCGGTTCGGTTGGACTCCCATTGAAGTCAATGGGAGCCGGTCGTACGACGTGTACATGGGCTCCCATTGACTCAATGGGTACGTTGCGCACAAGGGGGCCCCCTGTAGTGGGTACGCGTTGGTGCCATCCGCACCATACATGCATGTATAGGGGGGACCCATGGGTCCCCCCTGTGTCCGACTCGTACGGCTACAAGTGAAGGGGGGTCCGGCACGGACCCCCGAAGTCCGCATCTGGGAGCTTTTTCGTGTCGGAGGCTCCGACTCGATCTGGCTGTCCGGATCGTGCATCGTACTGGCTCGGTTGTAAAACGTCTCCATTGCGCGCCACGAATCGAGTGCGAACGAGTCGGACAGAGCGGTTCGGACCCGGAAACGAGTCGGTCAGCGATTTCGCATTCACTCGCATCGTACTTGCTCGCTCGGGCGACTGTACGAATCGGTCGGAAACAAAGCCTCCGACTCGGATCCGGTAAAGCCGAATCCGATTTGGAGCCCTACCGACCGAGATCGGAATCGACCCCCAAGTCTTATCCCACCCGAGATTTTGAATCTCCACAAGTGATTTTTTATTAAGATAGAGAATCAGTTTGTAAAAGACTATAAACACTGTGAGGTCGCTAGAAAAAGCAGACCAAATGAATGGTTTAATGACTCATGCAAAAATGCAAAGAAGGAACTAATAGATCCCCTAAAGAGCAAGCAAAAGACTGTGATTGGTATAGCAACAGGGAACTATGCCAGGGCTATTAAAACTAGCAAGGCCCAGTGCAAGGCTAGTATCTGGGATGACATGCTGGACGTGTCAAGATTTAGGGATAACAACTGCTACTGGTATTTGGTTGCACCTAACGGATGCAGAGATCCAACTCACCCTGACTGCCACATTTCTGAATGGGACTGGGTCAATCATTTCTCAGCCCTTTATGCAGAGAAAAATCCATGTGAAAGCAGAATTGATATTTTTCCATCCAACCCTTTTGAAATTTCTGGTGACAAGATTAATCCATTTATGCTAGAGGAAACAAAAGCTGCAATCCGAGCTCAGAAACCAGGGAAAGCCCCTGGTTTGGACAGGATATCGGCGGACCTATTCAACTCTGAGCCTCAGGTTTGGGATCCATATATAAACTCTCTAGCGAATGCTTTAAAGGATGGCACCCCTATACCGAGCTCCTGGAAAGGAGCTGAAATAACCCCTATATTCAAAAAGCGAGATAAATTTGCCCCGGGAAATTACAGACACATAAATCTAATGTGGGACTGGATCTCCTCGGGGCAAGTGCTAACACACTTGCAGGTGGGATTCAAACCAAATACTAGCACAATCGATCAGATTATGCGGTTTCTGTTTATTAAATGGAAGACTGTTGACAACGATAAGGGTTCCCTTTTTGTTTCTTTCCAGGATCTTCGCGCTGTATTTGATCTTGTCCTGAGGGCAAAACTTTGGGAGGTTTTGAAACAGATGGAGGTCCCGTTGGCATTGTTGTCTTTAATACAGGTGTTGTATACTGAGATCTTTGCAAGGGTTAGGTGGGGTCTAGCAGTGGAGTAGACGGAAGATATTCCATTCATAAGAGGCACTAGACAGGGGTGTGTTTTGGTTCCCACGCTCTTTCTTTTATTTATCAACAGATGTAGGCCATATCTCCTAAACTGCGAGAATGATTCACCAAAAATGGCAGGGCACAAAATACCAGCCTCCTTTTTGCAGATGACACCGTGCTACTTTCTAAAACTGCGCGGGGCTTATCCACACTGGAAAAATGTAGCCTTTTCTGCAAAAAACATGGCTTAGAAATAAATTGTAATGAAATTAAGTACATGGTTTTCAGTTCCCGGAAGAGAAGAAAGGACAAGGTAGTCTTAAAGGGCGAGACCCTGGGCAGGGTTTATGAGTTTGATTATTTGGGTACAAGAATAAATGACTCGCACAATTTGTAACCCCAGATAGAGAAAAGTGTACTAATCTTACTACAAAGAGCAGGGTCCATCATAAGATTCGCAAATAGGGCTTCTGCCATTGCCATCTCATCTCCAATTGAGAGTTACAAGACTCAAGTGTGTGGGGCTGTTCTGTATGGGGCAGACTTGTGGGGACACTGTAATCTCGATGCTTTTGAAAAGGCGGAAAACTCTTTTGTAAAATCCCTTCTGAGACTGCCCACCAGCACCCCCAGCCTCCCAATAAGACTCGACCTGAAACTCTGATCAATTTCTGACATTGCTGTGCTGAGGCCTGTCCAGTACTGGATTAGAATTTGGACAGCTGAGGATTTTGAGCCCTTTATGAATTTTGTTATTAATCCAACTACATTATAAAATTCAGACTGGGGATTTTTCCTTTGGCCTCTTTTACTCGTTCTTGGGCCAAAATAGAAAATAAACCTAATTTATGTCCGATGGGGCGTCAGGTTATAGAGAACGATGAACACATCTTATTTTTTTGTAAACCGTATGTAAAACAATGCTCAAAGTGGATTATCCCCCTTTTTCGAATTTTAGGCTTTAACGATCACCACACTGGTTTAAGAACATGCAAAACAAATACTAAAGACGGTATTGTTTTCTCAGTTACAAGCTACTTGTCATCGATATGGCACAATAGGATGATAGCATAAAAAAACTCCACATCTTGATGAGGGGGCACGCCGTGGCAATGAAATTATTTCGGAAATTTTATTTTGAAAGAAACACATTATTTCGAACGATAATGAAGTTTAGGGCTATAGTTATTTTGTATACATGCATTTGTCAGCTCTACTCTGTACCTTTCGGGCATATTAGAAGAAGGCAGCCATTGAAGTAATCAAAGTTTAAGTGATGTTGTATTTTAACAGCATGTATAGTCTTTTTGGTAGGTGAACGTGTTCATTTTTAATCTGTGTTATCTCCACTTGTATGGTCTTATTGAACCAACTCAATGGAATGTTGACAATTAACTGGAATCTGCACTTTAAGCTAGTATGCATCTGTCCAAGGCGAATCACTGACATAATACTGAAAGTCACATTATCGAACTGCAAATATTTCGACGCAGAAATATCGATATCAAAAATATCGATGTTGCATACTTAATTATAAAAATACACAAATATCGATACCACAATATCGTGATACAACTATATCAACAACACAAATATCGCACACATAAATATCGCAATACAAAATATCGACGTTTATAAATAAATATAGGACATGTCTAAAATATCGACTACAAAAATATAGACATAAATATTATCGTTTTTTTCAATATATCGACAACTCAATAATACATTAAAACAATTATTTTAAACTCCATAAATACAGTAAATTGCATAAACATACATATCACATTAAATTGAACCAAAAACATAACTATCAAAATTATAACAACATAAATAAATAATAACATAATGAACACACTAATAATAATATTTTAAAATATATACTTGCAACATATTCAAACATTTTAATACATCTTATATATATTTTATTAAAAAATAATTAGTTCAAAGTCTCCTTCCTCACCCCAAAAAATAAATTACTTTTAATTAGCGTTTTCCATATTAGGAAAACAATTCCCAAACCAAGAAACAAAGTCAAAAATAACCAATACAAATACAGAAGATCGAAATAAACCAATGAAATTCAACAAACAATTAAAAAGACACTATATAAACCAAGAAAAATCAGTCTTATTTTACACCTTAAACCAAAATAATTAAGGAAGGCGAAACTCTGCCGGATTTTGACCACAATCAAAGACTGCATCAAAATAAAGCCTACTACACTTAGGAAAAAGTAAGTATATTACCATTTCTAAATATGCAGTTAAATTAAAATGTAACACAGATTTCAATTGCTAACTAAAATTACTAACTTATATATTTTATCTCTTTATATTTCCACTACAGATATTACTCCAAAGAGCGTGAAAAAATAATTTACCTCGCAAAAACAGCTCACTAACAAAGTAAGTATACTTTAAAAAGCCTTTGTAAAATCTCACTAAAATGCAACTAAACACCTAATATATCCTAGACCCCAAAACCACCCCATTTAGATTTTTAAAGCTTTTAAAAGCCTTTGTAAAATCTAACAAAAACGTTAATGAAGCTATAGTCTATCCTAAACACCAATGCCACCCCATGTAAAATTGTAAAACATCAAATAAAATATGCTTTATTTTCCTTTCACAGAAAACTTTGACCAAACAGCATTTATTAAACAAAGAACATCTCCATTTAAAAACAACTAAATAACACTTGGGGGCCGATTCCGATCTCGGCCGGTAGGGCTCCGAATCGGATTCGGCTTTACCGGATCCGATTCGGAGCCCTGTTTCCCGACCGAACCGTACACGGGTCCGGCCGAGCGAGTACGATGCGAAATCTCCGACCGACTCGTCCGGGCGTCCCGACCGCTCCGACCGACTCGCTCCCGGCTCGAACCGCTCCGACCGACTCGCTCGGACTCGACTCGCACCGCGCAATGGAGACGTTTCCCGGCCGGGTAAGTACGATGCGCGCCGCGAGCAGTCCGACCGAGCCGCGCACTCCGGCTCGTAAGAGCTGTCGGAGCCGTACTTTGGGGGTCCGTGTCGGACCCCCTGTACGTGTAGCCGCGCGAGTCGCACACAGGGGGACCCATGGGTCCCCCTACCTGTGCGTGTACGGCGCGAATCGCTCCGCCGCGTACCCGCTGTAGGGGCGCCCTTGTCCGACTCGCACCCATTGAGTCAATGGGAGCCCGCGTACGCGTTGTACGACCGGCTCCCATTGACTTCAATGGGAGTCCGACTCGACTCGAGTCCGATAACATACGGACGCATCGTACTCGTTCGGTCGGACTGCACGGGTCCGATTCGGTCGGAAATCTCTCCGGGTCCGGCTCGGTCGGAGAAATTTCCGGCCCGAATCGGAATCGACCCCTTGGTAAGTATATGTAAAAAATGTTTACTTTTTAACCATATAAACATGTATAATACGCTTTTTCATATATGTTCATATACATTTTTTATAGAATTTTCCACATCACAATGACTGAAGGTGCCCAATTTATAACATCTCAGAAAGGGAAATTCTTATTGTGTTACATGGGGTACGTCTACACCCAAGAGAAGCAAACGGGCCTTAAAGTGAACTGGAAATGTTCAAAATATTATTCAAATAAATGTTATGGTCGCGCTACCACCAGGGAAACAACTGTATTATACACTAGAGAACATAACCATCCGCCAAATGTTTCTGAAATTGAAGTGAGAGCAACCCTTGATAATATAAAAGAATTAAGTACTAGCTCACAAACTCCTACAAGTGTTATACTGAAAGGAATTTTACCTAAGGTACCCAAAGAAGCAACAGGTCAATTACCATCCATTGCTTCAATTAAAAGAACCATAGCTAGAACCAAAAAAGCAACAACAACCACAATACCTACGCCTAAAATTTTTGAAGATGTCATAATTCCCCCAGAACTAATTATAACACACAGTGATGAACCTTTTATTTTCTTTGACAATAAAAATAAAGATAAAATAATTATTATGTTTGCTACAGCAAACAATATAACTAAACTTCAACAATGCCAAACCTGGATGATGGATGGCACCTTCACAATATACCCCAAACCATTCTACCAACTTTACAGTATCCATGGGCAATATCATAAGAGTTGCATCCCCTTTATATATGCATTGTTACCAAATAAACAGAATGCAACATATACTGAAATGTTAGGTAAAATTAAACAAGAAACAAACGACTTTTTTCCTCAAAGAATAATAATAGACTTTGAGCAAGCCATGATAAATTCTATCCTTAAATTGTATCCCCACACATCTATACAAGGATGTTACTTCCATTATAACCAATGTTTATGGAGATATTTACAGAAATCTGCACTCAGGGGCCTATTACGATGGCGGGCGGATCGCCCCCGCCGGGCCGGCGGTAGCCACCGCCGGGCCGGCGGGGGCGATCCGCCCACCATCCATGCTTCAGTGACCCCCCGCCATATTAGGATGGCTGGGGGGTCCGCGGCGGACGGAAAGACCATCCGCCGCTTTTCCACCGGTCGACTCGACGACCGGCGGAAAAGGGCCATAATATGGTGGCGGTGTCTGCAAGACACCGCCAACCATATCCTGATGTAGGCGGTGATCAGCCTTTCCATGGCGGCAACGCCACCATGAAAAGGCATACAGTGTTTGCTTTGGGGGCCGTTTGCGGGCCCCCTGGGTGTTGGGGGGGTGGGTGGTGCACATGGGGGATACCTATGGTACCCCCATACATTGGCGTGGACAAGGTGGCAGGCACCGCATGGTGTCTGTCACCTTGTGCATGCCAATGCACAACGTGCATCCACAGCATAGTGGCGGGCGGTGCTGTGAGCACCGCCCGCCTACAATGTTGTGGATGGGGGATGCCACTGTGGCGGTGGCATCCTAATGCCCACAGCGGGACCGCCGCACCTCTGGCGGACGGTCCCGTTCTCCGTTACGGTGGCGGGCGGACTTTGTCCGCCCGCCATCGTAATAGGCCCCTTAGTGTGGAATATGCAACAAATATTACCTTTGCATACCAAATTAAAAATCTAATTGCCCTGGCCTATGTGCCAGTGACAGATGTGGCTGAGCATTATAACATTTTAATTGAAAGTCCATTTTACCAACAAAATGAACAAAAATGATCTCCCCTCCTAGATTATTTTGAGGATACCTGGGTGGGGAGATTACACAGATCAGGCCATAGGCGTCAACCTAAATTTCAAATTCCTTGGTGGAATGTTTATTTAACTACACTTAACCAAGAAGCTAAAACAAACAATGCAGTTGAGGGTTGGCATAATGCCTTCCTATCTTCTACAGGACGAAGCACTCCTACCCTACATAAACTATTACTTGCCATACAAAAAGAACAAAGCTTCCAAGAACTCAGAATGCAACAATCTGTCATCCAATTAAAACCAAAACTATCTAGACAAACTAATCAAATGTATCAGTATCTCCAACAGCAAGTTCATCTATACCCTTCCACAAGAGGCCTTTAGTACTTAAATATGATAGCTAAAACTCTACTCTAAAACATATAAACAATGTAAATATACTATTCTGAAGAAAAAAATTATTAGAATAAAAACAGTGCATTCTTTTAAATCAAAAAATTAATTAATTTGTCTAATATGTGTTATAAATTTATATATACATATATATAGACAAATTGATTAACCAGCAAAGCAACTAAACAACAACTGCAATTAAATTAAAATCATTTCCCTCCCACAATTAAAATATTTAAAAACACTTACCTTTCCCGTTGCTCTAATACGAAAATACCACATCTTCCAAAGTAATCCAGGTAGTTCACAATGCATAGATATTAAAAAGAAACCCCAATAAAATGTAAAAATACAATTGTATCAAAAACTTAATCCTCCAGGTAAAAATCGACAATCCAGTAACCATAAAAAACCTGAAAAATAGTATAAAATTAAAAACCGCTCCATGAAAGCCGAAAAATGAAGGAAGTATAAAATATTTATTAGTTAATATAACTAATACACACTTCCTTAAAAAAAAAAAAAAAAATTGCAATGTTCCGTAATTTCAAACTTCTTCGTCGTAAAACCTACAAAACAAAAAAAAACATTCCCACCCACACAAATGTACACATAATACACTTAAAAACATGACTACAAACATTATTCACACAGTATTAACGTGAAAAGCCATAAATAGAAAAAATACGGAACACAACGTTAACAATTAATAACTAAATAAAACACTAAACACACCATAACTTCTAAAACATAACTCCACGCACACTAATTACAACATTACTACCTTCAAAATACACTTAAAATAGTTTAATATTAAAGAAAATTACTCTTACCTTCTCAGACGCGAAGCAGCTCCCAACCGCGAGCTTCTTTCTTCCCAAATGACCCAAAACAACAGCGAGCGGTAAGTAAATTAAAGCCCCAAACAAAGATGGCAACTATAAACATATTAAATAAATAGCTAAACTAGTTATTGAATATTATACAATGGTTTAAAAATTACTGTTACATTCTAATAAAATACTTAAAAATTTACCTGATTTATTTATATTTATTATCAGTTTTTTATATTATGCAAAATTATAATAATAAATATTATGAATTAATAATATTTAATATTATAATTAGAAAAATGTATATATGTCAAACAACAATTACTAAAACATTTTATTAATGTTGTTTTTTGTTAAAAAATATCTGAGTTGTAAATAAAATGAACAACAGTTATTAAATGTAATAATTATTAATAATTAACATATTATATGTCTGTATTACAAAATTAAAGTATGTTATTTTTATCTGAAATTTATTGTACAAATATTTTCAGTATATAATGTTAAAAAATACTTACCAAAATTTGTAACAGTTGTAAAAATGATAAAAATGACAAACAATATTTAACACTTATTAAAAATATATACTAATGTATAAAATGTGCTTAAAAAATTCATATGCATCATGCTATATTTCTAACATATAAACAATTGTGAAGTACAATTTCTTTTATTGTAAAACATTTTTTTGTATTATTTACTTGTTAAAATATACGTATTGGTAAACTGTATTTTTTATGTAATAAATACACTCTCCTGTATATATATATATTTTTTGATTAATTTTCTACTGTTTAATAAAAAATTACATTTTGGATTTACCTGTCATTTTTATGTTTAATATAATAAAAATTATTCATAAAAAGAGATTTCTATTTTTTTGACTACCTTTTCATTGCTATCACATTTAATGTAGATAATTAAATATTTTGTAATAAATTATATATTATAAAATGCATAATTTTCATTGTATAATATATATATGATATAGCTGTTCTTGATATAAATATAACTAATATGTTTTAACTAATTTTAACTCTAATAATATTATCATATATTTTAAAAACACTCACCTAAATTATGCTTACTACTCCACTCAACATAAATACCCAATAATAATTTTCATTATAATAACTTATTTTACTATTCCTACTCCACTCTGTATTTAATTGAGGTAGGTGCTGGACACTAAACTTAATTAATGTAATATTCCCACTCCAGCCAGTATTTATTTGGGGTAGGTGCTGGACACTGAAACCTAATTTAATTACTATTCCCACTCCAGTCAGTATTTAATTGTGGTAGGTGCTGGACACTAAACTTAAATAATTTACTATTCCCACCCCACTCAGTATTTAATAGGGGTAGGTGCTGGACACTAAACCTAATATAATTACTATTCCCACTCCAGTAAGTATTTAATTGGGGAAGGTGCTGGACACTGAACCTCATTTAATTACTAATCCAACTCCAGCCTGTATTTAATTGGGGTAGGTGCTGGACACTGAACTTAATTAATTTACTATTCCCACTCCAGTCAGTATTTAATTGGGGTAGGTGCTGGACAGTAAACTTAATTAATTTACTATTCCCACTCCAGTCTGTATTTAATTGGGGTAGGTGCTGGACACTAAACTTAATTAATTTACTATTCCCACACCAGTCACTATTTAATTGGGGTAGGTGCTGGACACTAAACTTAATTAATTTACTATTCCCACTCCAGTCAGTATTTAATTGGGGTAGGTGCTGGACACTAAACTTAATTAATTTACTATTCACACTCCAGTCAGTATTTAATTGGGGTAGGTGCTGGACACTAAACTTAATTAATTTACTATTCCCACTCCAATCTGTATTTAATTGGGGTAGGTGCTGGACATTAAACTTAATTAATTTACTATTCCCACTCCAATCAGTATTTAATTGGGGTAGGTGCTGGACACTGAACTTAATTAATTTACTATTCACACTCCAGTCAGTATTTAATTGGGGTAGGTGCTGGACACTAAGGGGCCGATTCCAATCTGGGTCAGAAAGCTCTCCGACCGATCCGGATCTGGATTGTTTTCCGACCGAGCCGGACCCCTGCAGTCCGACTGAGCGAGTACGATGCGGCCGTATGCTGCCGGACTCGGTTCGGTCGGACTCCCATTGAAGTCAATGGGAGCCGGTCGTACGACGTGTACATGGGCTCCCATTGACTCAATGGGTATGTTGCGCACAAGGGGGCCCCCTGTAGTGGGTACGCGTTGGTGCCATCCACACCGTACATGCATGTATAGGGGGGACCCATGGGTCCCCCCTGTGTCCGACTCGTACGGCTACGGGTGAAGGGGGGTCCGGCACGGACCCCGAAGTCCGCTTCCGAGAGCTTTTTCATGTCGGAGGCTCCGACTCGATCCGGCTGTCCGGATCGTGCATCGTACTGGCTTGGTCGTAAAACGTCTCCATTGCGCGGTACGAATCGAGTGCGAACGAGTCGGACGGAGCGGTTCGGACCCGGAAACGAGTCGGTCGGCAATTTCGCGTTCAATCGCATCGTACTTGCTCGCTCGGAGGACTTTACGAATCGGTCGGGTAAACCGCGTTTGGCTCGTATTTTTTCCGGACAAATCGTATTCGGTGCGCTTCCGTCCGAGATCGGAATCAGCCCCTAAACCTAATTTAATTACTATTCCCACTCCAGTCAATATTAAATTGGGGTAGGTGCTGGACACTAAAATTAATTAATTTACTATTCGCACTCCAACCAGTATTTAATTGGGGTAGGTGCTGGACTCTAAACCTAATTTAATTACTATTCCCACTCCAGTCAGTATTTAATTGGGGTAGGTGCTGGACACTAAACTTAACTAATTTACTATTGCCACTCCAGTCAGTATTTAATTGGGGTAGGTGCTGGACACTAAACTTAATTAATTTACTATTCACACTCCAATCAGTATTTAATTGGGGTAGGTGCTAGACACTCAACTTAATTAATTTACTATTCCCACTCCAATCAGTATTTAATTGTGGTAGGTGCTGGACACTAAACCTAATTTAATTACTATTCCCACTCCAGTCAGTATTTAATTGGGGTAGGTGCTGGACACTAAGGGGCCGATTCCGATTCGGGCCGGAAATCCCTCCGACCGAGTCAGATTCGGAGAGATATCCGACCGAACCGGACTCTAGCAGTTCGACCGAACGAGTACGATGCGGACGCATGCTATCGGACTCGATTCTGTCGGACTCCCATTGAAGTCAATGGGAGCCGGTCGTACGACGCGTACACGGGCTCCCATTGACTCAATGGGTGCGTCGCAAACAAGGGCGCCCCCTACAGCGGGTACGCGTCGGTGCGACTCGCGCCGTACATGCATGTGTAGGGGGACCCATGAGTCCCCCCTGTGTGCGACTCGCGCGGCTATGCGTACAGGGGGGTCCGACACAGACCCCCGAAGTCCGGCTCCGACTGCTCTTTCGAGCCGGACGGCGCAAGTCAGTCGGACTGTTCGAGGCGCGCATCGTACTTGCCCGGTCGGGGAACGTCTCCATTGCGTGGTGCGAGTCGAGTCCGTACGAGTCGGTCGGAGCGGTTCGGAGCCGGGAACGAGTCGGTCGGGGATTTCGCGTACGCTCGCATTGTACTTGCTCGCGCGGACGGGTGTTCGAATCGGTCGGAAACAGGGCGTCCGAGTCGGATCCGGTAAAGCCGAATCCGATTCGGTGCCCTACCGGCCGAGATCGGAATCGGCCCCTAAACCTAATTCAATTACTATTCACACTCCAATCAATATTTAATTGGGGTAGGTGCTGGCCACTAAACTTAATTAATTTACTATTCTCACTCCAGTCAGTATTTAATTGGGGTAGGTGCTGGATACTAAACTTAATTAATTTACTATTCCCACTCCAGTGTGTATTTAATTGGGGTAGGTGCTGGACACTAAGGGGTCGATTCCGATCCCGGCCGGAAGCGCACCTAACAGTATTCGTCCGGAAAAAAAAACAGCCGATTGCGTGTTTCCCGACCGATTCGAACATTCGTCCGGACGAACAACTACGATGCGTATAACAACCCCGTTTCCGAGCGATCCATACTTACCCAATTCAGTTCCTGTTCCCCGGCCGAGCCGGATCCGTAAACGCCGAATCGAGTCGTACGGAAGCAAATACACAGCACCTTCCGGCCGGACGAGTACGATGCACACTCCGTACGCGCCGAACCCGTCGCTACGTCCGGGACGTTTGAGCATCCGGGCGAGCCGTACATAAGCTCCGTTTCGTGCCACAAGACGATCCACGGCTACGAGACGAACAAGCCTGCTACGAGTAGGACTCGAAGACACGAGAAACCTGAACGAGACGATCCAAGCATGAATCCCATTGCGCAGGTCCTACCTATACTCTACATCTATTACCGGGACCGGCACGGACGTGTACGGCGCAGACGGTAAGTCAAACACCAACAATACAAACAAACGACACGTACCCGAAATATGTCACACACACATAGGGATGCACAAATGACGTACACTAGCAACAGCAGAACCATAGGGGTGGGATGGCCATCACCAATGCCATACACACCCATAGGGGGCTGGATGCCTGCCACTACCACCACCCCACTCAGGGGGGGCTGGATGCCTGCCACTACCACCACCCCACTCAGGGGTGGCTGGATGCCTGTCACTACTACCATCCCCACCCTTAGGGGGATGGATGGCCACCACTACCACCACCCCTACTCAGGGGGGGCTGGATGCCTACCACTACCACCACCCCTACTCAGGGGTGCCTGGATGCCTGTCACTACTACCATCCCCACCCTCAGGGGGCTGGATGCTTACCACTAACATCACACCTACTCAGGGGGGGCTGGATGCCTGCCACTACCACCACCCCAATCAGGGGGGGTGGATGCCTGTCACTACTACCATCCCCACCCTTAGGGGGATGGATGCCTACCACTACCACCACCCCTACTCAGGGGGGCCTGGATGCCTACCACTACCACCACCCCTACTCAGGGGGGGCTGGATGCCTATCACTACCACCACCCCTACTCAGGGGGGCCTGGATTCCTGTCACTACTACCATCCCCACCCTCAGGGGGATGGATGCCTACCACTACCACCACCCCTACTCAGGGGGGCTAGATGCCTGCCACTACCACCACCCCACTCAGGGGGGGCTGGATGCCTGTCACTACTACCATCCCCACCCTTAGGGGGATGGATGCCTACCACTACCACCACCCCTACTCAGGGGGCCTGGATGCCTACCACTACCACCACCCCTACTCAGGGGGGCTGGATGCCTGCCACTACCACCACCCCTACTCAGGGGGCCTGGATGCCTACCACTACCACCACCCCTACTCAGGGGGGGCTGGATGCCTGCCACTACCACCACCCCTACTCAGGGGGGGCTGGATGCCTGCCACTACCACCACCCCTACTCAGGGGGGGCTGGATGCCCATCACTAGTACCATCCCCACCCTTAGGGGGCTGGATGCCTGCCACTACCACCACCCCACTCAGGGGTGGCTGGATGCCTGTCACTACTACCATCCCCACCCTTAGGGGGATGGATGGCCACCACTACCACCACCCCTACTCAGAGGGGGCTGGATGCCTACCACTACCACCACCCCTACTCAGGGGTGCCTGGATGCCTGTCACTACTACCATCCCCACCATCAGGGGGCTGGATGCCTACCACTACCACCACCCCTACTCAGGGGGGGCTGGATGCTTGCCACTACCTCCACCCCTACTCATAGGACGGGTAATGCATGACACAACCAGCATACTCCCACATAAGGAATGTCTGAAAATTACATCCCCCCCCCAACACCATGACAAGCGTGTGTAGTCTGTGACAAATGCCTACAACACTGAACATGACATTGAACATACAATGTGACCCCCTAGCACATGTGCCACACATAAATGTGTGTGGCCCCCACAATGCAAGCCGACCATGGCCACTGTGGCAATGGGGTTGAACACCCCATCACCACAGCGACCAAAAGGTAGGTGTGGGGTCCATAGCTGATGCACCTTTTGAACAGTGTGGCAATGGGGCCCAAAGCCCCATCACCACAGTGACAAAAAGGGAAGTGTGGGGTCCATAGCTGATGCACCTTTTGAACAGTGTGGCAATGGGGCCCAAAGCCCCATTACCACAGTGACCAAAAGGGAAGTGTGGGGTCCATAGCTGATGCACCTTTTGAACAGTGTGGCAATGGGGCCCAAAGCCCCATCACCACAGTGATCAAAAGGGAAGTGTAGTCAGGTTAAAAGCTGCCAAAGCCAAACTGCATGGATGATTCCTGGTCACACAACAACAAACACATCAGTGGCATAGTAGTGCTTGTGTCCATAGCAACATAGATTGGGTGAGGCAAACAGTGCTGTGCAAATAAAACATACCTTTGGCCATGTGCATACAAACATCACCCATGGGGGCTCACATTGTCAACATTCACAAATAACACAATGACAGAAGTGACCATCATAATGCAGACCCACATATCTGCACCAATGGACACACAAATGTAGATATCCTAGGGAGACTGTAGATGTCAGGTGAACAAATACCATACCATGGCAGCAATGGGACACACAAACCATGATTATTGTGCTGACTGATGACCTAGGAGTCCCAGGGACAGAAGGGGAAAGCCACCAAACAACATACAGCCAATGACACACTCAATATATGCCAATGCAGTGGTGCAAATGCACAAACACAAACAGGCAGACCCACACTGCATATCAAACACAACAGGTGATGGGGGTGTGTGCCAGTGTCCCCAGGCAACCACACAACACATGAGGAGGCCTGAATTCCAATTACACAGATGTGTATACAGTGCCATACAAAAGTAACTCATGGACCGGATTACCCTATGTGGGCAAAGAGGCATTGTTAGATGAGAGGGAGCCCAAATTACACATGTCACACAAGCTAGTAGGAACAGCAACTAACACAGCAAGAGACAGACCCACCACAGCACAACCCCCAGGGACCCCACATTGTGGTGACTCTACCCTGCATGATAATCCCACTGTGATGACAAAGGTAGATGTCATTCACACTGTGAACAACAGCCATGTGTCCTGAGCAACAAACTACCATCACACCTACACAAGCACAAATCAAACAGCACGTCCTGCCAGCCATGGCCAATATGGAGGTAGGGGTCTAGCCGTGCAACAACTCACATTTGCACACACTCAACACCACACACCTTGATCTCCACCAATGTGCAGCAGTGAAGCTCACATGGACTGGTGACATTGCACATGCAACCATGACAATCCCAGGGGTGGTGGGGGAACTAAGGTGCAGAAACCCATCACACATGGCCAGTCAACAAGACTCGTGAATGTCTGACACACTGCAATCTACGCGGTACATGGGCATGACGTGAAATCCACCACAATCAATGGGATCCTGGCCATAGTCACACACCAATGAAGAAGACAAGGTGACACACAAAGAACACACGTACACAACTTCCAACATTGCAGCTCTGACCCTGAGGAGTGGCAGCAGTCACACACACAACGTGTCACAATCACTGAAAGCTACCATAGACTCTAAATTACATGACATGTGTAACCAACAAGTGCCAAGGGGAATCCTGAATGTGTCCCATCTGCGTTTGCCCACATCCCCAGCCCTGACAACAAAGACAACCCCGGATGACAACCTGATGAACCTTAGTTAGCCATGCACCCACATCCCGGAGTAACCAGGTCCAAGATGCTTGATGAACACAGAACAACTCAGCAAGCATCAGAAACAGGAACATCCGTAGGGACACAGCCTGTGTAGGAAAAGGGAAGGGTACACGCACAGACATGCTTACACAACACAAAACACGGGCCCAGGCAATGTCACGGGATTACACACTGCCATGAGGGCACTCCACTGCTGTGGAAGGTCCGCTGTGCCAAGCCTTGTCTGTGCACGACTCAAACATGTCAGCAGAACACTCGGTCAGTGAGTCAACAACTACAACACACTGAAGGCTCTGCTCACATCAACCTGGGTACGGGAGTGTCACGTCAGTCATCTGCATACACCCAAAACACGTGTCAAGCAAGGTGCACTGTATACACTGATGAGTCCTTCAACATTGGTGTGCTAAACTGCATGTCCAGTGGAGATGGGCACACAGTCAGGGAAATAGGAACATTGAACAGTGGTAAGCCCACCAGATGTGCATCACTGTAAGACAAAGATGTTAATTTACAAATGCAAAATGTACATCCCTGTGTCATATGCTGAACATCACACCCTCAGACTGCAGCAGAGGATGCCATAGATCCAGACTACAACAGACCACACATCCCATGTACCACATGGAGTCCATCACTGCAACACTTCATTTCCCTGATCTGAACACTATTACAACTGCAAATGCATGATGATAACCATGTACATCATGTACATCAAAAGATAAACCACAAGTAAACAAAAATAGGCTTTATTCAGCAAATGTCAATAAAAAATCAGAAGTCCAAATTAAACTAAGGCCAATGGCCAGTCCAAATACACAGTCCCAACAGGGTGATATGTGACAACTTGTCACCCATTGCTTGCCTGCAATGGTAGGGACAGGGGACATCCCCCTTGGAGGGGCATACAAGGGGCAGGCCAGGCACCGCAGGGACAGGATCAGGGGATGCCAGAGTGAGGCAGTGAAGGGGTGGTGGGTGCAGGAGTGTCACCAGCAACTGCAGTGGAGGTGTCTGACTCAGGGGGGGCTGGCACCACTGCAGTGCCCGAGTCAGACGGGGTGGTTGTGGACTCCACTGCAGTGCATGCCTCCAAGGGAGTGGAAGGGGGGCAGATGAGGTGGGCAGGACAGAGGGGGGACCCGGTCTCCACACCAGTGGCACAAACAGGCTGAGCGTCTGGGTTGGGGGTGGAAGAGCAAGTGGCAGGGGGGAGGGCCTAAGCAGTTTGGGGATGCGGTATCGGTGTGTGGGGGAACCTGGGGCAGGGTGTGGCGGTGGAACCTGTGGAGTGGTGGCCTGGGGGATGGAGGAGAGAGACTGGGTGGTGGAGCTGCGTGGTGGTGGTGGTGGGGTCTTGCCCTTCCTGGTCCGGGGGGACTTCCGAATGGGGTCCTCAGTCTGCCTGCGCCTGGGGGAGGGTGTCCGGGAGCGAGGGGCACTCCCCTCTGTGTGGGTGGACTTCCTCTTCCCCCGGTATGCCGGATCTGCAGGATCGGAGGGGAAGAGGCCGAGGTCACACAGGAAGACCTGCTGTGTAGGTGGGGTTGCAGGTGAGGCAAGGGAAGGGGTCTTGGAGGGAGAGGATTTGGAGGACTGTGGAGTGACTGTGGATGCCTGTGTGTGTGTCTGTTCCCCATCCCCTGTGTGTGTGGTATCTGTCCCCTGAGGATGCTTGTGTGCACGTCTTGCCTTTCTTTTGGGTGTGTCTGTGCTTCTCGTGTCTGTGTGCTTGGGTGAATGTGCAGGTGTGCATGTGCTTTGGACAGGTAGGGTGCCAGGAAGTGTGGATGGGGCAGAGGTAGGAGGTGGGAGGGACTGCTGGAGGAGGGACACTGCTGCCGTCAGGGAGGAGTCCATGGACTTATTGCTCCTCTGTAGGGCAGACATACTCGTCGAGATGCCCTCCATGAACGACACCAGCTGTGTCAACAGAGTGGTGTGTGCATGGAGGACACTCAGCATTGCTGTCTGCCCTACATGGAGCTGCCGAAGTAGGTACACAGACTCCTCACTCAGGGCAGCAGGGGACACAGGGGCAGGGGGTGCGGTGCCTGGCACGAAGGAGACACGCTCCCGAACACGGGAGCCTCCACGGACGTCTGGAATTGGAGACAATGAGAGGGCGGTGCTGGTGGTGGTGGTGGCGGGGCCAGACAGACTAGCGGGGGTGTGGTGGCTGCTGACACCCGCCTCCACAAGGGAGTCATCCTCCGAGCTGCTGTGTTCCTCAGCTGAGGTGGATGGTGCTGAGGACTCCTCGGTGTGGCTCCCCTCGCCCTCCGTGCCACTGGGTCCCTCTGACCACTCGTCGGATGCTGACCCAGTCTGGCTCCGCTGCTCCTCCTGGTCCGTGGAGCTGTCCCCTCCTGTGGCCGTGGATGTATCTGCAAACAATTAGGGAAACAGACAAACATCAGTCACCTGCACTGACCGCACACACCACAGTAAGTACAGCACTTACAGAGCCAGCCCTGGCATCCTTAGTAGAACATTGCCAAAACTCCACACACAGATTTGGAGAAGCCAATTGTCAGTCTGATGGTCAACCATGGGACTCACACCCCTCCTGCCCTTGCACCCATCTGTCTGGTGCATGTCTGATGGTAAGACCCCAGTGTGGACACATGCACCACCTACACAGTTGTTGGACATTGCAGGGAACACAGTGAAGTATGTGAACATGCACACATCACATCTCTTGCCACTGAGTCAGTGCAGGTGTCCGGAGAAAGGGATGGCCAGAGTCTAAATAGAAATGCATGTGATGCATACCAGCACCAGACACCATGATGCACCCATGTCCGGATAGTCCATGCCACAATGGGGTGCATGTTGCACATGTCACTTCCCTGCAGGATCACTCTTAGGAAGTTTAATGCCATGACACAGGCATGCCTGCAAAGTCATACATCACTGTCTCCAGTCACATGGCCATGGCAGCCTGCCAACAACAGTCTGCACTGTGTCACAATCCTAGGACATGGGGAATGCAAGTTATGTAACTGACAAGTGCACATGTCCATCCCCCACACACCACATCATCTGAACTAGTATTTGTCCACGTCATGCCAATTGGACATATGGGGGACATGAAACACAACTCCCAGAACCTGAGCACCTCACAGTGTGCTGTGAATGAATAACAGCTGCCTGAAAGTCACAGTCGCATACACCTGTGTGCACAGTCAAGTGATCAAACATCTATAAGTCACAGAAGTATCGTCTCACATCTCAGATGGCATGCTGAACCCTAACCGACAAACATACCAGTAGTCCTGACAACGAAGCCACAGCACACTGACACAGAGGCAGACACCTGAGGGAACATGCCACGCATCACAACATGTCACATGATCCACGGGAGTGGGAGTACAGAGTCTATTGTATGCCCTGGAGTAGGCATGACTGTCCAGCTCCACCTGTAAGAGGGATGAGTCCTGGACTGTAGGCAGGTGTCTAAGCATGTGTGACACACTTGATATACATACTCCTGAGGCCCAAACATTGTTCCCACCCACAGCATGGGGGTGTGCCAAATACCCCAGGGACATGTGGTGAATCAGATCAGCAAGTGGACCACATATCAAAGTTACACCCAGATTACATGTCAGGACTTCGGCATTGTGTGAGCAATTGACCCACCCATGAATCCCAAAACATAATCCCAGGAACAAATGCTGTCCCCCACCTTGAGCAAAGCAAAATGCAATGACACAGTCCCCAAGTGACACAATTTCCTGACTGTAAGGGCCACACATATGCGTATCAGATGAGGAGTGGGCATGTCACAATAGAGGGACATGGGTCCTGGACCACAAGACTGATGTACTGTGGAAGTTTAACCAGGCCAGAGGAGGGCACATAGCATGTCAGACAAAGTGCACAGTGCTGTCATGGACTCACCCCCTCCCTGCTGCTGTCTGGCCTTCAGCTGCCCATCCAGGTCAGGGAAGACCACCGCCAGGATCCTGAGCATGTGGGGGGTCAGGGTCCGGTGTCCGCCCCTCCTGCGAGGAGGGGACAGCTTCAGCTGGACCCTTGCGATCCTCCGGGTCCAGCCTCGAAGGTCCTGCCACCTCTTCTGGCAGTTGCGGATCCGGCGCTTGTAGTCCCCCACGGATCTTACTGCCCGGGCGATGGTCAGCCAGATTTCCTGCTTCTGGTGGGCATCAACCTGTGAGGATGACAAAATGAAAATGCCATTACTACACATGCAACATATCCGTGCATCACACAGTTGGATATACATGTCTCAATCACTGGGGCATATGATGTACACAGGCAGTGCAACGATGGCTATGAACAGTTTGCCAGCAGTTACTACATGGTATCATTGCATGGAAAGTAAACCTTGTTGGAATGCACTGTTACTGCACTGTACCTGTTCAGTGCATGTAACTACACACTTTGGGGGTGAGAACTACTCAGTGAGCATGCTAGCCAGTGGTGTGCACACTGTAAATCTTGCTAGTCAGACAACATGCACAATTAGTAAGGCAGTGGACAGCACACTCACCTGCTCCCCTGGTTTCCCATACAGCTTGCTGTACTGTGGAAGGAGGCTGTCCAGCAGGGCCTGGTTCTCCTCAAGGCTGAAGGCTGGGGCTCTCTCCACAGTACGTGCCATTGCAGTAGCTAGAGGATGCAGAGACAGCAGCAGTGTTGGTGGCAGATGTCGTCCTGGAGCATGTAGTGCAGGCAAGTGAGCTCTCAGGGGAACAGCCAGCATTATATGTGTGCTGCAGAGGCAGATACTGTCCCATGTGTCCAAAGTAATAGGTCCAAGTCGTTTGCATCTTCTGAATCTGACCAATCCATGGAATAGCAGCACTAATACACGCCCACAGCATCCTTCAAAAATCCAAGTTCATGACACCCATGATTTTGCAACATTGTTGTGGCTGGCCAACTGAATTCACTGCATCAGACTCATTGAAGCTTCGAATACGCGTCCGTTGCCATGCCAGGCCCCAGCCAACGCATGCGCACCGTTCGATCCATTGCTGTACAACGCGTATTTCGGGATACAACGCGTACCCGCTCACAACAGATGCAATGGGCCGGCCGGGCACACCGATCGGTCCATTGCTGTACAACGCGTATTTCGGGATACAACGCGTACCCGCTCACAACAGATGCAATGGGCCGGCCGGGCACACCGATCGGTCCATTGCTGTACAACGCGTACCCGCTCACAACAGATGCAATGAGCCGGCCGGGCACACCGATCGGTCCATTGCTGTACAACGCGTATTTCGGGATACAACGCGTACCTGCTCACAACAGATGCAATGGGCCGGCCGGGCACACCGATCGGTCCATTGCTGTACAACGCGTACCCGCTCACAACAGATGCAATGGGCCGGCGGGACACACCGATCGGTCCATTGCTGTACAACGCATACCTGTACAGGTCAGTCGCATATGTCATCATGCTTGTCACTGGTGAACGTATGCCAGCCACATATACCTGCC
Source organism: Calotriton arnoldi (assembly GCA_963921515.1). Classification (NCBI taxonomy): domain Eukaryota; kingdom Metazoa; phylum Chordata; class Amphibia; order Caudata; family Salamandridae; genus Calotriton; species Calotriton arnoldi. The sequence goes on along the minus strand of CAWUFW010003805.1, from coordinate 1,117,184 downwards.
AGAGACCCAGGGGCACACCTACAACACCACACCCAGTCCACACTGTTTCCTAAGGCATGTAAGGCTGCATTACCTTTTCTGTGTATGGGGGTTGACATGTGGTTTCTGTGGTGGCACTTGTGGGCAGCCACACCCAGGCTGTGCATGTGTTAATGGGGACAGGGTCCTTTGTGTGTTGTGCACATGACCACTGTGATGTGCAACAGTACATTTCGGAGCATGTGGCATGGTCACATTTCCAGGTTGTGTATGTGTGTGACATGTCACATACCCCCAGGGTCCCATGGGGGAAGGCATGTACGTCACAGGGTGATCCATTGCCACAATAGTGATGTCCCTCCACAGTCTGTGTGCATGTTGTGTTTCCGATGTCTCTGATTCCATGTGCACGATGGGAGACAGTCTCCACATCAACGTTTGTGCATGGACTTTGATGTTGTGCGTCACTGGCGTCCATGTCTGTCCTGCGTAGGCGACAGGGGCCACTACCTGTGGGAGGCATGTTTGTTTTTCTGACGTGTACATGATACGCCATGTCATGCCAGTGTCCATGTGGCAAGTCAGGGTCACTGGGAATCTACCTGTCAATGAGCCGTGATGCCTGTGGCGCATCTGTCCAGACATGTCACTGTGGTGTGTGTGTGGAACGTGACAGCAGTAAATGGGTACTGTGACACAGCCTAATGGTTTCCCATAGCACAACCTGGAACCTGTTGTCCACACAGCGTCTGCTTTTAATTGTGCACGTTGCTGATTAATTTGTTTTTAGAAACGCCGACTTCACTGTAATAGCGTTTTTAACCATTGTTTTAGCGTGTAATACCTGTGATTTTATAAGATCCTTTTAGTGGTTGTAACCTGCACTGCACTTTCCTTCTGCCGACCAAGGTGTGCTGGTGTACTTCCGCATGTAAGAGCGGGTCACCGGAAACACGTCATCTTGGTCAGCGGTCTAGCTGATAGGAAGCACTCCTCCCTACTTAAGGAGAAGGAATGCAAGCGCGAGGTTAGTTACGGATTACCTTGCTGCGCGCTTTTGAAACTCTGAATCTACCAATGTTAGAACTTAACAGCGTCTGCTTTTAATTGTGCACGTTGCTGATTAATTTGTTTTTAGAAACGCCGACTTCACTGTAATAGCGTTTTTAACCATTGTTTTAGCGTGTAATACCTGTGATTTTATAAGATCCTTTTAGTGGTTGTAACCTGCACTGCACTTTCCTTCTGCCGACCAAGGTGTGCTGGTGTACTTCCGCATGTAAGAGCGGGTCACCGGAAACACGCCATCTTGGTCAGCGGTCTAGCTGATAGGAAGCACTCCTCCCTACTTAAGGAGAAGGATTGCAAGCGCGAGGTTAGTTACGGATTACCTTGCTGCGCGCTTTTGAACTCTGAATCTACCAATGTTAGAACTTAACAGCGTCTGCTTTTAATTGTGCACGTTGCTGATTAATTTGTTTTTAGAAACGCCGACTTCACTGTAATAGCGTTTTTAACCATTGTTTTAGCGTGTAATACCTGTGATTTTATAAGATCCTTTTAGTGGTTGTAACCTGCACTGCACTTTCCTTCTGCCGACCAAGGTGTGCTGGTGTACTTCCGCATGTAAGAGCGGGTCACCGGAAACACGCCATCTTGGTCAGCGGTCTAGCTGATAGGAAGCACTCCTCCCTACTTAAGGAGAAGGATTGCAAGCGCGAGGTTAGTTACGGATTACCTTGCTGCGCGCTTTTGAAACTCTGAATCTACCAATGTTAGAACTTAACAGCGTCTGCTTTTAATTGTGCACGTTGCTGATTAATTTGTTTTTAGAAACGCCGACTTCACTGTAATAGCGTTTTTAACCATTGTTTTAGCGTGTAATACCTGTGATTTTATAAGATCCTTTTAGTGGTTGTAACCTGCACTGCACTTTCCTTCTGCCGACCAAGGTGTGCTGGTGTACTTCCGCATGTAAGAGCGGGTCACCGGAAACACGCCATCTTGGTCAGCGGTCTAGCTGATAGGAAGCACTCCTCCCTACTTAAGGAGAAGGAATGCAAGCGCGCAGCGCGCGCGCGCAGCGGGCGCGCCAGTGGCGCGCCGAAGGCACACCAAAGGTAAGCCCATCTGCGCCCGTCCGCGCACCGGTCGCGCTCAGCGCCAGCAACGCTGCCACATCAGACTCAGGTAGTTCCAGGAGAGCTGGTCCTCCTTATACTAGGGAACAAATTATTGCCATAGTTGAACAGGGTATGGACGAGAGTAATAATAGGGGGCAGCGGGATACTAAGGCCACTCTTTTAAACACCACGGCAGAAAACCTTAACTGTGGGTTAGTTAATGCCAGATCCCTAGTAAAGCATTTCCAAGAAATCCACTCTCTATTAGAGGATCAGAATTTAGATATCCTATTTCTTACAGAAACATGGATACGCCCTGAGGTTGAAGTTGAGCTAGGGATGGCATGTCCATTAGGATTTAAGACATTCCATAGACCCAGGCCAGTAGGGAGGGGGGTGGAGTAGGAGTGATATATAATGAAAAGTGGTCGCTTACTCCTATGAATATAGATGCAGTAGAGGGATTTGAATTATTGGGATTTTCGCTTGAGGATGACAATGGACAAGTAATTTCTGGCATACTTTGTTACAGACCCCAGGGGAGGAGCTCCTTTACATCAAGATTTGATTGATGTGATCTATAATTTTTCACTTACTCATTCTAGATTAATTATCCTGGGAGATTTTAATCTTTGGCAGAATGGTAATTATGAATTGGCCTTAAATGAACTATTACAGGCCTGTGAGAATCTTAACCTCCAACAATTGGTGTTACACCCTACTCATCAGGGGGACATATTCTGGACTTAATTTTTGCCAATCAACTGGAGGTAGAGGTGGGAGAAATTCTGCCACTCTGTTGGTCGGACGATTCTTTGGTCCTTTTTTTGTTAAAACCTCCCAATCTAAGTAAAACAGCTTATGGACAGGCCAGTACCCGGAAAGGAAGGGAATGGACGAGATTGCTGAAGAATAAGAGGCTCCCACAACTTACCGGAAAAATTACTTTTGATATTAATAAACCGGTAGATGAGAATTACTTGAACCTATGTAACCAAATTACCCACACACTAGATCAAGTGGTCCCGATGAAAAATATTAAAAATAGAAGCAAACTGTCAGCCCCATGGTATAATGAGGAGCTAAGGTTACTTAAGAATAAATGTAAACAGGCCGAGAGAAAATGGAGGAGGCGATATATAGAGGAAGATAAAGCTGCTCTGAAAACTGTACGGTACAACTATAAAGGGACAATTGCTAAGGCCAAAGCTAAATATTATGAAGAAACTATTATGCAGGCATCTAACAAAACCGGAACTCTATTTAGTATAGTAAGAGATATGACGAATCCGGAATGTACGAAAACTAAGACTATAGCCTCACAAGAGCTATGCGATGGCCTGTCAGTATTCTTCGAAGATAAAATTAATAAAATTATTAGTGGACTAAATTCCAATATGGAAATAGAGCTAGATAGAGAAAATGATAAGTTGGAACAAGCAATAGAAAATATTCAGAAGGAGGGAAGTGATAAAGAGATCAGAGTAACCCTTGAATCCTTCCCAATTCCTACAGAGGAGGAGTTTAATATACTAGCAGGTACTATCTCATCTGGTTCTCCGTTGGATCCTCTCCCACATAAACTATGGAAAGCTTTCCGAGTAGAGCTTTTCCCTCAGCTCTATCAAATTTGTTGCCAGTCCCTAATTAGTGGTTCAGTCCCAGAATGCTGGAAAAAGGCAGTGGTGACTCCTCTGCTGAAAAAAGCTACACTTGACCCCGACTGCCCATCAAATTATAGACCTATATCTTTGTTGCCATATCCGGTAAAGATTGTGGAAAGAGTGGTTAGCAAAACTCTCTCGAAACATGTAGAAGAAAACAATCTACTGGATGAAATACAATTTGGGTTTCGTCCCGGCCATGGCACAGAAACAGCCTTGGTGACAGTTTTGGATGCCCTTAGAATGCGTGCCGACACTGGCCAAGCAGCTATATTGGTATTATTGGACATGTCGGCTGCTTTTGATACGGTCAATCATAGGACCTTGATTAAAAGATTAATGGAGGCTGGAGTTGTGGGAAGGGCACTGAACTGGTTTCGGTCGTACCTAACAGGGAGACAGCAGGCAGTGGCCATGTCACCTTTTATTTCTCGCAGTAGCGATATAAAACATGGGGTCCCGCAGGGCTCAGCCATAAGTCCCATTCTCTTCAATCTTTACCTGCGTCCACTCATGTACATTGTTAAGTCTTTTGGTATTGAATTGGTTAACTATGCAGATGATACTCAACTTGTTTTCTCTTTTGAAGGGAATCAAGCAGTATCACTGGATAAATTTCACAGCTGTATGCGTGAAACTGCAGGTTGGCTTAGGGAGAACTCGCTGCAATTCAATGGAGACAAGACTGAGGTCATATATTGTACAGCAAAGAAAATACCCCGTCCATTGCCAGTGGACTTCTGGCCGGTTGCTGCGAACAATCCACCACGGCCAGCCAAGACAGTGCGTAACTTGGGGGTGTTTCTGGATAGTAATCTACAGTTAGAATCCCAAGTGAATAAAACAGTGAATACATGCATTTCTCTACTCCGAGCTCTGCGGAAAATACTCCCTCTTTTACCAATTTCGGCTAGACCCCAGGTGGTAAGGAGTATTATTATGAGTAGACTGGATTATTGTAATGCACTGCTTCTTGGAGCACCGGTGACTCTAACAAAAAGGCTGCAAAGAATACAAACAATTGCAGCTAAAATGGCACTAAAAAGACAACGCAGATCTTCTGCGTCGTTAGCACTAAGGGATCTCCACTGGCTGCCTATTCTGCAAAGAATTCAATTTAAGGCACTTTGCATTGTTCATAAGGCGGCACACAAAATGGGGCCTAAACCATTACAGAGAATGTTTACTTGGTACTCCCCAGCTAGAAATCTTCGTTCCTCGGCAGCCCACCTAGTATGTACCCCACGAGTCAAGAAAACCCGACTAGGAGGTAGATCATTTGGCTACGCAGCCGCAAGGCTATGGAATGAACTACCAAGTGAACTCAGACAGACTGATGACTTACTGCAGTTTAGAAAAAAGCTAAAAACCAGGCTCTTTCCAAAAGAATAGCCTTGAGAGATTGGCGCATGATGATTCATAGTTTTATAGCTGCACAGTGATTTAGGTAATCCCAGCGCCAGGATGCCCGTTGGGTGACAGCTGCGCTATATAAGTGCTACTTACAATTACAATTACAATTACATGTTGTACTGAGAAGTTAGATGATGGCCATGTAGGTGCGAGTTATATCCGAACAGAACGGCACACACATCAAGTACTTGTGTCTCGTAATGATGTATCATGTGAAATTGAGTATGGTGAATGGCACATATGTGGGGTGACTGACAATCTTTCTTTCCTCAACCTATGCACTGCAGGGCTCCAGCTGTCCATAGACCATTCCCTGACCTGGCAACGATGGTGGAACGTGACAGCATCCGACGGTACCGCTTCACCAGGCAGCTGATTGAGGATTTGGCAGTGCGCTTGGCACCACATTTGCAACCTGGCCGACCGTACCCTACAGCGCTGACCCCCAAGGTGAAGGTAATGGCAGCCCTACACTTCTTTGCCACCGGTACCTTTCAACACACTGTGGCGACTGCCGGTGGGATGTCACAGACTATGTTCAGCCGTGTGCTATGCAATGTTTTGGAGGCAATGTTGAGATGCCTGAACCAGTACATCTATTTCCCTACACGTCAACAACTCACTGACGTCAAGAGTGACTTCTATGCCCTGGGGAGGATCCCACATGTCATTGGCTCCATTGATGGGACACATGTGGCTTTGGTACCACCACATGCACATGAGCAGGCATACCGGAACCGGAAACATTACCATTCGATCAATGCTCTGGTGGTATGTCTTGCAGATATGAGCATCACACATGTGTGTGCCCATTTCCCTGGTTCAGCACACAATGCCTACGTGATGAGGAGTAGTCGCATCCCGAGGATGATGTCACAGATGCAGAACCAGCGTGCCTGGCTTGTCGGTGTGTACTGACTTTGTACCATTGTGTGTGTTCTGCTCTGTAGTATACCGCCCACTTTTCCAAATCAGCTAATGTGCACTTGTCTGTCCGTAGGTGACTCCGGATACCCCAACATGCCGTGGTTGCTGACACCCCTCAGGAACCCTGTGACACCAGCCCAGATGCGCTACAATGAGGCACATGGTCGGACCAGGAGAGTGATTGAGCGGACCTTTGGTCTCCTGAAGAGCCGCTTCCGCTGCCTGGACAAGACAGGAGGGGCCCTCCCATATGCCCCAGCAAAGGTGTGCAAGATTGTCATCGTCTGCTGCTTGCTACACAACCTGCAGTGCGGAAGGAGTTGCCTCTCATCCTGGATGACGATGACTAACGTCCGCCACCTGTGGAGGATCCTGGCCTGGACCACGATGCCAGTGATGATGATGATGATGATGGTGATGTCCGCACACAGCTCATCACTAACTTCTTCAGCTGAATGTGAGTATCCAGGGAGATGTAATGTGAATGATGTGAGTTTGCATGATATGTGTGGGTGGTGCTCTGGTGCTGTTTGAGTGTGGCCATGTGCTACTTGACTGGATGCGTGCAGCAATGTGTCCTTACAGGTAGTATGTACTCCCCAACAGTTTTGACATGCTAACTTGGTTTTGTGTACTTGTCTTGTGACATGTATTGGGCATGAGTATTGCAGCTCTGTCGTGTTCTTCAGTGGTTTTAACTGTGTGTCATGTCTGTCCTTCACAGGGTGCTTACTGAGTACTTTGGTCAACTTGGATCCCCCGACACCATGATTCAGCTTTCAGGGTGGCAGCAGTAGTTTCCCTACAGGTGATGTGTCACACACCCCTGGACTTCATATCTTCTGCACTTGTTGACTGTGTGGCCACTGCCACGTGGGATTACCTTGCATTTGTAGTGGAAACAACATGTTGCAAATGTGTAATAAACCTGTGCTTCACTTTGGGATGTGCGTTGTCTGTGGTCACACATCTGACTGACATTTGCTTACTGCACCTGTGGGCTAGTTGACACAGACTCTGAATAGGTGTGGTGTCTGTGCATTCCACAGTATTTCCTGGCAACATCACTGTAGGCGATGAGTCCGATGGCCCTGGTGTCTCTGTGTTGTGTAGCCCTAGTGGTGTGTCTCCCTCATATGTGTCACGTCACCATGACTCACATGACGGTGTTGTACTTGCTGTAGCAGTTAGCATACACAGTGTAATTTAGCAGATCATCATCACCATAACAGTATCCACATTTGAATAACAACAGAGGCAAGTATGGTGTACTTGTGATTTTATTTACAGAAATGTGTGTGTGTATAGTGCACAGGATGGTGGGTGCTGTACATTGGGATTGTGATCCAAAGTTCCCAGATGAGTTGGAAGTCTTGGTAGCAGAAATGTCCTGAGTGAAGTCCACACTCATATGATACATTAGTCCAACTTGAACTCCCCATGTCATGTGGGAGAGTTGTGTTGCATTCGACAGGGTGAAAAGTTTGCACACAAAGGAGAATTTCCGGAACAGGTGTTGGCTTCCTGGGGGATGTACGTGGCCATCAACCTCTCAGTTTTCCTTCCTTGGACGACCCCTCTTCTTTGGGGGGGGGACCCTCACGTGCAGGCTGCTGCGGTGCAGGGGAGTCTCCGCCACACGGTGTCAGTTGTTGCAGCACCAGATGTTGTGGGCACACAGGGAGGTGTGGCCATGTTGGTGCTAATCTGGCGGAGGCATGTCAATATGTCCCTATGCACCGCTGTCAGTTCTTCCAATGTGTCCCACTTGGACTCCATGCCAGACATGTGTGTCTCCACACGGGACATGTGTGAGTCCAAGCGGGCATGATGGGCAGCCTGTTGCTGTTGAATGTCCTTGAGGATCCCCACTACCTGGCTGACCTCTCCGGTGCTATTCTGGTACGCATCAGCAATGCGTGCCAGTTGTGGGTCATCATGCAGTCCAGACCCCTCTGCAAACAGCGACCTATGTCTACCACCCCTCCCACCACCCATGGCGACATGTGCGGGACCTGCGGTGGCACGCACAGGTGACCGTAGGACCACTTGGGGGTTGTTACTGGGGTCGTTGTCCGTTGCTCCACGTTGGGCCGGGGTCCCTGTGCTGTTGTCATCGGTGGTGCTTGGTCTGTCCTTGTCGGCAGGGGTGGTCTGTGTGTTGGCAGTTGTTGGAGGGGTGGGTGCAGGGGGTGCAGATGTTGGTCCTGCTGGTGCTGCATGATGACTCACACCGGAGGTGCCAGGTAGGTCTTCGCCATCCGAGGAGGGCAGAGGCTGTTCCACACCAGTGAGCTCAGTGTCCCCCGGAGCCTGGGACAGGGACTCCTCCTCGCCTGCTGCTGTGTCCCCATCATCATCACCTGTATTTGGAAGAGACACACATTGTATGTTATGTTTCTACAGGCATCAATGGTTCACACACCTGACAGTTGTGACTGTACCTCTGGATGCGGGCATGTACATTGCATTGTCCTAAGTTGTCACAGTAAGAGGTTGATATTGGTGTAGCACATTGTCCTGCATACCTGGGGCATTTCAATGTGAATGTTGAGGTGTGTGCATGGCCAGCATTGGTTGTATTTGGTAGACATCCGGCCATCCTTCTCCACCTAGCCCAGTTATCCCACCATGAAGCATGCCACCCTTGCAGTGGGTTCAGGTTGACACTCAGGATGTCATTCAGTGGTTTTCTGCTGTTTGTTGGTGCACAGTTCCCAGCAGGGCCTTGTGCTCCCCACAGCAGTACCCAGTGTGAGCCATCTTGTCAGTCCTTATCCACTCCCTGTGATGTGAGCATGGTTCAGAGTGGTGTTGATGGGCCAATTGTGAGGGTGAGCAATATCTGTGACTACAACTCCCATCATGCCATTGCCTACACCCCCCTTCCCAGCATGCCCGTACTTCCTTCCTTTTGACTCTGCTTCCCTGTGGGGTAGTGTGCCTGTGCTGACAGGAAGGCTGACAGTGTTGTCCTTGCGTTTGTTTGGCTACAAGTCCCAAGAGTGTCCCTGTGCTTCACACAGCATTACCCAGGGTGGTGGTTATTTGTGGGATCTTCATTTGGTGTGTGAGGCATTGCATTCTTCCAGGTGGGTTATGTGGAGTTTGTGTTGAGGGGGTGTGTGAGGAGAGCTGCTTGTAACTATGGTCAGTGCTGTCAGTCCTCCTTCCCACCCAGCCAGATATCCCACCATGCAACGTGCTTGCATTGCAGGGAGTGCAAGTTGGCTTTCAGGATGTCAGGCAGTGGTGTTGTGCTGTTAGTTGGTGCACAGTTCCCAGCAGGGCCTTGTGCTCCCCACAGCAGTACCCAGTGTCAGCCATCTTGTCAGTCCTTATCCACTCCCTGTGATGTGAGCATGGTTCAGAGTGGTGTTGATGGGCCAATTGTGAGGGTGAGCAATATCTGTGACTACAACTCCCATCATGCTATTGCCTACACCCGCCTACACAGCATGCCCGTACTTCCTTCCTTTTGACTCTGCTTCCCTGTGGGGTAGTGTGCCTGTGCTGACAGGAAGGCTGACAGTGTTGTCCTTGCGTTTGTTTGGCTACAAGTCCCAAGAGTGTCCCTGTGCTTCACACAGCATTACCCAGGGTGGTGGTTCTTTGTGGGATCTTCATTTGGTGTGTGAGGCATTGCATTCTCCCAGGTGGGTTATGTGGAGTTTGTGTTGAGGTGGTGTGTGAGGAGAGCTGCTTGTAACTATGGTCAGTGCTGTCAGTCCTCCTTCCCACCCAGCCAGATATCCCACCATGCAACGTGCTTGCATTGCAGGGATTGCAAGTTGGCTTTCAGGATGTCAGGAAGTGGTGTTGTGCTGTTTGTTGGTGCACAGTTCCCAGCAGGGCCTTGTGCTCCCCACAGCAGTACCCAGTGTCAGCCATCTTGTCAGTCCTTATCCACTCCCTGTGATGTGAGCATGGTTCAGAGTGGTGTTGATGGGCCAATTGTGAGGGTGAGCAATATCTGTGACTACAACTCCCATCATGCTATTGCCTACACCCGCCTTCCCAGCATGCCCGTACTTCCTTCCTTTTGACTCTGCTTCCCTGTGGGGTAGTGTGCCTGTGCTGACAGGAAGGCTGACAGTGTTGTCCTTGTGTTTGTTTGGCTACAAGTCCCAAGAGTGTCCCTGTGCTTCACACAGCATTACCCAGGGTGGTGGTTCTTTGTGGGATCTTCATTTGGTGTGTGAGGCATTGCATTCTCCCAGGTGGGTTATGTGGAGTTTGTGTTGAGGGGGTGTGTGAGGAGAGCTGTTTGTAACTATGGTCAGTGCTGTCAGTCCTCCTTCCCACCCAACCAGATATCCCACCATGCAACGTGCTTGCATTGCAGGGATTGCAAGTTGGCTTTCAGGATGTCAGGAAGTGGTGTTGTGCTGTTTGTTGGTGCACAGTTCCCAGCAGGGCCTTGTGCTCCCCACAGCAGTACCCAGTGTCAGCCATCTTGTCAGTCCTTATCCACTCCCTGTGATGTAAGCATGGTTCAGAGTGGTGTTGATGGGCCAATTGTGAGGGTTAGCAATATCTGTGACTACAACTCCCATCATGCTATTGCCTACACCCCCCTTCCCAGCATGCCCATACTTCCTTCCTTTTGAGTGGACTTCACTGTGTGTGAGTGTGACAGCAATGGCAAGATGGCTGACAGTGTGGTCCTGTTGTTTGTTGGTGCCCAGTTCCCAGCAGGGCCTTGTGCTCCCCACAGCAGTACCCAGTGTCAGCCATATTGTCAGTCCTTTTCCACTCCCTGTGTTGTGAGCATGGTCCAAATGTGAGGCTGCTCATTATCTGTTACTACGAGTCCCATCATGCTCTTGGCTACACTGACTTCACCAGCATACACAGGATTCCTTTCTTTCTGTGAGCTTCCCTGTGAGGTGGTGTTCTAGTGGTGGCTAAATATCTGACAGTGTTTGTTGGTTAGATTTGTGCCACTGCCTAGCTCTATTTGGTATTGGGTTTGTACATGTCATGACACAGTTACATATCACTATGACATGGCATGTATTGTGTTTATCTGACTAACATACACTTCTTGGGGTGATTATCTTTTGGTTGCTGTTGATTTGCTTGGGGTGCATGGTTTGACTATCCCCTTGACAGTGATGTGTGTGTATTGGCACACAATGGGGCCGATTCCGATCTCGGCCGGTAGGGCTCCGAATCGGATTCGGCTTTACCGGATCCGATTCGGAGCCCTGTTTCCCGACCGAACCGTACACGGGTCCGGCCGAGCGAGTACGATGCGAAATCTCCGACCGACTCGTCCGGGCGTCCCGACCGCTCCGACCGACTCGCTCCCGGCTCGAACCGCTCCGACCGACTCGCTCGGACTCGACTCGCACCGCGCAATGGAGACGTTTCCCGGCCGGGTAAGTACGATGCGCGCCGCGAGCGAGTCCGACCGAGCCGCGCACTCCGGCTCGTAAGAGCTGTCGGAGCCGTACTTTGGGGGTCCGTGTCGGACCCCCTGTACGCGTAGCCGCGCGAGTCGCACACAGGGGGACCCATGGGTCCCCCTACCTGTGCGTGTACGGCGCGAATCGCTTCGCCGCGTACCCGCTGTAGGGGCGCCCTTGTCCGACTCGCACCCATTGAGTCAATGGGAGCCCGCGTACGCGTTGTACGACCGGCTCCCATTGACTTCAATGGGAGTCCGACCGACTCGAGTCCGATAACATACGGACGCATCGTACTCGTTCGGTCGGACTGCACGGGTCCGATTCGGTCGGAAATCTCTCCGGGTCCGGCTCGGTCGGAGAAATTTCCGGCCCGAATCGGAATCGACCCCAATATTGTGTATATTAGTTGTGTACTCACCAGGCTCTGGGATGTTTGTTAGTCCATATACGCTCACTGGTGGTAGGATGGCCCGCACCTTCTCCTCCCAGGGCCTGAGGTATACTGGTTTGGCAGGAGGGCCACTGCCGGTGTGCTGGCTCAGGAGGTAATCCTTCTTCAGTAGGTCCCTGACCCTCCTGCGCACATCATACCACCTGTTCTGGATGTCTTCCTTTGTGCGCAAACATGGTGATTGTGCGTTCACCCTGTCGACGATCCTCGCCCACATCTTGGTTTTCTGTGCCATGGGGGTCTGTTGGACCAATGTGCCAAACAACTGTGGCTCTACCCTCAGGATCTCGTCTACCATGACTTCCAATTCACTATCTAGGAACTTTGGATTCTTCTTTAGGGGCATGGTGATGGGTGGTGGTGGTGATTGATGTGTGTGTGTGTGCAGGTGAGGGTGTGTGTGTGTAGGTTTTGCTGTGTGTGTGTGAGGGTGCTATTTGTTGAAGTGCTAATGGTATGTGGCTTTTGTGTTGGATGAGCTGTGTGTGTGTCTGCTGTCTGCTGGTGTTCTGTGCTGGCAGGTCAGTGGAATTTGCAAAGGATCATGGTAGGGATTTGTGGCCTTTATGTAGGTGGAGTTGGGGGTGTGTCCTTGTTCCATTTTTTCACCCCTGTATTTATTGGCTTTGTCATTGCTTGTTTGGCCCTCTTTTTTTGTATTTTTTTATTTGTGATTATTGTGCATGTAGGAGTCGTTCTTCTGACCGAGTAGGACGTTGCAGTTATCTCGTGCGCGCCTCTCCGAGTCGTTCCCGCTGTGTTTCAGCTCAGTTTCATATGCGGCGTACGCGTCGGTCGCGGAGTATTGTGTTTGTTCGGCTGGGTTTTGTATGCGTGTCGGTCGTACGGCTTGGGCTCCGTGCGAATCGGTCTGATTTTGCACCCATTGCATCGTACTGCGCGGGTCGGAGTTCGCGGGTATGTTTCGTTCGGGTTGATTCCTGGTGCGTGTCGGTCGGTTCGATTCGCGTGGTTTCCCGGCCGGATAGCTAGTTTCCGTCCGGTTCAGTCATTCGCCTTGAGTTCCGTACGAGTCGGTCGTGATTCACATGCATTTCATCGTACTTCCCAGGTCGGGCAACGCCGGTATGTGTCGGTCGGACTATAATCCCGTACCGAGTCGGTCGGTATTTTTTCCGGCCCGAATCGGATTCGGCCCCTATACTTAATTAATTTACTATTCCCACTCCAGTCACTATTTAATTGGGGTAGGTGCTGGACACTAAACTTAATTAATTTACTATTCCCACTCCAGTCAGTATTTAATTGGGGTAGGTGCTGGACACTAAACTTAATTAATTTACTATTCCCACTCCAGTCTGTATTTAATTGAGGTAGGTGCTGGACACTAAACTTAATTAATTTACTATTCCCACTCCAGTCACTATTTAATTGGGGTGGGTGCTGGACACTAAACTTAATTAATTTACTATTCCCACTCCAGTCAGTATTTAATAGGGGTAGGTGCTGGACACTAAACTTAATTAATTTACTATTCCCACTCCAGTCAGTATTTAATTGGAGTAGCTGCTGGACACTGAACTTAATTTAATTACTATTCCTACTATAGTCACTATTTAATTAACACATGTTCACACTACTACATATATTGTATAACATTATAATTAATTTTTGAAATTATATTTTTTTTTTTTATTTTTTAATATCACATAAATTTTTTTAAATTTCCCTACATTTTTAAAATTTTAAATGTTGTTTATACTATACATATATAAAAAAAATGTAATCTTAACATTTAAATTTGTTTTATTTTCTCAAATAACCACCCTTATCTCCTATAAATCCAACATCCCGCTCATAAATTTTACTTTGAAATTCGAAAATAATTTTAAAATAAATATTTTTTGTTTTACAATTTATACAAATTAAAATAATATTTTTAAAAACACTCCCCACCTTTATTCCCAGTAAACCCAACATTCAACTCCTAAATTTTAATTTGAAATTCGAAATTAAATTATAAATTCATAATTAAAATTTTAAGATTTAAAAAAAAAAATTTTTTTAAAACACTGCCCACCCTTATCCCCTATAAACCCAACATCCCGCTCCTAAAATTTAATTCGAAATTGGAAATATAATTATAAATTCATATTTAAAATTTTTAAATTTAAACAAATTAAATTACTTTTTTTTAAAACACTCCCGCCCTTATCCCCTATAACCCAACATCTCACTCCTAAAACAATATAAAAAAATATTTTTATTTTATAACATTTAAAAAAAATTACTACTTAACATTAACTCTAAAATATTTGAAAAAACATACAAAAAAGATATTTTGACATGTCGATATTTTTACTATTGATATTACTAACATCGATATTTACCAAAACACCTCAAAACGATATTAATTACATCGATATACAGAACATCGATATTTCATACTCTCGATATTATGAACTCGATATTTCTGTACATCGATATAAAAAATTCGATATTTTTACTGTGCACCCTCCAAGGCACATGAAATTGTTGGATCTCTTCCCAAGGTAACTGAGATTGTTAGATTTCTCAGATGGCATGACAGACCCTTTTTTAGCCTATTTTTAAGAACTTTTCATGAGGTTTTTGTCACTTTGGTTTCCTTTTCAGGGGTCGATTCCGATTCGGGCCGGAAAAAGCACCGACCGACTCGGATCCGGAAAAAATACCGACCGACACGTACCCGTGGCGCACGACACGCCAAGTACGATGCAAGGCGCGAAAAATCCGACCGACACGTACCGAAACCAAGTCGACCGACCGAGCCACACGGCAAACAGCAATCCGGCCGGAAAAACACGCGAATCCAACCGACCGACACGCACCCGGAACAAATCCGACCGAAACGTACACGCGAACTCCAAACCGCAAAGTACGATGCAAGGCGCGAAAACCACGAGCGAGTCGGACGGAGGACAAGCCGTACGACCGACACGAATACAAAACCGAGCCGAAGCAACACAATACACCGCGACCGACGCGTACGCAGCATAGAAAACTGCACAAACACAGCGTGAGCGAAACGGAGAACACCGTACGAGACCAATGCAGGGTCCGACTCGGTCACAAGAACGTTTCCAACATACACAAACAGCACAAAGGAAAAATCACCCAAAAAAAGGCCAAACAAGCAATTACCAAGCCAATAAATACTGGGGGGTGGGGACAGAGAACAAAGACACACCCACAACTCCACCTATATAAAGGACACAAATCACAACCATGAGCCTTTGCAAATGCCATTCCACTGCCAGCACCCAAGAGAAAGCAACCACACACCCACAGCTCATCCCTCACACAAGCCACACACCATCAGCACACCAACAAATACCTACCTCACATACACCCAGCAAAACACACACTCACACACCCTCACCTGCACACCAACACACACATCACCCACCATCACCACCCATCACCATGCCCCCCAAGAAGAATCCCAAGTTCCTAGATAGTGAATTGGAAGTCATGGTAGACGAGATCCTCAGGGTGGAGCCACAGCTGTTTGGCACACTGGTCCAACAGACCCCCATGTCGCAGAAAACCAAGATGTGGGAGAGGATCATCAACAGGGTGAACGCCCAATCACCATGTCGGCGCACAAAGACCGACATCCAGAACAGGTGGTATGACGTGCGCAGGAGGGTACGGGACATGCTGAAGAAAGACTACATCAACAGCCAATACACCGGAAGTGGCCCTCCTGCCAAGCCAATATACCTCAGGCCCTGGGAGGAGAAGGTGCGGGCCATCCTTCCGCCAGTGAGCGTATATGGACTAGAGGACATCCCAGAGCCTGGTGAGTACACAACAAATGTACACAATATACTGCCACAAAACACACACATCACTGTCAAGGGGAGAGTCAAACCATGCACTCATAGCAATTACACAGCAACCAGAACAGAATCATCCCAAAATGTGTATGTCAGTCAGATAAACACAACACATGCCATCAAAAAAGTCACATCCAACTGTGCCAACACATGTACAAACACAACTACAACTACAGCTAGGCAGTGGCACAAATAGAACTAACAAACACATCCAGACATGTAGCCACCACAACAACACCAACACACAGTGAAGACCACTCAAAGGAAGGAATTCTGTGTATGCTGGCCAAGTCAGTGTAGCCAATAGCATCATGGGAGTCGCAGTCACACATATTGCCCCCCACAACTGTCCCATCAACACCACCATGAACCATGCGCACATCACAGGGAGTGGAGAAGGACTCACAAGATGGCTGACACTGGCAACTGCTGTGGGGAGCACAAGGCCCTGCTGGCAACTGTGCACCAACAAACAGCAGGACACCACTGACTGACATCCTGAGAGACAACTTACACTCCCTGCAATGCAAGCACGTTCCATGGTGGGATATCTGGCTAGCTGGGTGCGAAGGGGGACTTGCAGCACTGACCATAGTCACAAGCACCTCCCCTCACACACCCCCCAACACAAACTCCACAGAACCCACCTGGTAGAATGCAATGCCCCCCATCCTAACACAAGATCCCACAAAGAACCACCACCCTGGGTTATGTTGTGTGAAGCACAGGGACACTCTTGGGACCTCTAGCCAAACAACTGCCAGGACAACACTCCCAGCCATCCTGTCAGCACAGCCAGCCCACCCCACAGGGAAGCAGAGTCAAAAGGAAGGAAGCATGGGCATGCTGGGAAGGGGGGTGGAGGCAATAGCATGATGGGAGTCGTAGTCACTGATATTGGTCACCCCCACAACTGTCCCATCAACACCACCCTGAACCATGCTCACATCACAGGAAGTGGAGAAGGACTCACAAGATGGCTGACACTGGCTACTGCTGTGGGGAGCACAAGGCCCTGCTGGCAACTGTGCACCAACAAACAGCAGGACACCACTGACTGACATCCTGAGAGACAACTTACACTCCCTGCAATGCAAGCACGTTCCATGGTGGGATATCTGGCTAGCTGGGTGGGAAGGGGGACTTGCAGCACTGACCATAGTCACAAGCACCTCCCCTCACACACCCCCAACACAAACTCCACAGAACCCACCTGGTAGAATGCAATGCCCCCCATCCTAACACAAGATCCCACAAAGAACCACCACCCTGGGTTATGTTGTGTGAAGCACAGGGACACTCTTGGGACCTCTAGCCAAACAACTGCCAGGACAACACTCCCAGCCATCCTGTCAGCACAGCCAGCCCACCCCACAGGGAAGCAGAGTCAAAAGGAAGGAAGCATGGGCATGCTGGGAAGGGGGTGGAGGCAATAGCATGATGGGAGTCGTAGTCACAGCTCTACATCCCCCATCACATGGCCCAGCAAGCTCACACTCACGCATGCACATCCCACAGAGAGTGGAAAAGCCCATCAAAGATGTCTGACACTGTTGCTGTGTCGTGGGGAGCACAAGGGCATGCTGGGTACTGCACACCAACCAACAGCAGGACACCACTGTCAGCCATCTTGCCATTGCTCTCACACCCACACACACTGAACTCCACACAAAAGCAAGTAAGTATGGGAATGCTGGGAAGTGGGGTGGAGGCAATGGCATGATGGGAGTCGTAGTCACAGACATAGCTCACCCCCACAACTGTCCCATCAACACCACCCTGAACCATGCTCACATTACAGGAAGTGGAGAAGGACTCACAAGATGGCTGACACTGGCTACTGCTGTGGGGAGCACAAGGCCCTGCTGGCAAATGTGCACCAACAAACAGCAGGACACCACTGACTGACATCCTGAGAGACAACTTACACTCCCTGCAACGCAAGCACGTTCCATGGTGGGATAACTGACTGGCTGGGTGGGTGGGAAGGAGGGCCGGCTGTCAACCAAACACAACCAATGCAGACCATGTTCATACCCCAGAAAATACATAGAAATGCCCAAATAATGCAGGACAATGTGCCACACCAGTATCAACCCCTGACTGTGACGACTTAGGACAATGCAATGTACAGGCCCGCACCCAGAGGCACAGTCACAACTGTCATGTGTGTCAACCATTGATGCCTGCAGAAACATAACATACATTGTTTGTGTCTCCCAAAAACAGGTGATGATGGGGACACAGCAGCAGACGCTGAGGAGTCCCAGTCCCAGGCTCAAGAGGATGCCGAGCTCACTGGCGTCGTACAGCCTCTGTCCTCCTCGGACGATGAAGAACAACCTGGCACATCCGGTGCAAGTCAACATGCAGCACCAGCAGGACCACCAGCTGCAGCACCAGCAGGACCACCAGCTGCACCCCTGCACCCACCCCTCCAACGACTGTCACCACGAATACCATCCCTGCCGACATGGACAGAACAAGGAGCAACACCAGCACAGTGACCCTGGACCAACCTGGGGCCATGGACACCACCACCACCACCACCACCAACCCCCAAGGTGGACCAGGGTTATCTGTGCGTGCCACTGCACACACTGCACATGTCAGCAGGGGTGGTGGGAGGGTGGGAGACAGAGGTCGCTGCTTGCAGACGTTGCTGGTGTGCATGATGACCCACAACTGGTACGCATAGCTGATGCGTACCAGTCCAGCACCGGAGACCTCAGCCAGGTAGTGGGGCTCCTCAGAGACATGAAACAGCAGCAGGCTGCCCATCATGCCCGCTTGGACTCCCACATGTCCCACGTGGAGTCACACATGTCCCGTGTGGACTCACACATCTCCCGCATGGAGTCCAAGTGGGATGCACTGCATGAGATGACGGCGGTGCACAGGGACATTTTACAATGCCTCCGCCAGATGAACAGCAACCAGTCCACACCTCCCTGTGTGCCAACAACATCTGGTGCCGAACAAACTGCAACTGCCACAGGGAGGGAGGAGGACTCTGGCGGAGAGTCCCCTGCACCGCAGCAGCCTGTACTTGAGGGCCCCCCCCAAGAAGAGGGGTCGTCCGAGGAGGGAAAAGTGAGAGGCCGATGGCCAAGCGCAACTCCCAGGAAGCCTGAACCTGTTCTGGATGTTCGCCTTTGTGCACAGACTGTTCACCCTGTTGACGGCAACACTACTCCCACACATTGCATGGGGAGTACAAGTTGGACCAATGCGTCAGACAACTGTGGCCCCGATACTGGGGATCCTGTCTACCAGGACTTTCAATTCACCTAGGAACTTGGGATTGCAAGATTTATGAACAGCACTACCCATCCTATGCACTATTAACACAAATGTATCACAATAAACACACTAATACACCATACTTGCCTCTGTCGTCATTCCAACGTGGGTGCTGTTATGGGGATGATGAACTGCAAAATTACACTGTGTATGCGAACTGCAACAGCAAGGACAACACAGGCATGTGAGTACAGGCAACGTGACACACATGAGGGAGACACACCACCAGGGCTACACAACACATACACACCTAGGCCATCTGACTCATTGCCTACACTGATGTTGCCAGGGAAGACGGTGCAATGCACAGACACCACACCCATTCCCAGTTGTAGTCAAGTAGCCCACAGGTGCAGTAAGCAAATGGCAGTCAAATGTGTGACCACAGACAACGCACATCACAAAGTGAAGCACAGGTTTATTACACAGTTGCAACATGCCGTAACCACTACAGATGCAAGGTAATCCCACCTGGCAGCGGGCACACAGTCAACAACTGTAGACGGAAGGAAGTCCATGGGTGTGGCGCACATCACCTGTAGGGACACAACAGCTACCAGCCTGGATGTGCAATCACGTCGTCGGTGGACACAGTTGACCAAACAAATCTGAAAGTACCCTGTGAAGGACAGAAATGACACACAGGCAAAAGCAATGGAGTACAGGACAGAACAGCAAAACTCATGCACAATACATGTTACAAGATACCCACCCAGAACCAAGTTAGCATGTCAATACTGTTGGGGAGTACAGCCCACCTGTCACCACACATCGCAACACACATCCAGTCAAGTAGCCCATGGACACACTCCAACAACACCAGAGCACCACCCACACATCATGCCAACTCACATCATTGACATGACACCTCAGGATACTCACATTCAGCTAAAGAAGTTGGTGATGAGCTGTGTGCGGACATCACCATCACCATCATCATCATCATCGTCACTGGCATCGTGGTCCAGGCCAGGATCCTCCACAGGTGGCGGATGTTGGTCATTGTCATCCTGGATGAGAGGCAACTCCTTCCGCACTGCCAGGTTGTGGAGCATGCAGCAGACGATAATCTTGCACACTTTCGCAGGGGCATATGGGAGGGACCCTCCGGTCTTGTCCAGGCAGCGGAAGCGGCTCTTCAGGAGACCAAAGGTCCGCTCAATCACTCTCCTGGTCCGACCATGTGCCTCATTGTAGCGCATCTGGGCTGGTGTCACAGGGTTCCTGAGGGGTGTCAGCAACCACGGCATGTTGGGGTATCCCGAGTCACCTACGGACAGACAAGTGCACATTAGCTGACTTGGAAAAGTGGGCGGAATACTACAGATCAGATCACACACAATGGCACAAAGTCAGTACACACCGACAAGCCAGGCACGCTGGTTCTGCATCTGTGCCATCATCCTGGGGATGCGACTACTCCTCATCACAAAGGCATCGTGTGCTGAACCAGGGAAACGGGCACACACGTGTGTGATGGTCATGTCTGCAAGACACACCACCAGTGCATTGACCGAGTGGTAGTGCTTGCGGTTCCTGTAGGCCTGCTCCTGGGCCTGTGGTGGTACCAAAGCCACATGTGTCCCATCAATGGAGCCAATTACATGCGGCATCCTCCCAGGGCATAAAAGTCACTCTTCACGTCAGTGAGTCGTCGCAGTCTAGGGAAATAGATGTACCGGTTCAGGAAGAGAAACATTGCCGCCAAAACATCGCGGAGCACACGGCTGAACATGGTCTGTGACATCCCACCAGCAGTCGCCACAGTATGTTGGAAGGTACCAGTGGCAAAGAAGTGTAGGGCTGCCATCACCTTCACCTTGGGGGTCAGCGCTGTAGGATACGGCCGGCCAGGCTGCAAATGTGGGGACAACTGCACTGCCAAATCCTCAATCAGCTGCCTGGTGAAGCGGTACCGTCGGATGCTGTCCCGTTCCACCATCGTTGCCAGGTCTGGGAATGGTCGATGGACAGCAGGAGCCCTGCAGTGCAGAGGAGAAGTAAGCAAGATTGTCAGTCACCCCACATATGCGGCATTGAACACACTCAAGATCCCAACATACATCATTATGAGGCACAACTACATGAAGTGTGCAGTACCGGAAGGACATGTATGGTACATACATGGCCAACATCTGTCAACACGGTCCAACAGGTGGCATCAATTAGTCCCAGGTTGGCCCATTGGATATCATGAGGCCGTGTCACAGTTCCCATCTCCTGCTGCCGTGTCACAATAACCCCCACAGTGACATGTGAGGACAGATGTGCCCCAGGCACCACAGCTCAACGACAGGTACATTCCCAGGGACCCTGTAATGCCACATGGACACTGGCATTACATGGAGTATCATGTATACACCACAGCAAAACAACCATGACCCCCACAGGTAGTGGCCCCACTTGCCACGGCAGGACAGACATGGACGTCTGTGACACACACGCACAACATCAGAGTCCATGCACACACAACGTGTATGTGGAGACTGTCTCCCATTGTGCACATGAAATCAGAGAAATTGTAAACACTACATGCACAAAGACTGTGGAGGACCATCACTATTGTGCCACTGGGACACCCTGGCTCAAACATACCGTCCCACATGGGACTCACGGGGTATGTGACATGACATACACATACAACACTGTGAAATGTGACCATGGCACATGCACAGATATGAACAGTTGCACATCACAGTGGTCATGTACACGTAACACCCAGGATCCTGTCCCCATGAACACGTGCACAGCCTGGGGGTGGCTGCCCACAGGTGACACCCACAGGACAACATGTACACCAACATACACACAATAGGAAATGCATCCTTACATGCCTTATGATAAAGTTTGGACAGGCTGTCGTGATGTAGGTGTGCCCCTCACTCCCTGGGAGCTATCTGTGGCTGGCATATGTCCATCTGAGACAGGCATGCTGACATATGCCAGTCACATGTACAGTGATGCGTTGTACCGCAATGGACCGATCGGTGCCTCCGGCCGGCCCATTGCATTCAATGTGTGTGGGTACGCGTTGTACCCCTGTGTGCGTTATACCGCAATGGACCGATCGGTGCCTCCGGCCGGCCCATCGCATTCAATGTGTGCGGGTACGCGTTGTACCCCTGTGCGCGTTGAACTGCAATGGACCGATCGGTGCCTCCGGCCGGCCCATTGCATTCAATGTGTGCGGGTACGCGTTGTACCCCTGTGCGCGTTGAACTGCAATGGACCGATCGGTGCCTTCGGCCGGCCCATTGCATTCAATGTGTGCGGGTACAGCGTTGTACCCCTGTGCGCGTTGTACCGCAATGGACCGATCGGTGCCTCCGGCCGGCCCATTGCATTCAATGTGTGCGGTGCAGCGTTGTACCCCTGTGCGCGTTGAACTGCAATGGACCGATCGGTGCCTCCGGCCGGCCCATTGCATTCAATGTGTGCGAGTGCAGCGTTGTACCCCTGTGCGCGTTGAACTGCAATGGACCGATCGGTGCCTCCGGCCGGCCCATTGCATTCAATGTGTGCGGTACGCGTTGTACCCCTGTGCGCGTTGAACTGCAATGGACCGATCGGTGCCTCCGGCCGGCCCATTGTATTCAATGTGTGCGGGTACGCGTTGTACCCCTGTGCAGCGTTGAACTGCAATGGACCGATCGGTGCCTCCGGCCGGCCCATTGCATTCAATGTGTGCGGTGCAGCGTTGTACCCCTGTGCGCATTGAACTGCAATGGACCGATCGGTGTTTCCGGCCGGCCCATTGCATGCAATGTGTGCGGGTACGCGTTGTACCCCTGTGCGCGTTGTACCGCAATGGACCGATCGGTGCCTCCGGCCGGCCCATTGCATTCAATGTGTGCGGGTACGTGTTGTACCCCTGTGCGCGTTGAACTGCAATGGATCGATCGGTGCCTCCGGCCGGCCCATTGCATTCAATGTGTGCGGGTACGCGTTGTACCCCTGTGCGCGGTGTACCGCAATGGACCGATCGGTGCCTCCGGCCGGCCCATTGCATTCAATGTGTGCGGGTACGCGTTGTACCCCTGTGCGCGTTGTACCGCAATGGACCGATCGGTGCCTCCGGCCGGCCCATTGCTTTCAATGTGTGCGGGTACGCGTTGTACCCCTGTGCGCGTTGTACCGCAATGGACCGATCGGTGCGCACCCATTGACAATGGGCTTGCCTGGCAATGGACGCGTTTTCGAATTTCGAACGAGTCGGTTGCTGTAAATTCAGTTGGTCACCCACAACAATGTTGCAAAATCATGTATGTCATGAAGTTGAAGATTTGAAGGATGCTGTGGGCGTGTTTTGGTGCTGCTATTCCATGGATTGGCCAGATTCAGAAGATGCAAACGACTTGGACCTATCACTTTGGACACAAGGGACAGTATCTGCCTCTCCAGCACATATATATTGCTGGTTGTTCCCCTGAGAGCTCACTTGCCTGCACTACATGCTCCAGGACGACATCTGCCACTGCACTGCTGCTGTCTCTGCCCCTCTGGACCCTGCAATGGCACGTACTGTGGAGAGAGCCCCAGCCTTCAGCCTTGAAGAGAACCAGGCCCTGCTGGACAGCCTACTTCCACAGTACAGCAAGCTGTATGGGACACCAGGGGAGCAGGTGAGTGTTCTGTGCACTGCCTTTCTGAATGTGCATTTTGTGTGACTAGCAAGGCTGAGAGTCTGCACGCCACTGGCTAGCAGACTCACTGAGTAGTTGTCACCCCCATAGTGTGTAGTGACTTGCACTGGACAGGTATGGTGCAGTGACAGTGCATTTGAACATGGTTTTACTTCCCATGCAATGATACCATGTAGTGACGTCTGGCAAACTGTCCATGGTCAGCTTTGCACTGCCTGTGTACATCATGTGCCCCTGTGATTGAGACATGTATATACAACTGTGTCATGCACGGATATGTTGCATGTGTGGTAATGGCCTTTTCACTTTGTCATCCTGACAGGTTAATGCCCATCGGAAGCAGGAAATCTGGAAGGACATCGTCCGGGCTGTCCGGTCCATGGGGGTCTACAAGCGCCGGATCCGCAACTGCCAGAAGAGGTGGCAGGACCTTCGGGGCTGGACCCGGAGGATTGCACGGGTCCAGCTGAAGCTGTCGCCTCCTCGCAGGAGGGGCGGAACACGGACCCTGACCCCCACATGCTCCAGATCCTGGCGGTGGTGTTTCCAGACCTGGATGGGCAGCTGAAGGCCAGACAGCAGCAAGGAGGGGGTGAGTCAAAGACTGCATTGTGAACTCTGTATTACATGCTTTGTGCCCTCCTCTGGCCTGGTTCAACTGCCACAGTGCAGCAGTCATGTTGTCCAGGAGCCATGTCCCTCTATTGTGCACTGCCCACTGCTCATCTGATACCCAGGTGTGGCCCTTACATTCAGGGAATTGTGTCACTTGGGACTGTGTCCTTGCAGTTTGCTTCACTAAAGGTGGGGGACAGCATCTGTTTCCCTAACTCTGTTGTGGGCATCATGGGTGGGTCCATTGTTCACACAACGCCTGGGTTTGGACATGTGATCTGCGTGTTGCTTTGATATGCGTTCCACTTGCTGAGCCACCACATGTGCCTGGGGTATGTGGCACACGCCCATGCAGCGGGTGGGAACAATGTTTGGGCCCCAGGAGTGTGCAGATTACGTGTGTCACACATACATAGACAGCTATCCACTGTCCAGGGCACATCCCTCATTCATGTGGAGCAGGACAGTCATGCCTACTCCAGGCCATGCAATGCACTCTGTACTCCCACTCCCGTGTATCAGCTGACACATTGTGCACAGTGATTTGACCCCTCAGGTGTCTGCCTCTGTGTCAGTGTGCTGTGGATTAGTTGCCAGGACTGCTGGGGTGTTTCTTGGTAGGGGCTCAGCATGCCCCTGGAGATGTGACCATAGGAGACGATACTTGTGTGTCACATAGGTGTTTGATCAGCTGCCCGTGCAGACTGGGGTATGCGAATGTGAAGTTCAGGCAGCTGTTCCCCATTCACAGCAAATTGTGAGGGGCTCAGGTTCAGAGGGTAGTGTCACAGGTCTCCCATACGTCCAATAGGTGTGACCTGGACAGATGAGGGTTAAGATGATGTGTTGTGTGGGGGATGTACATGTGCACTTGTGCAGCTCCAGGACTTGCATTCCCCATGACCTACTATTGTGACACAGTGCATAGTGTTGTTGTCTGGCTGCCAAGTCATACATCACTGAGACAGTGATGTATGACTTAGCAGTCATGCCTCTGCCATGGCATGTGTCAACTTATTGGTGGTCCTGCAGGGGAGTGACATGTGCTACATGCACACCATAGTGGCGCTGGCTATCAGGACATGGGTGCATCATGGTGTCTGTCGCTGGTATGCATCACATGCATTTCCTATTTGACTCTGGGCATCCCTTTCATCCGGAAACCTGTACTGACTCAGTGGCAAGAGCTGTGATGTGTGCATGTCCACATGCCACACCGTGTCCTCTGCACTGTCCAACTACTGTGTACTTGGTGCATGTGTCCACACTGGGGTGTTGCAATCCAACAGACACCAGACAGATGGGTGCAAGGCCATGTGGGATGTGAGTGCCATGCTTGGCATCAGACTGACAATTGGCTTCTCCTGTTCAGTTAGGGCACTTTTAGCAATGTACAACTAATGATGCCAGGGCTTGCTCTGTAATGTGCTGTGCTCACAGTGGTGTGTGCGTTTGGTGCAGGTGACTGATGTCTGTCTGTTTCCCCATTGTTTGCAGATACATCCACGGCCACGGAAGGGAACAGCTCCACGGACCAGGAGGAGCCAGAGAGCCAGACTGGGCAGCAGCCGAGGAGTGGTCGGAGGGACCCAGTGGCACGGAGGGCGAGGGGAGCCACACCGAGGAGTCCTCAGCACCATCCACCTCAGCTGAGGACCAGAGCAACTCGGAGGATGACTCCCTTGTGGAGGCGGGTGTCAGCAGCCACCACACCCCAGCTAGTGTTGCTGTCCCCGCCACCACCAGCACCACCACCGCCCTCCCATCGGCTCCCATTCCCCAGGTCCGTGGAGGCTCCCATGTTCGGGAGCGTGTCTCCTTTGGCCCAGGCACCGCACCCTCTGCCCCTGTGTCCCCTGCTGCCCTGAGTGAGGAGTCTGTGTACCTCCTTCGCCAGCTCCATGTAGGGCAGACAGCCATGCTGAGTGTCCTCCATGCGCACACCGCACTGTTGACTCAGCTGGTGTCGTTCATGGAGGGCATCTCATCGGGCATGTCTGACCTACAGAGGGGCAACAGGTCCATGGACTCCTCCCTGACGGCAGCAGTGTCCCTCCTCAGACAGTCCCTCACCCCTCCTGCCTCTGCTCCATCCACACTCCCCAGCACCTTACCCGTCCCAAGCACACACACACCGGCACAGGCACACACCAGCACACACACGTCCAGCACACAGACACTCACGCCACAAACTAAACGCACACGGACGCACAGTCAGGGGACTGAAACCAGACTCACAGGGGATGGGGCCCTGGTACACACACACGCATCCATGGGCACTGTGCAGTCCTCAGTTGCTTCTCCCTCCAAAGCACCCTCCCTTGCCTCACCTGCAACCCCAAAGACCCAGCGCCTCTTCCTCAGTGACCTCAGCCTCTTCCCCTCCGATCCAGCTGCCCCAGCATCCAGGGGGAAGAGGAAGCCCCCACACAGAGCAGAGTGCCCCTCGCCCCCGGACACCCTCCCCCAGGCGCAGACAGACTGAGGCCCCCACCCGCAAGTCCCCCGGAGTGCTAAGAGCAAGACCCCGCCGCCGCCCTGCAGCTCAAGCACCAGGTCTCCTTCCTCCATCCCTCAGGCCCCCACTCCACAGGTGCCCCCACCACACCCTGCCCCAGGTTCCCCCACCCACAGATATACCATCCCCAAGAGGCTCCGGCCTTCTCCCCCTGCCACTTGCTCTCCCGGCACCACACCCCCGCTGCGCTTGTCTGTGCCACTGATGTGGTGAGGGTGTCCTCCCCCTCTGTCCAGCCCACCTTGCCTGTTCCCCATTCTCCTCCCCTGGTGGTAGGCACTGCAGTGGAGTCCACTACCACCCTGTCTGACTTGGGCACTGCAGTGGCGGACCTGTCCACTCCATCTGCAGGGTCCACTGCAGTCGTGCCGGCACCCACAACATCTGAGCCATGCCCCCCAGTTGTGCCGGCACACACCATGTCAGATACCTCCACTGCAGTTGTCAGTGGCTCTCCAGCACCCACCACCCCTTCCCTGCTTCCTCCTTGTGAGCCCTGATCCTGTCCCTGCGGTGCCTGGCCTACCCCTCCCCGGTTGCCCCTCCTAGTGGATTGTCCCTGGTTTTGTGCAGGCATGTGTAGGGTGGCATCTGCCACTGTCACCCACTTGTGACTTTGTTGATGGACTGGCCATTGGCCTTTGTTTATGTTCTACCGGACTTCTACTTTTAATGCCACATATGCTGAATAAAGCAACTTTCTGTTCTCTAGTGCTTTTGCTTCTGATGTACATGATGTTGATGATGCTAACCATGCCCTTGCTGCAGTGATGGTGATATTTGGTCTCATGATAATGAAGTGTTACTGTGCAGGAACCCATGTGGTCCAGGGGGAATGTGTCCTATCCTGTGGTGTATCCATGTCATCCATAGCAGCATCTGAGGGTGTCATGTGTTCAGTATTTGGCAATGGGATTTCCTACTTAGATTGG
This sequence comes from Calotriton arnoldi, assembly GCA_963921515.1. NCBI lineage: Eukaryota > Metazoa > Chordata > Amphibia > Caudata > Salamandridae > Calotriton > Calotriton arnoldi. The sequence goes on along the minus strand of CAWUFW010003805.1, from coordinate 1,089,360 downwards.
CAATTTCACATCTGTGGCTTCCACCCCTGCACATCTGTTGTGCCTGCCATTGTTCTATTCGTCTACTTCCCTGACCGTGTGGCCATCTCCAGTGAACATGCAGGTTTGGGCATCAATGGGGAAGGACTCATCTGTGTTGTCAGTGCAACATTGCTATACAAGTGTGTTGGATCTGTGCTGATGATTCCGTTGGCACTTCCATGACCAGGCTGATGGGACGGGAGCCCTCATTTGGTGCTAATTGTTGATTGTGTGTCCCATTGCTGCCATGGTATGGTATCTGTTCACCTCACATCTGCAGTCTCCACAGGGTATCTGCATGTGTGTGCCCATAGGTGCAAATATGTGGGTCTGCATTCGGATGGTCACTTCTTTCATTGTGTCATTGATGATTGTTGACGGTGTCAGCCCCCATGGGTGTTGTTTGTCTGCACATGGCCAAAGTTATGTCTTATTTGCACTGCAGGATTTGGCTCCCCCAATTTATGTTGCAATGGGACACATACACTACTTTGCCACTGATGTGTTTGTTGTTCTGTGACCAGGAATCATCCATGCAGCTTGGCAGTTGCACCTCTTACTTTGTCAACACTTACCTTTTGGTCACTGTGATGATGGGGGTTTGGACCCCATTGCCACAATGGTCATGGCCTGCTTGTGTTGTGTGTGCCACACACATATTTGTGTGGCACATGTGCTAGGGGGTCACATTGTATGTTCGAAGTCATGTTCGGTGTTGTAGGCATTTGACACAGTCTACACACGCTTGTCATGGTGTTGGGGGATGTCTTCTTCTTGCATTCCCTAGGTTGTGGTGTGCTGGTTGTGTCATGCATTGTCCATCCTATGGGTGGGGGTGGTAGTGGTGGTAGGCATCCTGCCCCCTGGCTAAGGGTGGTAGTAGTGGTAGGCATCCTGCCCCCCTGGGTGAGGGTGGTAGTAGTGGTAGGCATCCTGCCCCCCTGGCTAAGGGTGGTAGTAGTGGTAGGCATCCAGCCCCCCTGGCTAAGGGTGGTGGTAGGCATCCTGTCCCCCTGGGTGAGGGTGGTAGTAGTGGTAGGCATCCAGCCCACCCTGGGTGAGGGTGGTAGTAGTGGTAGGCATCCTGCCCCCTGGGTGAGGGTGGTAGTAGTGGTAGGCATCCTGCCCCCTGGCTAAGGGTGGTAGTAGTGGTAGGCATCCTGCCCCCTTGGGTGAGGGTGGTAGTAGTGGTAGGCATCCTGCCCCCCTGGCTAAGGGTGGTAGTAGTGGTAGGCATCCAGCCCCCTGGCTAAGGGTGGTGGTAGGCATCCTGCCCCCCTGGGTGAGGGTGGTAGTAGTGGTAGGCATCCAGCCCACCCTGGATGAGAGTGGTAGTAGTGGTAGGCATCCTGCCCCCCTGGGTGAGGGTGGTAGTAGTGGTAGGCATCCTGCCCCCCTGGCTAAGGGTGGTAGTAGTGGTAGGCATCCAGCCCCCCTGGCTAAGTGTGGTGGTAGGCATCCTGCCCCCCCTGGCTAAGGGTGGTAGTAGTGGTAGGCATCCAGCCCACCCTGGGTGAGGGTGGTAGTAGTGGTAGGCATCCTGCCCCCCTGGGTGAGGGTGGTAGTAGTGGTAGGCATCCTGCCCCCCTGGCTAAGGGTGGTAGTAGTGGTAGGCATCCTGCCCCCTGGGTGAGGGTGGTAGTAGTGGTAGGCATCCTGCCCCCCTGGCTAAGGGTGGTAGTAGTGGTAGGCATCCAGCCCCCTGGCTAAGGGTGGTGGTAGGCATCCTGCCCCCCTGGGTGAGGGTGGTAGTAGTGGTAGGCATCCAGCCCACCCTGGATGAGGGTGGTAGTAGTGGTAGGCATCCTGCCCCCCTGGGTGAGGGTGGTAGTAGTGGTAGGCATCCTACCCCCTGGCTAAGGGTGGTAGTAGTGGTAGGCCTCCAGCCCCCCTGGCTAAGGGTGGTGGTAGGCATCCAGCCCCCCTGGCTAAGGGTGGTGGTAGGCATCCTGCCCCCCTGGGTGAGGGTGGTAGTAGTGGTAGGCATCCTGCCCCCTGGCTAAGGGTGGTAGTAGTGGTAGGCATCCAGCCCCCCCTGGCTAAGGGTGGTGGTAGGCATCCTGCCCCCCCTGGGTGAGGGTGGTAGTAGTGGTAGGCATCCAGCCCACCCTTGCTAAGGGTGGTAGTAGTGGTAGGCATCCTGCCCCCTGGGTGAGGGTGGTAGTAGTGGTAGGCATCCTGCCCCCCTGGCTAAGGGTGGTAGTAGTGGTAGGCATCCTGCCCCCCTGGGTGAGGGTGGTAGTAGTGGTAGGCATCCTGCCCCCCTGGCTAAGGGTGGTAGTAGTGGTAGGCATCCTGCCCCCTGGGTGAGGGTGGTAGTAGTGGTAGGCATCCTGCCCCCCTGGCTAAGGGTGGTAGTAGTGGTAGGCATCCAGCCCCCTGGCTAAGGGTGGTGGTAGGCATCCTGCCCCCCCTGGGTGAGGGTGGTAGTAGTGGTAGGCATCCAGCCCACCCTGGCTAAGGGTGGTAGTAGTCGTAGGCATCCAGCCCCCCTGGGTAAGGGTGGTAGTGGTGGTAGGCATCCTGCCCCCCTGGGTAGGGGTGGTGGTGCGCATTCAGGCCCCTGTGTGCATATGTGGCATTGGTGATGGGCATCCCGCCCCTATGGTGCTGCTGTTGCTGGTGTAAGTATATTCTGCATCCCTCTGTGTGTGTGTGATGTGTCGTGTACGTGTTGTATGTGTTTTGTGGTTGGTGTCTGGCTTACCTTCTGCACCGTACGCGTCCGTGCCTGTTCCGGTAGTATATGTAGAATATTGGTATGATCGGGACGAAGGGATTCATGGTTGGTTCGTGTCGTTCGTCCTTCTCGTTGCTTCGCGTCGTCCTCGTCGCTTCGCCTCGTCCTCGTCGCTTCGTGTCATCCTCGTCGCTGCCGTGTTCGTCTCGGAGCCGTGGATCGTGTTGTGGCGCGAATCGGAGCTTATGTGCGCCTCTCCTGGATGCTTTGACGTGCCGTCCGTAGCGACGGGTTCGGCACGTACGGAAAGCGCATCGTACTTGTCCGGCCGGACGGGGCTGCATTTTTCCTTCCGTGCGACTCGATTCGGCGTTTCCGGATTCGCCTCGGTCGGAGAACAGGACCTGGTTTGGGTGAGTACGGCTCGGCCGGATTCTTTGCTGTTGTGCGCATCGTACTTGCTCGTTCGGTGTGCTGTACGGATCGGTCGGGAAACAGGCTTTCGCATGGCTTTTTTCCAGACCGAATGGTGTTGGGTGCGCCTCCGACCGAGATCGGAATCGGCCCCTCAGTTGGAAGATACATTAGTGCCAAGGGATGTATTATGTTCAAAAGTAATTTTATTTAATTGAATGGTTTCGACTGGTATTTAAAACAATTGATTGGTGATTTTAAAGGTATACTGTGCACGTTTACGGTTAATGAACCAAAATAATGTTTGATGATCATGAACACTGGGCTAGGATAGAATAGCAACCCGTCATTGAATAGTAACCTATTTAAATTCCATTGAGGTTTGCCCTTATCTAAGCCATAGACCCTAGCTTTATTTAGAATGACTTTATCTGATTATTAAAAATTGCTAGAAATTGCACCAGTCCTGTTCTGTGGGATTAAAGCCTCTATGGCAGCCTATCTACAGGTTCAGACTTCCAAGGCTAAAAACTCTTCACTCAGCAGAGTCCTCCATTGTTCCAGCAAATTAGGGCAAACGCAAAGCATATGCATGAATGTTTCCTTTGTCTGATGACACAAGCGACATAGCGAGTCCTCTGACTGGGATTTCTTCTGCCACTTGTGTATAAAGTCAAAGGTTGGCAAAAAAATAAATTGCATTTTTATAAATTCCCTCCACATGGACAATGACAGTGCTGCCTCAAAATGGGGTTGTTCCTTGCTGATATTGTAAGAATTTATTACTAGACATCCATGCTCGCATTTTGCCAATATGACTTTATTCTCCATGCGGCTAGCTGCAGTATGCATTTGTTCAAAGTTTTCTTGAAGGTATAATTGCGTGTGTTCTGTTGCCATGAATCTGCAATACCAAGGGGCATATTATCTAGGAGATGCAATAATTATCGCAAATCGTGCTTAGCGCGATTTACTCTATCGCTGGATTACATCGCCGTGTTAGCGACGTATCATCAACGTTTTGCTAACAGGCGATGTAATTCCAGCGATAGAGGCCGCTTCTCAGCAATAGCGCGTGAAATCCAGCGATGATTTCACAGCGCTAAGGAGAAGCTTGCTGATAGGGGAGTGTGGACCTAACCTGGCAATTCACCTCCCATTATCTGTATGCCTAAGTCACTTTCAAAGCAGGCGTTACATTCCTGCGATAACCGCGGTTAGCACGGTTATTATTATCGCTTCGCGGGTCTGCTGCATGGCTTGCTAATATCGCGAAGCCGTGTTAGCGAGGATTCCCATGTTGTTTTACAAAGGAACGCCTACTTTGCATGTCATTAGCGATATTGATCGCTGACATGCAAAGTCGAAAGGAAACACGCGCTAACGCTTGTTAGCGTGTCCTTGATGATATTGAGTTAAAAAAATTGCCGCTTTTTCGGCGCTATGTGCTGAAAAAGCGGCGATATCTCTCTTGATAATATGCCCCCAAGTTTCTCTATACTTCTCTGCAGATACTTGGCAAATTGGCTTTTTCCCCCTTTGCAGATTTATTACCGCCCAAGTAAGATAGCAAGATGTGCCAATGAAACTTCAGGGGCACTCCACAATGAATTGCAACATTTGACAAAAGCCCCATTTCTGGCTAGTGATTGTTTTATCAAAGAAAATTCAAGTTTACTTGGGCTGGGGAAACGGACTTTGGTAACTGGAGCACTAGTTTGTTTGTCAGTATTACAAGTTTCTCCAGAAAAATCAACCTCTTTACCCAGCATCATCTCAACTCCGTATGATATAGTCGGATTCAATTTTGATTTTAATACTGCTGTCAGAGCCTTTAAATTGTGCCCCACAGGCTTTTCCTCAAAATAGAAATGGCAACATTTAGCGTTTCTGATTTTGCAATAACTCCTTTTTTGTGCATCAAAGGAGCCCCTTGAATCCAATTTAAACCTTAGGAACATGTAGGTTACTGTTTCATCCATGTTAGACCCATTAAGGTGCCATTTCTCCTTTTCAGATATTTGGTGATGTAAGGGTATACCTTTAGGGGCCGATTCCGATTCGGGCCGGAAAACATACCGACCGACTCGGTACGGGAATATAGTTCGACCGACACGTACCGGCGCTGCCCGACCTGGGTAGTACGATGAAATGCATGTGAATCACGACCGACTCGTACGGAACACAAGCCGAACGACCGAACCGGACGGAAACAAGCTATCCGGCCGGGAAACCACGCGAATAGAACCGACCGACACGCACCAGGAATGAACCCGAACGAAACGTACCCGCGAACTCCGACCCGCCCAGTACGATGTAATGCGTGGAAAACCAGACCGAGTCGCACGGAGCTCAAGCCGTACGACCGACACGCATACAAAAGCCAGCCGAAGGAAGCCAATACTCGGCGACCGACGCGTACGCCGCACAATAAACCTAGCAGAAACACAGTGTGAACGACTCGGAGAAGCTCGCACGAGACAACTGCAGCGTCCTACTCGGTCAGAAGAACTTCTCCTACATGCACAAAAAATACTAAGGAAAAAATACAAAAAAAAGGGCCAAACAAGCAATGACAAAGACAATAAATACAGGGAAAAAAAACATGGAACAAGGACACACCCCCAACTCCACCTATATAAAGGACACAAATCCCTACCATGATCCTTTGCAAATTCAACTGACCTGCCAGCACAGAACACCATCAGACAGCAACCACAGACACACTCACAGCTCATCCATCACACAAGGCACACACCATTAGCACCTCAACAAATAGCACCCTCACATACACCCAGCAAAACCTACACTCACACACCCTCACTTGCACACACACACACATCAATCACCACCACCACCCATCACCATGCCCCCAAAGAAGAATCCAAAGTTCCTAGACAGTGAATTGGAAGTCCTGGTAGATGAGATCCACAGGGTAGAGCCACAGTTGTTTGGTACATTGGTCCAACAGACCCCCATGTCGCAGAAAACCAAGATGTGGGAGAGGATCGTCGACAGGGTGAACGCACAATCACCATGTTTGCGCACAAAGGAAGACATCCAGAACAGGTGGTATGATGTGCGCAGGAGCGTCAGGGACCTACTAAAGAAGGATTACATCTTGAGTCAGCGCACCAGCAGTGGCCCTCCTGCCAAACCACTATACCTCAGGCCCTGGGAGGAGAAGGTGCGGGCCATTCTACCACCAGTGAGCGTGTATGGACTATCAAACATCCCAGAGCCTGGTGAGTACACAACTAATATACCCAATATTGTGTGACAATACACACACATCACTGTCAAGGGGATAGTCAAACCGTGCACCCTTAGCAAATCCACAGCAACCAAAAGATAATCACCCCAATATTTGTCTGTCAGTCAGATAAACACAATACATGCCATCTCATAGTGATATGTAACTGTGTCATGATATATACAAACCTAACTACAAATACAGCAAGGCAGTGGCACAAATATAACCAACAAACACAGTTAGACATTTTGCCACCACTAGAACACCACCTCACAGGGAAGCTCACTGAAATGAAGGAATTCTGTGTATGCTGGTGAAGTCAGTGTAGCCAATAGCATGATGGGAGTTGTAGTCACAGATATTGGTCACCCTCACAATTGGCCCATCAACACCACCCTGAACCATGCTCACATCACAGGGAGTGGAAAAGAACTGACAAGATGGCTGACACTGGGTACTGCTGTGGGGAGCACAAGGCCCTGCTAGGAACTGTGCACCAACAAACAGCAGGACACCACTGTCAGCCATCTTGCCATTGCTGTCACACTCACACACAGTGAAGTCCACTCAAAAGGAAGGAAGTATGGGCATGCTGGCAAGGGGGGTGTAGGCAATAGCATGATGGGAGTTGTAGGCACAGATATTGGTCACCCTCACAATTGGCCCATCAACACCACTCTGAACCATGCTCACATTACAGGGAGGTGAAAACAACGGACAAGATGGCTGACACTGGGTACTGCTGTGGGGAGCCCAAGGCCCTGCTGGGAACTGGGCACCAACAAACAACAGGACCACACTGTCAGCCATCTTGCCATTGCTGTCACACTCACACACAGTGAAGTCCACTCAAAAGGAAGGACGTATGCGCATGCTGGGAGGGGGGGTGTAGGCAATAGCATGATGGGAGTTGTAGGCACAGATATTGGTCACCCTCACAATTGGCCCATCAACACCACTCAGAACCATGCTCACATTACAGGGAGGTGAAACCAACTGACAAGATGGCTGGCACTGGGTACTGCTGTGGGGAGCACAAGGCCCTGCTGGGAACTGTGCACTAACCAACAGCAGGACACCACTGTCAGCCATCTTGCCATTGCTGTCACACTCACACACAGTGAAGTCCACTCAAAAGGAAGGAAGTATGGGCATGCTGGGAAGGGGGGTGTAGGCAATAGAATGATGGGAGTTGTAGTCACAGATATTGGTCACCCTCACAATTGGCCCATCAAAACCACTCTGAACCATGCTCACATCACAGGGAGTGGAAAACAACTGACAAGATGGCTGACACTGGGTACTGCTGTGGGGAGCACAAGCCCCTGCTCGGAACTGTGCACCAACCAACAGCAGGACACCACTGACTGACATCCTGAAAGCCTTGCACTCCCTGCAATGGAAGCACGTTCCATGGTGGGATATCTGGCTGGGTGGGAAGGAGGACTGACACCTCTGACCATAGTTACAACAGCTTTTCTTACACACCCCCTCAACACAAACTCCACACAACTCACCTGGGAGAATGCAATGCCTCACACTCCAATTAAATATCCCACAAAGAACCACCACCCTGGGTTATGCTGTGTGAAGCACAGGGACACTCTTGGGACTTGTAGCCAAACAAACGCCAGGACAACACTGTCAGCCATCCTGTCAGCACAGGCACACTACCCCACAGGGAAGCAGAGTCAAAATGAAGGAAGTATGGGCATGCTGGGAAGGGGGGTGTAGGCAATAGCATGATGGGAGTGGTAGTCACAGCTCAACATCCCCCACCCACATGGCCCAGCAAGCTCACACTGAAGCATGCACACCTCACAGGCAGTGAAAAGCCACTTCAAAGATGTCTGACACTGGCCTCAGCTCTGGGCAGCACAAGGCCCTGCTGGGAACTGGGCACCAACAAACAACAGGACCACACTGTCAGCGATCTTGCCATTGCTGTCACACTCACACACAGTGAAGTCCACTCAAAAGGAAGGAAGTATGGGCATGCTGGGAAGGGGGGTGTAGGCAATAGCATGATGGAAGTTGTAGGCACAGATATTGGTCACCCTCACAATTGGCCCATCAACACCACTCTGAACCATGCTCACATTACAGGGAGGTGAAAACAACTGACAAGATGGCTGACACTGGGTACTGCTGTGGGGAGCACAAGGCCCTGCTGGGAACTGTGCACCAACCAACAGCAGGACACCACTGTCAGCCATCTTGCCATTGCTGTCACACTCACACACAGTGAAGTCCACTCAAAAGGAAGGAAGTATGGGCATGCTGGGAAGGGGGTGTAGGCAATAGCATGATGGGAGTTGTAGGCACAGATATTGGTCACCCTCACAATTGGCCCATCAACACCACTCTGAACCATGCTCACATCACAGGGAGTGGAAAACAACTGACAAGATGGCTGACACTGGGTACTGCTGTGGGGAGCACAAGGCCCTGATGGGAACTGTGCACCAACCAACAGCAGGACACCACTGACTGACATCCTGAAAGCCAACTTGCACTCCCTGCAATGGAAGCACGTTCCATGGTGGGATATCTGGCTGGGTGGGAAGGAGGACTGACAGCTCTGACCATAGTTACAAGCAGCTTTTCTTACACACCCCCTTAACACAAACTCCACACAACTCACCTGGGAGAATGCAATGCCTCACACTCCAATTAAATATCCCACAAAGAACCACCACCCTGGGTTATGCTGTATGAAGCACAGGGACACTCTTGGGACTTGTAGCCAAACAAACGCCAGGACAACACTGTCAGCCATCCTGTCAGCACAGGCACACTACCCCACAGGGAAGCAGAGTCAAAAGGAAGGAAGTATGGGCATGCTGGGAAGGGGGGTGTAGGCAATAGCATGATGGGAGTGGTAGTCACAGCTCAACATCCCCCACCCACATGGCCCAGCAAGCTCACACTGAAGCATGCACACCTCACAGGCAGTGAAACGCCACTTCAAAGATGTCTGACCCTGGCCTCAGCTGTGGGGAGCACAAGGCCCTTCTGGGAACTGTGCAACAACCAACAGCAGGACACCACTGACTGACATCCTGAGAGTCAACCTGCACACACTGCAAGGGTGGCATGCTTCATGGTGGGATAACTGGGCTGGGAGGAGAAGGAGGGCCGGATGTCCACCAAATACCACCAATGCTGGCCATGCACACACCTCAACATTCACATTGAAAAGCTTCAGGTTGGCAGGACAATGTGCTACACCAATATCAACCTCTGACTGTGACAATTTAGGACAATGCAATGTACAGGCCCGCATCCAGAGGTACAGTCACAACTGTCAGGTGTGTGAACCATTGATGCCTGTAGAAACATAACATACATTGTGTGTCTCTTTCAAAAACAGGTGATGATGGGGACACAGCAGCAGACGATGAGGAGTCCCTGTCCCAGGCTCTGGGGGACACTGAGCTCACTGGTGTGGAACAGCCTCTGCCCTCCTCGGATGGCGAAGACCTACCTGGCCCCTCCGGTGTGAGTCATCATGCAGCACCAGCAGGACCAACATCTGCACCCCCTGCACCCACCCCTCCAACAACTGCCAACACACAGACCACCCCTGCCGACAAGGACAGACCAAGCACCACCGATGACAACAGCACAGGGACCCCGGCCCAACGTGGAGCAACGGACAACGACCCCAGTAACAACCCCCAAGTGGTCCTACGGTCACCTGTGCGTGCCACCGCAGGTCCCGCACATGTCGCCATGGGTGGTGGGAGGAGTGGTAGACATAGGTCGCTGTTTGCAGAGGGGTCTGGACTGCATGATGACCCACAACTGGCACGCATTGCTGATGCGTACCAGAATAGCACCGGAGAGGTCAGCCAGGTAGTGGGGATCCTCAAGGACATTCAACAGCAACAGGCTGCCCATCATGCCCGCTTGGACTCACACATGTCCCGTGTGGAGACACACATGTCTGGCATGGAGTCCAAGTGGGACACATTGGAAGAACTGACAGCGGTGCATAGGGACATATTGACATGCCTCCGCCAGATTAGCACCAACATGGCCACACCTCCCTGTGTGCCCACAACATCTGGTGCTGCAACAACTGCAACTGCCACAGGGAGGGAGGATGACTCTGGTGGAGAGTCCTCTGCAACGCAGCAGCCTGCACGTGAGGGTCCCCCTCGAAAGAAGAGGGGTCGTCCAAGGAAGGAAAACTGAGAGGCCGATGGCCATGTACATCCCCCAGGAACCCAACACCTGTTCTGGAAATTCTCCTTTGTGTGCAAACTGTTCACCCTGTCAAATGCAACCCAACTCTCCCACATGACATGGGGAGCTTAAGTTGGCCCAATGTATCAGATGACTGTGGACTTTACTCAGGACATTTCTGCTACCAAGACTTCCAACTCATCTGGGAACTTTGGATTCCAATCCCAATGTACAGCACCCACCATCCTGTGCACTATCCTCACACATGTATGTAAATAAACTCACTAATACACCATGCTTGCCTCTGTTGTGATTCCAACGTGGTTTCTGTCATGGAGATGGTGATCTGCTAAATGACACTGTGCATGCTAACTGCTACAGCAAGTTCAACACCGTCATGTGAGTCATGGCGACGTGACACATATGAGGGAGACACACCACTAGGGCTACACAACACATACACACCAGGGCCATCAGACTCATCGCCTAGACTGATGTTGCCAGGAAATACAGTGGAATGCACAGACACCACACCTATTCACAGTCTGTATTAACTAGCCCACAGGTGCAGTAAGCACATGTCAGTCAGATGTGTGACCACAGACAACGCACATCCCAAAGTGAAGCACAGGTTTATTGCACATTTGCAACATGTTGTTTCCACTACAGATGCAAGGTAATCCTAAGTGGCAGGGGCCACACAGTCAACAAGTGTAGAAGAAATAAAGTCCAGGGGTGTGTGGCACATCACCTGTAGGGAAACGACTGCTTCCACCCTGGAAGTTGAATCATGGTGTCGGGGGATCACAGTTGACCAAACAACTCTGAAAGTACCCTGTGAAGGACAGACATGACACACAGTCAAAAGCACTGAAGAACAGGACAGAACTGCAATACTCATGCCCAATACATGTCACAAGATACTTACAGAAAACCAAGTTAGCATGTCAACACTGTTGGGGAGTACAGACTACCTGTAAGGACACATTGCTGCACGCTTCCAGTCAAGTAGCACATGGCCACACTCAAACAGCACCAGAGCACCACCAACACATATCACGCAAACTCACATCATTGGCATGACAACTCTCTGGATACTCACATTCAGCTGAAGAAGTTGGTGATGAGCTGTGTGCGGACATCACCATCATCATCATCATCATCACTGGCATCGTGGCCCAGGCCAGGATCCTCCACAGGTGGCGGATGTTGGTCATCGTCATCCAGGATGAGAGGCAACTCCTTACGCACTGCCAGGTTGTGTAGCATGCAGCAGACGATGACAATCTTGCACACCTTTGCTGGGGCATATGGGAGGGCCCCTCCTGTCTTGTCCAGGCAGCGGAAGCGGCTCTTCAGGAGACCAAATGTCCACTCGATCACTCTCCTGGTCCGACCATGTGCCTCATTGTAGCGCATCTGGGCTGGTGTCACAGGGTTCCTGAGGGGTGTCAGCAACCACGGAATGTTGGGGTATCCGGAGTCACCTACAGAAAGACAATTGCACATTAGCTGAGTTGGAAAAGAGGGCGGAATACAACATAGCAGAACACACACAATGGTACAAAGTCAGTACACACCGACAAGCCAGGCACGCTGGTTCTGCATCTGTGACATCATCCTCGGGATGCGACTACTCCTCATCACGTAGGCATTGTGTGCCGAACCAGGGAAACGGGCACACACATGTGAGATGCTCATATCTGCAAGACATACCACCAGAGCATTGATCGAATGATAATGTTTCCTGTTCCTGTATGCCTGCTCATGTGCCTGTGGTGGTACCAAAGCCACATGTGTCCCATCAATGGAGGCAATGACATGTGGCATCCTGCCCAGGACATAGAAGTCACTCTTGACGTCAGTGAGTTGTTGATGTTTAGGGAAATAGATATACTGGTTCAGGCATCTCATCATTGCCTCCAAAACATCGCGTAGCACACGGCTGAACATAGTCTGTGACATCCCACCAGCAGACGCCACAGTGTGTTGAAAGGTACCGGTGGCAAAGAAGTGTAGGGCTGCCATCACCTTCACCTTGGGGGTCAGTGCTGTAGGGTACAGCCGGCCAGGTTGCAAATGTGGGGCCAAGCGCACTGCCAAATCCTCAATCAGCTGCCTGGTGAAGTGGTACCGTCGGATGCTGTCACGTTCCACCATCGTTGCAAGGTCAGGGAATGGTCTATGGACAGCTGGTGAAGAAAGAAAGATTGTCAGTCACCCCACATATGTGGCATTGACCATAGTCAATATCACATGATACATCATTACGAGACACAAGTACTTGATGTGTGTGCCGTTCTGTATGGACATATATGGCACCTACATGGCCATCATCTAACATCGCAGTTCAACATGTGCTGACAACAGGTTCCAGGTTGTGCTATGGGAAACCATTAGGCTGTGTCACAGTACCCATTTACTGCTGTCACGTACCAAACACATACCACAGTGACATGTCTGGACAGATGCGCCACAGGCATCACAGCTCATTGACAGGTAGATTCCCAGGGACCCTGTATTGCCACATGGACACTGGCATGACATGGCGTATCATGTACACGTCAGAAAAACAAACATGACTCCCACAGGTAGTGGCCCCTGTTGCCTCCGCAGGACAGACATGGACGTCTGTGACACACACACGCACAACATCAAAGTCCATGCACAAACAACGTGGATGTGGAGACTGTCTCCCATTGTGCACATGGAATCAGAGACATCGGAAACACAACATGCACACAGACTTTGGAGGGCCATCACTATTGTGGCAATGGGTCACCCTGTGACGTACATACCTTCCCACATGGGACTCTGGGGGTATGTGACATGACATACACATACACAACCTGGAAATGTGACCATGCCACATGCTCTGAAATGAACAGTTGCACATCACAGTGGTCATGTGCACAACACACAAAGGATCCTGTCCCCATGAACACGTGCACAGCCTGGGAGTGGCTGCCCCCAAGTGCCACCCCAAAAACCACATGTTGACCCCCATACACAGAAAAGGTAATGCAACCTTACATGCCTTAGGATACAGTGTGGACAGGCTGTGGTGTTGTAGGTGTGCCCCTGAGTCCCTGGCAAGTATATGTGGCTGGCATACGTTCACCAGTGACAAGCATGGTGACATATGTGAGTGACCTGTACAGGGACGCGTTGTACAGCAATGGACCGATCGGTGTGCACGCCCTGGCCATTGCATCTGTTGTGAGCGGGTACAGTTGTACAGCAATGGACCTATCGGTGTGCACGCACTGGCCATTGCATCTGTTGTGAGCGGGTACGCGTTGTACACTGGCCATTGCATCTGTTGTGAGCGGGTACGCGTTGTTTCCCAGAATACGCGTTGTACAGCAATGGACCGATCGGTGTGCATGCATTGGCTAGGGCCTGGCATGGCAACGGACGCGTTTTTGAAGCTTCAACGAGTCTGATGCAGTGAATTCAGTTGGTCAGCCACAACAATGTTGCAAATTCATGGGTGTCAACAAGTTGAACTTTTGAAGGATGCTGTGGGCGTGTATTAGTGGTGCAATTCCATGGATTGGCCAGATTCAGAAGATGCAAACGACTTGGACCTATCACTTTGGACACATGGGACAGTATCTGCCTCTGCAGCACACATATAATGCTGACTGTTCCCCTGAGAGCTCACTTGCCTGCACTACATGCTCCAGGACGACATCTGCCACCAACACTGCTGCTGTCTCTGCATCCTCTGGCTACTGCAATGGCACGTACTGTGGAGAGAGCCCCAGCCTTCAGCCTTGAGGAGAACCAGGCCCTGCTGGACAGCCTCCTTCCACAGTACAGCAAGCTGTATGGGAAACCAGGGGAGCAGGTGAGTGTGCTGTCCACTGCCTTACTAATTGTGCATGTTGTCTGACTAGCAAGACTTACAGTGTGCACACCACTGGCTAGCATGCTCACTGAGTAGTTCTCACCCCCCAAAGTGTGTAGTTACATGCACTGAACAGGTACAGTGCAGTAACAGTGCATTCCAACTAGATTTACTTCCCATGCAATGATACCATGTAGTGACTGCTGGCAAACTGTTCATAGCCATTGTTGCACTGCCTGTGTACATCATATGCCCCTGTGATTGAGACATGTAAATCCAACTGTGTGATGCACGTATATGTTGCATGTGTAGTAATGGCCTTTTCACTTTGTCATCCTCACAGGTTGATGCCCACCAGAAGCAGGAAATCTGGCTGACCATCGCCTGGGCAGTAAGATCCGTGGGGGTCTACAAGCGCCGGATCCGCAACTGCCAGAAGAGGTGGCAGGACCTTCGGGGATGGACCCGGAGGATCGCAAGGGTCCAGCTGAAGCTGTCGCCTCCTCGCAGGAGGGGCAGACACCGGACCCTGACCCCCCACATGCTCAGGATCCTGGCGGTGGTCTTCCCTGACCTGGATGGGCAGCTGAAGGCCAGACAGCAGCAAGGAGGGGGTGAGTCCATGACTGCACTGTGAACTTTGTCTGACAAGCTATGTGCCCTCCTCTGGCCTGGTTAAACTTCCACAGTACATCAGTCTTGTGGTCCAGGACCCATGTCCCTCAATTGTGACATGCCCACTCCTCATCTGATACTCAGGTGTGGCCCTTACAGTCAGGAAATTGTGTCACTTGGGTACTGTGTCCTTGCATTTTGCTTCGCTCAAGGTGGGGGACAGCATTTGTTCCTGTGACTTTGTGGTGGGCTTCATGGGTGGGTCAATTGCTTACACGATGCCTACGTTCTGACATGTAATCTGGGTGTAACTTTGATATGTGGTCCACTTGCTGATCTGAATCACCACATGTCCCTGGGGATTTGGCACACCCCCATGCTGCGGGTGGGAACAATGTTTGGGCCTCAGGAGTATGTATATCAAGTGTGTCACACATGCTTAGCCACCTGCCTACTGTCCAGGGCTCATCCCTCTTTCAGGTGGAGCAGGACAGTCATGCCTACTCCAGGGCATACAATACACTCTGTACTCCCACTCCCGTGTATCAGCTGACATGTTGTGTTCAGTGAAATGTTCCCTCATGTGTCTGCCTCTGTGTCATTGTGCTGTGGCTTCGTTGTCAGGACTACTGGGATGTTTATCGTTTAGGGCTCAGCATGCCATCTGAGATGTGACCATGAGAGACGATACTTCTGTGACTTTTAGGTGTTTGATCACTTGACTGTGCACACAGGTGTATGCGACTGTGAATTTCAGGCAGCTGTTTTTCATTCACAGCAGACTGTGAGGTGCTCAGGTTCATAGAGTTGTGTTTCATGTCTCCCATATGTCCAATTGGCATGACGTGGACAAATAAGAGTTCAGATGATGTGGTTTGTGGGGGATGGACATGTGCACTTGTCAGCTACATAACTTGCATTCCCCATGACCTAGGATTGTGACACAGTGCAGACTGTTGTTGGCTGGCTGCCATGCCCATGTGACTGGAGACAGTGATGTATGACTTTGCAGGCATGCCTGTGCCATGGCATTAAACTTGCTAAGAGTGATCCTGCAGGGGAGTGACATGTGCAACATGCACCCCATTGTGGCATTGACTATCCGGACATGGGTGCATCATGGTGTCTGGTGCTGGTATGCATCACATGCATTTCTAATTAGACTCTGGCCATCCCTTTATCCGGACACCTGTACTGACTCAGTGGCAAGAGATGTGATGTGTGCATGTTCACATACTTCACCGTGTTCTCTGCAATGTCCAACAACTGTGTACGTGGTGCATGTGTCCACACTTGGGTATTACCATCCAACAGGCACCAGACAGATGGGTGCAAGGGCAGGAGGGGTGTGAGTGCCATGGTTGACCATCAGACTGACAATTGGCTTCTCCTAATCTGTGTGAGGACTTTTGGCAATGTTCAACTGAGGATGCCAGGGCTTGCTCTGTAATGTGCTGTACTTACTGTGGTGTGTGCGGTCAGTGCAGGTGACTGATGTTTGTCTGTTTCCCTAATTGTTTGCAGATACATCCACGGCCACAGGAGGGGACAGCTCCACGGACCAGGATGAGCTGCAGAGCCAGACTGGGTCAGCAGCCAATGAGTGGTCGGAGGGACCCAGTGGCACGGACTGCGAGGGGAGCCACACCGAGGAGTCCTCAGCACCATCCACCTCAGCTGAGGACCACAGCAGCTCGGAGGATGACTCCCTTGTGGAGGCGAGTGTCAGCAGCCACCACACCCCAGCTAGTATGTCGGGCCCCGCCACCACCACCACCACCGCCCTCTCATTGGCTCCCATTCCAGAGGTCCGTGGAGGCTCCCGTGTTCGGGAGCGTGTCTCCTTCGTGCCAGGCACCGCACCCCTGCCCCTGTGTCCCCTGCTGCCCTGAGTGAGGAGTCTGAGTACCTACTTCGCCAGCTCCATGTAGGGCAGACAGCAATGCTGAGTGTCCTCCATGCACACACCACTCTGTTGACACAGCTGGTGTCGTTCATGGAGGGCATCTCGACGGGCATGTCTGCCCTACAGAGGAGCAATAGGTCCATGGACTCCTCCCTGACGGCAACAGTGTCCCTCCTCCAACAGTCCATCACCCCTCCTACCTCTGCCCCATCCACACTTCCTGGCACCCTACCTGTCCCAAGCACATGCACACCAGCACAATCACCCAAACACACAGACACGAGCAGCACAGAAACACACAAAACAAAGCCAAAATGTGCACACAAGCATCCTCAGGGGACTGATACCACACCCACAGGGGATGGGGAACTGACACACACACAGGCATCCACAGTCACTCCGCAGTCCTCAAAATCCTCTCCCTCCAAGACCCCTTCCCTTGCCTCACCTGCAACCCCACCTACAAAGCAGCTCTTCCTCTGTGACCTCGGCCTCTTCCCCTCCGATCCCGCTGATCCAGCATACAGGGGGAAGAGGAAGTCCACCCACACAGAGGGAGTGCCCTCGCCCCCGGACACCCTCCCCAGGCGCAGACAGACTGAGGCCCCCACCCGCAAGTCCCCCCGGGCCCGGAAGAGCAAGACCCCACCACCGCCCTGCAGGTCAACCACACAGTCTCCTTCCTCCATCCCTCAGGCACCCACAACACAGGTTCCCCCACCACACCCTGCCCCAGGTTCCCCCACCCACAGATACACCATCCCCAAAATGATGCGGCCTTCTCCACCTACCACTTGCTCTTCCAGCCCCACACCCCCCACTGCACAGGTTTGTGCCACTGGTGTGGAGACCGTGTCCTCCCCCTCTGTCCTGCCCACCTCACCTGAACCCCATTCTACTCCCCTGGAGATGGGCACTGCAGTGGAGTCCACTACCACCCCGTCTGACTTGGGCACTGCAGTGGGGAACCTGTCCACTCCATCTGGCCAGCCCACTGGAGTTGTGCCGGCACCCACACCATCTGACTCATGCCCCCCAGTTGTGCCGGCACACACCATGTCAGACACCTCCACTGCAGTTGTCAGTGACTCTCCAGCACCAGCCACCCCTTCCCTGCCTCCTTCTGGTGAGCCCTGATCCTGTCCCTGCGGTGCCTGGCCTGCCCCCCGTATGCCCCTCCGAGGGAATGTCCCTGGTCCGTAGCAGTGCAGGCAAGCAAAGGGTGACATCTGCCACTGTCACCCTGTTTGGACTTTTGTCATGGACTGGCCATTGGCCTTTGGTTTTTGTCAGGACTTTCTATTTTCAAATCACATATGCTGAATAAAGCTACTTTCAGTTCTCTAGTGGTTTTGCTTCAGATGTACATGATGTTGAGGATGCTAACCATGCCTTTGCTGCAGTGATGGTGATTTTTGATATCAGGTAAATGAAGTGTTACTGTGCAGGACCCCATGTGGTCCAGGGTGAATGTGTCCTATCCTGGTGTGTAGCCATGTCATCCTTTGCAGCAATATGAGGGTGTCATGTTTTCCATATTTGCCAATGGGATTCCCTACATGTTTTTGCAATATCACATCTGTGGCTTACACCCCTGCACATCAGATGTGCTTGCCATTGTTCAATTTGTCTATTTCCCTGACCGTGTGACCATCTCCACTGGACATGCAAGTTTGGGCATCAATGGGGAAGGACTCATCTGTGGTATCAGTGCAACTTGCTATACATGTGTATTTGATCGGTGCAGATGATTTCGGTGACACTGCCATGACCAGGCTGATGTGACGAGAGCCTTCATTTCGTGCTAATTGTTGACTGAGTGACCAAGTGTTCTGCTGACATGATAGAGCCCTGCAGAGACAACGTATGGCACAGCTTTCCTTACACAGGAGTGGAGTCCCCTCATGGCAGTGTGTAATTCCGTGACATTGCCTGAGCCCAAGGTGTGTGTTGTGTGAGCATGTCTGTGTGTGTTCACTTCCATTTTGCTATGCAGGCTGGGGTCCCTAGTGATGTTCCTGTTTGTGATGCTTGCTGAGTTGAGCAATGTTCCCCCCAAATCTTCGCCCTGGGTTCTCTGTGATGTGGGTGCATGGCACATTACTGGTCATCAGGGTGTCATCCATAGGTGTGTTTGCTGTCAGGGCTGAGTTTGTGGGCAAACACAGATGAGACACAGTCAGGATTCCCCTTGGCACTTGTTGGTTACACAAGTCATGTAATTTACAGTTTGTGTTGGCTTTCAGTGATTGTGACACGTTGTGTGTGTGACTGCTGCCACTCCTCAGGGTCAGGGCTGCAATGTTGGAAGTTGTCTATGTGTGTTCTTTGTGGGTGACCTTGGCTTCTTCATTGGTGTGTGACTGTGGCCGGGATCCCATTGGTTGGTGTGGATTTGACGTCATGCCCATGTACAGCGTACTGTGCAGTGTGTCATACATTCACGAGTCTTGTTGACTGGCCATGTGTGATGGGTATCTCCACCTTAGTTCCCCCCACCACCCCTGGGATTGTCATGGGTGCATGTGCAATGTCACCAGTCCATGTGAGCTTCACTGCTGCACATTGGTGGAGATCAAGGTATGTGGTGTTGAGTGTGTGCAACACCCCTACCTCCATGTTGGCCTTGGCTGACAGGCCGTGCTGATTGATTTGTGCTTGTGTAGGTGTGATGGTAGTTTGTTGCTCAGGACACATGACTGTGGTTCACAGTGTGTACGACATCTACCTTTGTCATCACAGTGGGATTATCATGCAGGCCAGTGTCACCACAATGTGGGGTCCCTGGGGGTAGTGCTGTGGTGGGTCTGTCTTTTGCTGTGTTAGTTGCTGTTCCTACAAGCTTGTGTGACATTTGTAATTTGGGCTCCCTCTCATCTAACAATGCCTGATTGCCCACATAGGGGAATCCGATCCATGAGTTACTTTTGTGTGGCACTGTATTGACATCTGTGTAATAGGGATTCAGGCCTCCTCATGTGTTGTGTGTTTGCCTGGGGACACTGGCACACCACCCCCATCACCTGTTGTGTTTGATATGCAGTGTGAGTCTGCCTGTTTGTGTTTGTGCATTTGCACCACTGCATTGGCATTTCTTTAGTGTGCCATTGGCTGTATGTTGTTTGGTGGCTTTCCCCTGCTGTCCCTGGGACTCCTAGGTCATCAGTCAGCACAATGATCATGGTTGGTATGTCCCATTGCTGCAGTGGAATGGTATTTGTTCACCTCACATCTACAGTCTCCACAGGATATCTACATTTGTGTGTCCATTGGTGCAGATATGTGGGTATGCATTATGATGGTCACTTCTGTCATTGTGTTATTCGTGAATGTTGACAATGTGAGCCCCCATGGGTGATGTTTGTCTGCACATGGCCAAAGCGATGTTCCATTGGCACTGCACTGTTTGCCTCACCCAATCTATGTTGCTATGGGACACAAGCACTACTAAGCCACTGATGTGTTTGTTGTTGTGTGACCAGGAATCATCGATGCAGTTTGGCAGTTGCAGCTTTTCCCATGACAACACTTACATTTTGGTCACTGTGGTCATGGGGCTTTAGATCCCATTGCCACAATGTTCAAAATGTGCTTCAGCTATGGACCCCACACTTACATTTTGGTCACTGTGGTGATGTGATGCTTTAGGCCCCATTGCCACAATGTTCAAAATGTGCTTCAGCTATGCTCCCCACACTTACATTTTGGTCACTGTGGTGATGGGGCTTTAGACCCCATTGCCACACTGTTCAAAATGTGCTTCAGCTATGGACCCCACACTTACCTTTTGGTCACTGTGGTGATGGGGCTTTGGACACCATTGCCACAATGTTCAAAATGTGCTTCAGCTATGGACCCCACACTTACATTTTGGTCACTGTGGTGATGGGGCTTTGGGCCCCATTGCCACAATGTTCAAAATGTGCTTCAGTATAGGACCCCACACTTACATTTTGGTCACTGTGGTGATGGGGCTTTGGGCCCCATTGCCACAATGTTCAAAATGTGCTTCAGCTATGGACCCCACACTTACATTTTGGTCACTGTGGTGATGGGGCTTTAGACCCAATTGCCACAATGTTCAAAATGTGCTTCAGCTATGGACCCCACACTTACATTTTGGTCACTGTGGTGATGGGGCTTTAGACCCCATTGCCACAATGTTCAAAATGTGCTTCAGGTATGGACCCCACACTTACCTTTTGGTCACTGTGATGATGGGGTGTTAGACCCCATTGCCACAGTGGTCATGGTCTGCTTGCATTGTGGAGGCCACACACATTTATGTGTGACACATGTGATAGGGGGTCACATTGTATGTTCAATGTCATGTTCAGTGTTGTAGGCATTTGACACAGACTACACACGCTTGTCATGGTGTTGGGGGGGATGTATTTTTCAGACGTTCCTTATGTTGGAGTATGCTGGTTGTGTCATGCATTACCCGTCCTATGAGTAGGGGTTGTGTGGGTGGTAGGCATCCAGGCCCCCATGAGTAGGGGTGGTGGTAGTGGTAGGCATCCATCCCCCTATGAGTGGGGTTGGTAGTAGTGGCAGGCATCCATCCCCCTATGAGTGGGGATGGTAGTAGTGGTAGGCATCCATCCCCCTATGAGTGGGGATGGTAGTAGTGGCAGGCATCCAGGCCCCCTATGAGTGGGGATGGTAGTAGTGGTAGGCATCCATCCCCCTATGAGTGGGGATGGTATTAGTGGCAGGCATCCATCCCCCTTTGAGTGGGGATGGTAGTAGTGGCAGGCATCCACCCCCTATGAGTGGGGATGGTAGTAGTGGTAGGCATCCATCCCCCTATGAGTGGGGATGGTAGTAGTGGCAGGCATCCATCCTCCTATGAGTGGGGAGGGTAGTAGTGACAGGCATCCAGGCCCCCATGAGTAGGGGTGGTGGTAGTGGTAGGCATCCATCCCCCTATGAGTGGGGATGGTATTAGTGGCAGGCATCCATCCCCCTATGAGTGGGGATGGTAGTAGTGGCAGGCATCCATCCCCCTATGAGTGGGGATGGTATTGGTGGTAGGCATCCATCCCCCTATGGGTGTGTATGGCATTGGTGATAGCCATCCCGCCCCTATGGTTCTGCTGTTGCTAGTGTACGTCATTTCTGCATCCCTATGTGTGTGTGACATATTTCGGGTACGTGTCGTTTGTTTGTGTTGTGGGTGTTTGACTTAACGTCTGCGTCGGACGCGTCCGTACCGGTCCCGGTAATAGATGTAGAGTATTGGTAGGACCTGCGCGATGGGATTCATGGTTGGTTCGTTTCGTTCGGGTTTCTCGTGGCTTCGACTCGTACTCGTCGCTGGCTTGTTCGTCTCGTCGCCGTGGATCGTCTTGTGGCGCGAATCGGAGCTTATGTGCAGCTCTCCCGGATGCTCAAACGTGGCGGACATAGCGACGGGTTCGGTTCGTACGGAAGGCGCATCGTACTCGTCTGGCCGGAAGGTGCTGTGTATTTGCTTCCGTGCGACTCGAATCGGCGTTTACGGATCCGGCGGGGAACAGGAGCTGGAATTGGTGAATACGGCTCGCTCGGAATCTGGGCTGTTATGCGCATCGTACTTGTTCGTTCGGACGACTGTTCGAATCGGTCGGGAAACACGCGTTCGGCTTGGTTTTTTTCCGGACGAATACTGTTAGGTGCGCTTCCGGCCCGAATCGGTCGGCCCCTTAGTCTTTTTCTGATTGATTTCCAACTGGTTGTTAACCGAGTACTCAGCGAGCCTATTAATCAGTCTTTACAAACCTAGTCAGCTATTGCTTAACAGGAGCATATCTTCTGCATATAGGATATTACACAGCTGTTGGCTGCCAAGATTCTGTGCATGTGACACCACATCAGCAAGAGATGGCGAGAGATCCGAGATGAATAGGTTGAACAACAGTGGTGCCAATACACATCCCTGCTTCAATCCAAGGGAGGTAATGACTTTTCTGTGCAGGTGGCCTAGATCTTTACCTAGGTGTTTTTTATATAGCAGCCGAATCGCCATCAGAAGCTTTTGTGGGTTTCTGAAATGTTGTAGCTTCTCCCACAGCAGATTTCGAGGGACGCAGTCAAAGGCCGCTTTAAAATCCACATAACACATGAACAGCAGTATATGGGTATCACCTCCCTTTAAATTATGAGGCACACTGCCATCAGGTTGGAAGGCATTCCTTGCTTTTTAGTAAATCCAGTTTGATTCATTGGCAACTGCCTTGCCTCCATTGCCCACTCTAGTAGATCTTGCAATAGTAATGTTGAGATGTATTTGAGGTCCACATCAAGTAGGGATATCAAACAATAGTTACTAGGGGATGCAGCTGCCACGCCCTTAAAAATGAGCTCTATAACGTAGCCTCTCTAATTTTCCGGAATGCTTTCCATCAGCAATATGTGATTGAACATCGAGATCAGAAAACCTGCCCAGATCGTAACATTTTGTTTCAGAAGGGCAGGCAGTATTCCACTGGGGCTAGGTGAACTGTTAGTATGTGAGTTCTCAATAACATTTACCAAAGATGCCATTGGATGTTGTAAGATGTCTGGGTCCACGTTGCTGTTACTTTTCATAAGTGCAATATCGGATGGACCCATGCCATTTCTCATGTTGAATCATCCTGGACTGTGACCCAGACTGCGAACCGGGGCAGGAGGGGTGTTTGTACATCACTTATAGTGTGCTTTTAAGAAGTTCACCTCTTGTTCCTCACTTATATTAGCATTATTTTCCACCCTGGGGCCCTTTTCAAGCTCATTAATTAGTTTCCAGAAATTCCTGTGATCATTTTCTTTGGAGGAGTAGAGTAGCTAATCCCACAATGCTTCAGATCTTCCTTTCTTGTGCAACCATACCGCTTTTTGGTGGTGTGGCGCAGTGGCCAGGGTGGCTGACTCTGGAACATGGGGCTCACGGTTTGATCCCCGGCGGCAGGTTAGCCCAGCACCATGTGACTCTGGGCAGTAGCTCGCTTAATCTTCCAGATGGCCCCCAGCGCCTTGAGACCCTTAGGGGGTTATTAGTTTGTGCTTTACAAATACCGGGTTGAACCTCCTATTGTAATCATAAGCACTTTAACAATGCTGAATCCTGTGGCGAGCGCTGCAGTTGACAGAGTGTTATATTGATCCTGGACCTATAAAGCAAATTGGCTTTGGCCAATTAATGGACCTCTTGTGCATAATACTTGTGCCATTCTGCAAACTATTGGCCAGACACTTTACAGCTAGACTCCCCAAGAGGCATTCCCATGCCTTTATCAGATTCTGTTCTTTAGCTGATACTTCTTTCAAAATTCCCACCGCTTCACTTTCGAGGTCTTGAATTATATCCGGACTCCATTTAAGGCGTTTCAAGTTTTCAGAGTGAGCTTCTACCTGCACTATCCGGGCATAGCCAAGAACTGTTGTGTTGGTGCTGACCCAGACGTTTTGCGGGTGATAATCACTCTCAGGTCTTTGGTCAATTTTTAAATCAATTATCCTGCTGAACAGACTAGTGCTCACCATTGTATAATCAAGATGGGAGGACCTTGTCCAGGCTGTCGGAATGTCCCCCGGGAGAAGGCCTTTTAATGTTACCAGTCCAGCTAGTTCAGAAGCCTTTAAGAGCTTTTTCCCTTGGTTACCTTGTTTTCGATGTGGGGGATAGCTTTGAGCAGGCAGGACATGTGGCACTTCATCAACATCCTCATATGTATCTTGGAAAAGATTCAGGCTGAAGTCACCAAGATTACCAGATTTGTCATCCGCAGGTCTCCTTTCCACTCCAAGAGCAAATTAATCAACTTATCCACTATACTTGTTTTTTCTCTCAGGTTGATGTATATATCAATCAGGACCAGTGGGGTTGTCAACTGCTTGTCCTACTCATGAAGGCGCAGTGCCAATAGACAGAGTTCATTTATATGTAGCATCGTGACCTTTCCAGGGAGTTTGGAATTCACGTAAGTCATTAGCCCATCTTTTGCTCTGCCAATCTGTTGTATTCAATTAACCCAATTACCAGGATATTGGATTGTGCCCATGTCTCCTGTGCTGCAATAATATCAAACGTACTAAAGTACTCCGACATTGAAGCATCTTCGATATTCTGGGCAAAACCTCCCAGATTCCAAGCACAGATACTTAACATGCCATGCTCTATTGTGTAATGCCCCACAGGTTTCTCATTTCAGTGTTTGTGGTACTCCACTGATATAACAGAGGGCAGCCAACTCAAATTGTCCAATTCAGTCAGTATGGTCACTTGTCCTGTCCCTGCACCGTTTGCATGGGCCTTTGCTGTTTGTATCATCAGCCCTGAAGCTCTCGTGGCTAAGGACCAACCCATTGCAAGTTTGCAAGTTTCAGGATTGAAGGTACCTGTTGTGACTGGCCCATTTTTGTCTCGGGTGGGGTTCTGCTCTCACTTGCAGGTTGTTTTGGTGCTAAAAGCAGGAGGGGTGTCAGCCCTCCTGGGAGTGCACTATTTTTATACCCCAACTCTTTAGCAACTCCTTACAGGCCATGGCTTTTACTTGAATCTGTGGTGAGTTAAAAGTGACCAATGTGGGTTCCGATACTTGTTTGTGACAGGGCACCAGGAATTTTATAGAGTAGATGTCCTGTGATTCCACTTCTGCTATTCCCGGCTGGCCCTTAAACAACTTTAAAATGTTTGATCGACTTAAAATGTCATGGGTTTCTCTAGATCTATATTTAGGAATTCACAATAGACTTGCCCTTGGGCCCAGATATTCAGCTGAACCATTGCCATTCTCTGCAAACTTTCCAGCAGAGCGTGCGATCTCTTCTCGGATTTTTCCCCTTGGGTGTATGAAGGCATTCTATGCTGTACTGGCCTGTCCTCTGGTTCGCTCCTGCACTGACTGCAGTCCAACCTGATGCCAGGAAGGGATCCTGTGCTCACCTTCATTTGTATCCCGACACTATTGTCCTCTTGTGCACAATGCGGGGTTATCTGGTGTACGTCTTCTTAGCCAGGATTTCACACAGTCCCTTTGTCATCCTTACATTTGGGCGGGTCAGCGATGAGACATTTTCCTCTTGGTTCGGAATTAGTATGGACTGGGGAACATCCCTCATGGCACTTGTTTCTGGTTTATAGCTTCCGGGAGCATCGGGCACCATAAGATTCTGGCTCAATGAGCTTTTATCCATGTTATCCCTGGTGCCCATTACTTTTTGTGGGCCTCCTGACCTATTGGGGGCACTGCTGCTCTGATTAAATTTTCTATTTGCAGAGGTAATCCCGGCCTCTGGTGCCTTAATGTAGGAGTCTGCCTCAGTGTTACTACTAACCTCGTTCCAAGCATAATGCTGGCCCTCTTCATCATAGCGTGCCGTGGGGGCGACCATTTTTCCTTGTGCTCTCTGGACTGGTGGTGCTCAGCTTCAAATTCAAATTGCTTATCTTCTGCCGACATAGAACCAGAGGTAGTACCTTTGTTGGCAGGTTTACCAAAGCCTTGCCCTTTGATTCTAGTCATCAGATATACTTCATTTCTGCTTTTCCTTACTCGCTTTCTTTCCCACTTCATCATGTACAGAGGTGCTAAATCATTGGATGGTGTGATCTCCGTGGCCACTGGGCCTTGCTTATGCTCAGGATTTCTTATGTTTTTTGAAGACTTTGTGCCCTCTTGCTTATTTGCGCTGAGTTGAGGGATTCATTTTATTTTCTTGCATTAATTCTTGGATAATCGGGCCAGGTTTTGGTCCGTCTCAACTGTAAATCCCTCCCAGATGCTGTGAGTTTTCCTTGTATCCCCAAGTTGGCCATTGCTTGTTTTTGTTGTACTTGATACGCTCTTTATTTTCTCTAAAAGAACTAGTAATTGCACTAATTTATCGAATACATTGAACACATTGTGAAGTCATCATCTTTCCTAGATTGAACTCTTTTAATCAGTCCATTTAAATTCTCCAACTTTCCATCGTTGCCTGACATGAAGACTGGAAGCGTATTTAACAGGTCTATTTGTATATCCATCTTGTTGGCATGGTCATTCAGTGCTTCCACAGTGGTGTGGATTGTATTTAATACAGCCCCCCCAAGAATTGTTAATGTCTATTGTGGTATCTGTGGTATCTTTTATACTCTTTGTGCCCTCTGCCCTTAGACCCTCTACCCATGGGGCAACTAACGGGTCTGCTTCATTTACTTTGCTTGAAGTGGGGGGGGCGTGGCCTGACGCCGATGGAGACGGGAGCCTGAATCGGAGCTTCCGCCAGTGATCCCCTCTCCAGCACCATCCTGCCCGATAGAGGGGGACCCCAGACACCGAAACCGGCGCATGTAGCGTCGGAACCACTGGGGCATAAGTGCGAAAGCGACACCAGCTGCGAAACGCCCTAACAAAGCCATCAACTGAGACTCGGACTGCGGAGCCGCAAGCCTGAACAAAATGGCGGCTGCGAAGTGGTAGCAACCCTGGGCGCGCACCGTACCGGCTGAGGATCGCGGACGATCGCTGAAGGTACTGCCGGACAGCCACGCAGGGCAGAGGGAGGACAATGCCGACTGACTGAGCAGCGGAACCCACATGTAAGGAGGCGGCATTAAGCAGATGGAGAGCGGTGCCCGGGGCTGTGGGCGGGCGAGCACCCGGCCAGACATACTAGCGGCCCGCTCTGGAAGCGGACCCAGGGCAGTGGCGGAATCATTGGGACAACAGAGCAGCCTGGGCACCAACAGCACACCGCACTTAAATGCTCTGAAAAGGAAGCAGGCGGCGGAACCGCGAGCCCACCCAAAATGGCGGCCGCGAATTGATAGCGGCGCTGGGCACACCCTGCAGCGGCGGAAGATTGCAGACAGTCTGTGGGTACTGCTGGACAACCGCACATGGCAGTGAACGACCAGCGCTCATGAGTCAAACTGCGGAACTCAGGTGAGCGGAGGGGACAGAGAGCGACACCCGAGGCCGAGAGCAGGTGAGCGCCAGGCCAGGCATGCGGAGTCAACTACATAGGCAGCGGAGCCAAGACCGAGAACTGCTGCAGAGCGGCGGGCGGGGGCTCCTGCCGAGAACGGAGAGGTACCTGGCCACACCTGTAGCAGACCCTGAAGGAAGAGTGGGGCACGAGCGACACTATCCCGAGGTTGCTTTAGGCCTGGGGGAAACAAAGAGGCGGCACCTCCAAGGCGGCGGGCGCTGCCAGATGAGGCGGAAGAGCCGCGCTGAGCCCCACCTGGTCCATAGCGGCAAAGCACGTGATGGAGCAGAGAAAATAAAAAATGTTAACCCCTAACAAATTTTATAAATAATTAATAAAATGTTCGTTTAAATGTATTAATCAACACTGTACGTGTGGGAAGAGTAACACGCAAATGTGTGTGCTAAATAATCTATAATGGATGTCCGTGTGTCTAATTATAACGTAAAAGTAAATGCGTACTAATTTCAAATAAATGCATGTTTTTGTTGTGCTTCATAAAAATAAAACGTGTCGTTGCAAAAACAATAGTGATGGTAAGTAAGGAACAGCTTAAATGTTGCTTTCTGCTAGGTAATAACTAATTGGGGTACGTAGATGACGGGAGGGAAACGAAAAGGCTATTTTTCTCTATTTTAATTATGTTTTGTTTATTTCAAATTAGTGCTTCTAAAATATAACCGAGTGGCGATATAAGATGGCTGCCAGTGGGTGATGTGCGCAGGCGCAAGGGAGACATGTGACACGGGAGAGAAGTCGGAGAAAAACTAACCTCGTGATGTTGCTGAGAGGCTAGGATGCGAGAAATGGTCAAGGCTGATGTGACCTAATTGAACTGATAGTGTGCCGTGGTGATCAGCAGAGACCCGTGGGAAACCAGTTTAAGAGAAAGGACAATGACTGCGGAGTTCTCGAATGTATCGAAAGAAGTTACAAATGTACTGATCGAAGCGGATGGAAACATGTCTTGAACGTGTGGGAAAGGAAATGATCCAAGGACCATTGGATCCAAGAGAACTTGATTAAAAGAATGAATAAGATGACATGTATGGACAATGAAAGAAAAGCGTGTTAGTAATGTTGCAACAATTAGTTAGCAAAGTTAGAATTAGGGTATAAGAGGGCCTACTCTTAGTGGGAGGGAGTCAGTCGCAGTCAGTCGCAGTCAGTCGCAGTCACAGTCGCTGTCACAGTCAGGAGCGGAGTTGGAGAGTCGTGTTGGTGTTGGTGGCTTCCAGTGCTGGGTGGTCCTGATCGATCCCTTACTGAGCGGGAGATGCTGAAAGACTGTTAGATGAGACGGGTTGCAGGTAGCTGATGCTGACGAGCTGAAGTTTCTGTTGCTGTCTTAATTTTCCAGTTGAGTATGAGAATCAGGTTATTTCTAATTCTTAAACTTAGGTTAGAAATCATTAGGCTAAATTAGGAAGGTAGGCAGGTAATTAGGGTTTTGCTTCATGACGAAAATGTCCTTTCTGCAATAAATTGATCATGCTTAATAAATATTTGAATTAATAATGAATGAATAATTGAATAAAAGTTTAAATTCTTTCTGATGCTTTTAAAATTACATAAAATTTAAGATTCTTTAAATCAAATGACTCAGTGGTTATTTTCCTAAATGATTGTGACATCAGTAATTGGTTATTGTGATTTAGCTGGTCTTAATCACTATGAACTAATTTCTTACATGAATGATTCATCGACAAAACAATGAGCAGGAATATCTTAGGAAATAGCTAAAAGAAAGCGATAAGTTAAGGTAATAAGATATCCCGGCTCCTTCCAGCGGTACATAAATGGTGTTTTCCATTTTTGTTCTCATGCTTCTCCTAGGAAAACAGAATTTCCTAAAGGTATAAAGGAAATCCAGGTGTGTGCGTGTGTGTTAGGCGATGTTTATGGGCCCCATCGTCATGTGGATGTGAGAAAATATAGTTTGCCCCTGGATAACCTATAAGTGACCTAGGAGGAGAATAGTTTTTATTGTACGCGCTGCATCAGATTTCTTGGTAGCAGAGTTATGGTTTTCTATAGATTAGTTTAGTGATTATTGTTTATTGATTATTGATTATTTTTGTGACTAACACTATATGTTGAGTCGCGTTATGTTATATGTGAGTTTTCACGCTTCTGGGATGTAGGAAGTGGAACACGTGTGGCAAGAGAAGTCACATGGAATTTGGTACATGGTCTGAATTCATTTTGGTAATAACACAGGTTGTGTTATGTTAGGGATTTTCTGTACGAAAAGTGTGTAATTGAAATAGCAAATCACGTTTTCTTGTGAAACCTTGGCCTTAATTCTCAGGAGCCTAGTCTCCACATGTGTCTTATCCCCAGAGAAACGAGTAAATTGTTTGCTTGAAAGAAGGGTAAGGTAGAGGGAAGTGCTACTTTATCGGCGAGAGTAAATAATTCTGTGGTAGGGTAGAGGTAAGCGCTGCCTACTGGAAATACAGGATTCTTGTGTAAAAGGACAAAGCTGTCACTTTTGTTTAGCGAATCAGACTATGGAATTGTTTTAATTGTTGTAACTAACGAAGAAAACAGTGAAAAGAAAATTGCCGATAAATTTTGTAAAGGAGGGGTAAAAGAGCAGAAGTGACGTAGAACCATGCCGCGCTAGGATTGGATAGTGCGCCAGTCACGTGAACCCAGAGCAGGAGTGACGTAGAAAAGTGTCGCGCTAGGATTGGTTGGTTCGCGGACGGAGGGAATTGTTCTGATTGGTACGTTAGTGTGAGTCGCGCTGTAATTGGTCGAAGTTCCGTACACAGAACAGCGTTAGCGTAAAGAGAAAAACAAATAGAAAACATGCCGTATTACGAGTATGAAAGGGAGAGAACGTCATGGACGACAAAATTAAAGAATTTCTTTAAGAAAGACAAAAAGGTCGTGACTAGAGAGGGACAAGTAATTCCTCCGCCGAAATCAGCAGCTTCACATATGATGCTGAAATATGGATATCATACGTGCATATGGTTGGAAAACTGGGCAAAGTATACGAAGAATGATGGTGCTTTAGCTTTCCCTGAGAATGGTTCATTTAGTGTAGCGGTTTTGCGAAATTTGCGAGAAAAGATGACAAATCTAGAACCTAGACCTAGACCGACACAGTTTGAAGCGTTGACGGAATGGGAGGATGAGATGTATGAGCGAGAGAGATTCAGAGGTTTTAGGGTTCATGAGTTTATGCCTGGAAGGATGTGGGGAATAAATCATTAAGACAGAATAAAACGATGGAGATGTGCTAACATGACAGGAGGTTTGTTTCCAGCTTTTACAGTTGAGGAAGGGACTAAGAAAAAACGGACTGAGAAAAAGAAACATATGGAGAGGGAAAAATATATGCATGAGAGCGAAACAGATGATGAATTGCTGGAAGATATTCTAAATAGAAATCCACCTCCGTATCAGCAGAGTTCTACAGTGGTGACACCAAATGCGCCGCTAATAGAGACTATGCGAAATAAAAGTCCGGAAAAGAGAATTGAAATAAATAGGTCACAAGAACAAATGAGAACTTCACAAAATGAAGGAATAGAAAGTGACAATGCCAGCGAATTAGCAAGGACAACCAAAGAACTAACTGAAAAGATTAGAGAATTAACGAAAAATATGGAAGCAGTTACTGTACCTGTAACAATAGGTCCAGTGATACCAGTTTTTGAGAATCAGAAAATTGATGAAAGATCTTTGGTGATTCCCATGAGTTCACAATTTCAGAGAGAAAAAGAAAGAATGGAACAAAGTGCAAGTACAAGTAATTTGGCTAGTACTTACAGACCAAGTCCACCTACAAATTTGACGGTGAATGAGTGCAATGGTAGGAAAATGCATATGGTAACAGAATCTGCAACAGAAACCCCTGAAAAGAGTGGTAATTGGGTAGAACTAAATAATACACCCATAGGTCCAACTCCTGATGAGTTAAATGAGTGGATGAAGGCATTTAAAATAAAAGAACCAGAAGAAAAACCATTAGATGTAATTGGATTAAAAATTGACATGGAAGAATTAATTCTAGGAACGATTGGTACAGAAAAGATAAAAAATTACCAGGATGATGAAATAATGTTTTTGTGCAAAAGTATTACATGGAGAGCAAAGAACTTACAGGACAAACTAGAAGAAGTAGCCAGTGAGATTGGAATAGACTTTGCGAAAGTGAAAACGTTGCAGAAACCATATCGAGTAGACTTTTGTGAAAAGGATATTGAAAATTTGAACACGGCAGGAAGGCTGACACAGATAAAAGAGTTAATTGTGTTGTTGAGAAAATGGGGTGATGTGGACAGATGGAAGGTTAGATGGACGAAGAAGAATGAGAAAACTACAGACAAAGGTTCATTGGCTTTTATGATAACTGAAAAAGAATCTGTTGCTAAAGAATACCACATGAGAGAAACTCCAGGTGGTAGTTACGTGCATGTTCCCTGGACTAGGCAGGACATACTGTCATTTACCAATGACTTTCCGAAGCTGAGAGAGAAACCAGTTGAGTGGTACCGACAAGTGGAGAGATTTGTAAAGGTTTCAAAAGTGTTGTGGATAGATTTAGATGGATTATTTGACATAGTAGTACCAACTGATTTGTGGTCAGAATGTAAGATTACAGTTGACTGGCCAACTACAGAATATCCAAGAGATCCTAAGACAGGTCCTGATGTGATGAAGAAGTATGATAAGGTGATTACCTTTTTGAAGAATAAGATTCCTCCTAAAGAGACAGATTGGGTAAAAATCGATAGAACTACACAAGAAAGTAAGGAGTCTGTACATGCCTATTATGAAAGGTTGTTGTTGGTTTTCAAGCAGTATAGTGGATATGAGGAATTAAGTGAAAAGGATATGAGTCATTTTGTGTACAGATTTGTGTTTGGATTGAAACCAGAGATTAGTGAAATGATTAAACAGCATATGATTAATTGGCAGAATGGCACAGTCGATGACGTGCTGAGGTATGCTAAGTATTGCAGTGATGATATTGAGAGTAGACAGCGTAAATTGAAAGAGAAGGCAATGTGGGCACAGGTGAAGGTGGCAGAAAAACAAGAAGCTCAATTGGACAATAATAGTGGAAATGAAACAGGACAGAATAAAATGCGACCTAACATAGGTAAAGGAAAAGGTCAAGTGAGTCTAGAAGAGGCAAAGAAGAAATGGCCATGTCATAATTGCGGAAAATTAGGGCATTGGAGAAACGAGTGTAAGTTCCCACCTAAACCTAATCCGGAAAATCAATCATTAACTCCACAGGTGCAGAATGAGGTAGTTGTTCAACAAAGTCAGGTGCCGCAACCACCACTTCCCAACACTGTTAACCAGCAAAGATACAGTACAGAAACAGGATTCTACGGAGGAGAGCAGGTAACACAGTTGCCGCGAGCAGCTAACATTTCTCAGTATTGGTTGCGTCAGAGTGAGGATGACCCGGATGAAAGATTCTGACGGTGCCCAGGAGAGGGGAAAGAGTGCGTATTTGGCGCAACTCTAGAGGTAGATCAGTCTGGTCCCTTTGTGGATGGAGAAGTGAATGGAGCAAATGTAACATTCCTTGTCGATACTGGAGCTACCCGTTCTACTGTTAGATCAGTGGAAATTCCAAACCTTCCTCTCTCAGGTGAATACATCCAAGTAGTAGGAGTAGCCAATCAGCAGATTAAAACACCACTTACTGAATTGGTGGAAGTAAAAATTGGTTCTTTTAGCAAAATGCATAAATTTGTAGTGTGCGATTGTAGTCCTGTAAATCTTTTAGGTCGTGACCTCTTGTGCAAGATGAATTGCACAATTTATTGCACGCCAGATGGAATTGGATTTCAGACCTCAGATGAAGATGTCTTGTATAAAGTAACTTTGATGAATCAGGAACCTGAAATGAATGGTTTGTTTCCTGCATTTGATGCAGAAAAACTTCCAGAAGAACTAAAAAGTGCAGTGAAAGAAAGTGTGTGGGATTTTACAGGAGAAGACATTGGATTAATGAAAGAAGTTGATCCCGTAAAAGTAACAGTAAAAGAAGGAACAACTTACCCAAATACGCCACAGTACAAATTAACTCCAGAAATAATTGAAGGAATAACTCCTGTAATAAATAAAATGATTGAACAGGGAATTCTAAAAGAAATAATGAGCAGTCCATGTAATTCACCTATTATGGGACTGAAAAAGCCAAATGGAACATATAGAATAGTACAGGATTTGAGAAAGATCAACAAAATAGTTGTGCCCTGTTGTCCAATAGTGCCAAACCCTGCAGTAATTCTATATCAAATTCCACATGAAGCTGAGTGGTACACTGTGATAGATTTGTGTCACGCATTTTTCTCTATTCCTTTGCATCCAGATAGCCATCCATTATTTGCGTTCCGGTTCGGAGAGCGTATTTTGGCATGGTGCCGAATTCCTCAGGGGTATACAGAAAGCCCCTCAATCTTTAATCAGATTCTAAAGAAATCTCTGGAAGATTTGAAAATGCCAGAAAAGTCAGTGATGGTGCAGTATATCGATGACCTGTTGGTGGCATCGAAAACAAAAGAAGCATGTGTAAGTGATACAATTGCTTTACTGAACCATCTAGAGAAAAGAGGACATAAAGTGTCTCCTTCAAAATTGCAGTTTTGTCAGAAAGAAGTCCAGTATTTAGGGCATAAAATTGAGAAAGGAGTGCGAAAGATAGCGACAGAAAGAGTAAGAATGATTCAAGGAATGAGAGCACCAATGACGCAAAGAGAGGTAAGAATGTTTCTGGGAATGGTTGGATATTGTCGACAATGGATAAGTGGTTTCTCTTTGATTGCAAAACCATTACAAAAGTTGACTAAGAAAGATGTAAAAGACCCTTTTGAGTTAAACAATGAAGAAATGAAGTTACATATTAGCAAGACCCACGTTAAAATTATCGCCGTTTTAGCGGCAGGAAACTGCCGCTAAAACGGCGATAATGGGCTTGCTAATATGCGTTATAGAATTCCAATAGAAGCCCAGGTTAGATGTCCTGCACATCTAACCTGGGCGTCTATTGGAATTCTATAACGCATATTAGCAAGCCCATTATCGCCGTTTTAGCGGCAGTTTCCTGCCGCTAAAACGGCGATAATTTTAACGTGGGTCTTGCTAATATGCCCCCTAATCTTTCAAAGAATTGAAAAAGAAATTATGTGAGGCACCTGCATTAGGCATGCCTGATTATGAAAAGGATTTTGAGTTGTACTGCAGTGAAAGAGATGGATGTGCGTTTTCAGTACTAGTACAAAAACATGGAACAATGAAAAGACCAATTGCTTATTTTTCAGCTGTTTTAGATCCTATAGCAAAAGCATTGCCCGGATGTCTGAAAGCAGTTGCTGCTACTTGTGTAAGTCTGGAACAAAGTGAAGGTATAGTGATGGGGTATCCACTGAGAGTATATGTTCCCCATTCAGTAGAAATTCTTTTGACAAGAACAAAAACACAGTACATGACACATAGTCGGCTGACTAAGTACGAAAAAGTCATCTTGAGTGCTGAAAATGTGACCATAGATAGATGCATGAATGTGAATCCTTCAACATCATTGCCAGATGAGGAGAGTATAATTGAACAAGACGAAGTAGATCATGATTGTCTGAACGTGCTGGAATATTGCACGAAACCAAGAGCTGACATAAAAGATGAACCGTTAAAGGAATCTGATTATGTCATGTTTGTAGATGGTTCATGTTTGAGAACAAAAGAAGGAGTTTTAAGCGCAGCTTACGCAGTATGCACAGTGGCAACTGTGATGGAAGCGTCTTGTCTGAAAGGAATAAGGTCTGCACAAGTTGCGGAACTGATTGCTTTGATTCAAGCATGTAAATTAGGAAGAAATGTACGAGTCACGATTGTGACCGATAGCCAATATGGTTTCGGTATCGTACATGACTTCGGTCAGATTTGGTCACAAAGAGGTTTCTTGACGTCTGCAGGAACACCTATCAGAAATGGAGATTTTGTTAAAAAGCTGCTTGAAGCGATACAGTTGCCTAAACAAATCGCTGTAGTGAAGTGCAAGGCGCATAAGAAAAACGAAGATTACATAGCCGTCGGCAATAATTATGCCGATGAGATAGCCAAATATTGTGCAGAGAACATGGTGTCCATGAACAAAAATAGAGAAAGGGAGCATATCTCTTCTCCTTTGCTTTTTACTAATACTGTTGAGACATGGGATGAAGTAAGACAGTTACAAGAAACTGCAAGTGATGAGGAAAAAGATTACTGGATAAAAGCAGGATGTAGAAGACAGGAAATTAATGGTGTGTGGGTATACAGAGACGAAAGACCAGTTATGCCTGATAGCATGGTTGCAGACATGGCACGGATGTACCATGGACAAGCTCATATTGGGAGAGATGCAATGATCAGACTTTTTAGACAAACCTGGTATAACCCAAAATTCAGAGCCATTGCTGAAAGTCTTTGTCAAAGATGTCTTATTTGTCAGCAGTTTAACCCAGGAAGAAAAACAGTAGTGAGTCTAGGAACAATAGGACGAGAAGGAGGTCCATTCACCAGAATGCAGTTAGACTTTATAGAAATGCCCCTAGTAACAGACTAAAATATGTTCTAGTGGTCGTCTGTTTGTTCTCTCGTTGGGTGGAGGCATACCCCACTAGAAGGAATGATGGAACAACAGTGGCAATACTTATGCTGCGAGAGTTCATTCCAAGGTATGGTTTTCCAGTCACGGTTGAGACAGATAGAGGAACACATTTTCAAAATGAGTTGATCCAATTGATTTGCGAAGCATTGAGTATTAAACAAAAACTACATTGTGCTTACAGACCAGAGGCTTCTGGGGTAGTGGAGCAGATTAATGGAACAATTAAAAACAGATTAGGGAAAATGTGTCAAGCTACAGGACTCAAATGGCCAGATGCACTGCCTCTTGTTCTGATGACCATCAGAAGCATCCCTGAAAAGAAAACTGGACTTAGTCCTCATGAGATGATCATAGGACGAGCAATGAGACAAGCACACGTACCTGTCAATACGTTATTGACTATAACTGATGATCTAGTACTGGATTATTGCAAGGGACTGGCTGATGTGGTGCGTTCTGTGTTTCATCAGGTTGGACCGGATGCGACCACTCTTGAAAGAAAACCAGCCCACGACTTGAATCCAGGAGACTGGGTCCGTATAAAAATCCACAGGAGAAGAAACTGTCTAGTTCCTCGCTGGGACGAACCACGACAGGTAATCCTAGTGACAACGACTGCAGTCAAGTGTGCAGGAGTGAAGAACTGGGTCCATGCCAGCCACACAATCAGAGTTCAAGAACCTACTGATCGACATGTGAGTCGATGTCTGGAAGTGTGGGATAAAAGTTTAACAGCTGGGACAACAAGGATAAGAGAAAGGGTGCCAGAACTTGAAGATCGACCTGAAAGTCGACATCTGGAAACCCCAACGGCAAACACCTCTAGAGAAGAAGAGGAAGAAGAAGAAGAAGAAAGAAATTCAGAAATTCCAGAACTTGAAGATCGACCTGTAAGTCGACATCTGGAAACATCTGACACAAGTTTAGGATCTGATGATTCAGTTGCAAACTGTGAAGAATTCCGAAGGAGAACTTGGGGTTATAAACCAATTAGAGAAGAAAATGAGCAAGAAAATGATCTAGATGAACAACCAAGTACAAGTTATGGTGGAAATCCTTCAGAAATAATATTAATAGATGAAGTAGGGAAAGAAGTACACAAAAAGTTAGAGAATCGAGAAGAACCCCGAGGAGCAATAGGGACAGATAGAGAAACAGAAGAACAGGGAAATTTAGAAGCAGAAAGGGAGGAAAACACCAAATCGGAAGAACACCGAGGAGGGACAGTAATAAGGGAACACAAGAAGGAGAAGACAGATCCACCAGTAGGAGATGACGAGATCATAAGTTTCAAAATAAGAGACAATAGTGAAACAGTTGAAACAGAAACTGAAGAAAGTGGAGAAGAGGAGAAGGCAAAAACTGAATCAAGAAAAAGAAATTGGAAATCAGAAAGAGAAGAAAAAGAAGGTGAAGCCAAAAGGCCAAGAAAAGGAGATAATTGGCCCAACAGCTATATAAGAAAATTGAGATATAGAATAATAAGAGCTGGAGACGAAAGTGCTGAACAAGTGAATGAAATAACAAGTCAAAAGGGACAAGAAAAACCCAGTGGAAAAAGATTACAAAAGTCCAAAAGAACAAAGAAAGTGAATGCAAAGTATAAGTCACCTGAGTGGCTGTATATTGCACTGACAGATTACAAAGAAGAAGAAAACACTCACGAGAACCAAAGACTAAGAAGTCGAATGGGAAAAGGTGAGATGCAACAAACCTGAAGTGAAGACTTATAGTGCTTCTGCCGGACATGACAATTTTACTGGATGTGACAAATCACCGGATGTGACAACGAAAGAATTCTGGAGAGAATTAAAAGAAAGTACCAAGCAAAGACTTTTTGAAAGCAGAGTGGCATCTAAGTCATTTCTGAGGTGTAGTGACACAATTTTCTGAAACTTAACAAATAGAAAAAGAAAAATGGAAAATGCTAGGGATAGAAGAGATAAATGTGAGTTTATAAAAAGATGGTGCAAAATGTGCTGCTTTTGTACAGGGTTATTAATGACCATATGGATAGTTTTAGCAATCACAATTCCTATTAGTTTAGCTGTAATAGAAGCAAAGAATGATACTAAACCAGAAAAAGAAACTAATATTAAAGAACCAGTTATTTTAAGAAGTAGTGCAGAGTTACATAAGGATAAGTCAGTAACAGACTTTTCTAAAAATGTTTTTACAAAATTGTTGTACGAATATGTAGAGACAATGGATGTGAGAGATTGTTATGTTTGTATGCAGTTGCCTGCATCAGTGTCAGAAGGTGTGACTTATCATCACCTACCTCTAACTTATGGAATAACATGTAGTGTAATAGCAAGTTTATTTTATAAAACAGGTAGATTAGAATCTTATTATACTGACATAGATAAGATTTTTGCAAACATTCCAGTAGTACCAGAACTTAACAAAGTAAAACCAGCAAAAGTTTTAGGAGAATTCTTTTTAGAACATAGAAAATTAACGTTAGAAGAAATAGTTAGTAAAAACCTTACCTGTGAGTTAAAGAAAGAAGAAAAAGTATTTTTAGAAATGGTTGAAGAAAGAAGAATGAAATTTCAAAAAGAAGCAATAAAAGAGGAAGGAACACATCTATGGACGTTTGAGGAAGGAAATCATGAAGGGAAAAAGATAAATGCAGCAATGACATTAGATTGGCCGCAAACAGGAAAGTTGTGTATTAGGAGAAATAAGACAGTCTATGACAATTACTTTGTAGGTTCCAGTATCTGCCATGACAATTATCAAATTCTGGGAGGTTGGGGATTCAAAGGTGGAAAAGATCCAATATTTCCAGGTATCTATTATATTTGTGGGAATAGAGCTTATTACAGGTTACCGGACCATTGGTATGGAACTTGCTATGTAGGCCTGGTCTTTCCAAAAATCTTTCATATGGACAGAGAAGAAAAGGGAACATACAAGATGATTAATAGCTTTACACATAGAAAGAGGGAACGTTTTTCAGAAATTGTAGGTGATATTTTTGGAGCATTAATACCAGCAGTGGGAATATCTTTGAATGCATTTAAAATTCGGAAGTTATCCACAGTAGTAGATCGTTTGTCTACAGATACTGCGGGAGGGTTCTTAATGGTAAATACCGAAATGGTTGCCATGAGAGCTATGGTGATGCAAAATCGGCTTGCCCTTGATATTCTTTTGGCAAAAGAGGGTGGAGTCTGTGGAATGTTGAAAGTCCAACATTGTTGTACTTACATTCCTGATAAAAGTGAAAATATACAGAAGTATATTACAAATATTACAAATTTGCACAAAGAACTAGTTCCACTGGAGGTAGAAAGTGTTTTGGGAAAACTTGGTAGAGGGTTTTCCTCAGTAGCAAATTGGTTGACCAGAATGAGTAGACTAATGATAGGGAAAGTTATAATAATAGCAACTGTAATAATACTGTTAGCCATGGTGTTGAAGATAGTAATAACTTGTATAAAAAGAAAAGTAAGACAAAATAAGATAAAAAGAAATAACAGAATAATGAAAGAGAGAGAGAGAGAAATGGGTGAGATTGAATTAGAGAAAATGAAAGAAAGCATGTATAAGGAGACAAGAAGACAAGATGAAAGGGAAACAGATGTGTAACTAACAAAAAGCAAAGGATAAAAGACATACTGCCTGAAAAAGAAGTATAACTTGGTTTTATGTGGTGATTTAAAAATCACCAAAGGGGGAGTTGATGGAGCAGAGAAAATAATTTTTTTAACCCCTAACAAATTTTAGAAATAATTAATAAAATGTTTGTTTAAATGTATTAATCAACACTGTACGTGTGGGAAGAGTAACACGCAAATGTGTGTGCTAAATAATCTATTAATGGATGTCCGTGTGTCTAATTATAACGTAAAAGTAAATGCGTACTAATTTAAAATAAATGCATGTTTTTGTTGTGCTTCATAAAAATAAAACGTGTCGTTGCAAAAACAATAGTGATGGTAAGTAAGGAACAGCTTAAATGTTGCTTTCTGCTAGGTAATAACTAATTGGGGTACGTAGATGACGGGAGGGAAACGAAAAGGCTATTTTTCTCTATTTTAATTATGTTTTGTTTATTTCAAATTAGTGCTTCTAAAATATAACCGAGTGGCGATATAAGATGGCTGCCAGTGGGTGATGTGCGCAGGCGCAAGGGAGACATGTGACACGGGAGAGAAGTCGGAGAAAAACTAACCTCGTGATGTTGCTGAGAGGCTAGGATGCGAGAAATGGTCAAGGCTGATGTGACCTAATTGAACTGATAGTGTGCCGTGGTGATCAGCAGAGACCCGTGGGAAACCAGTTTAAGAGAAAGGACAATGACTGCGGAGTTCTCGAATGTATCGAAAGAAGTTACAAATGTACTGATCGAAGCGGATGGAAACATGTCTTGAACGTGTGGGAAAGGAAATGATCCAAGGACCATTGGATCCAAGAGAACTTGATTAAAAGAATGAATAAGATGACATGTATGGACAATGAAAGAAAAGCGTGTTAGTAATGTTGCAACAATTAGTTAGCAAAGTTAGAATTAGGGTATAAGAGGGCCTACTCTTAGTGGGAGGGAGTCAGTCGCAGTCAGTCGCAGTCAGTCGCAGTCACAGTCGCTGTCACAGTCAGGAGCGGAGTTGGAGAGTCATGTTGGTGTTGGTGGCTTCCAGTGCTGGGTGGTCCTGATCGATCCCTTACTGAGCGGGAGATGCTGAAAGACTGTTAGATGAGACGGGTTGCAGGTAGCTGATGCTGACGAGCTGAAGTTTCTGTTGCTGTCTTAATTTTCCAGTTGAGTATGAGAATCAGGTTATTTCTAATTCTTAAACTTAGGTTAGAAATCATTATGCTAAATTAGGAAGGTAGGCAGGTAATTAGGGTTTTGCTTCATGACGAAAATTTCCTTTCTGCAATAAATTGATCATGCTTAATAAATATTTGAATTAATAATGAATGAATAATTGAATAAAAGTTTAAATTCTTTCTGATGCTTTTAAAATTACATAAAATTTAAGATTCTTTAAATCAAATGACTCAGTGGTTATTTTCCTAAATGATTGTGACATCAGTAATTGGTTATTGTGATTTAGCTGGTCTTAATCACTATGAACTAATTTCTTACATGAATGATTCATCGACAAAACAATGAGCAGGAATATCTTAGGAAATAGCTAAAAGAAAGCGATAAGTTAAGGTAATAAGATATCCCGGCTCCTTCCAGCGGTACATAAATGGTGTTTTCCATTTTGTTCTCATGCTTCTCCTAGGAAAACAGAATTTCGTAAAGGTATAAAGGAAATCCAGGTGTGTGCGTGTGTGTTAGGCGATGTTTATGGGCCCCATCGTCATGTGGATGTGAGAAAATATAGTTTGCCCCTGGATGACCTATAAGTGACCTAGGAGGAGAATAGTTTTTATTGTACGCGCTGCATCACATGCAACAGCAAAACAGGACCCAGGGGCAGCAAGAGACGAGAACCAGTGCATCCAAAGTGAACGGGCGGCCACCTGAGGCCCTACCAGACCCCCTTCGGCGGGATACCTGCGGGCAGTGTGCAACCCACGCCGGAGAGTGCGGGGACGGACAGTAGGGCAACTAGGAGCCAACTGAGACCCACTTACATCCTACAAGTCCACATGCCCTACTAACGAGGGGAACGGGCAGCAGGAGACGAGGAATACCCTAGGGGCCACTACGAGACAGCCCACCTTCAGAGCACAGGGAGACACACCACCAGCCGACAAGCCCAACTGCTCTTCTGGCTTGGGGACGTTGGGTGAGTCTGGAATTGAGCGCACTTTCAGACATCTCATATTCCGACAACAACATGGGGCGGGTCACCAAGAAACGAGATACTGAACACCAGGAATTGGCGAGCGACGATAACGGAGAGGCACGCACACGCGGGGGACCCGAACCGACAAGGCGTTGCCCCAAGGGGAGCTAACACTCCAAGACATCCTGCAGGCCATAGAGAAATCGCAGACAGCAGTGGAGACCAAGATCGGCACAATCCGAGAAGACCTGGGCCTACTAAGAGCAGATCACAGAAAGCTTACTGACCGGGTTATGGCAGCAGAGGAGGAGG
Source organism: Calotriton arnoldi (assembly GCA_963921515.1). Classification (NCBI taxonomy): domain Eukaryota; kingdom Metazoa; phylum Chordata; class Amphibia; order Caudata; family Salamandridae; genus Calotriton; species Calotriton arnoldi. Next base: position 1,046,789 of record CAWUFW010003805.1, on the reverse strand, counting down.
TGGAAAGCCTGAGGCCACCAGTAACTGAGACCGCGCGGAAAGTCAGGGACATAGAAAAAAGAGTCCTAGTTCTAGAACAGCGTGCGGAGGATGCAGAAAATAGGGCACGCCGCAATAACATTAGGGTCACAGGCCTGCCAGAAAAAGTCGAGGGGAACAATATGGTGGCATACCTTGAACACTGGCTACGCACAACCGTGTCTGAAGAGGGCCTGTCGACGTTCTTCGCCCTGGAGCGGGTGCATAGAGTCCCCGCTAGAGCACCCCTGCCTGGCCGACCGCCACGACCAGTGGCGGCCCGCCTCCTCTTCTATAAGGACAGAGATCATATATTGAGCCAAGCACGCCTCAAAGGACAACTCAAAGTGGACAACAGCGTTGTTAGGATTTTCCCTGATTTCTCCCGGGAGGTGCAACGTCAACGAGAGTCCTTTGTCACGGCCAAGAGGAAACTACACCAAATGGGGGTGTCCTACTCAATGGTATTCCCAGCCAGACTCCGCATAGTACGATCGGGGGAACCACATTCTTCACTACGCCTCTGGAGGTTTGGGAGTGGATAGAGGAGCAAGACCCCAGAGACCGGACACGAGAAGACAATGACCCAGCTGAGCCGAAACCTGCACGCTCCCCTGACAGAGGAGCGAAATCAAAGGGCCACCCGACGTTGGAGGAGACACACAGGGACAGAGCAAGTGCGATCGCAGCGGTGGTCTCATTGAGCACGGCAAGCACCCAGGACACTCCCTTGCATTCTGAGGGGGAACAAAGAGACTCGGACTCTGAGACCAGCACGAGCATGATGGGAGATATCGACCAGGCCCTGCCGCTCATAACACCCAGATCAGCCGATGACCTAATGTAATGCAGATCGAACACGCAAGTACAACTGGGACTATACTGTTGGGCAGTGGGGAACAGCGCTAGAGTCGCCCTACACAACGCCAAGAGGGGTCCCTATATATTTGTATCTGACCTATACACTGGGGGGGGACCGGGGGATGGAGAGGACAGCTGTCCTCCAGACGAACACTGGCCTAGCCACCACTTTCGGACTCCGACTGTTAAGGCACGACAGTGCTAGGTTTGGATGGGAGACACGTTCTCACTTGTCCTGGGGAGGGGGAGTTGGGATGTTTACCTAGTTTTGGAAGTAACAGGGGGGGCGCTGCTGTCGACAGGGGTAAGGAATACACCACGACATCCCGCATGGGACACCTGCGGGAGTTTCAAGGTTGATCTGGGTACAGGGGCACGAGCACAGGAGAATCTGAGCACTAATGCAACCGACAAAGGCCACCTATAGCATAATATCATGGAATGTTAGGGGCATGCACTCCAGGCGCAAAAGGTATAAAATATTTTCTCAATTGAATAGGCGGGGAGTACAAATAGCCATGCTTCAGGAGACCCACACATTGGCCCCAGAGGGTGCGGCGCTGCGCAGACGCTGGAGAGGTCAAGCATTTTACACATCATATTCAGCATTTGCCCGGGGAGTCCTGATCTGGGTACGGGCAGGGGTCCCTTTCCAGCCTATCGAGCACAAAATTGACCCGGAGGGGTAATATGTAATTGCCTCTGGGAGACTTGATGGGCAGGACATTACCCTCGTCAATATATATGGCCCAAATGTGGACCATATTCGCTTCCTAGAGCAGTTATCAGGAGTCTTAGCACCATACATGACAGGGGCGGTTTTAATAGGGGGAGACTTCAATTGCATAGCGGACCCCGACCTGGACAGATCACACCCACCGCTCCGAGACTCCCCTGTGTACAATGTGGCTCGATCCTTTCGGGAATGGCAAACTCACTGGGGACTAGTGGATACATGGCGCAGTGCACATCCGGCTGACAGGGAATACTCGCACCTCTCCCATACCCACGATTTGCATGTTCGCTTGGATACCTTTCTGAGATCACTAGACATTTATACACAACTCGGGGGGGCTGAATACCTGACCAGAACGGTCTCGGACCACAACCCGCTCATGGTTAAGTTAAGGGGGGGGACACTACTGCAACACATCCCTACGTGGCGCCTCAAACCAGAGGCCCTAGAGGACCAAGTCTTCCTGCAAGAGACTAGGGAACATATCATGCAATATTTCACTGACAATGCCGCCTCCACGGACTCTAGAACCACGGAATGGGAGGCCTTTAAGGCCGTCATCAGAGGACGGTGCATGGCAACGTCTATTGGGGTCCGGAGGACACTTACAGCAGACGTAAAAAGAGCAGATACAGCACTCAGGGACTTAGAGCATAGGCAGCCGGAACTACGAAAAGAACTACTGGAGGCCAAAGAAGAGGTAGCAGTGCAGGAAGAGCGACTGCGTTGGTTTGACTACCAGACATACACAGATAGGACACACGCTGAACGAGACAAGGCGGGGCGCCTATTGGCATGGCTAGCCAATCCGTCCAGGCGAGGCAGTACCATACTAACAATTCATGACCAGGCGGGACGACCTTTACATAGACAGGAGGAGATTAATAACCGCTTCCGTGACTATTATACCCAATTATACAAAAGCTCCGGCCACCGAGAGGTAGAAAGGATCACTGACTATCTGTCACCCCTCCCACTACACACCCTTGAGGCAGAGGAGGCAGAGTTACTAGGGGCTGAGATAACGGAACAGGAAATCAGGGGGGCAGTTAAAGCCATGGCACGGGGGAAAACCCCGGGCACAGACGGACTACCTCAGGAATTTTATGCCACATATCTTGCGGAGTTAGCACCTAGATTAGTGGAACTATACGCGGAGACATGGGACAGAGGGAGTCTACCGCAGACTACACGGGAGGCAGTGGTGGTCCCCCTGCTCAAGCCCGACAAGGCCCCGATGGAGTGCACTGCATACAGGCCGCTATCGATGCTCAATTTAGATTTTAAAATACTAAGTAAAATATTGGCCACCAGACTGCTGCCACATATGACCTCTTTAGTCCATCCAGACCAAGCAGGATTCATTCCTTGCAGAAATACAACTCTCAATATCAGACGTCTTTTCGCCGTCCTGGAACGGAGCGTAGAGGAGGCCCTGGGGGGAGCGATATTTGCTATCAACATAGAGAAAGCATTCGATAGCCTTGAGTGGGAATTTTTATATGCGGTGCTCACGCGAATGGGGCTTGGACAGGGGTTCGTCCGGTAGGTTAAAGTGCTATACAGGGACCCAGTGGCGAGGGTCCGCACAGGTCGCACGCACCATCTTAGCACAATATCGGGTGGAATGGGGCACGAGACAGGGATGGCCCCTCTCCCCCCTTTTATTTGCCCTAGCGGTAGAGCCGCTTGTGTGTAGAGCGCGCTCTGGGACGCCCTATGAGGGTATCCGACTAGCTGATCAGACACACCACATTGCATTATACGCGGGAGACCTTCTGCTATTTTTAAAAGACACTGATACGGATCTGAGGGGGGCCAGGCACATGATGGACGAGTTCGGAGCCCTCTCGGGGCTACGCGTCAACTGGCAGAAATCACGACTCTTTCCAGCGACAAGGGATACCCCACCTCCTATGGGGTTGGAGGGACTGCAGTGGGAGCCGTGCTGTTTTAGATATCTGGGCGTGAAAGTGTACCATGGCCTCACTGATGTCCAGGAGGGGAATGTAGGGGGGGCCCTACGATCGTTGAAGAGTTGTATGACCTTCTGGGGAACTCTACCCCTTTCGGTAGCGGGGCGAATTTCTCTACTGAGAATGATAGCTCTGCCCCGACTGTTATACATCTTCACCACATTACTGGTGTGGATCCCCAGCGCATGGTTCCAATCCCTTGACTCTCTTATCACTGCCTTCATCTGGGGGTCAGGCAGAAACAGAGTAGCCTTGACCACATTGAGGAGGGCGCAGGGGGAGGGGGGATTAGCGGTCCCGGACATGGAGAACTACTACCTAGCAGGACAGCTCCAACGATTCACGCAATGGGTAGCTGGAAGCTTGGATCCAGGTCGGAGGAAGCCCCCATTCACCCAGGATAGGGCAGATGTCATGAGCACGTTAATGGGCACCATTAAACCGCGAAGGATGAGCTCCTCAGAACATAGAGTTCTGAGGCGCTGCTGGGCTAGATGCCTACAAAAAACAAAGACCAAACGTCCTTACTCCCCAGAGATGTCGGTGGCATTACTAGAGGCGCTCCCGCATGGGGGTCACTGGAGAGGGTTAGACGAATGGGCGCAAGCAGGGGTCACTAAAATAGGGGATCTTTATATAGACGGGGAACTACTTCCATTCGCGGACTTCCGAGCAGATTGGGACATCCCACAGGGACTTTTTTACTATGTGGGGCGGTCACAGGGGCCATGCGCAGACACTGGGGACAAGGGACAACCGAGCCGCCTACACACTCCACATGCGAATATGTAAGTTTAGCCGGGGGCGTCATCAAAGCTGTATCGTGCCTCTACCGAGCCATTCGACGAGATTCCACGCAGCCACTGGAGGGGCTACGGGCCAAGTGGGAGGAGGACCTTGGTTCTCCCATAGAAGATAAGGACTGGGAAAATACACTCCTGAGGGCCACTAGGGTATCCCGCAATGCACGATTCCAGTTAATTAGCTTTTACACTTTGCATAGAGCATACATCACACCGGACAGAATCAATCGATATAGCCACCGAGATGATGCGAGCTGCCCACGTTGTCAGGAGGCAGGAGCTAGCTACATCCACATGATGTGGAGCTGTCCACAGCTTGAAGGGTACTGTCAAGAAGTGATTAGGGAAACAGCGCGCGTCACAGGGAAAGAGATACCATGCACCCCAAACCACGTGCTGCTTAACCTGTTCCCCCACTCCGCCAAGACCAAAGTCACTGCAAGGTTCCAGGACCTAGCATATATATTAGCAAAGCGCAAATTAACGAGCAAGTGGAAGGCCCCAGTGGGCCCTAGTGTACTAAACTGGAAGCGGGAATTGGAGAAATGGGCGGGCTGCGAAAATAGAATACTGCTCCGGAATGCACAGCGCGGCATAGGCAGACCGGAGAGAGCACAGGCTTGGGGAGCCCTACTAGATGACCTGAAAAATGCAGACCCGGAGTCCGCTCCCAGCACCCCACAGGCTAGGTCCCGACCAGATAGCCCTAACAACAAAATGAACACAGCCGCACAGCGCCTACAGCCCTGAGTGTTTGGGTGAGACCTGCCTCGGTAGAGAAATACGGAGAGTGACCCAGACCACACACAAGGCGGGAGATAAAGTGACCGATTAGTCAACAGCAGCGAGGGGTGGGGAGGGGACGGAGGGAAAGTTGGGGAGGAAACGTTAGACCACCTTACTGGAATGTGTGCGCCTTACAACGGGAACAGCATAGTTAGGTGAAGCATGGCATGAAATAGGACGCATGGAGTGAACAACAGCTGACTAGACAGTGAATGTTAATCTGAAATGCTAACCAAGAACGTGTGTGAACAAGAAAAGCCATGAGAATGTATTACTGTTACCAAAATGCAAATAAAATGTGTTAAAAAAAAAAAATACTTTGCTTGAAGTGTGCGCACCCTCTCTTTCCGGTGGGAGCTCAGGCTGGGTCACTGCTACCCCTCTCACAGGAGCATTCAATTGTATACTTTTAGTGCTGATTTCCTCGCTAAAAAACTGAAATTGGTTAAAAATTGAATTGAAATTCATTTGGAGGCCGTTTTTTGTTATTTTTTCTGTGGCATCTAAAAGGGTAACAGCCGAGATGACAAGCTCCAATCCCATACACTGTGCCCCTGAGGGTCCATGCAATGGACTTGTGCCCAAAGACATTGATGAAATTGGCATTAAAACTTGTGTTGGAGTTAATATTGTAGCAGGATTTTTCCCCAAGATCATATTCTCCTGGAACAGAGGTAGATGTGATAGTGATGGAGGTATACTTTGCTCCCGGCCCATATCTGCAAAACTGCTCTCTATGGGGCGAGACCAGGAATGTGGGGTGATCGCTGCTTTTCCTCCTCATTAAGGGGCAAAAATAGTCTTGGATCCGTGATGGCTTCAGGTTCTTATGGCCTTTCTCTGATTTCCTCCTGTATGAATTGTGGTCCATAGATGTTCTTAACCCCAAGCACTCTTACTGAATTCTTCGCCACCTAAGGGTGAACCAACCTCAGCTGGGGACTTACCTGACATTTTTCATTTGAAGTTTCTTAATCGCGGTGTCCTAAGTGGAGCAGCCTCCTGCTTTCTTTTCCTTTGGGTGGCCTGTACACTGGCCTGGTCTTCCCTAACCTCATAGCAGTTGGACTCGGACAACGTCTTGCCTGTTGACTGTCCAGCTCTATCTGGCACTTCTCAATCTATTACGCTTGTAGCACTTGGCATGGGTGTTTAGGGGGTGATGCTGTAGTGCTGTTGTTGCAAATCCTGTAATGTCTGGCAATGTGTGGCAGATTGCATTCTATTGGTTTCTTTATCATTCTCCTGTCCTGGTCTCACTCATCTTTACTTCCTTCTTGACCAGGTAGTGTGGGGGGTGGGAGCACACCCGAGACCACAGGCAGCACTCGATCCTAAGTTGGGCCGCCTCCGCAGTACTCAGAGCTTAACCTACAGCCACAGCGCTACCCACAGCACTCCCCTCGCACCCCCCACGCTTGCACTCCCAGCCCCTTGCTCCAGCTCGCAACTCATCAGGATTCACCAGGACTCAGAGTGGCTGGGTAGAGCAAAGTAGTTTTGGGCTGTAAGCACTGCCGGGAGAATGCCAACACCAACGCCGACGCTCACCCACGGAGTGCTTCCTAAGGTGTCCAGCTTCCGGTGCTTCTGATTTCTGCTTCATGGCTCCACCGACGGGGGCAGAGCCAGGCAGGCCTTTCTGGGTTCTTTCAGCCGCTCAACCCAAGCTCCCTAGGAGTGGCTCTACAGTGCAGCTGCCTCGCTGCTGTTGTTGCGCCTGCACATAGCACGTAGAAGGCTAATACTAGACTTAGGAGTCAAAATGGGGGTAAAAAGCGGGGGGACTCTGCAAACAGGTCTTGATTTCTCACACATTGCGTTACAGTTTGATAAATATGGTACATAATTCATTTCACAAACTGAGACTTAGATTTAGTCAAATTGAGCAACGCAGCACTGCCCGAAACTACACTGCTGTCTGTGGCAAGAGTCTACTACCTTATTCACTAAGGGCCAGATGCACGACGCTTTTTAGCGTGCGCAAACGGTCTTAGACCCGTTTGCGCACGCTAAAAAGCATAGGCCCATGTACAAACAGTATTTTGCGAGTCGCAAATAAATTGCGACTTGCAAAATACTGTTTTGCGACTTGCTATTAGGAAGGGGCGTTCCCTTCCTAATAGCGACCGCAAAGCTATGTACCAATGTTTTGCAACCGCTATTGCTGTCGCAAAACACTCGCAAATTACCACCTACTTCAAGTAGGTGCTAATGCATTCGCAAATGGGAAGAGTTGCCCAGGGGACCCCTTCCCCTTTGCAAATGCAAGCAATATTATTTTTTATGGGCAGGGAGTGGCCCCAGGGACCACTGCCTGCCATTAAAAAATTAAACAAAAACGTTTCATTTTTTTTAAAAATGCATCCCGTTTACCTTTTAGGAAAACGGGCTGCATTTAAAAAAAAAAAAAGCTGCTTTATTTAAAAGCAGTCCCAGACATGGTGGTCTGCTGAGCCTAGCAGGCCACCATCCCTGGGAGGGCCTGTCATTCCCAATGGGCTCGCAAATTGCGAGAGGCTCATTAATATTCATGAGCCTCGCAATTTGCGACCCCATTGGGAATCGCAAACAGTGTTAAACACACTGTTGTACATGCCAAATAGCGCCTCGCAAATTGTGAGTCGCAAATGCGACGCAATTTGCGAGGCGCTATTTGGCAGGTCGTACATCCGGCCCTAAGTGTTGTACACCAATTATATTGTAGACTATGCTTGCGCTCAAAATTTAATGCTAGTACTACGCCAAACTGTTGTGTCATTGTGCTAAGGCGTGAGAGAACTCTCTTGCATGAGATTGTTACTCGACACAGACCCTCTAGTGCAAATTTACACATGCAGCCAACCAACCAATGTTGTCACGTAAAATGTGTAATTTCAGTTTCGATATGATTAGCATTTTTCAGCTAGCTCTTTGTTTTCATCTGGAGCTATAGTTTCACACGAAGCCAGGTCATGCTACTTTCGTTGATCTGGCTTTACATGGCATGCCAACGGTGTTTGCATTGTTGCTGCCATATTATATGCACTTTGGATAAGTTCTCAGCAACAATACTGTTTAAGCGCTGCACTCATAACAATTTCCAGTTCATAAATACTTTTGATTGTTAAAGTTAAATATTGTTGCCATTTGCATCACTTTTTGTCACACAGTGGGCCAGATGTACGACCATGACAATTTGCGACTCCCAAATTGCGCTCGATTGCGAGTCGCAAAATGCCATGTACAGCAGTGTGTTTAACACTGTTTGCGATTCACAATGGGGTCGCAAACTGCGAGGCTCATAAATATTAATGAGCCACTCGCAATTTGCGAGTCTATTGGGAATGGCTGGCCCTCCCAGGGATGGTGGCCTGCTGGACTCAGCAGACCTCCATGTCTGGGACTGCCTTTAAATAAAGCAGTATTTTTTTTTAAAATGCAGCCCGTTTTCCTTAAAGGAAAACGGGCTGCATTTAAAAAAATTAAAATGAAACGTTTTCGTTTCGTTTTTTAAGAGCAGGAAGTGGTCTCTGGGACCACTGCCTGCCCTTAAAAAATATTTTCCCCTGCATTTGCAAAGGGGAAGGGGTCCCCTTTTGCGAGTGCATTACTACCCTCTTGAAGAGGGTGTAATTTGTGAGTGTTTTGCGACCGCAATTGCGGTCGCAAAACATTCATACATGGGGTTGCGGTTGCTATTAGGAAGGGAACGGCCCTTCCTAATAGCGACAAGCAATTCCTAAATAGCGAGTCGCAAATAAATTGCAACTCGCTATTTAGGAATTGTACATTGCCCTTTCACATTTTGCTTGCGCAAACGGGTCGCAAACCCGTTTGCGCATGCAAAATAGGGTTGTACATCTGGCCCAGTATCCTTCTACGTAGTGTGAGCTCTGCGCTAAAGTTGGGTAAATCTGGATCTGAATTGTATCTAGGAGGAGGCACTGATATTATTATCCCGCACTTTGGCACTCATTTTATTGATCTGGGAAGGAAGTTAGTTCAACGGAGGGATTTAGGCACAAGCATTAGAAATGTATTAAAAGTAAAATTTGTGCCTTTATTACCATTAGCATTTATCAAGAGTTAAGGGTAAATTGCAGTAGCAAATTTTAGCACAGACATTTAACACCAGGTTTGGCTTGGGGGCAATTGTGTCATAAATGTAATAAGACAAATTGGAAGTATGTGCCCATTATTTCCTATATCATTCATTTCAGAGTTTTCCATTGTGTGAAAATGGGAGCATGGGGGAATGATACTCCGGACGCGCCTTAGAGAGCTCCATCGAAACCTTGTTCATTCATCCTGCACCGTCCTGCTTTCTGAGACGCAGCACAGCTATGGGAAAGTCGTTGTCATGTCCTACATTCCAAATAGTAGCACACCCGAGAACAAGATCCACCCCAGCTGTTCTTGCCCGGTGCTATTGCTGAGTCAAGATGTGGCAGGCACCGAGCAGGCAAGGCAGTACCCCAAAAAAACAGGATTGTGGAGGCCCACGGTTTAGGCAAATGGGCCCGATTCACAGAAGTAATCTAAGACAAAATCCTAAACTTACTACTTTTGGTATTCACAGAAGGCATTTAGTAGTATTAAAGTTAGGATTTTGTATTAAGTATGTCTAAAGTCTGTCTTAAGTCAAACTTAAGACAACATCCTAACTTTACTACTACTACTAAATGCCTTCTGTGAATACCAAAAGTAGTAAGTTTAGGATTTTGTCTCAGATTAGTTCTGTGAATCGGCCCCATAATGCCAGGCGATACGGTGAGGCACCAGAGATAGTGCTTTCCCACCCCCCATGGGCCACCAGAAAGCAGGAACTGAAGCTGATGCAAAAAGAAAGCACACCGACTAGTCCAAGGAGCATAGGAGAAAGCTGCAGCATTGAAGGAAAGCACAACTCAAGAATGCTGCTCATCCGAGGGGAGGAGAACTGAACTTGCACACCCTTCAATAATCTGTGAGTAAAAATCAGTGTTTGAGTGAGCTGGTGTTGGGAGGTAAACCCAGCTTGTGTTGGAGTAAGTGGTGCCAAAGGGGCACCTTTTATAATGTATATTGAGCCAATGACATGCCCTAACAGCCATTGAAGCAAATCCACCCAAAACCAGAGGGCAAAATGTGAACACCAGGTGTTTGGCGGTGACCATGCTCCCTGTTTGGAACAGAGGGGTGGTGGAGCCGAGAGTGGCCTATTGAGTGGCCACCTTGGGTGCACTGGACCTGGTCTCAGAGTACATGGGAATATCAAAGATTATAGTAGCATTTCACCCCTGTGGCTCACCCAGGAATAAAAGAACAGCTCTAAAGAATCCAGCAGCAGAGCTCACAGACACACCAGGGACGTCTGAGGGCCAGGGCCCAGTGGCAAATGGGAGGTCCAGCCAGTGGCCCCCCCAAGAAGGCCCCACAAAATGAGATAAGGCCCTGAATGATTGACTTGTTGCAACATTTGGGGATATGATGAGAAAAAACAAAAGTAGGAGCTCACAGCACCAAAAGAATAGAGAATGATATGCCAAGCCTCACCTGGCTCTGCTCTGCAGATCACGGCACAGACAGCACCCATGGCAAGTTCCTTGAGTGTAACTGAGTGGTCACACATGCCATATTCCAAGCCATTTGGGCATCCTGGGAATACCTGGAAAACAAAATGTATTAGATGGCCACAAATGACATGCTGCTATATCAAGACCATCAGAATGTGGACAGATTAACAACTGCAGAAGTCAGGATATCAGAGACTGAAGACACTCTTACTATCCTTCATGCAGATATGGGCTGAGTAATATCAGCAAGCAAGCACCTTAAAAAACATGTAGAATATGGGGAAAGGCAAGCATGTCATAATAGTCTGAAGATGGTGGTGATCCCGGAGGATGCATAGAGCCACCACCTAGAACGGTTCCTTAACTCCTGACTTGAATCATGTGTGCCAGGGGAAGAATTATCCAGCTGCTTTGTAGTCAAATGAGCCCACAGTGTCTTGACACTGAGGTCCCTTCCAGGAGCACCACCAAAGCCAATTACTAGGCTACTGAATTAAACTGACAAAGACAACATATAAGAGTGGCATGCCTTCAGGGTGAAGTCCTCTACAAATCACAAAGAGTGATGTTTTTTACTGACTATGCAAGGCAAGTCCAGCAGCAGCAAAATACCTTCATAGACATCAAGCAGAAATGAAATTAGGGCAATGAAATTAGAATGCAAGTTGCTATTACTATCTAAAATAAAGGTGATCCTTCAAGGCAAATCTCACTTCTTTGACTCCCGTGAGGCTGAATAGAAATGGGCAGAAGAGCAGACTGATGTGCATGCCCAACCCTGTGACAAGGGTAAGCATGACAGAGGTGTCTTGAGTGTGAGAACCCCTAAACCGGGGAGGACGAGATGCCGGGGAGACAGTGGAAAACACTAACAGAAAAGGCCTCAACACATATCACCAGAAGGCAGTGACTCATTTGGTGATGAGAGTATCTCATCACCCCACTGGGCCAGATCCAACTATATTCCAGTGAGTGGACAAACTGGAAAAAGACACATGAGCCGTCACTGATCACCTATTGTCCCCTGCCCCTCTTCTCTCCCTTCACTATATGGCTGTGCTTTCCAGTAACTATGGTTATTCTCAGGCTGCCATTTGTCACCATGTAAGTACATGTAACACATTGTAAACAAAATATTGGTTAAGTATTATATGAGAAGGCTTGGGAGAGGACAGGTGGGGTCTTGTGGTGGTACACAAGGCAACTGTTGGACTTGACTGGGGAAAGGAAGGCGCCCAGCTCATTTGTAAACCCCCTGGGTGGGACGCACATGAGACAAGAATCTCACAGAGGCTCTGGCTAAGTAAGGTAATAATGAGCTGCCAAGGAGAGAAGGCTGTAGGACAGGTTGAAGAGGGTGTTGATAGAGTGATGGTAGGCTACAAGCAGCACACCAGAGAGGGGATTTTCCTCCACTATGAATGAGTGTAGACTAAGGGGTTGCAGCCAGACATTATGCCTTGGACCTTCCCTCCTGGCTTAAACTTAGGGATTGGAGAGTCACAAGTGACATACATTGACCTGGACTCCCATGAGGAATGTAGTTATTTTTACCAGTTAAAGGGTTGGGCAAACTATGATGTTTTAGGAAGTAAATAGTACACTCGCTTACACTACTAGGATGTCACAGAACTAGGGTGTAATGTGCTTCTTTGGCAGACGTGTAGGGAAGAGGGATGTTGGGGTGGGATTGTTGTCGGGATTGTTCTTAAGTACAAAGGGGCCTATTTACGAGCTGGTTTGCATCGCTCTTGCACCATGCAATGTGGTGCAACAGCAACGCAAACCTTAAGTCAGATTTATGAAGCCACCCAAGGCCACTTTGCATGGCCCTGAGTGTCTCCATAAATGTGGAGTAAGGCAACGCAGTGCCAATGGCTGTGTTGCCTTACTCTGCAATGGTAAGGTGTTCCCACACAACTCCCATGGTTTTTGATGCATTCCCAGATTTACCAGAACTGGTAAAGCTGGGAAAGTGCCAAAAAGATACACTTTCCTAGGAGAGGTGTAACGAGGGGGAATATCTTTAACACTAGGGAGAACACCCATTTCTCGTCAGCCCACCATTCATTCTTACACATCAATTAGTGTTTAATTAATGAAGACGTTTCCCCAATCTTTATGGAAAAAACAATGTCCCATGTTGTTTTCAACATCAACACCATATTAAATGTGTGCAAAATTCAAGTAATTTGCTTTCACGTAGTTATGTGAAAATTACGCACAATTATGCAAAATATGTGTAAATACACAAAATACAAGTGTATCATTCAGCAGTATATTTTAGTGTTAAATGTTCTTGCATCAATTTTTTACACAAGAACACATTTCACACAAAACAAATAGTGCAAAAATACAAAGGCACCGCAGCAAATAGGAGCTCGCGTTCTATTGTTTCTGTGCAATTTTGGTAAATTTTTACCTTGAATGCAGTGTGTTTATCAAAAGTGGACTAACGTGTAATTCTGGGGATTTTGCGTGACAAGCAGAACATGAATATCTCCAAATTATGCAAATTACTCGAGCGTAATTTACATTTCGCCTAGGCCTACACCGTATTTCAGGAACACTGTGGGAAGCCGTTAATGTAGTACTTTAGGGGAGGATGATGGTGTTCAGATGCTGTCAGATCAAGTAGAAAGAAAGGTCAATTGCTCCTGAACTTGAAAGACAGTATGTGTCCACAAAGGCTGACTCCCTCCTCTGTGAAGTGAAGGCAATTGGAGGCAACTTGTATGACCCTGATATAACAAATACTAGACTCTGCTCAAGCAATTTGGCTCGCTTCGCAGCATTGTGTCTTTGTGTGTGGGTATAAGCTGGAGAAGTGTGGGTCTGGCTGGCCTCAATAGAAGAACCTAGTAGGCTTATGCTGGAGAAACACACTAAGGGCCTCATTTACAAGCCCATTGTGCCTTTAGTGCGTCACTTTTTTTGATGCACCGGCAGGGCAATGGGCTTGCCCATTTTACAAGGCCAGGTAGAGTCACACTGCGTGACTTTTCATGGCCTTGTAAATATGCGCCCCTTTCACACATTTCTCTGCGTGAAAGGGGCGTTCCATGGGTGTTGCTATGGGTGTTCCCACGCAAAGTTAATGGAACCTGACACATGCCCAGATTTACAATGATTTTTAAAGCTGGGAATGCGTCAGAATCCGACCACTCCCAAGGGGAGCTGTAGGAGTGTTGGAACGAGGAGAAATACTTTATTTCTCCTCAGTTTTTCCTCTTTCTATGAGTGCTGCATTGCAGCACACATAGAAAGAAGAAAATACCACAATGATTGCTTTTGTGCAGGAAGGTGTCCCTTCCTGCACAAAACAATCATCCCTGCAACGCAGGCACTCTTGCAACAAGACGCAAGGGTGTCTGCGTTGGCGCAAGGCTGCTGTTTGTGAGCTGGCACAGGGAGAAGGACAGGAATGTGCTGTATCTTGCAGATACGGTGCATTCCTGCCCTTTTATTTTGACGCACAGCAGCGCAGCAGGAAGGCTTGCTGTGCTGCCATGCGTCAAAGTATAGTAAATTAGGCCCTAAATTGGGAAAGAGAATTGCTAATCCATTGTCTTTAGGACAGAACTTTGCAGTATATTATGACACACTGTTTAAGGCCAATCCCTTGCACACGAATACAAAGGTAGCTGGAGTTTTGCATAGACCAAAAGGCATCATCAGGCATACATTCTGAAACAAGCCCAGGAAGTAGTAGTCTCTGCATCCCTGTCTCAGAGTCTCAGCAAGTGAATGCTATTGCAAATCCAACTTAATGCATACCCTTGATCTTTTTACTTCAAGCAATACTGAAATTAATAGGATCAACTTTCTGTTATTAACTGTAACGTTGGACCCAACTCTACATCTGTGTTTTGGTAAAAAAATTTTTAAAAAAAACAGAGGAGAGAGAGTCAAGGATTTTGAATGTCTGATGAAACCAGCTGTAAGATTTCTTTCAATATACTTTTTGTAGCTGTTTTCTGCTTTGAAAGAGAATGCATTGTTTATAGCCTATCAAAAATGCATTGAACAAGCAATAAGTGCACTTCATATCCTCAGCTGGGGTATAAATTAACCTGATGCAAGTGGAGCATGATCTTCTCCTGATGTTTGAGGAACTCTCAGAGGCATTGGTGACTACAAGTAGTGGCAAGAAGCTGAGCCCCACTGGACTTCCATCTGCATTTCTTAAAGGCCTGTCCTTAATTGTAAGGCACCCCAAGTGGTGGCCAGAGAAATGGCAATAATCCAAGGGACTCTCCCAGAGGATCGCTGCATGGCTACTATTGCAGTAATCCCAACACCCGGCCGTACTTCTGAAAATTACAGCTGTTATTGTCCAATTTCCTTTATTAATATAGAGACTACAATACTAGCCAAGGCTCTGGTTAACTGATTAGTTACATCCCATACATCCCAGGCAAAATGGCTTGAGGCCTTTGAGTTGACTAGAGACTACTTGAGATGGTGCACTTGTCCCTGGCCAATACAGATATGCTAGATGGGCCTTAGCAATTATATTGGTTGATTGTGAAAAGGGATTTGACTCCTCGAGCTAGAACTATCTGTTTAGCAGGGTGGAACTGGCTGTAGCAGGCATCAGGCGTTTACCCGGGAGGCTGGAAGGGTGAGGGCTGGTTTTAGAGCGATAGGGACCAGTTTTGTTACTGGGGGCCATTTTTGCAGCGGTGCTGCAATATCGGCCACCAGTAACAAAAAGAGCAGTGCTTCACACTTGCAATTCACTCCCTCCCGTCCCCGGGGTTCAAACCTTCCTGCTGCGCTGCTGGTCTGGCAAAATTGCCAGGGCTGCTTTGGGTTCCCAGTCTGTCCTGCTGTTTAGGGTACTCGACCTGGCAAACTTTGGCTCAAAATGCCAAGCCTATGTTAAACTGCTCTGCAGAAATCTAGTGCCTTTTCTGAGTTCAACCTATAATGATCTGACCCACTAGGCTCACTCCCTATTTCAACAATTGGTAGAGTGGGCTTTATTCAAGAAGGTCTCTCTCCCACTGTTTTTGTATGTCCTGCAGAATTATAACTTCAAAATCCCAGATGAGTTCTGGAAAATTTCCAAATGTTTCTGTGGGCTAAAAATGCACTGAGAGTGCTTATTACAAATGTATACACCAATGGACTACAGATTAGTATTTTGCATTATGTTTTTGTTGTATGTTGTCCTTCTTCTGATGGGCTCTCTTTATGTTTACATTGGGTAGGCCACACATCCAGCCCTGGGACTGGCAAGGAGTTCCATATGGGCTCCTGAGGGTTTTCTGACCTCTGAGGTTTCTGAGTGGTGGGAAGCAGCCCCGAGTGTTAGGCACCCTACTTCCACTCTACCTCCCACAAGTTCAGGTGTAGTATCCTGAGACCGGATATACAGCACATGGTCTGTACCCTGAGGCTAAACAGGGGATAATGGTGAGTCCTCTCTTATCCTGCCCATCCATCCGCATACCCGTACCATCCACTTGGGAGCGGTACCCCTAGAAAACTGAACTGTAAGTGCTCCTTGGGCGGCTATCCTTCCTGCTCTCCTGACACAGGGGAAACTCATTCCCCAATATGCAGTCTATGTTCATCTGGGGACTAACTATGACCCTCCTCTGGGTCACCTTCCCATCCCACTCCAGGGATACAGGGCCATGGGGCGGAACAATTCCAGCCCCTGGCTCTGAGTTATGCTACACTCCTGCCCGGTGTACTGCTCTAGGGAAACCAGCCTTTCCACTGTCATGGTCTGACTAGCACTGGTGTCCCTAAGATCAGTGACAGGGTTCCCATTCCCTTTCCCCTGGCGGACGGGATGCCTCCTACCCTCAGGGATCACAACCTCAGCCTCCAGCCCCTGGGCCGGTGTTACCCTAAGCACCTGACTAGTGTAATGCTCTGGGGAAACCAGCCTTTCCACTGTCATGATTTGGCTATCTCTGGGGTCCCTCAGAGCTGTGACAGGGATCCAATTCACTTTCACCTGCTGGAAGGGACATCTCCCACCCTCAGGGATCACAAGCTCACCCTCTGAGTCTATCTCCCAGCTAAGGAAGACGGTGGCATGGTCTATGGCCTGCCTCTGGGTACTACTAACCCCTAAGAATGCATTGGCCACCCCTGTAGAGTTCCCACCAGTCCTCCTGCCTATGTTCTAACTCAGAATAATCAAAGCACTGAGGCTGGAAATGGAGTGCCCTGGGCCACCGCACCCAGAACCTCCTCCCTGTTTCTCAGAAGAGGCTTGGGAACACATTTCTTCCACCTTACTCTGTGACTTGTCTGGGTCACCTTTGACTTCCCACATACTCTGCTGGGGGAACCTAAACCACCCTTCTTGGAGTCACTCCCAGGTTTCTTCTTGGACACCCTGGTACTGATCCAGAGGTCCACCTACTTTGCTGTCAACCAGGTGCTGGCACAGTACCACAAAACATGTACTGAGCAAGTGCTCTCCTAGTATCAGATAAAATAACCCAGTAAAATCATCAACTTTGCTGCCCTGCACCCAACCATTCAGTGTCTTGAATGGTGTAATCTGCTTTTTTTTGGCTATCCCTGAACCTAATGCAATATGTTTCTGGTGTGAGTCCAAACTTGGTGACAAGGATGCTTTTCATTGGAATGTAATTCATCTGGTCCACCACCTCTAGTGTAATCAAGGTATTCCTCCCTACTGGGGGCATGTGGTTCCAGAGTGATGCCCCATAACCTCTTCTGGGACCCTGTGCATCTTAAGGGCCACCTCATAGGCAGAAAATCACTTCTCTATATCATCCCCTACCACATAGTTGGGAACCAGAACTTTGGGTATGCAAACTTTTTTGTTCAGACACTGTTGGGTATGCTGCCACCATGATTGCTTGACTCTTCTTGTCTGGATCCGATGTCCAGCTCTCTGAAGCTTCGTCAATGAACCATTTTCCTCTCCTTTGCCACCATCTTGAGTTTTGCCATTTGCAACTGAAACTCCCTCTCTGTCTTCCTATCCGCCAGCTCCTCTGGGAACAGGCTGTGCGAAGATGCTCTGCTTCCTGCTCTAGCAGGGAGTTCCAACTCAGGAGATGAGTCATCCCCCTCCTCTGAGTGCTGTATCTCAGGGATAGTATCCAGGCCCTGCTCCTGCTCATCCATACCACTCTCCTCATTTCCATCCACTGTTTCTGTTAGCAACTGGTGGACCTTTGTCCAGCCATCTGAAGATCCAACGTCTTGGTGCCTTTCTTGATTTGCAGTCCCCTTTCCATACAGAACTCTTAGAGCTTGACCACAATGTAACTTTCCAGGTTGGCCAACTCAGATTCCATTACTGCAGGTATGGCCGCAGGCAGTCCAGTCATGTGGCAATGAGAACAGATTTGGAAAAAGTAAAACAACAATTTAAAAAATGAAGGAGAATTTAAAAAAACTCATATTGGAATCAAATTATTTATCTGGGATTTTAGTATAACACAAAATCACTGTATGGCACTGCACAACCAAAAAACCACATCTCACTGCTGAATTCCAATGTTGGAAATTGAGTTACTGTTTGAGGGGGTGAAACCCTACTCAAGTAGGAATCACAGTCTCTGTCAGGGTGAAATACAAGCAAACCCCAAATTAGCCTATGCTTAACCCTCTGGTAGCTTGGCACGAAGAAGTCAGATTTAACTTAGAGGCAATGTGTAAAGTAATTATGCAGCACTTCAAATAGTGATAAAGTGAAAATACAACACAAGAAAAATCACCCACCAATTTAGAAAAATCGAGTATAATGTGACAATAGCAAAAAAGAACAAAACGCCAATCAGTAGAATCATAGATATGCGATTTTAAAGATTTAGGTGAAAATAGTGCTTAAAAGCACAAAGCACCAGGTGTGATTATCTGGTTGCTCTGGACCGGGAGAAAATCACAAGTTCAGGCTGACCATGAAGGAGTGGGGACAGGATACAGGGACCAGGTTAGTCTCACTGAGAATTCGGCCTTATGGTCTTAATGCGGAGCGTTGTGTTGCGCTTTGTCAATTCTGATGAGGAGCTGCGATAGCTGTGATGTGATCTGCTATGTAGGACTGCTTTGCTCTGCATCAGTGCCGATGAAGAGCTGAGAGGACTGAGATGCAAAGTCCTGCTGCATGCTGTGTTGAGTTCCATCAAACTGTGGGCCTTATTACGACTATGGAGGACCATTGGACCGCCGTAGTCACGGTTGCGATCCAACAACCGCCGCACTGCAGGACTGCCCGCAGTATTACAACTGCACGGGTTGGACTGCCACCAGACTGCTGGCACCACAGGGATCAAGGATCCCGCTGAGCCGGCGGTCTTACCCTGGGAAAATTAGGCTGGCGGTGCCACCGACGGCACCGCAGGCATATTTTGAGTTGGCTCACCGCCACCCTTTTCATGGCGGTACGACTGCCATGAAAAAGGTGGCAGAGAGGCAACAGAGGGTTCCCTAACAGGGCCTCCTGCCACTCCAGGGCCAGGGGGTGTAATTAGGGGGCACATGTTGTGCCCTCATGTATTTATGCACCCCAATTCCTGCACAGTGTGGGATGCGCCATAAGGCGGCCCGCGGGAAGGACCGCCAAAGTCATATTAAGGCCCTGTGTCGCTTCTGTATTACATTTAAGAAGTTCTAATCATTTGCTAAAAATATTTCAATACCTATTTTAAAAAAAATTAGAACATAGAAAAATAAATGCCGTCATTAAAGAAAATAAGAATAAAGTGTAAAATCTAAATTAGCAATTTTAAAAAGAAGAAAATGCATTGAATTGCCTAACTAAAACAAATTACAAAATGTTAAAATAAATACAAAGGTGTCGATTCCGATCTCGGCCGGAAGCGCACCGAATACGATTCGTCCGGAAAAAATAAGAGCCGAACGCGTTTTTCCCGAACGATTCGAACAGTCGTCCGAGCAAGCAAGTACGATGCGCATTACTGCTAAAAATCCGAGCGAGCCGTACGTTCCCATTCCAGCTCCATTTCCCCAACCGAGCTGGATCCGTAAACGCCGATTCGAGTCACACGGAAGTAAATACACAGCACCTTCCGGCCGGACTAGTACGATGCGCACTCCGTACGCGCTGAACTGGTCCCTACGTCCGGCACGTCAGAGCATCCGGGAGAGCTGCACATAAGCTCCGATTCGCGCCACAAGACGATCCACGGCTACGAGACGAACAAGCCAGCTACGAGTACGAGTCGAAGCCACGAGAAACCCGAACGAGACGAACCAACCATGAATCCCATCGCGCAGGTCCTACCAATACTGTACATCTATTACCGGAACCGGTACAGACGCGTACGGCGCAGACGGTAAGTCAGACACCCACTACACAAACAAACGACACGTACCCGACATATGTCACACACACATAGGGATGCAGAAATGACATACACTAGCAACAGCAGAACCATAGGGTCGGGATGGCTATCACCAATGCCATACACACCCATAGGGGCCTGATGGCTACCACTACCACCACCCCTACTCATGGGGGGCTGGATGCCTGTCACTACCACCACCCCTACTCATGGGGGGATGGATGCCTACCACTACCACCACCCCTACTCATGGGGGGCTGGATGCCTGTCACTACTACCATCCCCACTCATAGGGGGATGGATGCCTACCACTACCACCACCCCTACTCATGGGGGCCTGGATGCCTACCACTACCACTACCACTACCACCACCCCTACTCATGGTGGTCTGGATGCCTGTCACTACCACCACCCCTACTCATGGGGGCCTGGATGCCTGTCACTACTACCATCCCCACTCATAGGGGGATGGATGCCTACCACTACCACCACCCCTACTCATGGGGGGCTGGATGCCTAGCACTACCACCACCCCTACTCATGGGGGCCTGGATGCCTACCACTCTACCACCACCCCTACTCATGGGGGCCTGGATGCCTACCACTACCACCACCCCTACTCATGGGGAGCTGGACGCCTGTCACTACCACCACCCCTACTCATGGAGGCCTGGATGCCTACAACTACCACCACCCCTACTCATGTGGGCCTGGATGCCTACCACTACCACCACCCCTACTCATGGGGGCCTGGATGCCTACCACTACCACCACCCCTACTCTTGGGGGCTGGATGCCTGTCACTACCACCACCCCTACTCATGGGGGGATGGATGTCTACCACTACCACCACCCCTACTCATGGGGGGCTGGATGCCTACCACTACCACCACCCCTACTCATGGGGGCCTGGATTCCTACCACTACCACCACCCCTACTCATGGGGGCCTGGATGCCTACCACTACCACCACCCCTACTCATGGGGGCCTGGACGCCTGTCACTACCACCACCCCTACTCATGGGGGCCTGGATGCCTAGCACTACCACCACCCCTACTCATGGGGGGATGGATGCCTACCACTACCACCACCCCTACTCATGGGGGCCTGTATGCCTACCACTACCACCACCCCTACTCATGGGGGCCTGGATGCCTACCACTACCACCACCCCTACTCATGGGGGCCTGGACGCCTACCACTACCACCACCCCTACTCATGAGGGGCTGGATGCCTGTCTCTACCACCACCCCTACTCATGGGGGGATGGATGCCTACCACTACCACCACCCCTACTCATGGGGGGCTGGATGCCTGTCACTACTACCATCCCCACTCATAGGGGGATGGATGCCTACCACTACCACCACCCCTACTCATGGGGGGCTGGATGCCTAGCACTACCACCAACCCTACTCATGGGGGCCTGGATGCCTAGCACTACCACCACCCCTACTCATGGGGGCCTGGATGCCTACCACCACCACCACCCCTACTCATGGGGGCCTGGATGCCTACCACTACCACCACCCCTACTCATGGGGGCCTGGATGCCTACCACTACCACCACCCCTACTCATGGGGGGATGGATGCCTACCACTACCACCACCCCTACTCATGGGGGGCTGGATGCCTGTCACTACTACCATCCCCACTCATAGGACGGGTAATGCATGACACAACCAGCATACTCCAACATAAGGAATGTCAGCAAAAGACATCCCCCCAACATCATGACAAGAGTGTGTAGTCTGTGTCAAATGCCGACAACACTGAACATGACATTGAACATACAATGTGACCCCCTATCACATGTGTCACACAAAAATGTGTGTGGCCTTCACAATGCAAGCAGACCATGACCACTGTGGGAATGGGGTCTAAACCCCCATCATCACAGTGACCAAAAGGTAAGTGTGGCGTCCATAGCTGAAGCACATTTTGAACATTGTGGCATTGGGGTCTAAACCCCCATCATCACAGTGACCAAAAGGTAAGTGTTGTCACGGAAAACGCTGCAACTGCCAAACAGCATGGATGATTCCTGGTCACAGAACAACAAACACATCAGTGGCAAAGTAGTGGTTGTGTCCCATAGCAACATAGATTGGGTGAGGCAAACAGTGCAGTGCAAATAAAACATACCTTTGGCCATGTGCACACAAACATCACCCATGGGGACTGACATTGTCTCCATTAATCAATTACACAACGCCAGAAGTGACCATCATAATGCAGACCCACATATCTGCACTAATGGACACACAAATGTAGATATCCTGTGGAGACTGTAGATGTGAGGTGAACAAATACCATACCATGACAGCAATGGGACATACAAACCATGATTATTGTGCTGACTGATGACCTAGGAGTCCCAGGGACAGCAGGGGAAATCCTCCAAACAACATACAGGCAATGGCACACTAAAGATATGCCAATGCAGTGGTGCAGATGCACAAACACAAACAGGCAGCCTCACACTGCATATCAAACACAACAGGTGATGGGGGGGTGTGCCAGTGTCCCCAGGCAACCACACAACACATGAGGAGGCCTGAATTCCAATTACACAGATGTGTATACAGTGCCATACAAAAGTAACTCATGGATCGGATTCCCCTATGTGGGCAATCAGGCATTGTTAGATGAGAGGGAGCACAAATTACACATGTCACACAAGCTTGTAGGAACAGCAACTAACACAGCAAGAGACAGACCCACCACAGCACTACCCCCAGGGACCCCACATTGTGGTGACACTAGCCTGCCTGATAATCCCACTGTGATGACAAAGGTAGATGTCGTTCACACTGTGAACCACAGCCATGTGTCCTGAGCAACAAACTACCATCACACCTACACAAGCACAAATCAATCAGCACGGCCTGTCAGCCAAGGCCAAAATGGAGGTAGGGGTCTAGCCGTGCAACAACTCACATTTGCACACACTCAACACCACACACCTTGATCTCCACCAATGTGCAGCAGTGAAGCTCATATGGACTGGTGACATTGCACATGCACCCATGACAATCCCAGGGGTGGTTGTGGGAACTAAGGTGCAGAAACCCATCACACCTGGCCAGTCAACAAGACTCGTGAATGTCTGACACACTGCACAGTACGCGGTACATGGGCATGACGTGAAATCCACCCTAATCAATGGGAACCCGGCCACAGTCGCACACCAATGAAGAAGCCAAGGTGACCCACAAAGAACACATGTAGACAACTTCATACATTGCAGCTCTGACCCTGAGGAGTGGCAGCAGTCACACACACAATGTGTCACAATCACTGAAAGCTACCACAAACTGTAAATTACATGACTTGTGTAACCAACAAGTGCCAAGGAGAATCCTGACTTTGTCCCATCTGCGTTTGCCCACATCCCCAGCCCTGACAACAAAGACGACTAGGGATGACAACCTGATGAACATTAGTTTGCCATGCACCCACATCACGGAGAAACCAGGTCCAAGATGCTGGATGAACACAGGACAACTCAGCAAGCATCACAAACAGGAACATCCGTAGGGACACAGCCTGTGTAGGAAAAGGGAAGGGAACACACACAGACATGCTTACACAACACACAACACGGGCCCAGGCAATGTCACGGGATTACACACTGCCATGAGGGCACTCCACTCCTGTGGAAGGTCCGCTGTGTCAAACCTTGTCTGTGCACGACTCAAACATGTCAGCAGAACACTCGGTCAGTGAGTCAACAATTACAACACACTGAAGGCTCTGCTCACATCAGCCTGGGTACGGGAGTGTCACTTCAGTCATCTGCATACACCTAAAACACGTGTCAAGCAAGTTGCACTGTATATACAGATGAGTCCTTCAACATTGATGTGCTAAACTGCATGTCCAGTGGAGATGGGCACACAGTCAGGGAAATAGAAACATTGAACAGTGGTAAGCCCACCAGATGTGCATGAGTGTAAGCCACAGATGTTAAATTACAAATGCAAAACGTACATCCCTGTGTCAAATGCTGAACATTACACCCTCAGACTGCAGCAAAGGATGCTATGGATCCAGACTAGATTAGGACACATATCCCATGGACCACATGGAGTCCATCACAGCAACACTTCATTTTCCTGATCTGAACACTATTACAACAGCAAATGCATGATGATACTCATCTACATCATGTACAACAAAAGCAAAACCACTAGTAAACAAAAAGACGCTTTATTCAGCCAATGTTTATGAAAAATTGGAAGTCCAAAAGAAACTAAGGCCAATGGCCAGTCACATTCAAAGTCCGAACAGGGTGACATGTGACAACTTGTCACCCATTGCTTGCCTGCACTGGTACGGACAGGGTACATCCCCCTTGGAGGGGCATACAAGGGGCAGGCCAGGCACCGCAGGGACAGGATCAGGGGATGCCAGAAGGAGGCACTGAAAGGGTGGTGGGTGCAGGAGTGTCACCGGCAACTGCAGTGGAGGTGTCTGACTCAGTGGGGGCCGGCACCACTGCAGTGCCCAAGTCAGATGGGGTGGTTGTGGACTCCACTGCAGTGAATAACTCCAAGGGAGTGGAAGGGGGGGCAGATGAGGTGGGCAGGACAGAGGGGGGGACCCGGTCTCCACACCAGTGGCACAAACAAGCCGAGCGTCTGGGTTGAGGGTGGAAGAGCAAGTGGTAGGGGGGAGGGCCTAAGCAGTTTGGGGATGCGGTATTGGTGTGTGGGGGAACCTGGGGCAGGGTGTGGCGGGGGAACCTGTGGAGTGGTGGCCAGGGGGATGGAGGAGAGAGACTCTGTGGTGGAGCTGCATGGTGGTGGTGGGGGGATCTTGCCCTTCCTGGTCCGGGGGGACTTCCTAATGGGGTCCTCAGTCTGCCTATGCCTGGGGGAGGGTGTCCGGGTGTGAGGGGCACTCCCCTCTGTGTGTGGGGGTCGCCTCTTCCGCCTGTACGTTGGCTCAGATGAATCTGTGGGGAAGAGGCCAAGCTCACAGAGGAAGAGCTTCTGGGAGGGGGGGTTGCAGGTGAGGCAAGGGAAGGGGTTTTGGAGGGAGAGGTATCTGAGGACTGCACAGTGTTCGTGGATGCGTGTGTGTGTGTCTGGGCCCCATCCCCTGTGACTGAGGTATCAGTCCCCTGACTGTGCGTGCGTGTGCGTATGGATTTTGGCGTGTGTGTCTGTGTGCTGCTTGTGTCTGTGCTGGTGCGTGCCTGTGCCGGTATGTGTGTGCTTGGGACAGGTAGGGTGCTGGGGATTGTGGATGGGGCAGAGGTAGGAGGGGTGAGGGACTGTTGCAGGAGGGACACTGCTGCCGTCAGTGAGGAGGCCATGGACTGATTGGTCCGATGTAGGGCAGACATGCCAGATGACATGCCCTCCATGAATGACACCAGTTGTGTCAACAGACCTGTGTGTGCATGGAGGACACTCAGCATTGATGTCTGCCCTACATGGATCTGTTTCAGCAAGTCCACAGACTCCACACTCAGGGCAGCAGGGGAGACAGAGGCAGGGGGTGCGGTGCCTGGCATGAAGGAGACACGCTCCCCCTACACGGGAGCCTCCACGGACATGTGGGATGGGAGCAGATGGGAGGGTGGAGATGGTGGTGGTGGCGGGGACAGACTTGCTCGATTTTGTCCGTGGTCTGCTGACACCCGCCTCCACAAGGGAGTCCTCACTGGAAGTGCTATGTTCCTCAGCCGAGGTGGTCGTAGCTGAGGTCTCCTCAGTGTGGCTCCCCTCACCCTCCGTGCCACTGAGTCCCTCGGTCTCCTCTGCAGTGGACCCAGTCTGGCTCTGCCGCTCCTCTTGGTCCATGGAGCTGTCTCCTCCTGTGGCCGTGGATGTATCTGCAAACAATCAGGATAAACAGAGCAACATTAGTCACCTGTACTGACCACACACACCACAGTAAGTACAGCACATCACAGAGCAAGCCCTGCCATCATTTGCCAGACATTGCAATAAGTGCTGACACTGATTTGAAGAAGACCACTGTCTGCCTGACAGTCATTCATGCCACTCATATCCTACCTGTCCAAGCACCCATCTGTCTGGTGCCTGTTGTATGCCACTAATCATATGTGCACATATGCACCACATACACAGTTGCTGGACATCCAAGAGAACATATGGAAATGTGTCACTGCAAACACATGCCATCTCCTGCCACTGAGTCAGTACATGTGTCAGGAAAAGTGATGGGCAGAGTCTCTGTCGATATGCGGGTTTTGGTTCCATCACCAGACACAATGAGGTCCTCATGTCCTGATAGACAATGCAACAATGGTGTGCATGCAGGACATATCACACTACTGCTGGATCACCCTTTGCAAGTTGAATGCCATGGCACAGACCTGTCTGGCAAGTCAGTCATAACTGTCTCCTGTCACAGGGGCAGTGCATACACACAACACCAGTCTGCACTGTGTCACAATCATGGAAGTTTTGGGAATGCAAGCCCTGTAGCTGACAGGTGCACATGTGCACCCCTGGCCACCCACATTTTGAGGACTAAGATGATCCCACGTCATTCAAATGAGATATTTGAGTGACTGCAAACACAAATCCATACACATGAGCACTTCACCGTCTGATGAGAATGAACCAAAGCTGCCTGCACCTCAATGTTTCATACACCATTGTGCACAGTCAAGGGATCACAGACCTATGCATTAACCAATGTGCAGATCCTATAGTCACAACTCAGATGGCTGGCCACCCCAAATTGTTAAACACTCCAGGAGTCCAAAAAGCAAGGCCACACCACGGTGACACAGAGGCAGGCACCTGAGTGCACTCTTCACAATGCCCAATATGTATGCTGACACACGGGAGTGGGAGAACAGAGTGCCTTCGATGTACAGAGTAGGCATTACAGTCCTGGTCCATGTGCAACATGGTATTACCCTGAACACTAGGCAGGTGGCTATGCATGTGTCACACACATGATGTACATACTTCTGATGCTCCTACCTTGGTCTCTGCTGCAGCATGGGTGTGTGGCACATACCCCAGACATGTGGTGAGTCAGAGCAGCAATTGGAACACATATTAAAGCCATACCCAGAGTACATGTCAGATCACAGGCATTGTGTGAGCAATTGTACCACCCATGCAGCCCACAACAAAGTTCCTGTAACTGATGCTGTCCCCAACTTGAACCACAGGTAACTGCAAGTACACAGTACCCAAGTGACCTAAGTCACAGACTGTAAGGGCCACACCTGTGTATCAGATGAGGAGGGGGCATGACAGAAGTGAGGGACATGAGTCCAGGATGACAAGACAGTCGTACTGTGGAAGTGGAACCAGGCTAAAGGAGTGCATAGAGCATGTTAGTCATAGTACCCAGAAAAGGCTAGCACTTACCCCCTCCTTGCTGCTGTCTGGCCTTCAGCTGCCCATCCAGGTCAGGGAAGACCACCACCAGAATCTGGAGCATGTGGGGGTCAGGGTCCGGTGTCCGCCCCTCCTGCGAGGAGGCGACAGCTTCAGCTGGACCCTTGCGATCCTCCGGGTCCAGCCACGAAGGTCCTGCCACCTCTTCTGGCAGTTGCGGATCCTGCGCCTGTAGACCCCCACAGATCGTACTGCCCGGGCGATGGTCAGCCAGATCTCCTGCTTCTGGTGGGCATCAACCTGTGAGGATGACAAAGTGAAAAGGCCATTACTACACATGCAACATATCCGTGCATCACACAGTTGGATATACATGTCTCAATCACAGGGGCATATGATGTACACAGATAGTGCAACTATGGCTATGAACAGTTGTCCAGCAGTTACTAAATGGTATCATTGCCTGAGAAGTAAAACCTTGTTGGAATGCACTGTTACTGCACTATACCTGTTCAGTGCATGTAACTACACACTTTGGGGGGTGACAACTACTCAGTGAGCATGCTAGCCACTGGTGTACACACTGTAAGTCGTGCTAGTCAGACAACATGCACAATTAGTAGGGCAGTGGACAGCACACTCACCTGCTCCCCTGGTTTCCCATACAGCTTGCTGTACTGTGGAAGGAGGCTGTCCAGCAGGGTCTGGTTCTCCTCAGTGCTGAAGGCTGGGGCTCTCTCCACAGTACGTGCCATTGCAGTAGCCAGAGGATGCAGAGACAGCAGCAGTGGTGGTGGCAGATGTTGTCCTGGAGCATGTAGTGCAGGCAAGTGAGCTCCCAGGGGAACAGCCAGCATTATATGTGTGCTTCAGAGGCAGATACTGTCCCATGTGTCCAAAGTGATAGGTCCAAGTCGTTTGCATCTTCTGAATCTGGCCAATCCATGGAATTGCACCACTTATGCACGCCTACAGCATCCTTCAAAATTTCAACTTGATGACACCCATGAATTTGCAACATTGTTGTGGGTGGCCAACTGAATTCACTGCATCCGACTCGTAAAAGATTCAAATAAGCGTCCGTTACCATGTCAGTCCATAGCCAATGCGTGCGCACGGATCGTTCCATTGCTGTACGACATGTATTTCGTCACACAACACTCATCCGTCCACATCATATGCAATGGCCAATGCGTGCGCACGGATCGGTCCATTGCTGTACGACGCGTATTTTGAAACACAACACGCATCCGTCCACATCATATGCAATGGCCAATGCGTGCGCACGGATCGGTCCATTGCTGTACGACCCGCATTTAGAAACACAACACGCATCCGTCCACATCATATGCAATGACCAATGCGTGCGCACGGATCGGTCCATTGCTGTACGACGCGTATTTCGAAACACAACACGCATCCGTCCACATCATATGCAATGGCCAATGCGTGCACACGGATCGGTCCATTGCTGTACGACGCGTATTTCGAAACACAACACGCATTCGTCCACATCATATGCAATGGCCAATGCGTGCGCACGGATCGGTCCATTGCTGTACGACGCGTATTTCGAAACACAACACGCATCCGTCCACATCATATGCAATGGCCAATGCGTGCGCATGGATCGGTCCATTGCTGTGCGACGTGTCCCTGTACAAGTCACTCGCATATGTCACCATGGTTGTCACAGGTGAACGTATGCCAGCCACAATTAATTGCCAGGGACTCAGGGGCACACCTACAACACCACAGCCTGTCCACACTGTATCCTAAGGCATGTAAGGCTGCATTACCTGTGTGTGTATGGGGGTCAACATGTGGTTTGTTGGGTGGCACTTGGTGGCAGCCACTCCCATGCTGTGCATATGTTCATGGGGACAGAATCCTTTGTGTGTTGTGCACATGACCACTGTGATGTGCAACTGTTCAGTTCAGAGCATGTGGCATGGTCACATTTCCAGGTTGTATATGTGTATGTTATGTCACATACACCCTGAGTCCCATGTGGGATGGTATGTACGTCACAGGGTGACCCTTTGCCACAATTGTGATGGCCCTCCACAGTCTGTGTGCATGTTGTGTTTCAGATGTCTCTGATTCCATGTGCACAATGGGAGACAGTCTCCACATCCACGTTGTTTGTGCATCGACTTTGATGTTGTGCGTGTGTGTGTCAGAGACGTCCATGTCTGTCCTGCAGAGGCAACAGGGGTCACTACCTGTGGGAGTCATGGTTGTTTTGCTGGCGTGTACATGATACCCATGTCATGCCAGTGTCCATGTGGCAATACAGGATCCCTGGGAATCTACCTGTCAAAGAGCTGTGATGCCTGGGGCACATCTGTCCTCACTTGTCACTGTGGTGTGTGTTTGGAACATGACAGCAGTACATGGGTACTGTGACACAGCCTAATGATATCCCATAGCACAACCTGGAACTTGTTGTCAACACATGTTGAACTGAGATGTTAGATGATGGCCATGTAGGTGCCATATATGTCCATACAGAACGGCATACACATCAAGTACTTGTGTCTCATAATGATGTATCATGTGATATTGAGTATGGTCAATGCCACATATGTGGGGTGACTGACAATCTTTCTTTGTTCACCTATGTACAGCAGGGCACCAGCTGTCCATAGACCATTCCCTGACCTTGCAACCATGGTGGAACGTGACTGCATCCGACGGTACCGCTTCAACAGGCCGCTGATTGAGGAATTGGCTGGGCAGTTGGCCCCACATCTGCTAGCTGGCCGCCATACCCTACAGCGCTGACCCCCAAGGTGAAGGTGATGGCAGCCCTACACTTCTTTGCCACCGGTACCTTTCAACACACTGTGGCGTCTGCTGGTGGGATGTCACAGACCATGTTCAGCCGTGTGCTATGCGATGTTTTGGAGGCAATGTTAACATACTTGAACCAGTACATCTATTTCCCTAAACGTCAACAACTCACTGACGTCAAGAGTGACTTCTATGCCCTGGGGAGGATGCCACATGTCATCGGCTCCATTGATGGGACACATGTGGCTTTGGTACCACCACAGGCACATGAGCAGGCATACAGGAACAGGAACATTTTCCATTCTATCAATGCTCTGGTGGTATGTCTTGCAGATATGAGCATCTCACATGTGTGTGAACGTTTCCCCGGTTCTGCACACGATGCCTACGTGATGAGGAGTAGTCACATCCCGAGGATGAAGTCACAGATGCAGAACCAGCGTGCCTGGCTTGCCGGTGTGTACTGACTTTGTACCATTGTGTGTGTTCTGCAATGTTGTATTCCACCCTCTTTTCCAACTCAGCTAATGTGCAATTGTCTGTATGTAGGTGACTCTGGATACCCCAACATGCCATGGTTGCTGACACCCCTGAGGAACCCTGTGACACCAGCCCAGATGCGCTACAATGAGGCACATGGTCGGACCAGGAGAGTGATTGAGCGGACATTTGGTGTCCTGAAGAGCCGCTTTCGCTGCCTGGACAAGACAGGAGGGGCCCTCCCATATGCCCCTGCAAAGGTGTGCAAGATTTTCATCATCTGCTGCATGCTACACAACCTGGCAGTGCGGAAGGAGTTGCCTCTCATCCTGGATGACGATGACCAACATCCGCCACCTGTGGAGGATCCTGGCCTGGGCCACGATGCCAGTGATGATGATGATGATGATGAGGGTGATGTCCGCACACAGCTCATCACCAACTTCTTCAGCTGAATGTGAGTATACAGAGATGTTATGTCAATGATTTGAGTTTGCATGATATCTGTTGGTGGTGCTCTGTTGCTGTTTGAGTGTGGCCATGTGCTACTTGACTGAATGCGTGCAGCGATGTGTCCTTACAGGTAGTCTGTACTCCCCAACAGTGTTGACATGCTAACTTGGTTTTGTGTAGGTATCTTGTGACATGTATTGGGCATGAGTATTGCACTTCTGTCCTGTTCTTCAGTGCTTTTAACTGTGTGTCATGTCTGTCCTTCACAGGGTACTTTCAGAGTTGTTTGGTCAACTGTGATCCCCCGACACCATGATTCAACTTCCAGGGTGGAAGCAGTCGTTTCCCTACAGGTGATGTGCCACACACCCCTGGACTTTATTTCTTCAACACTTGTTGACTGTGTGGCCACTGCCACGTGGGATTACCTTGCATCTGTAGTGGAAACAACATGTTGCAAATGTGTAATAAACCTGTGCTTCACTTTGGGATGTGCGTTGTCTGTGGTCACACATCTGACTGACATTTGCTTACTGCACCTGTGGGCTAGTTAACACAGACTCTGAATAGGTGTGGTGTCTGTGCATTCCACTGTATTTCCTGGCAACATCAGTGTAGGCGATGATTCAGATGGCCCTGGTGTGTATGTGTTTTGTTGCCCTAGTGGTGTGTCTCCCTCATATGTGTCACGTCGCCATGACTCACATGACGGTGTTGGAATTGCTGTAGCAGTTAGCATGCACAGTGTCATTTAGCAGATCATCATCCCCATGACAAAATACCACGTTGGAATCATAACAGAGGCAAGTATGGTGTATTAGTGAGTTTATTTACATACATGTGTGAGGATAGTGCACAGGATGGTGGATGCTGTACATTGGGATTGGAATCCAAAGTTCCCAGATGAGTTGGAAGTGTTGGTAGCAGAAATGTCCTGAGTAAAGTCCACAGTCTTCTGATACATTAGTCCAACTTAAACTCCCCATGTCATGTGGGAGAGTTGGGTTGCATTCGACAGGGTGAACAGTTTGCACACAAAGGAGAATTCCCAGAACAGGTTTTGGGTTCCTGGGGGATGTACATGGCCATCTGCCTCTCAGTTGTCCTTCCTTGGACGACCCCTCTTCTTTCTGGGGGGACCCTCACGTGCAGGCCGCTGCGGTGCAGAGGACTCTCCACCAGAGTCATCCTCCCTCCCTGTGGCAGTTGCAGTTGTTGCGGCACCAGATGTTGTGGGCACACAGGGAGGTGTGGACATGTTGGTGCTAATTTGCCGGAGGCATGTCAATATGTCCCTCTGCACCGCTGTCAGTTTTTCCAATGTGTCCCACTTGGACTCCATGCCAGACATGTGTGTCTCCACACGGGACATGTGGGAGTCCAAGCGGGCATGATGGGCAGCCTGCTGCTGTTGAATGTCCTTGAGGATCCCCACTACCTGGCTGACCTCTCCGGTGCTATTCTGGTACGCATCTGCAATGCGTACCAGTTGTGGGTCATCATGCAGTCCAGACACCTCTGCAAACAGCGACCTCTGCCTACCACCCCTCCTACCACCCCTGGCCACACGTGCGGGACCTGTGGTGGCACGCACAGGTGACCCTAGGCCCCCTTGGGGGTTGGTACTGGGGTTGTTGTCCATTGCTTCCCGGGGGGCCGGGGTCCCTCTGCTGTTGTCATTCAGTGTCCTTCGTCTTTCCGTGTCGGCGGGGGTGGTCTGTGTGTTGGCAGATGTTGGAGGAGTGGGTGCAGGGGGTGCAGATGGTGGTCCTGCTGGTGCTGCATGATGACTTACACCGGAGGGGCCAAGTAGGTCTTCGCCATCTGAGGAGGGCAGAGGCTGTTCCACACCAGAGAGCTCAGGGGCCACCGGAGCCTGGGACAGGGACTCCTCATCATCTGCTGATGTGTCCCCATCACCACCTGCGTTTGGAAGAGACACACAATGTATGTTATGTTTCTACAGGCATCAATGGTTCAAACATATGACCGTTGTGACTGTACATCTGGATGCGTGCCTGTACATTGCATTGTCCTAAGTTGTCACAGCCAGAGGTTGATACTGTTGTAGCACATTGTCCTGCCAACCTGAAGCATTTCAATGTGAATGATGAGGTGTGTGCATGACCAGCTCATGTATTGATTGGCTGTACATGGCCATTGCTACTCAAGGGCCATCACGTGCCTGACACAGGTGTGTCATCCTTGTCCACATTTGTCCTTTAACAGGGACATACATGCAATTCCACTTCGGATATCTTTCAAGATTGGGACATGTGTGGTGGCAGTTTTTGCCAGTCTTTGTGCATCACATTGGTGTGTCTAGACAACATGGTCACAGTCCGGGATGCCTGGGATCTCTTGGGAGTATCTATGTTGTTGTCTGGGTTCCTAGTTCACGTCTCATTTCATACAAGTGATGTTGTTAACGTAGCTAATGATGTTGTTGCTGAGTTTTGTACGTGCAAACGTAATTAATCTTGTCAATGTCCTCCATGGTGATAAGGATTGGGCACGGCAGCTTTCTGGCTTTTCCATTGTCATGACAGTGATGGCCAGTGGTGTGTGTTGCAGTTCTGCTGCTGTGAGTAGCATGTCTCCTCAAATGCAGTCCAGCTTGGTGCTTGTGTCTACAGTGTCTATGACAGTGAGTGGTGTGTTGTGTGAAGGATGCATATGTTGCCGAACGATGTGGGAGTGGAATGCAGATCACAACCGCAACTTGTGTGACTGACACCATGGTACAGTGTCCGGTATATTGGTGTGTCCATTGCATTCACTGTCAGGTGTCCCATGTCAATGATGTCTCTGTGACTTCCTGTGTGTTTTGTGCTATGTATTTTGTCTGATTATCCACAGTTGTCATCTGCAAGTCACACCTTCACAGCCAGGCCAGGGGGCAGCCATGGACACTGCATCCCCTGACAGTGTGTGTAAACATAGAGTTGCAATGGCTGTGAGTGTGTACATGTTTGGGTTGCCCAGTGCATGGGTGTGAATTGCAGGCACATCATTTCTCATGCCCATGTGTCAGCCATCTTGCCAGGGCTTTTACTTTGGGAGTGACTGGTCCCACGTGTGCAATGTGTTTTTGCAGAGTAGGTGTGTGTATGGCCAGCATTGGTGGTATTTGGTTGACATCCGGACCTCCTTCTCCCCCAGCCCAGTTATCCCACCATGAAGCATGCCACCCTTGCAGTGGGTGCAGGTTAACTCTCAGGATGTCAGTCAGTGGTGTCCTGTTGTTGGTTGGTGCACAGTTCCCAGCAGGGCCTTGTGCTCCCACAACAGAGCACCATTGTCAGACATCTTTGAAGTGGCTTTTCACTCCCTGTGAGGTGTGCATGCTTCAGTGTGAGCTTGCCGGGCCATGCGGGTGGGGGATGTTGAGCTGTGACTACCACTCCCATCATGCTATTGCCTACACCCCCTTCCCAGCATGCCCATACTTCTTTCCTTTTGAGTCGACTTCACTGTGTGTGAGTGTGACAGCAATGGCAAGATGGCTGACAGTGTGGTCCTGTTGTTTGTTGGTGCACAGTTCCCAGCAGGGCCTTGTGCTCCCCACAGCTGAGGCCAGTGTCAGACATCTTTGAAGTGGCTTTTCACTCCCTGTGAGGTGTGCATGCTTCAGTGTGAGCTTGCTGGGCCATGTGGGTGGGGGATGTTGAGCTGTGACTACCACTCCCATCATGCTATTGCCTACACCCCCCTTCCCAGCATGCCCATACTTCCTTCCTTTTGACTCTGCTTCCCTGTGGGGTAGTGTGCCTGGCTGACAGGATGGCTGACAGTGTTGTCCTGGCGTTTGTTTGGCTACAAGTCCCAAAAGTGTCCCTATGTTTCACACAGCATAACCCAGTGTGGGAGTTCTTTGTGGGATATTTCATTAGAGTGTGAGGCAATGCATTCTCCCAGGTGAGTTGTGTGGAGTTTGTGTTAAGGGGGTGTGTGAGAAAAGCTGCTGGTAACTATGGTCAGAGCTATCTGTCCTCCTTCCCACCCAGCCAGATATCCCACCATGGAACGTGCTTCCATTGCAGGGAGTGCAAGTTGGCTTTCAGGATGTCAGTCAGTGGTGTCCTGCTGTTGGTTGGTGCACAGTTCCCAGCAGGGCCGTGTGCTCCCCACAGCTGAGGCCAGTGTCAGACATCTTTGAAGTGGCTTTTCACTCCCTGTGAGGTGTGCATGCTTCAGTGTGAGCTTGCTGGGCCATGTGGGTGGGGGATGTTGAGCTGTGACTACCACTCCCATCATGCTATTGCCTACACCCCCCTTCCCAGCATGCCCATACTTCCTTCCTTTTGACTCTGCTTCCCTGTGGGGTAGTGTGCCTGTGCTGACAGGATGGCTGACAGTGTTGTCCTGGCGTTTGTTTGGCTACAAGTCCCAAAAGTGTCCCTGTGCTTCACACAGCATAACCCAGTGTGGTAGTTCTTTGTGGGATAATTAATTAGAGTGTGAGGCAATGCATTCTCCAGGTGAGTTGTGTGGAGTTTGTGTTAAGGGGGTGTGTGAGAAAAGCTGCTGGTAACTATGGTCAGAGCTGTCAGTCCTCCTTCCCACCCAGCCAGATATCCCACCATGGAACATGCTTCCATTGCAGGGAGTGCAAGTTGGCTTTCAGGATGTCAGGCAGTGGTGTCCTGCTGTTGTTTTGAGCACAACCCCCAGCAGGGGCTTGTTCTCCCCACAGCAGTACCCAGTGTCAGCCATCTTGTCAGTTCTTTTCCACTCCCTGTGATGTGAGCATGGTTCAGAGTGGTGTTGATGGGCCAATTGTGAGGGTGACCAATATATGTGACTACAACTCCCATCATCCTATTGGCTACACTCACTTCACCAGCATACACACAATTCCTTCCTTTCAGTCAGCTTCCCTGTGAGGTGGTGTTCTAGTGGTGGCAAAATGTCTGACAGTGTTTGTTGGTTAGATTTGTGCCACTGCCTTGCTCTATTTGTTGTTAGATTTGTACATGTCATGACACAGTTACATATCACTATGAGATGGCAGGTATTGTGTTTGTCTGACTAGCATACACATCTTGGGATGATTATCTTTTGGTTACTGTGGCTTTGCTAACGGTGCATGGTTTCACTATCCCCTTGACAGTGATGTGTGTGTATTGTCACACAATATTGGGTATATTGGTTGTGTACTCACCAGGCTCTGGGATGTCTGATAGTCCATGTATGCTCACTGGTGGTAGGATGGCCCGCACCTTCTCCTCCCAGGACCTGAGGTATACTGGTTTGGCAGGAGGGCCACTGCCGTTGCGATGACTCAAGGCGTATTCCTTCTTGAGTAGGTCCTTGACCCTCTGGCGCACGTCATACCACCTGTTCTGGATGTCTTCCTTTGTGCGGAAACATGGTGATTGTGCGTTCACCCTGTCGACGATCCTCTCCCACATCTTGGTTTTCTGCGACATGGGGGTCTGTTGGACCAATGTACCAAAGAACTGTGGCTCTACTCTTAGGATTTCATCTACCAGGACTTCCAATTCACTGTCTAGGAACTTTGGATTCTTCTTTGGGGGCATGGTGATGGGTGGTGGTGGGGATTGATGTGTGTGTGAGTATGCAAGTGAGGGTGGGTGAGTGTCAGTTTTGCTGGGTGTATGTGAGGGTGCTATTAGGGAAGTGCTAATGGTGTGTGGCTTGTGTGATGGATGATTTGTGAGTGTGTCTGTGGTTGCTGTCTGATGGTGTTCTGTGCTGGCAGGTCAGTTGAATTTGCAAAGGATCATGGTAGGGATTTGTGGCCTTTATATGGGTGGAGTTGTGGGTGTGTCTTTGTTCCATGTTTTTTTCCCCAGTATTTATTGACTTTGTCATTGCTTGTTTGGCCCTTTTTTTTGTATTTTTTCCTTTGTATTTTTTGGGCATGTAGGAGATGTTCTTCTGACCGAGTCGGACGCTGCAGTTGTCTCGTGCGAGCTTCTCCGAGTCTTTCACAATGTCTTTCTGCTGGGTTTCATGTGCGGCGTACGCGTCGGTCGCGGAATATTGGGTTGCTTTGCCTCCCTGTTTTCTATGCGTGTCGGTCGTACGGCTCGAGCTCCGTGCGACTCGGTCTGGTTCTACACTCATTGCATCGTACTGCGCGGGTCGGAGTTCGCGGGTACGTATCTGTCGTGTTCATTCCTGGTGCGTGTCGGTCGGTTCGATTCGCGTAGATTTTCCGGCCGGATGGCTGCTTTCCGTGCGGTTTGGTCGTTCGGCTTGTGTTCCGTACGAGTCGGTCGCAATTCACATGCATAGCATCGTACTACGCGGATCGGACAGCGCCGGTACGTGTCGGTCGGACTACATTCCCGTACCGAGTCGGTCGGTACGCTTTCCGGCCTGAATCGGAATCAGCCCCAAAGTATTTAATTTACAAACTATAAAAACAAATATAATTCTACAGACAAAATGTAAAAAACACTAAATATTGAATTAATTAATAATCAATTAAAACACAATATTAAATATAACAAGCAACAAAAGCAAAATTATCCATAATCAATTGGTAAGTAATCCATTATCTATAAAAACAACTAATTCACAAAATATTAGAACTTTAATATCTTCCCACCGTATTTCCATGAATAAACCATGTTTTAAAAAAATATAGGCATAATAAGCATACGCATTTTTAAATATACAAATTACAATCCACACTAAAAAAGAAAATACTTCAAAAATTAAACAACATTTACATTAATAAGTAATTTATAAATGTATTATCCAATTAAATATTATTATTTATTTAACTTAAAGCTTAAGTCAATAGGAAATTAAAATGCATTTTATAAATACATTTTACTTTAATTAATTCCCCACCCTATTTCACTACAGATACAACAATCCACTACTTAAATATAACTTACTATTAATAAAATGGAAATATGCATTAAAATAACAAATTAATAAAACAAAATAATGTAACAATTAGCATAATTACTATTCAATTAAATGTATAATACAAATAATTAACATTAGATTTTAATTATTTATAATTGAATTGACTTCCCACCCTATTCCCCTACACACCTATCAACCCACTGCTGAAATATAACTAACTATTACTAATACTAAAATTAAAATGTACAACAAAATTAACAAATTCAAATAAAAAAAATAATACAACAATTAAACAATGAACATAATTAATATTTAAATAAATAACCAATTTACAATAAAAAACTAATACTGTTAAAATTAAATTATTTATAATGGAATTAACTTCCCAACATAGTCCCATACACACCCAACAACCCGCCACTACGCTGTAAATAACTAATTCAATTTAAAAAAAATTACTACAGCATTTAAATTACAAACTATAATTTATAAAACTAACAAAAACTAAAGACAATTAACTAGCAATACTAACACCTAAAATGAATGCATTACCTAAAAAAATATTAAATTAATTAAAAAGGATAGTTTTACTACTATATTAAAGAAAACAATAATAAAAACAACAATATTCTCAAAAATGATATTTTTTACCAAAGAAAATTATATTCTTGCCACTAGTATTCTATCCCACAATTTTGGTAGTGATAATGTTTTTTAGCAATATTTATAGCCCACAATATTTAAAACTCTATATTTTGTCCAAACACCATTCTGTGACCACTGCCTTGTGGGTGCCCAGCCCCCCACCGCACATAGCCTTTGCCCTTGCCCAGAAAGTTGTCAGGTGAAGGGCTTGTTGTCTAACCCCCTCTGGGCATCTAACACTCCAACCCCAGCAGGTGGTCAACTGTCGCCATCTGTGCACAGCCATTTGATGTGCACCGCGGGGACTGGACGTCTCCTGGCCCTGCACCCAAACCCCAGCTGGTGCCCAACTGCCCCCTCGCACAGAGCCATCAGCCATGTGCAGCAGTGGACTATTCCTGTGCCCAACCCACTGCACCTGGCCAATGAAATAATATAGCTGCTCAACTGTAACAAATTATTACACTTAAGTGGTTACATCATAATGCCTCCTGCTTGAGCCAGCATCCAAGGTAAAAGGCAAGTTATGGAGCATAAGTACAAGGGGTGGGCGGAACCAGCGGAGTTTCACTCTGCTTTTGTTCTTCAAATCTGCAACCACATTACCTTAATTATATGAAAGAGGAAGACACCAATGATTTAAGCACTTTGTGGGAAGGGTCGACGTGTGGCCATGTATTATAAGAAATAAAATACCCCGAGCTGTACAGTTCAAGAATTTTGCATGTTACCTCAGAGTTCCATGACCTCCTTGAGAAACTCTTCAGTGACGTGCACTATACTTAAAATGTACAGCTAGGAAGACTTTTTCACAAAAATAATCTGATTATGGGTCACCCTGCCCCAATATTAAATGCTGATGCAGCTTAGCATTACCTTGAATTAACATTGCTTTTTTTAATTGCCATGGTCAGGCTGAAGACCACAGTTAACTGACCTATCATGAAAACAAGCGTTGCTACCCTTAGCATCACCTGTCTCTCTTTGCTAGTTGTTGGAAAACGAAGCAGTATCTGTGAGGCCTGCACAAATAACATGACTACATTTGTCCTTCACTGGGAACCAAACACCCAATTGTAGCGCCTGACTCTCAGAGGGTAGCGTCGCAGAGCAGTCTGAGGCTTACTCAAGGGAGGTGGTGTGGGCTAGTAATCGCCATTTACCAGTACGCAGAAATAACACTCAATAATTGATTGTCCAGTCTGTACTTTGCTTTATAAAAGTAAGAGTACATTTATTAAACACACACACTACTCAATACTGTTCAACAATTTACAAATATACATAAGCTGTTGGAATTACTTTGTGACATTGCGTAGCAGTCCCACCCCTCCTAAAGGGGGGGTGGTCTAGTACCACCACTCCCATGTATGCACATCATCTTGCACCCTAATGCACTTAGTTGAACACAACCTGGGGCGAGGGCCCTGCGCACTGGCACCATCCCAGTGGCGACCCACCTCATTACCTCAACCAGCATTAAAAATAGGTACACCTGCCCTGGTGACACATAACCCTGACTGCCCATGTCATACTGAGCATGTAGTATACACCTCTACATCTTAGGGGCTAACAGTCTGGGTTGTTCTTCACCTAACGCAGTAGCAAGAATACATGTTTGGGCACCACTTTAAATGAGGTACTTTCATAGCTGATAACAGTTGTAATTCATTGCAATCACAGCCTCTAACAGGAATCACAGGTAAAATCATAGGATTACTTAAATACAGCCAGACCCCCTAGCAGGAAGGTCCAGCAACATAACCCCATTTAGCTTAACATCACCTTACACAGGTACTTCACATTCCACATGTGACTTTCAGTCCCTCTAAAAGAAATAATGTTAGTAAATGCAGTTTTGGTGCAATTACACCTCTTCACCTCCAGGGGATGCCCTTCTCCAGACATCCCCAACTCAGCCCTTCATCCCAGGGCACATTTCTCAATACACCCCCAGCTCTAGAACGAAAGTTCCAGCCCAGGAGGTGTTAAAATGCTGGCTGAGCCCTTGAGGGGTTATTCTTTTCAAGTCCCCATGAGACTTATGGAGGGACTTCCATCTTCGTGCTGGGGGCCTCGTCACACATGTGGTGGTGACCCCGTTCTCCTGGGGCCACCACAAGCAGAGATAAACGCTGTCTGTCCTTGCAGGCCGGTCCGGGCCTGCAAGGCATTATGGGGCGATTCCTCTTGTGCAGTGAATATTTGAGTAGCGGCTCCCCCGCTGCATAGGGGAGAGCTGCGATTGTGCTGCCGGTGGCTTTCGCCGCGTTCCTGGGCCTCGGTGGGGGCCGGTCCCACCCGGACCCCCAGGGGACATCTCGCAGCTCGGGGAGCCCATCCCCGGCTGCTCTCCCGGTGGTGAGTGCTCAGGCGGCCCGGGGAGCCCACCCCCGGCTGCTCTTCCTTGCGCTGGGGGCCCGGTCCCACCCGGGCCACCGCATTGCCGCTGTGATGGAGGGCAGCCCAGGGAGCCTACCCCCGGCTGCCCCCGCCGGCTCCCCGATCGGCCAGTACTCTCGCGTGCTGCCACGGGAGCCGGCCTCTCTTCTCTGGTCTGCCCGCTCCGGCGGGCAGACACGCCGGGTCCCGCTGTTCGGGCGGGGCCGCGATGGAGTGTGACAGCACTCCCACCTCCTTCCTCCTCTTCGGGGCCTGGAGATGGGGTTCTGGGCCCCCTCGGCCATATCTTCACGGGGAGCGCAACAGCGCTCCCCAGCTTTGCTTCGGGCGCGGGCATGGGGTCCCGGGCCCCTGGAGACCTCTTCGCGGGGGCGCGACGGCGCTCCCAGGGCCCGATTCACAGAACTAACTTACGACAAAATCCTAAACTTACTACCATTTTGGTATTCACAGAATGAACTTACTCATTTTGGTATTCACAGAATAAACTTACTCATTTTGGTATTCACAGAAGACACTTACACATTTTGTGTAACTTACACATTTTGTGTAACTTACACATTTTGTGTAACTTACTCATTTTGTGTAACTTACACATTTTGGTATTCACAGAAGGCACTTACTCATTGATGAGTAAGTTAATTCTGTGAATACCAAAATTGTTGTAAGTTCATTCTGTGAATACCCAAATGTGTAAGTTCATTCTGTGAATACCAAAATTGTTGTAAATTCATTCTGTGAATACCCAAATGTGTAAGTTCATTCTGTGAATACCAAAATTGTTGTAAGTTCATTCTGTGAATACCCAAATGTGTAAGTTCATTCTGTGAATACCCAAATGTGTAAGTTCATTCTGTGAATACCCAAATGTGTAAGTTCATTCTGTGAATACCAAAATTGTTGTAAGTTTAGGATTTTGACATAAGTTAGTTCTGTGAATCAGGCCCTCTGTCTCCTCCTCTGCACACGGGGCCCGGAGTTGGGATCCCGGGCCCCTACACATCTTCACGGGGAGCGTGACAGCGCTCCCCAGCTTTATGTTCGGCGGGGGCCAGAGTGGGCTCCTGGCACCCCGCGGTGGCACCTTTACGGGGTGCGTCACGGCGCACCCTGACTTCACTTCTTTGGGGGGCAGCCCCGGGACCTGACCCACCCGGGGGCCTTCTCTGAACCGGCGGCGGAGCCCCACGCGCTTCGTCGTCGGTTGGCCACAGGTCAAAGGTCGCCTACCTTCTGGGGGGCATATCTCAGCCCCAAGGGGTCCGATCTTCCTGCTTTTGGCCTCTTCTTGCTCTTGGTGGCGCTCCCCAGCCACTGGGAGCACTTTCCTTTGCCCTCCTGGTCTCAAGGAGGGTGCATTCCGCAGGGAGCTGTCTTCATCGGCTCCCTGCGCCAGCCTTTCTCCTGGCTCTCCTCCTGGGCCT
Source organism: Calotriton arnoldi (assembly GCA_963921515.1). Taxonomy (NCBI): domain Eukaryota; kingdom Metazoa; phylum Chordata; class Amphibia; order Caudata; family Salamandridae; genus Calotriton; species Calotriton arnoldi. The sequence goes on along the minus strand of CAWUFW010003805.1, from coordinate 1,004,369 downwards.
CTCTTCTCCCTGCGCAGAGGCCCCTGCTTCTGCGCACTGGTCCTGGACTCTTCTCCTGGTGCAGTTCAGGATCCTGGGACAGTCAGGGGGTTCCTCCTTCCAACTGCCCATTGCGCCTGCACCCTCTGCCTCAGCAGACCACACCCCAGAGAGAGCTTCTCTTCCTGTGCAAACACTTTTTAAGAGAATGGGGAGGGGGCTGGCAGGAAGTCTCTGTTTGTCCTATAAAACAGCGACACATCACTTCACTGCCCCTGCTCCCTCCTTCCTGCCGAGGCCTCTGGGTTGGTTCAAGATGGCATCATCCAGGGTCTCCTGCCACATGGTCTCTGAAAGCCCCTTCCCCCAGAGCTGCCTTCTCCCTTGTGCAGCTAGGTGCCTGGCACCCAGTGACAGCTGCTGATGGATTAGCCTGTAGCTCCACCTATCTTCTCTCCTTGGAGGGAAGGTCATCCATCCAGGCTGCTGGGGTCAGCCCCCAGCCAGGCCCTGGTTATGAGCTGACTCAGATAAATATAACATTTCTGGATGACCCAAAATCAGTACAAATATGACTTTGGACTCTGCAGAATACTTCTTCTCACATAGGCTACAGTGGACTTTGGTGCGTGTCTGGAATTTGTAGGCCCTAGGAAAGTAAAACTAGCCCATGTGCTCCCTATCCCCATAAGAGAATAATGGAATAAACACTGTAAAGCACACTGACTTTCCCTGGCATGTTTCTTCCCACTGTATAAAGCCTATTCCATGTCACCACCCAATTCTGCATAAGTCCTGCCACACCATTCACTTTGTAGCTACTCCTAGACTGCGCACGCCAGGAATCTCCCCTGCACAGCCCACACATGTGTGCACACGCATGTACACATGTGTCTGCATGTAACCAGCCCGGTGCCCCTTACTCCAGTTGCTGCGCAGCGGCCTAGTCAAGCTAGGGGGACACCAGTAAAATCCACACGCAGTCTCTTTCATCATGAGTTCACTGTGGGTGAGTCCCAACTTATGAGGCTCTCCCACAGTAAAAGCTCAACAAATAGGTGCTCAAAAAGCGAAAAATCTGGGCGGCTCAGAGTGTCAGAACCACCTTCTAACGCTAGTGCTCTTCACATTCCTAGATAACCTCATACCTCTTGGACTCCTTGAACTGTGACTCTTGGATCCACTTTTCTTCATCCTCAGCAGTGCTTCCCTTGTTGGTATCGTCACAGCGTTTGGTTTCTCTTACGGTGTATGAATGAGTAATATACACTTATTTTTCCAGCCTCACAATACCAGTGTTGAATCTCAGAACGCATAATAGCATTTTGACTTCTGCTATCCAAGGATTAACTCCTTCAAAACTTAAATCGTATTGATGGAGCAAGGACTCGAACGAGACTTGCTCGGAAAACAATCCTCTCGATTTAACTCACTAGCGAATTACTAACGACGTGTTTTGTGATTAATAATACGCATTTCAGTTACATACGGGAGAAATTGAAGCTTGCCTACGTGTTTACTAACTGCAATAACATGAACGTAGGACTAAAATGCATTCTAACACGGGATCTTTACTGCGCATGCGTCTACTGCATCTATGTAGTGTGACGTGCTGACGCTTGGAGGGAAATTCTTGCGCTTGCGCAAAGAACTAAAAATGGCTGCTTAAAAGCTCACATGCATGGCACCTGCTTGTTGGAATTAGAAAATAAGTTTTATGCAAATGCAGAAAGAGAAATAATAAATGGTATGGGCTAGAGTAGAGGTTGGTGGTATACAGTCAAATCATTTATTTTTGAGAATAACATTCTCTCTTTTGACTTTATTATCAGTACGTATTTGGGCCTGTCAAAGTTGTCCGAGTCGAGCAGACTGACGTTGTGCGACGCATGCGCCCTGGTGTGGAAGTTCGGACAGATGACTAAGGACTTGCCACGCGTCCAAGGTCGGCGGAGATGTGCCCTGGGAACATGAGGGTGAAGAGTTCATATGAATGAACTGTATTCAGAAAGTTGATACATTTGTATTAATAAAGTTTAAAGATGTATGGGAAAGGAAGGGCGGAATAAAAGTTTGAGGGGAGGAGTTTGGGAAACAATGGTTTAAAGAAATAAATGAAGTGTAAGTATGGTGTGATGATCATCCCCCCCTCGCCTGTCCAATCAGAAGTTAGAATTTTGCAAAATCGAAACATTAATGGGTGGTACATGGTAATAGAAAGGTATAATTGAAGTAGTTTGGTTAGTTAGTTAGCTAAGCTTGTTGGGATCAGAAACAATTCGGAGCTTGGGATGCTGTTGGTGCTGGGGGTGGTGCTGATGCTCTGAATGCTGATGAAGAAATCGAATGCAGAACCATCTACTTAATTTGGGTGGGTTAGAAGAAGATCGCGGAAGAACCATGAGGAGGAAGAGAGTGCCAGAGAGGGGTGTGACGTAGTCGTCGGTATCTAGAGAGGTGAAGTATACCTCATACCTCTTGGACTCCTTGAACTGTGACTCTTGGATCCACTTTTCTTCATCCTCAGCAGTGCTTCCCTTGTTGGTATCGTCACAGCATTTGGTTTCTCTTACGGTGTATGAATGAGTAATATACACTTATTTTTCCAGCCTCACAATACCAGTGTTGAATCTCAGAACACATAATAGCATTTTGACTTCTGCTATCCAAGGATTAACTCCTTCAAAACTTAAATCGTATTGATGGAGCAAGGACTCGAACGAGACTTGCTCGGAAAACAATGCTCTCGATTTAACTCACTAGCGAATTACTAACAACGTGTTTTGTGATTAATAATACGCATTTCAGTTACATACGGGAGAAATTGAAGCTTGCCTACATGTTTACTAACTGCAATAACGTGAACGTAGGACTAAAATGCATTCTAACACGGGATCTTTACTGCGCATGCGTCTACTGCATCTACGTAGTGTGACGTGCTGACGCTTGGAGAGAAATTCTTGCGCTTGCGCAAAGAACTAAAAATGGCTGCTTAAAAGCTCACATGCATGGCACCTGCTTGTTGGAATTAGAAAATAAGTTTTATGCTAATGCAAATACAGAAAGAGAAATAATAAATGGTATGGGCTAGAGTAGAGGTTGGTGGTATACAGTGAAATCATTTATGTTTGAGAATAACATTCTCTCTTTTGACTTTATTATCAGTACGTATTTGGGCCTGTCAAAGTTGTCCGAGTCAAGCAGACTGACGTTGTGCGACGCATGCGCCCTGGTGTGGAAGTTCGGACAGATGACTAAGGACTTGCCACGCGTCCAAGGTCGGCGGAGATGTGCCCTGGGAACATGAGGGTAAAGAGTTCATATGAAGGAACTGTATTCAGAAAGTTGATACATTTGTATTAATAAAGTTTAAAGATGTATGGGAAAGGAAGGGAGGAATAAAAGTTGGAGGAGAGGAGTTTGGGAAACAATGGTTTAAAGAAATAAATGAAGTATAAGTATGGTGTGATGATCATCCCCCCCTCGCCTGTCCAATCAGAAGTTAGAATTTAGCAAAATCGAAACATTAATGGGTGGTACATGGTAATAGAAAGGTATAATTGAAGTAGTTTGGTTAGTTAGTTAGCTAAGCTTGTTGGGAGCAGAAACAATTCGGAGCTTGGGATGCTGTTGGTGCTGGGGGTGGTGCTGATGCTCTGAATGCTGATGAAGAAATCGAATGCAGAACCATCTACTTAATTTGGGTGGGTTAGAAGAAGATCGTGGAAGAACCACGAGGAGGAAGAGAGTGCCAGAGAGGGGTGTGACGTAGTCGTCGGTATCTAGAGAGGTGAAGTATCTTGTCCTGATTCCTGTCCTGAAGCCTTTGTCTCCTGATCTGTCCTGGGGACTCTTGCCAGCCCTTTGGCCAGGGGGTTGGTCTTCACACCATATTTGGTAAATATAAAATTCATCGTCTTGATAAATGCTCTTCTCTCTCTATCCTCTTCTTTCTGAGCATAGTTGTTGTGTGAAATCTGAATTACTGTTATTTCTAATGAATTTTGATTGAATTTGGCACTCTTGTGAATGAGAGTGTTTGTACTGAACCGCTTTGAGATTGTTCCCAAACAATTAATTTAGATAAAGATTAAAAAATTTCTGAGTCTGTGATTATTTTAATCAAGAAATGTTTAATCAAATCATGTTAATTATCACCATCAACTAGTTCCACCTAAATGGTCCATTGACCAGAGGAAAGAATTATTTGATCAGTGAAAGGTTTAGTTAGAGAGGAAATAACTAGATCATGAGGTATGAGAATTATAAAACTATAAAGGTTTTCCAGTGGTCTACTTGGTGATAGAGTGCGAGAGAGTTATATGGGCCCAGGTGAGTATATGGTAGTTGGAGTATCTGTTACTAGTACGCCGCTGGATCAGTTTTCTGGTAGCAGAGCTATGGTTTTTAGTGACTAGTTTGGTGATAAGTATAGATTATTGATTTTTGATTCATGTTTTAACAAAAGAGTTACCGTCCTGTTTTTATGTCGTCTGGAAAATTCCCGGGGAATGAATAGCGGGTGGCGATAGAAACCACAATGCAGTGAGGTTACTCGTCTGTTGGAATAACACTGAGGAGCTAAGGAAAGCTAGCAGTGTTAAAGTAGGGACTATTTTCTGTGTAGAAGTGAGAGCGATTGATAGCAAAGAGTTCGCTAGTGAAACTTTAGGCGTTATATCACCTAGTAAGGGTAACCCTAAAGGAGTAGTAGGTTCTTCTAAGCTAAATTGACAGCAAAAGGAGTTCGCTGGTGAAACAATCGGTCTCAGAATTCCCTAACGGGTGACACCGAAGGAGTAGCAGGTTCTCTGGAGCTTAGGTGAAGAGTAAGCGGAAGGTTTTACTCGCAGTGAAAAGAAATAGACTATCCTTTGATTTAGTGGAACAGACAGAGTAGTGAATGTTTTTACGTCGTTATTAACAAAGAATTTTAAGGAGCATATAGAGAAATAAAGTTTTGTATTACCTTGCAAAGGGAGGGTCAGTTGCCGGAGTGGTACTGACGTCACTGTGAGCCGAGCTGGGATTGGTAGATACAGCGGGCGTGTGACCAGAGGAGCTTTGTAAAGGAGGGGTGAGAAATCATAGGAGTTGGACTGACGTCACAGAGAGCCGCGCTGGGATTGGTAGACACAGCTGGCGGGTGACAAGAGCTGTATTGTAAAGGAGGGGTCAGTAGTGAGGAGCGGAACTGATGTCAGGAAAAGGCCACACTGGCATTGGACAGAGTACGAGTGTGAGCCTGATTTGATTGGATTGTCAGTTGGAAGCCGCGCTAGAATTGGTGAAGAGAAGATTGTATGCAGGAGTTTGATTTGACAGTAAGTGCAAGACGTACAGGAAGGAAATTTCAAGGGTTTGCAGAATACAATTTCCTACACCGATCATTTTTTAAGAAAATAAAGAATTTCTTTGTAAAAGATAAGCCAGTGTTGACTAGAGAGGGACTTCCTATTCCACCACCGAAGACACCAGCATCTTTCATGATGATGGAGAGAGGATATCATACTTGCGTGTGGTTGGAAAACTGGACAGAGTACACGAAGGATGATGGTGTGTTAGCGTTTCCTAAAGATGGTACGTTTAATGGGAGGATTCTTCAGAATTTGAGATTAAAAATGAATGAGTTAGAACCTAGACCTAGGTTAACTCAATATGAGGCTTTGGAAGAATGGGAGACTGAATCATATGAACGAGAGAAATGCAGAGGTGGAAGATATAGAGGATTTTTCCCGAGACACTTGCATGAGTCACGAGAAGGGCAGATGAAACAGTGGAAGAGAGCTATGGCATCAGAAGGGTTATATCCAGTGTTGATGGTTGAGGAACAATCTGGAGGAAAGTGTAAGTAGAAAACAAAACATTTGAACACAGCGGGATATGGTGAATCAGATGATGAGTTACTGGAGGATATTTTAGTGAAAAATCCACCACCGTATCAAAGAAGCAGCTAGTAAGGTTGTCCCAAGTGCGCCAGTAATGGGAATACCATTAACTCCACAGATTTTACATGAGACATCATACAATAGAGTGTTGCAAGATAGTGAAAGAGAAGCTTTGAATAAAACTAGGGAAGAACTAGTTCAAAGGATAAGTCAATTGAATTTAAATACTGAAGCTTTAACAGTACCAGTAACCACTGGTCCAGTAATCCCATTATATGGGGATAATAAGATTTCCCAGAAACCACAACTTGTGACAGTTCCATTAAATAGTCCTAGAAAAGAGATAGTAATCACAGACGATCAGGTAAGCGAAAGTGAGTCAGTTATTTCATTAATGGATCTCCCTATTGTGGAACCTCACGTGGAAACTCCAAAGAGAGTTACGCATATGTATTTGAGAGAAAGAAGACCTTTAGTTCCGGCTGGAACTACAGGCACATCAGTAGTCACCTCTGAAGAAATAGAAAGGTGGGCTCAGGAAAGAGATAATAAGAACCCAAAACCAAAGCTTTTAGATATCAGCAGATTAAAAGTGGAATTGGAAAAAATGATGACCGGGTGTGTAGGTACAGAAAGATTAAACGTTTACAATGATGAGGAATTATTGTTTTTATGTAAGAGTATAACTAGGAGAGCAAGAATATTTCATGAGAGACTAACTGAAGTTGCTTCGGAGATTGGAATAGACATAGGGAAATCAAAATTGTTACAGAAACCCTATCTAGTGGATTTTACTGATAAAGATTTAGAAAGCGTAAATGCTTCAGGAAAAAGGCTGCAGATAAAAGAATTAATGAACATTTTGCGAAAGTGGGGAGATATTGATAAATGGAGAATTAGATGGATAAGAAAGAAAGAAGAAGTGCAAGCGAGAGAAGCAATAGCTGCATTTCCAATAAGAGAATCAGGAAAAGTGGAAAAATTGTGTCCAATGAGAGAGGTTCCAGGAGGTGGATATGTTCATGTCCCTTGGAGTAGACAAGATATTTTATGATTTACAAATGATTTCCCAAAATTAAGAGAAAAACCAGTTGAGTGGTACAAACAGGTAGAGAGGTTTGTGAAGGTTTCAAAGGTGTTACTGAAAGATTTGGATGGTCTATTTGATATAGTGGTACCTGCTCATTTATGGACAGAATGTAAGATTACAATTGATTGGCCTAATGAGGAGTATCCTAGAGGTGCAAAAACAGGAGCGCCTTCGGAAGAGGTGATGAAAAAGTATCACCAAGTGATTACGTATCTGAAAGGGAAAATCCCTCCTAAAGAAACAGATTGGGTAAAAATAGATAGAACAACTCAGGAACCAAATGAGCCTGTACATGCGAACTATGAACGGTTATTACAGGTGTTTAAGCAGTATAGTGGTTTCGAGAATATTGGTGACAAAGATATGGGACATTTTGTGTATCGGTTTGTATATGGATTGAAACTAAGGGTGGGCGGAATTTGCGGAGTTGCGTTCCGCGAAATTCCGCGAAACGGCAAGAAATCTCCGCGAGCACGCGGAATTTCGCGTGCTCGCGGAGATTTTGCTGCGCCCGTTTAATCCTGCCCTGCATATTTATCCACGAAGATGCCACCGTTTTGTACAATACCTCTACTCAACTGAAGTACTTTCTACTGGCTAATCAGTAAGTGCTACCTCGTTGGGTAAATGTATAGTGCCTTTCCTACACTACAGCTGCCTAAAGGCCCAGAAGAATTGTCTCCAGTGACCTTGTGTGTCTGTAACTTTGCCACCCGCCGGAAAGTCGCCGGGGTCTTTTAGTAAGCTGACCATCATTGTGGGGAAAGGGCGGGAAGCCGTTGCATACCGCTAGTGTATGTGGCGCGGGGCCAATCGGGCGGGGCTTTCATGCGAGTTCACAACATGCCACTTGTTTATAAAGGGTCAGAGCGCGATCTGAGCAGCAGATGAGGAGAAAGAACCTCCTGGTCACTGGACCTACACGGGGATTGCGCTCGAGAAAATCAAGGATGCAAAGACCTCCAGCAGGGATTACAGCTAATGTTTGACGGTAGATATGGGCAGAAAGCACTCCTGCTTAGCCTCGACCTTGCTCACGAATTTGTTTGTGCTGATTAATGCGTTACAGAATTTGAGCTTCGACTCGGGCACCTGCTTTATTTATATCTGTAAGTGCTTCCTGTTGAGGTTTAATTTTTGTGACAGGAGCATCGTGCCAGAATGAATCCTGCCCGGCATATTTATCCACGAAGATGCCACCATTTTGTGCAATACCTCTACTCAACTGGAGTACTTTCTACTGGCTAATCAGTAAGTGCTACCTCGTTGGGTAAATGACTGTATAGTGCCTTTCCTACACTACAGCTGCCTAAAGGCCCAGAAGAGTTGTCTCCAGTGACCTTGTGTGTCTGTAACTTTGCCACCCGCCGGAAAGTCGCCGGGGTCTTTGAGTAAGCTGTCCATCATAGTGGGGAAAGGGCGGGAAGCCGTTGCATACCGCTAGTGTATGTGGCGCGGGGCCAATCGGGCGGGGCTTCCATGCGAGTTCACAACATGCCACTTGTTTATAAAGGGTCAGAGCGCGATCTGAGCAGCAGATGAGGAGAAAGAACCTCCTGGTCACTGGACCTACACGGGGATTGCGCTCGAGAAAATCAAGGATGCAAAGACCTCCAGCAGGGATTACAGCTAATGTTTGACGGTAGATATGGGCAGAAAGCACTCCTGCTTAGCCTCGACCTTGCTCACGAATTTGTTTGTGCTGATTAATGCGTTACAGAATTTGAGCTTCGACTCGGGCACCTGCTTTATTTATATATGTAAGGGCTTCCTGTTGAGGTTTAATTTTTGTGACAGGAGCATCGTGCCAGAATGAATCCTGCCCGGCATATTTATCCACGAAGATGCCACCGTTTTGTGCAATACCTCTACTCAACTGGAGTACTTTCTACTGGCTAATCAGTAAGTGCTACCTCGTTGGGTAAATGACTGTATAGTGCCTTTCCTACACTACAGCTGCCTAAAGGCCCAGAAGAATTGTCTCCAGTGACCTTGTGTGTCTGTAACTTTGCCACCCGCCGGAAAGTCGCCGGGGTCTTTGAGTAAGCTGTCCATCATAGTGGGGAAAGGGCGGGAAGCCGCTGCATACCGCTAGTGTATGTGGCGCGGTGCCAATCGGGCGGGGCTTCCATGCGAGTTCACAACATGCCACTTGTTTATAAAGGGTCAGAGCGCGATCTGAGCAGCAGATGAGGAGAAAGAACCTCCTGGTCACTGGACCTACACGGGGATTGCGCTCGAAAAAATCAAGGATGCAAAGACCTCCAGCAGGGATTACAGCTAATGTTTGACGGTAGATATGGGCAGAAAGCACTCCTGCTTAGCCTCGACCTTGCTCACGAATTTGTTTGTGCTGATTAATGCGTTACAGAATTTGAGCTTCAACTCGGGCACCTGCTTTATTTATATATGTAAGTGCTTCCTGTTGAGGTTTAATTTTTGTGACAGGAGCATCGTGCCAGAATGAATCCTGCCCGGCATATTTATCCACGAAGATGCCACCGTTTTGTGCAATACCTCTACTCAACTGGAGTACTTTCTACTGGCTAATCAGTAAGTGCTACCTCGTTGGGTAAATGTATAGTGCCTTTCCTACACTACAGCTGCCTAAAGGCCCAGAAGAATTGTCTCCAGTGACCTTGTGTGTCTGTAACTTTGCCACCCGCCGGAAAGTCACCGGGGTCTTTGAGTAAGCTGTCCATCATAGTGGGGAAAGGGCGGGAAGCCGCTGCATACCGCTAGTGTATGTGGCGCAGTGCCAATCGGGCGGGGCTTCCATGCGAGTTCACAACATGCCACTTGTTTATAAACGGTCAGAGCGCGATTTGAGCAGCAGATGAGGAGAAAGAACCTCCTGGTCACTGGACCTACACGGGGATTGCGCTCGAAAAAATCAAGGATGCAAAGACCTCCAGCAGGGATTACAGCTAATGTTTGACGGTAGATATGGGCAGAAAGCACTCCTGCTTAGCCTCGACCTTGCTCACAAATTTGTTTGTGCTGATTAATGCGTTACAGAATTTGAGCTTCAACTCGGGCACCTGCTTTATTTATATCTGCAAGTGCTTCTTCCACCCCGAATTCCGTTCTGCCGCGGATCGCGGAAGTTTCGACATTTCCGCGTTCCGCGCGGAACGCGGAAATGCCGAAGTTTCGCAAGTTCCGCGAGCGGAACGGAATTTGCCGCCCACCCTTAATTGAAACCAGAAATTAGTCAGATGATACAGCAGCACATGTTGTGTTGGCAAAGCAAGACAGTGGATGAGATTCTAAAGTACGCAAAATATTGCGGAGATGACATTGAGGCCAGGCGTAGGAAACTAAAGGAGCAAATGATGTGGGCACAAGTAAAATTGGCAGAGCAGCAGGAAGAGAAAGCAAATGACCAAAGTAATAATCAAGTGAAAGAACAGAGTCAGAATAATCAAGGAGGGAATGGTAATAAATTTAAGGGGCGAATGGACAGAGAAGAAGCGAAAAAGAAGTTTCCTTGTCATGCGTGCGGAAAGCTTGGACATTGGAAGAACGAGTGTAAGAGTATTCAGAATAATAAGAATAATAATGGGCCAAATCAAAATTTAATCCCACAGATGCAGAATGAAGTACTTATGAATCAGCAGCAACAGGTAGTTACTCCACAATATCAGGTGCCACCAGCTCCAATGCCAAATTTTGTGAACCATCAAAGTTTCAGTGCGAACACCGGATTTCAAGGAGAAAGTGGTAGGAATAACAGAACAATTGCACAATATTTTTTACAGAATGATGAAGAATATTCAGATACCGCACAATGACGGTGCCTGAGGGGGGAGGAAGAGGAGTGCGTGCTTGGCGCATCATTTCCGGTAGATAAGTCAGGTCCATTCGTTGATGGGAGAGTAGAAGGTAGAGACATTACTTTCCTATTGGATACTGGTGCTACCAGGTCTACTGTGAGAACAGCAGACATCCCAACCCTACCCCTCTCGGGAGAGACAATCCAAGTAGTAGGCGTATCCAACCAACAGATTAGAACCCCTATCACAAAGCCAATGGAGGTGCACATTGGAAACTTCAAAGAAATGCACCAATTTGTAGTATGCGATTCCAGTCCCGTAAATCTGTTGGGGAGAGATCTTTTGTGCAAGATGAATTGCACGATTTATTGTACACCGGATGGTGTTGCTTTTCAAACCCCCGATGAGGATGTTGTCTATAAAATGATGCCTATCAAACAGGGAACAGAAGTAGATGAAATGTTTTCATTAATAACTGAGAATGAATTGCCAGAAGAATTAAGAACGACAGTAAATCCAGAGGTGTGGGATTTTACAGGAAAAGACATTGGGCTAATGAAGAATATAGACCCAGTTAAAGTGACAGTGAAGGAAGGTGCAGTGTATCCAAATACCCGACAGTACAAAATGAGTCCAGAAGTAAAAGCAGGAATTATTCCAGAAATTGAACGTATGGTTAAACAAGGTATTTTAAAAGAAGTGATGGGTAGTCCCTGTAATTCGCCAATAATGGGACTGAAAAAGCCTAACGGAAAATACAGAATAGTGCAAGACCTACGGAAAATAAATAAAATTGTAATTCCCTGTTGTCCAATTGTGCCAAATCCAGCAGTGATCCTTTATCAGATACCGTGGAATGCAGGATGGTTTACAGTAATTGATTTATGTCAAGCGTTCTTTTCCATTCCTTTACACCCAGACAGCCAGTATCTTTTTACGTTTAAGTTTGAAGATCGTATTTATGCATGGTGTTGTGTTCCTCAAGGGTACACAGAGAGTCCTTCAATTTTCAATCAGATTTTGAAAAAGTGGTTGGAATCGTTGATCATGCCTGGAAATTCTGTTCTGGTTCAGTACATTGATGACCTATTGGTGGCAGCAAAAACATGAGAATATTGTGTCACAGATACAATTGCATTACTGAACCATTTGGCTGAAGGAGGACACAAAGTGTCTCCAGAAAAATTACAATTCTGTCGACAAGAAGTAAGATATTTAGGGCATAAAATAGAAAGAGGAGTTAGAAAAGTGACACCGGAAAGAATAAAAATAATCAAAGAAATGCAATTGCCACAGACTCAGAGACAAATGAGAATGTTTCTTGGAGTATTTGGATATTGTAGGCAATGGATTAATGGTTTTTCTATGTTAGCAAAGCCATTAACACAGATGATCCGGAAACAAGCAAAAGATCCAATTGATTGGAATGATGACTGCATAGAGGCATTTGTGAAATTAAGAAATTGTTTGTGTGAGGCTCCGGCTTTGGGCATGCCTGATTATTCAAAAGATTTTCCTTTGTTCTGTTGTGGAAGAGAAAATTGTGCACTTTCAGTTTTAACACAGAGACATGGATTGAGTCGACGTCCAGTGGCATATTTTTCAGCCACATTGGACCCAGTAGCTTCAGCATTGCCTGGTTGCTTAAAAGCAGTAGCTGCTACTTGTATGAGTCTGGAGCAAAGTGAGTCAATAGTGATGGGACATCCAGTGAAAGTCTTTGTTCCACACTCAGTCGAAATTCTTTTGACAAGAACAAGAACACAGCACCTTATCCCTAGTCGTTTGACAAGGTACGAAAGAGTGATTTTGGGAGCTGAGAATGTGACTGTAATAAGATGTACAATTCTGAACCCAGCCACTCTATTGCCAGACACCTGCGATGAAGAAGTGAAAGATGAAAGTGATCATGATTGCTTGGACGTGACTGAGTTATGCACGAAGCCCTGCCCAGATATAACAGAGACACCTTTGAAAGAGGCTGATCATGAGTTATTTGTAGACGGCTCCTGCCTTAGGACACCAGAAGGAGGTCTAAGTGCTGCATATGCTGTTTGTAAAATGTCGGGGGTAATTGAAGCATCCTGTTTACCTGGGGTCAAGTCTGCACAAGAAGCTGAACTGATTTCTTTAACCATGGCATGTAAAAAGGGGAAAAATTGGAGAGTAACCATATTTACGGATAGCCAATATGGTTTCGGGATTGTGCATGACTTTGGCCAGCTTTGGATGCAAAGGGGATTTCTGACTTCCTCAGGATCTCCTATCAGAAACAGCAAAAATGTAAAGGATTTATTGGAAGCAATACAATTGCCAAAAGAGATAGCAGTTGTAAAATGCACTGCACATCACTCAGGAAATGACTATGTGACTGCTGGCAATAATTATGCTGACCAAGTGGCGAAATACTGTGCTAAAAATGCAGTAGCCATAAACAGAAAAATTGAAACGGGTGAAACCAGATGCCAACTTATGTACTTCTCAGTACCAGAAACATGGGATGAGATTAGACAATTGCAGGAAGAAGTTGAGGAAAAGGAAAAGGAAATCTGGATAAAGGCAGCCTGTACCAAAAGACCACATGATGAGGTATGGGTGTATCTAGATGGAAGACCAGTCATACCAGATTGTTTGCTTTCAAAAATGGCGAGAGTATACCATGGAGCAACACACATAGGCAGAGATTCAATGATCAGGCTATTCAGATAGAGTTGGTATAATCCAAGGTTCAGGGTAGTCACAGAGAGCCTTTGCCAAAGATGCTTAAACTGTCAACAGCAGAACCCAGGTAGAAAGACAGTGGTAAGCTGGGGAAAAATCGGAAAAGCAGAAGGACCCTTCACCAGATTGCAGTTAGATTTCATTGAATTAATCCGTGCAATGGATTGAAATACGTACTTGTCATAGTATGCCTTTTCTCAAGATGGGTGGCGGCCTACCCTACTAGAAGAAATGACAGTCTTACAGTTGCAAAATTGTTGTTGAGGGAGTTAGTGCCACGATTTGGTTTTCCGGTCACTTTGGAATCAGATAGAGGCCCTCATTTTAATAATGAAATAATTTGATTAATCTGTGCTGCGTTTAACATTGAACAAAAACTGCACTGTGCTTATCGTCCAGAGGCTTCTGGAGTTGTTGAGCAAATGAATGGCACAATCAAGTCAAGATTGGGAAAGGTGTGTGCATCCACAAAGCTGAAATGGCCAGATGCATTACCTCTTGTATTGATGGGTCTCAGAAGTATTCCAGACAGAAAAACAGGAATGAGTCCACATGAGCTTCTCATGGGAAGAGCCATGAGACAGGCATTTATTCCTGGAAATAAACTAATGAGTATAACTGATGATCTGGTATTGGACTATTGCAAAGGATTGGCTGAAATGATGCGTCCTATCTCTCACCAGGTTGGAGAAGACACAGTTGAAAGACAGCCAGATCAAGCGCATGATTTGAATCCTGGAGATTGGGTGCTGGTAAAGAAACACGCAAGAAAGTCGTGCCTAGCACCAAGGTGGGATAAACCGCGGCAAGTCATACTAGTCACTACCACAGCAGTGAAGTGTGCAGGTTTGCCTAATTGGATTCATGCCAGCCATACCAGAAGAGTTCCGAACCCATCAGATCAACAAGAGTCACCACTGACTGAGCAGGCTGAAGTGTCATGAGTTGTAAACTGTGAAATTGAAGAATCTAGAGTGATAGATTCTGAAAGACAACCATATGACGAACAGCCCGAGATAAGTCAGGAAGAATGGATCCCAGTGATTGAAATAATTGATGATGTTGTTGAAACCAGAAGAAGAACAGAACTGAAAAGACAGGAACATAGTCAGGAAGAGACAGGGGAAGAAGAACACACTCAGGTAAAAACAGAAAGTGACACAAACAGACCTGAGGAGGGAAAAATAGAAGAACACGTTCAGGCGGAAGAAGAAAAGCTTGAATTGAGACCTGAACAGGACCAGATAGAGTTAGAAGAACAAGTTCAGGCAGAAGAAGAAAGGTTTGAACTAAGTCCTGAACAAGGTCAGATAGAATTAGAAGAACAAGCTCAAGAAGAAGTAGAACAAAATACAGTAGAACCTGAGCAGGAGGAAGCAAGAGAAGGTACAAGCACAGAAAACAGAGAAACAGAACAGATTGTGCCTAAGATAAATTAAATAAAAAGAACTATACAAGGAGATAAAGAAGGTGAAAACGCTGTACAAATCAAAAGAGTCAGAAAGGGAGACTATTGGCCAACTGGAGTAAAGAAACTAAAATATCATTTGAGAAAATCTGAAAAGAAACCAGAGCAAGTGAGCAAAATCACAAGTCAAACAAAACCTAAACAAACCTTAGCAAAAATAACTCGAAGAAGTCCAAGGTTGAGAAATTTAAACAGGAGATACAAGGCTCCAGAGTGGACCTACGTCATTCTCGAAGAATTTGAGTCCCTGGATCTGTCTGATGAGACAGAAGAGGTTCATATTGCACAAATTGATGAAAGCAAATTGAAACCTCCTTAAGAACAAAAAGGAAGGCTAAGACTGAAAAAGAAAAAAGATAAGAGAAAAGGAATTTTCTCAGGAACAAAATGGCAGATGTTGAAGTTATCGGAAAACCAAAATATGGACTAAAAGGAAAGTGTTTTAGATTTTGTTTTTGTAGTATTTTATTAGCAGTATTATTAATATGATTATTCCTAACAGTAGAGGTACCTTTTATAATGAAGACAAGTGATAAAAATAACACAGATACTAATGTTAAGGTGGATAGAACAAGAGAAACTAAAATAGAAATAGGGGTAGAAGATGAAGCAAACTATCATAATGAATCAGATTATAATACGTCCTCTAATGTGTTTATTAAGTTGTTGTTTCAATATGTTAGTACTATGGAGATTAATAACTGCTACGTGTGTATGAAGTTACCCTCATCAGTATCAGAAGGAATGACTTATCACCATATACCCTTAACTTATGGTGTGTCATGTAGTATCTTATCAAGTTTATTTTATGCTACAGGGAGACTTCAGTAATTTTATTCTAATTCGATGTAATATTTTCTGAATTACCGATTAGAAGGAATATGAATCCAGTAGTTAGTAGTAAAAACGCACAGTTTTTGGGTGAATTTTTCATAACAATGAGGTCAATAGATTTAGTTCAAGCACATAGAGACAATCTAACATGTATTTTAAGAAAAGAAGAAAAAGAAAGGAGACAGAATTTAATGAGGAAGGCAACTACACAGAAAAACCATGTACCTCCATGGGTTGAGAAGGAGGGAATCTATGCAGGTGGCAAGGCTCATGCTGCGATGTCCCTGGACTTTGCGAAAATGGGAAAATTCTGCCTCCATAGGTTAAAGACAGAATATAACAATAATTACATTGGTTCCAGTGAATGTGAACATACCTTCCTAATACTAGGAGGATGGGGACTAAAAGGGGGAACTGATCCTGTGTTTCCAGGAGTGTATTATGTTTGTGGGAGCAATGCCTATTATAGGTTACCTGCAAAATGGTATGGAAGCTGTTATTTTGGAATAGTTTTTCCAAAAATGTATCATGTAGATAAAATCAGTGGAACCAATGGAAATTCTAATGGACTAACACGTAGAAGAAGAGCTAGTTTCTCTGAAATTGTAGGAGACATTTTTAGTGCACTGATACCCTCAGTTGGAGTCATTCTAAATTCACAGAAAATTTGTAAGTTATCAACCATAGTTGATCGACTTTCTACAGACACTGCAGGAGGTTTTTTAATGATTAACACGGAAATAGTTGCAATTAGATCTATGGTTTTACAGAACCGTCTTGCTCTTGATATATTGTTAGCAAAAGAAGGTGGAGTTTGTGGCATGTTGAAAGTTCAACATTGCTGCACTTAAATTCCGGACAAGAGCAGAGGAATTAAAGGATACGTTGAAAACATTACGGGAATGCATAAAGATTTGACCCAACTGGAGGTTGACAGTGTGTGGGGAAGACTAACAAAAAGTATAACATCAATAGGGAAATGGTTTGTTGATTTTGGAAGAAGTTTTATAGGTCAAATAATAATACCATTAGTTATGATAATGATGGTAGTAATGTTGGTAATAATTACATATAAAGGTTGTAGAAAAGGTACGAAAGAAAAGGTACACTTGGAGAGAAAGGGAAAGGGACAAACACGAAAGAGAAAATATGATGAAATACGTTTGGAAGAACTGAAGGGCAGGATATATAAGAAGATGCGAGATTTAAAAGGAAACACTATTGTTGATGGAAGTTGGGAGGACAATAGAGAAAACTGAGAAGTATTAAAGTTGGTATCTGGGAATGATGGGTAATTTTGTGATGGCTTAATATGCCATCAGAGAGGGGATTGATGGAGCAAGGACTCAAACGAGACTTGCTCGGAAAACAATCCTCTCGATTTAACTCACTAGCGAATTACTAACGACGTGTTTTGTGATTAATAATACGCATTTCAGTTACAAACGGGAGAAATTGAAGCTTGCCTACGTGTTTACTAACTGCAATAACATGAACGTAGGACTAAAATGCATTCTAACACGGGATCTTTACTGCGCATGCGTCTACTGCATCTACGTAGTGTGACGTGCTGACGCTTGGAGGGAAATTCTGGCAATTGTGCAAAGAACTAAAAATGGCTGCTTAAAAGCTCACATGCATGGCACCTGCTTGCTGGAATTAGAAAATAAGTTTTATGCTAATGCAAATGCAGAAAGAGAAATAATAAATGGTATGGGCTAGAGTAGAGGTTGGTGGTATACAGTGAAATCATTTATTTTTGAGAATAACATTCTCTCTTTTGACTTTATTATCAGTACGTATTTGGGCCTGTCAAAGTTGTCCGAGTCGAGCAGACTGACGTTGTGCGACACATGCGCCCTGGTGTGGAAGTTCGGACAGATGACTAAGGACTTGTCACGCGTCCAAGGTCGGCGGAGATGTGCCCTGGGAACATGAGGGTGAAGAGTTCATATGAAGGAACTGTATTCAGAAAGTTGATACATTTGTATTAATAAAGTTTAAAGATGTATGGGAAAGGAAGGGCGGAATAAAAGTGTGAGGGGAGGAGTTTGGGAAACAATGGTTTAAAGAAATAAATGAAGTATAAGTATGGTGTGATGATCATCCCCCCCTCGCCTGTCCAATCAGAAGTTAGAATTTTGCAAAATCGAAACATTAATGGGTGGTATATGGTAATAGAAAGGTATAATTGAAGTAGTTTGGTTAGTTGGTTAGCTAAGCTTGTTGGGAGCAGAAACTATTCGGAGCTTGGGATGCTGTTGGTGCGGGGGGTGGTGCTGATGCCCTGAATGCTGATGAAGAAATCGAATGCAGAACCATCTACTTAATTTGGGTGGGTTACAAGAAGATCACGGAAGAACCACGAGGAGGAAGAGAGTGCCAGAGAGGGGTGCGACGTAGTCGTTGGTATCTAGAGAGGTGAAGTATCTTGTCCTGATTCCTGTCCTGAAGTCTTTGTCTCCTGATCTGTCCTGGGGACCCTTACCAGCCCTTTGGCCAGGTGGTTGGTCTTCACACCATAATTGGTAAATATAAAATTCATCGTCTTGATAAATGCTCTTTTCTCTCTATCCTCTTCTTTCTGAGCATAGTTGTTGTGTGAAATCTGAATTACTGTTATTTCTAATGAATTTTGATTGAATTTGGCACTCTTGTGAATGAGGGTGTTTGTACTGAAACGCTTTGAGATGGTTCCCAAACAATTAATTTAGATAAAGATTTAAAAAATTTCCGAGTCTGTGATTATTTTATTCAAGAAATGTTTAATCAAATCATGTTAATTATCACCATCAACTAGTTCCACCTAATTGGTCCATTGACCAGAGGAAAGAATTATTTGATCAGTGAAAGGTTTAGTTAGAGAAGAAATAACTAGATCGTGAGGTATGAGAATTATAAAACTATAAAGGTTTTCCAGCGGTCTACTTGGTGATAGAGTGCGAGAGAGTTATATGGGCCCAGGTGAGTATATGGTAGTTGGAGTATCTGTTATTAGTACGCCGCTGGATCAGTATGTTTTCTGACATCTATTTCTACATTCATCCTGGCTGCTTCATTCTATTTCCCAAAAACCCACTCATATTATTCTTATCAACTAGAAACCTCGGTGTGCTCGTTAACTGCAGCATGTATTTTGAACAATTAATATAAAGCATAGCCTCTGTGGTCTGGGGCAGTTCTTAGGAACTGCTCGCATTGGCCCTTTCCCAATGCACAGTTCTTCATCAATATGCTGATAATGAGAAACTCCAACTCCTTCTAAAGCATTTAAGTAGCGTCTTAGGGGCATATTAACAAGGCGGCGATAAACAATTATCGCCGCTTTTGCGGCCGTTTTCGGCCGAAAAGCGGCGATAATTATATCGCCTTATCAGCAAAGACACGCTATCGCGTGTTTTGCTGATTTTGCTCCCGTTTCAGCACGCCTGACTTTGCATCGATAATGAGATGCAAAGTAGGCGTGTCTGTGGAAACAACATGGGTAAATATCGCGAAGGCAGCTTCGCGATATTTACAATGCGAGGAAGCGATTATTTTAATCGCGTTAAGTATGCTTTAACGCAGGAATTTAACGTCTGTTAAATTCCTGACTAAGGCATACTTAACATGGGGGTGGATTCTGTGGCTAAGACCACAGGCCCTATCATCTAGGATATCGCCGTTTTCCCATGGAAAACGGCGATATCCACGCTATCTCTGACATTTTTATCGCCTCGGCGATGCGCGTTGTTAATAACGCGCTAACCGGGCGATAAATTCCAGAGATAGCCGGCGATAAATATGCAAGCGCTAAGCGCGCTTTGCGATATTTATCGCCGGCCCTTGATAATATGCCCCTTAGTACTCACACTAGTGCTTACCAAAATATTCACCTTTAACACATGAACTCCTTTCAGTCTATGCAAGCCCACATCACCTCTACATGCCGACACTAGTCTGTTGTTTGTGTAGTTTGGAAGCTGGTTTTGGAAGCCCAACCCCCTCTGTCACTTTCCCCAGCTCACCCAGGGTCCCTGCAGCAGGCACAGGAGGCTTCAAGAGAGAGAGAAAGGGACGAAGGGGAATATTGAGAGCAAATGATCAGAGGGGGAGAATAGAGAGAGAGAATGGATGGATGGAAAGAAGTGATTATGCAAGAAGACAAAGGCATCTGGGATATTTAAGCATTTTTGTCAGGAGCTACTTTTGGTTCCCAAGTCCGGCCTTGCCCTTCACATTAGAAGTTATGTTACACTACATACCAGCCTTCAGCATGTCTACAGAATTAATCTGATTACTTTTTATATGCTCATTCCACTGTTTAATAACAGCATCCACTGCCTAAAAACGTCTTGCCTGATAAAGATTCAGCATCATTTGTACCTGATCACTCTTATATCTCTAAACCACTCACTGGATTGTGAGCTACTCCTCCAAGTTGTCTCTGTGAGAGAGGAATATCTTATACCAGGCTTTTGACTGCTCGGCTAATTCTCCTGCTTGCTTGCTGAGTACTCTTTAACACTGCCATCTACTGAAGATTTGAACGTGCCTAATGTTACCAGCTCTGAGGCTGGTCCCTTATTCCTTGATAATTCTTTACAAACCAGGTTCATTTTCTATGTTTAGTATGAGGATCCTTAATAAATAGTCCAAAAACAATCAAAATGCTCTGAGAAACTCCTAAAACTATTTTTAACCTTTGCCACTTTCACAACCAAGCGTCACTTACCAAAATGTAACTAATTCAAACATATTGGGGCAGATTTATTAAACATAGTGGCGTGCTGCTGCTATCTCCCACTGCACTAGGCTGCCTAGTACCAGTCACAAACCTTTGTATCATAGAGCAAAGATGGTTGCCTGATGTCCAGTGCAGGCTTTGTAGTGGAAGGATACTCTTCCAGTACAAAATTCTATGCTTAGACACTCTTTTTAGCATTCCCTTCATGCAAAGTAATAGCACAGGCAACGCAGAGCAATACTCATGCTACTTTCAGGACAACTTTCCATCATAAAACGTTTTGCGCTGGAAAATAAATACTTTATCAAGACTTTGTACTGGTCTGAGTGATTTTGAGGCATCACAAAGCCTTGCTAAGCCTACCCCTTTATATATACTTCCCACTGAAGAACACATACATGCTCAGCAGTTTTTATCCACTTCCAGATAAGTAATACATTTCGACCCTCTTTCAAGTGTTGGATGCAGTGGCGTCACTAGTCGGGTGCGGGGGGTGCGGACCGCACCGGGTGACACCATCACATGGGGTGACACCTTTCCCAAATGAGACTATTTACTAAATAGTCTCATTTGGGAAAGGTGTCCGCACTGGGTGACACCAACCCTAGTGACGCCGCTGGTTGGATGCATGTCCTCCCACATCTGGACTTAGACTTAAAACACATAAAGTTTGCTTAAAATCTTTAAAAATTATAATAAAAGTTTGCCATTTCTCTAGACTTCAACATGTTGAATAAAATACATATCCCTGCTCTACAATAATCAATCAATCAATCAATCAATCAATCAATCAATCAATCAGGGGAATTGTAAGTGCACTACTCACCAATGAGGGTCTCAAGGCGCTGTGGTGGGGTTAAGCAGTTCCATTCAGTCGAAGAGCCAGGCCTTGAGTGTCTTCCTGAAGATGTTCAGGGAGGGGGCGCATCTGATGTCGATCTGGAGCTCGTTCCAGGTCTTGGCCATGATGTAGGAGAAAGCTCTTCCCCCTGTTCTGGCTCTGCGGACCCACGGGATTTCGGCGGGGGCAAGGTCGGCGGATCAGAGGTTTTGCTTGGGTGCGTGGAAGGAGATTCTCTCATTGAGGTATTGGGGTCCGGTGTTGTGAAGGCATTTGTAGGCGTGGGTGAATTTCTTGAAGGTGATTCTCTTTTTTATGGGGAGCCAGTGGAGGTTCCGCAGGTGTTGGGTGATGCGCTCGTATCGAGGGATGCCGAGGACGAGTCTGGCTGCGGTGTTCTGTATGGTCTGGAGTTGGCGGAGAAGAGACTGGCGTAGAGGGTGTTTCCATAGTCCAGTCTGCTGGTAATGAGTGCGTGGGTGACGGTCTTCCTTGATTCGGGGGGGATCCATTTGAAGGTCTTTTGGAGGATGCAGAGGGTGTTGAAGCAGCTGGAGGCGGCGGCGTTGATCTGTCGGGTCAAGGAGAGGGAGGAGTCAAGTACAATGCCTAGGTTATGGGCGTGATCCTTGGGAGTGGGAGGGCTGCCGAGGGTGGTGGGCTACCAGGTGTTGTCCCATGCAGAGGGGGAGGGTCCGAGCACGAGGACCTCTGTCTTCTCTGAGTTGAGCTTCAGGCAGCTGTTGCTCATCCAGGATGCAACGTCCTTCATTCCTTCCTGGAAGTTGAGTCTGCTGGTGATGGGGTCCTTGGTGAGGGAGAGGATGAGCTGCGTCTCATCAGCGTAGGATACTATGCTGAGTCCGAGGTGTCTGATGATGGCGGCGAGGGGGGTAATGTAGATGTTGAAGAGCATGGGGCTGAGTGACGATCCTTGGGATACTCCGCAGTTGATTTCTGTTGGTTCAGAGAGGAAGGGTGGCAGTCTAATTCTTTGGGTTCTGCCGGTGAGGAAGGAGCGTATCCAGTCGAGGGCGGTTCCCTGTATTCCGGCGACGCGGAGTCTGGCGGTGAGTGTGCGGTGGGAGACGGTGTTGAACGCTGCAGAGAGGTCGAGTAGGATCAGGGCCGAGGTGTGTCCTTGGTCGAGGAGGGTGCAGATGTCATCTGTGGCGGCGAGTAGAGCGGTCTCTGTGCTGTGGTTGCTGCGGAATGTGGATTGGGAGGGGTCGAGGATGGAGTTTTCTTCGATGAATCTTGTCAGCTGGGCATTGACTTCTCAGTGACTTTGGCCGTGAACGGGAGGAGGGAGATGGGTCGGTAGTTCTTGAGGTCCGTGGGATCTGCTGAGGGCTTCTTGAGCAGGGGTCTGACTTCTGCGCGTTTCCAGTCGTCGGGATAGATGCCGATCTTGAAGGTGGCGTTGATTGTGCGTCATAGTTCTGGAGCGATGGCGGTGGCGGCTCTGTGGAAGATGTGCGGCGGGCAGGGGTCTGTGGGGGCTCCTGAGTGGATGCCTTTCATGGTTGAGTTGGTGTCTTCGATGGTTACAGGGGTCCAGGAGGAAATGGTGGGCTGGCTGGCGTTGCTGGAGGAGGATGTGGTTTCGGCGGTCAGGCTTCTTGTCGTTGAAATTGTCGTAGAGGCCCTTGATTTTCAGATGGAAGTAGGATCCGAGCTTGTTGCAGAGGTCCTTGGAAGGGGTGATGTCCGTAGTTTCGCTGGGGGTTGGTGAATTCCTAGATGATGCTGAAAGGTTCCTTCAAGTTGCTGGAGTTGGCGAGGATCTTGTTTTGGATGAAGGTCCTTTTGGTGGATCTCATGCGTTGGTGGTGTTCTGTCATGGCGTTCTTGTAGGTGGTGTGATCTTCAGATGTTTTGCTGTTTCTCCAGTTCTTCTCGAGGCGTCTGCAGGTGCGTCTGGATTCTTGGAGATTGGCTGTGAACCAGGTGGCCTTCCTGGGGTGCTGTCTGTCTGGGTTATGTAGGGGTGCGAGCTCATCTGCGCAGTTGGAGATCCATTTGTGGAGTTCCTTGGCTGCGAGGTTGGCATCGGTCGAGGTGGTGGGGCCGTCTTGGTTGAGGGTGTAGTTGAGAAGCTCTTTGGTGACTTTGCTCCAGTTCCTTCGTGGAGGGCGCGGTGCAGGTTTTGACGGCATGGGTTTGTCGACGCGGAAGTGTATGCAGTGGTGGTCCGTCCATGGGGGTTGCAAGGTGTGGCTGAAGTGGATGTTGTTACCTCCTGCGAAGATGGGGTCCAGGGTGTGTCCTGCCTTGTGGGTAGGTGTGGTGACGAGCTGTTTCAGTCCGATGTTGGCGAGGTTGTCCAGGAGGGTGGCAGAGTTGGGGTCGCTGGGGTTGTCGAGGTGGAAGTTCAGGTCTCCGATGAGTATGTAGTCCATGGAGGTGATGGCGTGGGGGGTGATGAGGTCGGCGATGGTAGTGGTGAACGGAGCGTGAGGTCCGGGGGGGTCCGTAGGCGAGGGTGCCGCGAAGTGTGGTTTTAGGGCTGGTCTGGATCTGGAAGTGCAAGTGTTCAGTGGTGGAGACGGAGTCGCTGGTGGTGGAGGTGGAAAGTCGGAGGGAGCTCTTGTGTGCGATGGCAAGTTCTCCCCCTGGGCTGTTGGGGCAGCTCAATAATGCATGCCTGTAGTCTTTATCACTGTTATTAAGTTCCAATGGGCTTGTGTACCACTTGCATGGCCTGTTGTCATGATCATCATTAGCTACTCCACTTTCTATTCCAACTTTCAAGATAAATGATCCTCATGGTTGACATTTTCAGCCAGAAAACAAGGAACAACTTTGATCTTTTTTTAATGTCTTTATTGATTTCTTAAGAAATACATACATATAATGCATCACAGCATCATACAATGTCTGATCCAGTGGCAAAGGTGCATAGAACTGTGCAGAAGTCCATAGTAAGGAAGATTTGGTGTTGTAGCCACTAAGTAAGGGTAAAACTGTCAATACAATAGGATATCAAGGAAAGAAGTATGGTACCATATGCAATAAGGTGTAAAAGCCACCCTTATGACATCAGAGTACTGGATTGGGTCTTTTGATCCATCCAGTTGATAAAGATGCAATGAAACAGCAAGAAGAACAATTCAAAACTAAGATTCTCCATATCCAGAGAGCCCTGAGATTGAGATTTGCATTCTGAACAGGTAGTAAGGCTACACTGGCATGGTACAGCTTCAAGACCATTCGCCAGCCCCCCCCCGTTGGTGTAGTTTATCACTAAGGTTAAAGGAAGGAATATCTGCTGGTGCTAGCAGGTATGTCAGTATGTTGGCTCTTAGTGCACTATGTATGAGGTGCATTATAAAGCGGTCTATGACCGTAGCCATAGCGAAGAGAGTATCTGTGGAGTGGAATGGCCATCTGGGAGGAGGTCCCTGAACATGTGGAGGCCATATTGAGCCATGGTGCTTTTGACCAGAGTTTTGCATGTGATAGGAAGCCAGGGATTGTCTGATAATGTTAAGGCGGGTGAAAAAAGCAGCAGTTCTCCCAGGATACGCTGACGTTCCCACCATGTCTAACACGGAGTGGACAAGGTTTGAATGTCCCTCTGATCCCCCGGGGTAGTATAGAAGCTAGAGTTGTTGGTGTGGCCTGATCTATCTTGGGTTTGGCATAAGGAAGCCTGGCATCTGAGTGGTACCTGTGGCATGTATGCTGATATTGACACCCAGAATGCCTTCCTGCGGTTTACTAGTGAATACCGCAAAGAACGTCTACCCTTTCTCGATTTCCTCACTGTCCCTCGTGCTGGCCATCTGGAAACCAAACTCTATTAGAAACCCATGGCCCGCAACGCTCTGCTGCCCTACAACAGCTACCATCCCAAGTCGTTACGCAATAATTTGCAATTCTGCCAGTTTCTGAGACTGAGACGGAATTGCACCAGCACAGAGAAGCACAATGAACATGCTGCAAATCTGAAGTGCAATCTCCTCGACAGGTATTTACCACCACCTCTGGTCAAGCAGTCTGCAAAGAGAGTCTGAAATAATAACCAGGAGGACTTGTTAGACACTCCATTGAATAAAGAGCCTGTCAACAGACTGGTATGTATCCACACCTTTTGCTCCTTGTCAAACAAGATCAAAAAAGTAATTCATAAGAACTGGCACATTCTAAATAAGGTAGAACAATCCCTACAGAAATCCTTGTTTGCCTTCAAAAGGAACAGTAATCTTAAAAACAGACTGGTCCATACTAGACCTAAACAAACATCAAATACCAGACAAAATATTCTCTGGGGTCTCCCACCGGTTCAAGGACAGTATCCATGTGCATTCTGTGGGGTATGTGCCCAGACCTATGCGACTAAAACCATCGATATCGGCACTGATAAACCTTGAGTGTGAAAACAACACACCAACTGCAACAGCAAGAGATTAATATATATCATCACCTGCCCTTGCAACTTGAGATATGTGGGGATGACCACGCGCAGAGTCAAGACTCAAATTATGGAACATAAAAGCGCTACCAAGCTTACCAAACACTTCCTGGAGAATAAACACCCTCCAGAGGACTTGAGATGGCTTGTTCTGGACAAACCCAATCTACTATCCACAACGTCCAACTTGACAAAAACTCTTCTTAGAATTAAACAGACATGGGTGTATAGATTGGGCACTACCAAAAGGGGTCTCAACGATGAAGTACCATGGCTTGATCTCATGTGACTTGGCCAATCTCACATAGCTGGTTGACAAAACACTCTGACGTTCCCTGTGTCCAATGGTGTTGCATATCTTTAGAATTACATCTACCAGAATGCCACACTAAAATGCTCATGCTCTAGGCCATTATTGTCTACAATGGCTTTCTCTCACATGACATGACATGGCCATTTTTCAGCAAGTAGGACACACCGCTGATCTTGAGACAGGGAGGGTTAATAAAATACTCTGACGGCCCCACACTCAATAAGTTTGTGTTCATCTAAATCTCCCTGAATGCCACATACGTTTCAGTATTCGATTAACTTCATCGATTTCCGCTCTCATCACTTTGAGTTCAGCCTTTCAGAACTACACTCCCCGGCATACCTTCCTGCTAAACAGGAAGTACTTCGTGAAGGGGTCAGCCCAGGACATGAAACCTGAGGCTCATGAATGCTCGCCGCTGCTCCCATCCTTCTGCATGGCCAGCTGCCTCCCCAACTATTGCACCAAGGTGAGGTCTGTCTGCATGCAGAGAGCATGCATGCCGGACTTTTGCCGACAGCAACTCCTGTCATCTGTACCACATAGCTGCGTAACACCTGCCATAGTTTGTTGCGCCTCTTGCACTTAACACATAAGTGTACTTTGTATTGATATGGCAGGTAGAAATGTGAACGGCTGGAATGAAGTGAACCTTTGCTTCCTCTCCCAGCTCCCTATATCGCCTATCCGTACCACACTTGTAATGGCTCATTCTACTGCACGCCACGCACCCAGCATTAGCTTTGTGTATTACTTAACAATAACAGATAGTTCTTTGGTTTACATGATTCCTATTGTAGATCAGATGCTTTCAGGCATGCATACATATCTAACCCCCCTACACACTGTAGTTACCTTTAATCATTCAATTTTAAACCCCCCCTTCTAATTACTGTTATCTTAATTCTTCCGCCTTCAACTAGACTGTATGGTGATTTGGTCCTCATTTTAACCACGCTTGTTGCTACACCTTCACTATAAATATGATGGGTAACAGCCCCACCTTTATCAGACAGCTGAGGCACTAGAGCTTACTATTGCAGGTAAGTGCTCCTTTTCCATACACCCCATTATGATGTTTTGTGATTCGGTTTGCAAAAATTCTTGAAGTATCCACTGATAGATCCCAATGGGGCAGGTGTTGGAAGATTGTCTCCTTCACCCTATACATTCATATAATTACTATGTTCGATATATTGTCTTTACAACATCTTAGTAGTTGGCTGAATGGAGATCTGTTCAAAATTCTCAACACTGTACGGTACATTTCTTGTGTTCCCCTACAGGCACCGCCAGTGAATCTACCCTACTGAAAACCTTGGATCACTGGTTCTGTATCTAGTTAATATACTGCAGTCTTGCACTTGTTTTTGTATACATCACTTGCACTTGTTTTTCCCGCAGTAGCTCACTTTTGATCCAGAAGAAAGCTGTGACTCTCACAAGGTCACTGGCTGAAACATGTCGATCTTAGTATAGCACGATTGAGTCTAATAGTTCCCATTGTGTCCTTTGTTTTTTAATCCTAGCACATGGTAGCTTGAATAAAGATATGTGGTAAACCCTGTAGCTAGTTGTAATTCACTTAATCACTTGCACTGCGTCCCTCACCACATCTTGAAAGCTCATGCTGAGTTTTAGTAATAACCCCTCTGACATATGAAATATTCCTGAGCTCCTCCCTCTCATTGAGGGGGTTGTAGCCCGCACCATGACTGGGCTTCATGGTGCGAGGAGGATCCCCAGTGATGAAGCATGCCACCTTTGGTGGGTGAGGGAAATCATCCTTTAAAGGGACGCCTTCTTCGTCAGCCGACACATCTCTCTCTTTTCAGACCCGAGGGTTCTTTTGTGTTTTGTTTATTGAATTAGGGACGTTTACCCTCGCAGGTCTATAAACCTCCTCTGGCCCCCCTTCTTTGTGTTCCCTACTGACATTGTGCTGCCAGATAATACAAGTGTAGGTGAGACACTCCAAATCCGCCTCTCTCATATGAAAGCTCCAATGTGTCCCAATTGCAGTTGTTTGCTAGCCCAAACAAGTTTTAAGAGCAGGCTAAGTAGTGTGACAAAGAATAAGTTGGATAGGAATGTTTAGAAAAAAAAGAAACCGGTGGAAAACATCCATTTTTATAATTGCGATTCGTCTGGTCATGGATAGCATTAATCCAATCCAGCGGTCAATTTGTGTGGATAGAGCGATAATAGCAGGGCCATTATATAACCGTACCACTTGTTCCTTTTCTTGATGTAGAAAAATACCTAAACACTTAACAAGACCATTGCACCAAGTCAGTGGAATTGCGCATTATGGATGCAGGGGCGGCAGTGAGGGGAAAGATTTTGGTTTTAGACCAATTGATCTGTAGATCAAAGTAGGCCCCAAATCGGAGCACCTCCCAAAGAATTGGGAGTAAGTTATCTTCGGATGCCGTACAAACAAAAGAACATTATCAGCATATAGTGAGTTAAGGAGGGGGCCTGCCTTAAATTGTAGTTCGCAATGCATGTTGCCTTTTTTGGATGTGCCGGACCAGAGGGTCCATGGCTATTATATAAAGCAATGGAGATAGGGGGCAGTCCTGTCTTGTTCCACGTGTAACAGGGAATGGAGGGGTCAATGAGCTGTTAGCCTTGATGCGAGCTGTAGGGCTGGAGTATAAAAGGCTTATTAATGAGGAAAACCCACAGAGGATGCAGAGCTTGCGGAGAGTGGGGCATGAACAAACGGCCATTCTAGGGAATCGAACGCCTTCTCCGCATCCAGCAAGACCATCGCTGCTGGAACATCAGGGAAAATCCTGTTAAGAACAGAAAAAATGGTTCAAACATTTAAAGATGTGGAACGGTGGGGGACGAATCCCGATTGGGCAGAGGACATGATGTGTTCTGTCTGGAGGGCAAGGCAATTTGGAAGCACCTTGGCCAATATTTTATTGTCAAAATCTAGGAGCAATAAGGGTCTCTAAGAACAGACTCATTGTCAGTGAAATTGCTCTCCCACCCTCGCAGCTCCACCATTAAGTGAGGCCTCCCCCGAGCCCCTGCACTCTCGAGTGTTGGTGTTTGAGGCCCTCCTCCACCCGCAGGTTTTACCTGCGCCTCATCTCCTTTCTCTCGCTCCGTTTTTCCTCTCCGTTTCACTCGTTTTTACCCTCATTTCAATCTCCCACTTTCACTCTCCTTCTATCTTGTTCCTCCACTTTTCTTGCACTTTTCTGCCTTATCCCACTTTTATTCCTCTTTTCCCTTTTTCCGCCCGTTTTCCCCGCCGCTGCTGCCCCGCGGCCCCTCCCCCCCAGCACGACCAGCGCGACCGGCGCAATCCAGTTCCCCTCCCCGCACCCGCCTCCCAGCTGTCCAGCCCTCCCCGACCCCTACTTAATGGCAGCCGCTGCGGGGACAGGCGAGCAAGACCGCTGACTCATTGTCAGTGAAATTGCTCTCCCACCCTCGGAGCTCCACCATTAAGTGAGGCCTCCCCCGAGCCCCTGCACTCTCGAGTGTTGGTGTTCGAGGCCCTCCTCCACCCGCAGGTTTTACCTGCGCTTCATCCCTGGTGGTTCAGTGGACCTCTGTCTCCTTTCTCTCGCTCCGCTTTTCCTCTCCGTTTCACTCGTTTTTACCCTCATTTCAATCTCCCCCTTTCACTCTCCTTCTATCTCTTTCCTCCACTTTTCTTGCCCTTTTCTGCCTTATTCCACATTTATTCCTCTCTTTTCCCTTTTTCTGACTGTTTTCCCCGCCGCTGCTGCCCCCGTGGCCCCTCCCCCCCAGCACGACCAGCGCGACCGGCCCAATCCAGTTCCCCTCCCCGCTCCCGCCTCCCAGCTGTCCAGTCCTCCTCGACCCCTACTTAATGGTGGCCGCTGCGGGGACAGGCGAGCAAGACCACTGACTCATTGTCAGTGAAATTGCTCTCCCACCCTCGCAGCTCCACCATTAAGTGAGGCCTCCCCCGAGCCCCTGCACTCTCGGGTGTTGGTGTTCGAGGCCCTCCTCCACCCGCAGGTTTTACCTGCGCTTCATCCCTGGTGGTTCAGTGGACCTCTGTCTCCTTTCTCTCGCTCCGCTTTTCCTCTCCGTTTCACTCGTTTTTACCCTCATTTCAATCTCCCCCTTTCACTCTCCTTCTATCTCTTTCCTCCACTTTTCTTGCACTTTTCTGCCTTATTCCACTTTTATTCCTCTCTTTTCCCTTTTTCCGACCGTTTTCCCTGCCGCTGCTGCCCCCATGGCCCCTCCCCCACAGCACGACCAGCGCGACTGGCCCAATCCAGTTCCCCTCCCCGCTCCCGCCTCCCAGCTGTCCAGCCCTCGCCGACCCCTACTTAATGGCGGCTGCTGCGCGGCCGCGCAAAAGGCAAACCCGTCTGCGCCCGTCCACGACCCGACCGCGACCAGCGCCAGGAACCCTGGACCTCCGCACCGCCAACGCTACGACCCAGCGGCACTCCACGCACTCAACCCAGGCCTGCAAGCTGGCATCACCAGCCGACACCCACGGACCCTTCAGCTGTCACCGCTGCCGGCACACCTACAGCACCGCCAGGAACACAGACCCAGCACAAACCGCCCGCAAGAAAACACCCGAACCGAAGACCCTACATTGCATCCTCCTCAACGTCAGATCACTTCACAAACACGCCACCGAAATCTGGGACCTCCTCGACAGCACCACCCCGGACATAGCATTCTTCACAGAAACCTGGACCAACACCACCTCGGGACCGGACATCGCCATCGCGATTCCCAAAGGATACAAGATCTCAAGGAAGGACCGCCTTCCTGGAGCACACTCCCCGACGAGCCCACAGACCTGATGGAACACTTGCACTTCAAGATACTGGCCAGCCCTACCACCACCCTCCGGGGAACCCTCTTCTACCGACCCCCGGGACCCCGCAGACCATTCGCCAACTCCATCACGGACATCATCTTCCCGCATGCCATCGCATCCAACAACTACACCCTGCTGGGAGACCTCAACTTCCAACTCGACAACAAACTAGACCCCAACACCACATCCCTCCTGGACAACCTCCACAACATTGGACTTCACCAGATCATGACCGAACCCATGCACTCAGCGGGACACACCCTCGCCCCCCTCTTCACAACAGGAAACTCCATCACTTTCAGCCACACCACCAAACTCCAGTGGCCAGACCATCGATACATCCACTTCACCTTCAGAACACCTACCATCCACAGACACCAGCCCCTGTTCCCATGAAGAAACTGGACCAAAATCACTGACGACCAACTCACCTCCTCACTCAGCAACTCCACCCCGACCACCACGGAAGACGATGCCCCCAACACCGCCGCCCGAACTATACACAGATGGATCACCGACAGCCCCCCTCAAGAAGAACAACAACGCACCCGCCAAGAAGGCCAGATGGTTTACCCCCGAACTCCGAGAGTCCAGGCGCACCTGCCGCTGCCTTGAAAAGACCTGGAGGAACTCCAAATCCACAGAAGCCCACAACAACTTCAAAGCCGCCACCACCGCCCACCAACAGCTCATCAGAAACACGAGGAAAACTGCAATTGAAGACTTGGGGCCCGATTCACAGAACTAACTTACGTCAAAAACGTAAAGTTAGTACCTTTTGGTATTCACAGAATACACTTACTCATTTTGGTATTCACAGAATACACTTACTCATTTTGGTATTCACAGAATACACTTACTCATACTAACTTTATGTCCGCACTCGGGCCGGAGATTCCGGCCGTTTGTGGAGATTCCGGCCCGGAGGTGGAGATTCCGGCCGTTTGTGGAGATTCCGGCCGTTTGTGGAGATTCCGCCACCGGCCGGAATCTCCACAACCGGCCGGAATCTCCACAAATGGCCGGAATCTCCACAAACGGCCGGAATCTCCGGCCGGAATCTCCACAAACAGCCGGAATCTCCACCTCCGGGCCGGAATCTCCACAAACGGCCGGAATCTCCACCACCGGGCCGGAATCTCCGGCCCGAGTGCGAACATAAAGTTAGTATGAGTAAGTGTATTCTGTGAATACAAAATGAGTAAGTGTATTCTGTGAATACCAAATGAGTAAGTGTATTCTGTGAATACCAAAGGTACTAACTTTACGTTTTTGACGTAAGTTAGTTCTGTGAATCAGGCCCTGAATCTCCACACACGCACACAACAGCAAATAACTCTTCAACATCATCAAGGAGTTCGCCCAACCCACCAGCAAGTCGACTGACATTCCCCCCTCACAAGACCTCTGCAACAAACTCAGCACCTTCTTCCACCGCAAAATCAAGAACATCTACGACAACTTCGACGAAGACAGCCAATACACGGAACCCCCACCAGCCACCCCCGACACCCTGAGGCCAACGATTGACAGCTGGACAGCCCTCACCACCGAAGACACACTGAAGACAATGAAGTCAATCCACTCCGGGGCCCCCACGGACCCCTGCCCCCACCACATCTTCAACAGAGCCGCCGACACCATCGCACCCATGCTTCGCCATACCATCAACCGCTCCCTGGCGAACCCCTCCTTCCCCGATGACTGGAAACACGTTGAGATCAACCCCCTCCTGAAGAAGCCCTCGGCTGACCCCACCGACCTCAAAAACTACAGACCCATCTCCCTGCTCCCGTTCCCAGCGAAAGTCATCGAGACCAACTCGCCAGCTTCATCGAAGAGCACAACATCCTCGACCCGTCACAATCTGGCTTCAGAAAAAACCACAGCACAGAAACCGCCCTCCTCGCTGCAACAGACGACATCCGCTCCCTACTGGTCAAAGGAGAAACAGTAGCCCTCATCCTCCTCGACTTCTCAGCGGCCTTCGACATGGTATCCCACTGCACCCTAATAAGCAGACTCCACAACACAGGTATCCGGGACAAGGCCCTCGACTGGATCTACTCTTTCCTCTCCGGCACAACGCAGTGGGTCAGACTCCCCCCTTTCCTCTCGGACCCTACACTTACCACCTGCGGAGTCCCTCAGGGGTCCTCCCTCAGCCCTATGCTCTTCAACGTCTACATGGCTCCTCTCGCCCCCATCGTCAGAACCTACGGACTCAACATTGTCTCATACGCAGACGACACCCAACTCATCCTCTCCCTATCCAACGAAGCCAGCGCAGCCAAACACAACTTCCAAGAAGGCATGGAAGTTGTCGCCAAATGGATGAAAAGCAGCTGCCTACAACTCAACACCGACAAAACAGAAGTACTCATCATGGGCCCACACCCCGACGCCTGGAACGACAACTGGTGGCCCCCCGCCCTCGGTAGCCCACCGACCCCCACGGACCACGCAACCTTGGAATAATCCTAGACTTCGAGCTCAAATGGACATCCAGATCAACTCCGTCACATCCTCCTGCTTCCACATCCTCCGCCTCCTACCTAAGACCTTCAAATGGATCCCCCTTGAGCACAGAAAAACCGTCACCCATGCCCTGGTCACCAGCAACGCACTCTACGCCGGAATAAACAAAAACCTCACCCGCAAGCTACAAAACATCCAGAACGCCGCCGCAAGACTGGTCCTCATCCTACCACGACACTGCCACATCTCCCAACACCTGCGCACACTCCACTGGCTCCCCATCGAGGCGAGAATCACCTTCAAGATCCTCACCCACGCACACAAAGCCCTCCACAACACTGGACCAGCATACCTCAACAGCCGAATCAACTTCCACGCACCCCAAAGAACCCTACGATCAGCCCAGCTCTCCTACGCCGTGGTTCCCCGCGCCAAAAAGACCAGGTCAGGAGGCCGCTCCTTCTCCTTCCTCGCAGCAAGAGCATGGAACGCCCTTCCGCTCCACCACAGGCAGACAACATCACTCCCCATCTTCATGAGAAACCTCAAAACCTGGCTCGTCGACAGACCCCCTCCTTGATGGACTGGAACCTGCACATCCCCTCCTCCCCAGCGCCTTGAGACCCTTACGTGTGAGTAGTCGCGCTTAATAAACCCGTGATTTATTGATTGATAAGAAGCACAACATTGTGGGTCTTTGCCAACTTGAGTAGCAGATTGATTAGAGCTTCCACAGGGTTGGAGGGAGAACGCCAGATTCTAGGGACTGCACAAACATGGCAAGTAGCTGTGCTGCAAGGAGATGCTTAAAGTGTTTGCAGAACTCCCCAGTGAATCCATCCAGGCCAGGAGCCTCGTACAATTTCTTCACTGGAAATGGGTTCGCTAAGGAACTGATGCTTGGGGGTGTCAGACAGCCATACCATGGCTATCTCTTCCAAGTAAGCCGTCTGTGCCATTACAAAGCAGAGTGGCATAGAGATAGATGTGTGTAATATTGGGGTAGTGTCGCCAAAATGTCCTTTTTGGTAGTATCCCGTGACCCTCCATCTGTATATAATTTGGATATCTATGAGGGGCCCTGTGGGGGGCAGAGAAGTTGGGCCAGCATGCACCCAGGAAGCTCGCCCTCCCTGTAACTATGAGCTGTGGTATATTTACCTAAAAAAGGACCTCAGGCTCAGCCAGGTTGTGGTGTTTGGTCAGCAACTTGGCCAGAGTAAGCGATCGGGGGTCATTATGTCATTGTGTATCACCTTAGTCCAGCTTGGTTAGCTCTTTTTCGATGTGCACTATCCCCCACGTATGTCTTGCAATACTACGGAGTCTTTAGAAATGCAAATGCCCCTAATATATGCCTATAATGCCTCCCACAGGGTAGCTTGTGTGCCCACTGAGCCCTCATTAAATGGAATTGCCTCTCCAGGCCTCCACCAAATGGGATGTGCAGTGCAACATGAATTGGGGAATGGTCCGAGAGTGTACGAGCTAAATGATGGACAGTGGCAAGCCAGGGCCAAAGCGTTGCAGACATGAGCCAGTAATGGATGCCAGACCATGTGTTGTGAGGGGCAAATTAGTGGGTGTACGCCAGTGTTGAGTCTCCCTTCAGACACCAGGCATTTCTAAATGCATATGTGTCACAAGTGTCACGTAGAATCAGAAGCAACCTGGGCTTACCAGCCGTGGAGGTCACGGTGGTGTCAAGCGCAGGATCCATTTGTAAATTAAAGTCACCATCTATGATCAGGTGGTCAAAACCCATGCGCTCAATCGAGTGTGTGCTGCGTCGGGAAAACTCAGGGGAATCTACATTAAGGGAATAGATATTAGCTAATAATATTGAGTGACCAGCTAGTGTACCCGTGACAAGGGCATATGTGCCATGTTCGTCCATGATAGAGGCTGTGGGGTGGAATGGCAAACCTTTATGAATTAGAAAGCAAACTTCCCTTGAGTATGTGCTGTAGCAGGAGTAGTGATTATGTGGGCCCATGGAGCAGCAAACATGTGGGATCTTCTGGAGGGAGGTGTGTTTCTTATGACAAGTTGATCTGTGTGCTGTGATGGATTAGACAATGCAAAACATTTTTACCTTTCCGCAGGTTGTTTAGGCCTCTGATTTTCCAAGACATGAATGCAAGCTTCACAGACCCTGGGTTAGAGGACTATGAAATTGCCTTGGAAGGATGTAAATGAATCAACTAAGTGGTTTTAATCGAAAGTGATGGAGAAACAACAGATATTAACACAGACAAGTGAACAATCCCCTTCCCCTCTCCTCCACCCATACAAGGCCAGTAATCCTAATTCTATCATTCCCCTTAATACAAAAAGGAAAAACAATCACATAACAGTGGATACAACAGGGGGTGGTAACGCCACACAAGGGCCCAGTTATGGTCAGGTCATTGTAGATGGTGGGTGGTATGGGTTCCAATCAAGAGCTGGGTAGCAAAAACCGAAGTTATATGGAGTGAGGGACCATGGCCCAGGGTCCGCTGGTGAGATATACAACAGATTCCAGCAGTGGGATGTGTATATCTGCCCATGCGGAAAAGGTCAGCACTTGCGCTGGAGTGCAAATCTGGTGGGCAGCTGTCGGGGTGGTTGGTCGTGAGGAGATATGCTCTTTGGAACGTTGTTTACAGAATGTTTGTGCTGCTGTTGGGGTGTCAAAAAAGTGGACTTTGCTATCCACATCAACCCTGAGGCAAACAGGGTACATTATGCCATATCAGAGTCCCATTTTACGTAGTGTAGACTTGACATCTGCAAATTTCAGGCGTGCCTCCTGCACCACCATGGTGAAATCAGGAAACAGGGAGATTGTAGAGCCCTGCCATTCCAGTGGACTATTCTCTTGAGCTAATCTTGCCAGAAATTGAGGAGTCTGGCAATTGCCGGTCTATGAGGGCAGCCAGGGCTGGGTCAAGGGCCCAAGGAATGGTGTTCACGTTCCACCACAAAGGTGGATGTGAAGTTCTGTCTGCCTAGCATATCAGCTAGTAACCTATCAATGAACAGATCAAGGCATTCAGGGGCCGATTCCGATTCAGGCCGGAAATCACTCCGACCGAGCCGGACCCGGAGAGATTTCCGACCGAATCGGACTCTGGCAGTCCGACCGAATGAGTACGATGCGCACGCATGCAATCGGACTCGAGTTGGTCGGACTCCCATTGAAGTCAATGGGAGCCGGCCGTACAACGCGTACGCGGGCTCCCATTGACTCAATGGGTGCGAGGTGAACAAGGGCGCCCCGTACAGCGGGTACGCCTCGATGCGACTCGCGGCGTACATGCACAGGTAGGGGGGACCCATGGGTCCCCCTGTGTGCGACTCGCGCGGCTACGCGTACAGGGGGGTCCGACACGGACCCCCAAAGTCTGGCTCTGACTGCTCTTTCGAGCCTGACGCCGCGAGTCGGTCGGACTGCTCGCGGCGCGCATTGTACTTGCCCAGCCAGGGAACGTCTCCATTGCGCGGTGCGAGTCGTGTCCGTGCGAGTCGGTCGGAGCGGTTCGGACCCGCGTACGAGTCGGTTGGCGAATTCGCGTGCGCTCGCATCGTACTCGCTCGGCCGGACGCACGTACGAATCGGTCGGGAAAGAGGGCTCCGAATCGGATCCAGTTAAGCCGAATCCGATTCGGTGCCCTACCGGCCGAGATCGGAATCGGCCCCTCAGTGTTTGTGGATTCCGCAACCCCATAATGCGTAGGTTGTTATGCTGCCACACTTGCCTCCAGGTCTTCGTACGAAATGGCCACAGATTTCAATAACTTTTCCAGCCTCTCCAAGTGTTTTGTGGTCTGTGCAGCTTCATCCTGTAAGTCTGACACCCGCCCCTCAGTGGCATCCAGCCTGACATCATGGCAGTCAAGTCGCTCTCCAAAAGTGTCGAGGCATCCAGCCAGGGCATCAAATCTACCGTCAATGGCTCGTAAGCCTGCCCTAAGTTCTGCCATTATGGCATCTGCGCCCTCCATGCGGCCCGGTTCAGGACCTTCGGTGCCCCCCCTGAATGGGCACAGAGTTCACAGTGTCTAGTAGTTTCTGCTTTGTGTCTCCATGCACCATATCTAGTGCAAGAGCATAGAGAAGCGGAACCACCACAGTGTGTACCAGCCCAGTAGTTCACCGCGTCCATTTCAAGCAGCCCAGGTGTCAGAAACAGGCATGTTCAGGAGTGTCTGTGGATGGTGGAACACCGGGTAGGGAGGGTTCCCTTTGGAGTGTTAATTGTAGAGAATTAGAGCTGGCTGGGGAAGTCAAATAGGGCACTGCAGGTTGGGAGTAATTCCCAGCAAAGAGAATGGTGTTTGCAAGATTGATAAGTGATTGTCCGTCAGCATCTCTGCTGCATGATACAAGTGCCAGTTCTGGGTCTACTGGTGCAAAGCTGGGCGTGAGATGGATGGGGACTGCCAGCTGCACAGTGTGTGTGGAGAAAGTCGGGGTGGCTCACCTTAAGTTTTGGATGAAGTCCAGGTTGCAAGTGCTCCAGAGGCCCACTCAGAGCTGCTAAGTAACAGGGCCAGGCTCGAGTCTTGAGATCATTGGTGTTTCATATGCTCCTGCCAAAGTGATAGGTGTTCCAGGCACTTGGAAAAGAGGTGTTGCTCCTCACCCCAGTAGTAGCCACAGTCCCTGGGACCAGTGGTCACAGTGCAGTACGCTGTCTCCCCGAGGAGCCCACTGGTGAGCAAGGGGATTATGGCCACCAAGGAGATGGCGCGTGGCTCCAGCCAATTAAGTGGATCTGCAAAGGCAGAGGGGGGGGGAGCACTCCAATATTATGGCTGCCAGTCTGGAGGAGCATTTTCACAGGGCCATAGGAGGAGAATGAGGGAGTGTTTAGAAGGCAGCCTGCATCGGCCGCAAGCTGCAGCGGCCGCACTGCAGCATGAGGGGCAGTCAGGGTTGCCACTTATATATGCCAATGCATGCCCATGTGAGAACAGGCCATTATAAACTAATGGGGTAACACAAAAAAGCCCTAGGACCTGGGTGACGTACGCTACATGCAACAGTGTGGTCCTACTGGGACAAACTAAAAACTAACAAGGAGTGAGCATACTTCCACGCATACTTCCGCGGGCCGAATTCACCGCACAAATTAGGGGCCGATTCCGATCTCGGTCGGAGGCGCACCCAATACCATTCGGTCGGGAAAAAAGCCATGCGAAAGCCTGTTTCCCGACCGAACCGTCACGCGGGTCCGGCCGAGCGGAGTACGATGCGACGTCGCCGACCGGCTCGTCCGGGCGACCCGACCGCTCCGACCGACTCGTACTCCGGATCGTACCGCTCCGACCGACTCGGTCGGACCCGATTCGCACCGCGCAATGGAGACGTTTTCCGGCCGGGTAAGTACGATGCGCACCTCGACCGCTCCGACCGACTCGCGCCGTCCGACTCGAACTCGCTGTCGGAGCCGTACTTTGGGGGTCCATGTCGGACCCCCTGTCACGCGTACCCGTGCGAGGCGCACACAGGGAGACCCATGGGTCCCCCCTACCTGTGCGTGTACGCCGCGAAGCGCCCGCGGCGTACTCGCTGTAGAGGCGCCCTTGTCCGCCTCGCACCCATTGAGGCAATGGGAGCCCGCGTACGCGTTGTACGACCGGCTCCCATTGAGTTCAATGGGAGTCCGACCGACTTCGTGTCCGATAACATACGGACGCATCGTACTCGTTCGGTCGGACTGCACGGGTCCGATTCGGTCGGAAATCTCTCCGGGTCCGGCTCGGTCGGAGAGATTTGCGGCCCGAATCGGAATCGACCCCTTAGTCGGGTCGAAACGTCGACACCTCTATTTCTAGCCTAGACTGAATATACATGTCCCAAAGAAGGCTGCGCTAGGATTTGGCCACCACTTTCTTTTGAATAGGGACATTTGTCATTGCGCAAAAGTATTGTTTTTTTTCAAACGGTAAGTAGACATAATATCGAAATGTTAATATCAATATACATAAATATCGAGTGTAGTATATCGACAGTATTAAATATCGATGTTATGTATATCGATGTTAAAAATATCGATTTTAAGTATTGTTAAAAATATCAAAGTTTGTAATATCGACTGTTAAAATATCGTTATGTAAAAATATCGTTATTGTACTATATTGTAATGTATTTAGAGTTTGTTTGTAGTATAATATTAGTTAGTTAATGTTATAAAAAAATTAGGGGCCGATTATGATGGCGGGCGGACTTAGTCCGCCCGCCATCGCCCCGTGAAATGGGACCGCCTGCTATGTGTGCGGCGGTCCCGCACATGTGATTTGGATGCCACCGCCACGGTGGCGGTGGCATCCCGCATTTTTAACATTGCGGCGGGCGGTGCTGCCAGCAGCACCCACCGCAAGGTTAAAAATGCAAGTTGTGCATTTGAATGCACAACGTGACAGGCACCGCGCGGTGCCTGCCATGTTGTATATGCAAATGCAGGGGGGTACCATAGGTACCCCCCATGTGCACCCCCCACCCCCCAAAATACCTGGGGGCCTGCTACGGGCCCCCAATGTCAGGGACCACGAGCCTTTCCATGGCGGCGACGCGCCATGGAAAGGCTCATCACCGCCGGCATCATAATGTGGATGGCGGTGTCTTGCAGACACCGCCACCATATTAATCCCTTTCCGCCCGGTCGACTGATCGGCCGGGCGGAAAACATGCGGACGGTCTTTCCGTCCGCCGGTGTCCCCTCCGCCATGGTAATATGGCGGGGGGAATTTAGTGGCGGACGGACGAAAATGGCGGGCGGATCGCCACCGCCATGCGGGCGGTGGCGATCCGCCGACATTGTAATTGACCCCTTAATTTGTGTAATATTTTTTAGGAGCGGGATGTTGCGTTTATAGGGGATAAGGGTGGGGAGTGTTTTAAAATAATTGATTTAAATTTATAATAAATTCGAAAGTTTAATTTATAATTTAGAAAATATAATTTCGAATTTAGAAAATAATTTTTTAGTAGCGGGTTGTTGGGTTTATAGGGGATAAGGGTGGGGAGTGTTTTAAAATAATTGATTTAAATTTATAATACATTCGAAAGATTAATTTATAATTTAGAAAATATAATTTCGAATTTAGAAAATAATTTTTAGTAGCGGGATGTTGGGTTTATAGGGGATAAGGGTGGGGAGTGTTTTAAAATAATTTATTGAAATTTATAATAAATTCGAAAGTTGAATTTATTATTTAGAAAATATAATTTCGAATTTAGAAAATAATTTTTTAGGAGCGGGATGTTGGGTTTATAGGGGATAAGGGTGGGGAGTATGTACTAAAGAAAGGTTGGTGGTATTATTCAAAGGGAAAGGCGCCACAGGGTATATCCACTATATGTATCTACTCTTATCTATATAGGTACGGTGCTAACAGGTGGAGAGAACCACCCACCGCCCCAGATTCTGCGGCCTCAGCTGCAACTCCAGTATTTGCAAAGGGTGGGGAGTGTTTTAAAATAATTGTTTTTAATTCATAATAATTTAAAATTTTAATTTAGCAAATACATTTTTACATTTATAAAAATAATTTTTGGGAGTGGGATGTTGGGTTTATAGGGGATAAGGGTGGGGAGTGTTTTAACTAATTTTTTTTAAATTTATAATAAATTCGAATTTAAAAAAAGTACGAGCCGTACGCGTGTTCTCTGACCGACTCGTACAGCTGTACGAGCGAGCAAGTACGATGCGAAGAACGCGAAAATATAATTTCGAAATTAGAAAAATAATTTTTAGGAATGGGATGTTGGGTTTATAGGGGCTAAGGGTGGGGAGTGCTTTAAAATGTATTTTAATTTATAATAACTTCAAATTTTTTATTTATAATTTACAAAATATTATATCTAATTTTGAAATAATTTTTTTAGGAGTGGGGTGTTGAGTTTCTAGTGGATAAGGGTGGGGAGTGTTTAAAAATATTAAATGAAATCTCTTTTTATACTGAATTTGGTTTTATTTTATTTGTATATTGATTGTATTTTTTAATCAGTTTGGAGTTGTGTTTATAGGATATAATGTTGATTACAGTTTTATACATTTTGTTGAAATATTTCGAAATATTTCGAAAATACAGTGTAAATTATTAATGTATTAATATTGAATTGTGTATTATAAAGAAATAAAATATAAAAAATTAGAAAAATTAGAAAATGTAATATAATAGATGGAAATTATTAAATATTTTATTCGTTAAGAATGAAAACTTTAGATTTTAAATAAAATGTGTAAATTTTAAAACAAATTAATCTAGGAGATAAATTTATAAAAATATTTAAAATTTATTATTGAAATAATTGTATTTAGGTATTTTATGTAGATAATATATTATTTATATGTGATAATGTAAATGTAATAAAATATAAATAGTTAAATAAATAAATAAATATTTTTGTTTTATAAATTATAAAAATAATAAAATGTATTATATTATATAGTATAGTAATTTATTATAGGTGTTGTCAAATACTGAAAAAATGTATGTATAGTGTAGTTACTCATAATATAGTCATTTTAATGGGAAAAGAAAAAAAATATTTTATAGGTCGGGCAATTCTATTTATTTTACAGTAATTTCAGTGGGTATAGTTAAATAATTAAGTTTAATGACCTGCACTAATCCAAAATTAATATTCATTGGAATGGGAATAGTAAATTAATTAAGTTTAGGATCCAGCACCTACCCCTAATTAATATTAACTGGAGTGGGAATAGTTAATTATTTAAGTTTAGTGTCCAGCACCTACCCCTAATTAATACTGCCTGGAGTGGGAATCGTAAATTAATTAAATTTAGGGGTCGATTCCGATCTGGGTCGGAAAGCCCTCCGACCGAGCCGGATCCGGAGTGTTTTCCGACCGAGCCGTACCCCTGGAGTCCGACCGAGCGAGTACGATGCTGCCGCATGCTGACGGACTCGGCTCGGTCGGATTCCCATTGAAGTCAATGGGAGCCGGTCGTACGATGCGTACATGGCCTCGCATCAGCTGAATAGGTACGTCTCGCAAAAGGGTGCCCCCTGCAGTGGGTACACGTTGGTGCCATCCGCACCGTACATGCATGTGAAGGGGGGACCCAGGATCCCCCCCTGTGTTCGACGCATTAGGCTGCGGGTGAAGGGGGTCCGGCACGGACCCCCGAAGTCTGCTTCACAGAGCTTTTTCGTCCTGGAGACTCCGACTCGATCCGGCTGTCCGAATCGTGCATTGTACTGGCTCGGTCAGAAATCGACTCCATTGCGCGGTACGGTTTGTCTGCGACCGAGTCGTACGGAGCAATTCGGACCCGGAAACGAGTCGGTCTGCGATTTCGCGTTCTTCGCATCGTACTTGCTCGCTCGTACAGCTGTACGAGTCGGTCAGAGAACACGCGTACGGCTCGTACTTTTTCCGGACTGATCGCGTTCGGAGCCCTACCGACCGAGATCGGAATCGACCCCTAAGTGTCCAGCACCTACCCCTAATTAATAGTAATTGGAGTGGGAATAGTAAAATCATTAAGGGGGTCATTATGATGTCGGGCAGATCGCCGCCGCCCGTATGGCGGTGGCGATCCGCCTGCCATTTTCGTCCGCCCGCCTAACATTTCCCCC
Organism: Calotriton arnoldi; assembly: GCA_963921515.1. NCBI lineage: Eukaryota > Metazoa > Chordata > Amphibia > Caudata > Salamandridae > Calotriton > Calotriton arnoldi. The sequence goes on along the minus strand of CAWUFW010003805.1, from coordinate 961,398 downwards.
CGCCATATTACGATGGCGGTGGGGACCCAGGTGGACGGAAAGACCGTCCGCCAGTTTTCTGCCGGTAGGCAATCCACCCGATTGCCTACCGGGCGGAAGAGGCCTGCAATATGGTGGCAGTGCCTTTCAGGCACCGCCATCCATATTACGATGATGGCGGTCTCATGCCTTTCCATGGCGGAGACTCCGCCATGGAAAGGCATGCGGAGAATGCCTTTGGGGGCCCGTTGCGGGCCCCCAGGTGGGTGGGGGGGTGGGTGGCTGCACTTGGGGGGTACCCATGGTACTCCCTGACATTTGCATGCACAAGGTGGCAGGCACCGCGCGGTGCCTGTCACGTTGTGCATGCAAAAGCACAACATGCCCTTTTAACATTGTGGCGGGTGCTGAATACAGCACCGCCCGCCACAATGTTAAATATACAGGATGTGACCACCATGGTGGCGGTAGCATCCTAATAGGCACAGCGGGACCGCCGCACCTCTTGCGGGCGGTCCCTTTTTCCATTGCGATGGCGAGCGGACAAAGTCCGCCCGTCATCGTAATGACCTCCTAAGTTTGCTGTCCAGCACCTACCCCAATTTAATACTAACTGGAGTGGGAATAGTAATTTAATTAAGTTTAGTGTCCAGCACCTACCCCTAATTAATACTAACTGGAGTGGGAATAGTAAATTAATTAAATTTAGTGTCCAGCACCTACCCCTAATTAATAGTAACTGGAGTGGGAATAGTAAAATAATTAAGGGCTCATTATGATGGCGGAACGATCGCCACCGCCGGCGATCATTCCGCCATCACAATGAGATTTACCCACCGCCATATTAGGATGGCGGTGGGTATCGCAGTGGACGCAAAGTCCGCCCGCCCCTTTACCACCGGTGGCAATCGCACCAGTTGCCTGGTGGGCGGAGCAGAGCCACTAAAATGGTGGCGGTGCCTAGCAGGCACCGTCCGCCATATTAGGATGTGGGAAAATAAAGGCCTTTCCATGGCGGCGAGGCCGCCATGGAAAGGCTGGCGGGGATTGGGATAGGGGGCCCGTTGCGGGCCCCTTTTGGGTCGGGGGGAGGTGGGGTGCACTTGGAGGGTACCTATGGTACCGCCCTACATTTCACTGCGCCAAGTGGCAGGCACGTGTGGTGCCTGCCACGGGGTGCAGCAAAATGCCAGACATGCAGTTTTAACATCGCGGCGGGTGCTGCTGTCAGCAGCACCCACTGCAATGTTAAATTTCAGAATGCGACCGCCATAGTGGCTGTCGCTTCCTAATTCGTGGTGCGGGACCGCCGCATGTCTGGCGGGCAGTCCACACACCGCAAGGATGGCAGGCGGACTCAGGTCTGCCAGCCATCCTAATGAGCCCCTTAGTTTGTTGTCCAGCGCCTACCCCAATTCAATACTAACTGGAGTGGGAATAGTTAATTATTTAAGTTTAGTGTCCAGCACCTACCTCTAATTAATATTAATTGGAGTGGGAATAGTAAATTAAATAAGTTTAGTGTCCAGCACCTACCCCTAATTATTACTAACTGGAGTGGGAACAGTAAATTAATTAAATTTAGTGGCCAGCACCTACCCCTAATTAATAGTAACTGGAGTGGGAATAGTAAATTAATTACGTTTGTTGTCCAGCACCTACCTCAATTTAATACTAACAGGAATGGGAATAGTAGATTAATTAAGTTTAGTGTCCAGCACCTACCCCTAATTTATAGTAACTGGAGTGGGAATAGTAAATTAATTAAGTTTAGTGTGTAACACTTATCCTGAATTTATAGTAAGTGGAGTGGGAATAGTAAATTAATTAAGTTTACTGTCCAACACCTACCCCAAATTAATATTAACTGGAGTGGGAATAGTAAATTGTTTAAGTTTAGTGTCCAGCACCTACCCCTAATTAATACTACCTGTAGTGGGAATAGTAAATTAATTAAATGTAGTGTCCAGCACCTACCCCTAATTAATACTACCTGGAGTGGGAATAGTAAATTAATTACATTTTGTGTCTAGCACCTATCTTTAATTAATAGTTACTGGAGTGGGAATAGTAAATTAATTAAGTTTGTTGTGTAGCAACTACCTCAATTTAATACTAACTGGAGTGGGAATAGTAAATTATTTAAGTTTAGTGTCCAGCACCTACCCCTAATTAATACTAACTGGAGTGGGAATAGTAAATTAAATACATTTAGGGGCCGATTCCGATCTTGGCCGGTAGGGCACCGAATCGGATTCGGCTTTACCGGATCCGATTCGGACGCCCTGTTTCCGACCGATTCGAACACCCATCCGCGCGAGCAAGTACGATGCGAGCGTACGCGAAATCCCCGACCGACTTGTTTCCGGTTCCGAACCGCTCCGACCGACTCGTACGGACTCGACTCGCAACACGCAATGGAGACGTTCCCCAACCGGGCAAGTACGATGCGCGCCTCGAACAGTCCGACCGACTCGTGCCGTCCGGCTCGAAAGAGCAGTCGGAGCCGGACTTCGGGGGTCCGTGTCGGACCCCCCTGTACGCGTAGCCGCGCGAATCGCACACAGGGGCGACCCATGGGTCCCCCCTACACATGCATGTATGGCGCGAGTCACACCGATGCGTATCCGCTGTAGGGGGCGCCCTTGTTCGCGACGCACCCATTGAGTCAATGGGAGCCCGTGTACGCGTCATACGACCGGCTCCCATTGACTTCAATGGGAGTCCGACCGAATCGAGTCCAATAGCATGCGTCCGCATCGTACTCGTTCGGTCGGACTGCTAGAGTCCGGTTCGGTCGGATATCTCTCCGAATCCGACTCGGTCGGAGGGATTTCCGGCCCGAATCGGAATCGGCCCCTTAGTGTTCAGCACCTACCCCTAATTAATACTAGCTGGAGTGGGAATAGTAAATTAAATACATTTAGGGGTATATTCACAAGAATGTGTTATAACTACCACAAGAGTAGCGTAGCGCAACTTTCAATATCGCAGCCCATCGCAGGAAAATAACCCTGTGTCAACGTGGAATTCACAACAAGGCGGTACCATGCGATAGTCACCAGATAACTCCTCAAATGTCAGCGTGAAAATCAACGCCAAGCCGAAATAATGCGAAACGCGAACGCGAGAAATCATGCGATGAGGCCAATTGCGGTACAAAAAGTAGCGAAAAGCAGCCTCAGGCCTGCAAATCCCACGCGTCTGCCGTGAAATTGCACCATAAAAACCACAGACACAACACACCAGTAACAAGCCAAAGCACGTAGCAACATGGATGCACCGTGACCCAGTGCAGAAGGCAATGCGAACCCCACAACCCCCACAGACCACCAGCAAGGAACAACTGGCTCGGGGAAGGCCAAGGAGAAAAGGGAGAGGAAGACGGGGTGCAGACCGCCGGAAAACAAGACCAAGGCCACGGAGGCGACAGAACACTACCAGCAACTGACCCACAAGCAGACCACCTGGAACGCAGTCGGAGAGCCCAGGAGGCCAATCCAGGAGGCCAAGAGGCGCCGGCAGGATGTGACAACCTAAACCAGGTACAAACCCGCTGCCAACAGGAAGGCAGCAACGGCAACAGGAGGTGGCAGTCCAGCGCCACAGGAGGAAACCCAGGCCACAGTCATCAGTGTGGAGAGGGTGCAAGGAGTAGGGAGTACGGACACAGCTCGAGAGGACCCGACACAACAACAACAGGGTGAGGATCCAACAGGGACTGGGGGACGGGGGTGATGGGCACAATGCCACACATGCACAATGAGGTGTAGCACACTGCACACCCACAATTACCCAGGGACATGTCCCCCATCCCCGTGGCACACTGCAGCACACACACATAGCAATCACAGCACATACCATGACAATGTGGCACAAAGTGCAACACCCACACTGCAGAACAGGGGACCCAACTGGGTCCACCCAGGTGCAGAAACAGAACAATCACATCGGACAGAGCAGGGAACTGTGAGATGCACATGTACCCCTTCAACCCCACATCAGCCATGTAGGCCAAATGTACACTATCCCAACTCAAATAGCCACCACCGCCCAAACAGTCACAACGTACATTGTCACACAGTCTGCATGTCGACAAGAACAAGGCGCCAACACAATGCCAACATGCACCTCCCCTTCACAATGCAGAGGGACAAACAACACCTCCAGCAGGTCAGAACAGACAACCCATCAGTGATGCCCGAGACAAACACCACACCCCGACACCGACGCCCTACAACAGCCCATGGACATCCCACACAACCCACCACCAGGACTAGGGCAGACAAGCTACTCAGAGGAGAACCCAGACCCTGCAACAGACCACACAGCATGAAGCACCCGCAATCACGGCTGCCTCACAACACTTCACCCACCCACACATGGCACCCCAATGCCAGGTGGCAGAACACCAAAAGGAGGTGGCCCAACAGGTGAGGGTGTTGCCGAAACCATGGAATGCGACCCAGAACACATACGTGGGTGTCCAATACCCTTCAGGGACCACCTACACCCCACAAAGGAGACCCACACCCCCACAGAGACACATGCACACATCATGTTGAACTGGCTACGGGCACGTGCGCCCGGCCCCTTTATTGGCAGGGCCACATGTACAGTGACGCCTGTGCTGGATGTGTGTGGGGTGAGTATAAGCCAGCCCGCACAGAGTGCTTGGTGCTGCCAACAACCTGAACAGTGGACACCAGTGTAATGGAAACAAAAAACACCAGCATAACAGAGTCAAATGCAGAGCAACATGAGGGATCCGGAGTAAGGACAGAGGTCACCCAATATTCAGTCAGGAGGTTCCGTGAGTCGCAGTGCACTGAGGTAGGGGCACTAGAGAAGAGCGCGCTCATGTGGAGAAATTGCTAGGATTGTGTCCCTTTGGGTTAGTCCTGATGCAGATGCAGTGGGGTGTGTTACACCTGCATCAACTTCCTCATCAATGTCCCAGGTCTCCCACACTGCCTGAGGTGACATTGCTGCGCAACCTCACAACAGCACAAAACTCAATCAGTAACGGACAATGGCTTGCGGTGCACTGAGTCACTGGCACCTGGAGTGCTGAGGAGGGAATCAGGCTGATGATGGCATCCACGACAGGTCTGAGCAACTCCGTAGGTCTGTCAGGACCACCCTTTCGACTCTGGCAGATGGCGGTTGGAGGTGGTCCTTGTGGTGGTGGCGTGTGGCTCCTGCGGTGATGCGATGTCCGGGCCGGTCAAAACTCGATGCTTTGCGTGGGCCCTGGTGGCCCGCAGTTGAGGCCAGAGGAGGCGGGCAGTGCAGGGCCACAGACACATGGGGGTCGATTCCGATTCGGGCCGGAAAAAGCACCGACCGACTCGGATCCGGAAAAAATACCGACCGACACGTACCAGTGGCGCCCGACACGCCAAGTACGATGCAAGCCGCGATAAATCCGACCGACACGTCAGGAAACCAAGCCGACCGACCGAGCCGCTCGGAAAATAGCAATCCGGCCGGAAAAACACGCGAATCCAACCGACCGACACGCACCCGGAACAAATCCGACCGAATCGTACCCGCCAACTCCAACCTGCAAAGTACGATGCAAGGCGCGAAAAACACGACCGAGTCGGACGGAGGACAAGCCGTACGACCGACACGCATACAAAACCGAGCCGAAGCAACACAATACACCGCGACCGACGCGTACGCAGCATACAAAACTGCACAAACACAGCGTGAACGAAACGGAAAACACCGTACGAGACCAATGCAGGGTCCGACTCGGTCACAAGAACGTTTCCAACATACACAAACAGCACAAAGGAAAAATCAACCAAAAAAAGGCCAAACAAGCAATTACCAAGCCAATAAATACTGGGGGGGGTGGGGACAGAGAACAAAGACACACCAACAACTCCACCTATATAAAGGACACAAATCACTACCATGAGCCTTTGCAAATGCCATTCCACTGCCAGCACCCAAGAGAAAGCAACCACACACCCACAGCTCATCCCTCACACAAGCCACACACCAGCAGCACACCAACAAATACCTACCTCACATACACCCAGCACAACACACACCCACACACCCTCACCTGCACACCAACACACACATCACCCACTATCACCACCCATCACCATGCCCCCCAAGAAGAATCCCAAGTTCCTAGATAGTGAATTGGAAGTCATGGTAGACGAGATCCTCAGGGTGGAGCCACAGCTGTTTGGCACTCTGGTCCAACAGACCCCCATGTCGCAGAAAACCAAGATGTGGGAGAGGATCATCAACAGGGTGAACGCCCAATCACCATGTCGGCGCACAAAGACCGACATCCAGAACAGGTGGTATGACGTGCGCAGGAGGGTCCGGGAGCTGCTCAAGAAAGACTACCACCTGAGCCAATACACCGGCAGTGGCCCTCCTGCCAAGCCAGTATACCTCAGGCCCTGGGAGGAGAAGGTGCGGGCCATCCTTCCGCCAGTGAGCGTATATGGACTAGAGGACATCCCAGAGCCTGGTGAGTACACAACAAATGTACACAATAAACTGCCACAAAACACACACATCACTGTCAAGGGGAGAGTCAAACCATGCACTCATAGCAATTACACAGCAACTAGAACAGAATCATCCCAAAATGTGTATGTCAGTCAGATAAACACAACACATGCCATCAAAAAAGTCACATCCAACTGTGCCAACACATGTACAAACACAACCACAACTACAGCTAGGCAGTGGCACAAATAGAACTAACACACACATCCACACATGTAGCCACCACAACAACACCAACACACAGTGAAGACCACTCAAAGGAAGGAATTCTGTGTATGCTGGCCAAGTCAGTGTAGCCAATAGCATCATGGGAGTCGCACTCACACATATTGCCCCCCCACAACTGTCCCATCAACACCACCCTGAACCATGCTCACATCACAGGGAGTGGAGAAGGACTCACAAGATGGCTGACACTGGCTACTGCTGTGGGGAGCACAAGGCTCTGCTGCCAACTGTGCACCAACAAACAGCAGGACACCACTGACTGACATCCTGAGAGACAACTTACACTCCCTGCAATGCAAGCACGTTCCATGGTGGGATATCTGGCTGGCTGGCTGGGTGGGAAGGGGGACTTGCAGCACTGACCATAGTCACCAGCACCTCCCCTCACACCCCCCCCCAACACAAACTCCACAGTACCCACCTGGTAGAATGCAATGCCCTCCATCCTAACACAAGATCCCACAAAGCACCACCACCCTGGGTTATGTTGTGTGAAGCACAGGGACACTCTTGGGACTCTTAGCCAAACAACTGCCAGGACAACACTCCCAGCCATCCTGTCAGCACAGCCAGCCCACCCCACAGGGAAGCAGAGTCAAAGGAAGGAAGCATGGGCATGCTGGGAAGGGGGTGGAGGCAATAGCATGATGGGAGTCGTAGTCACAGACATTGCTCAGCCTCACAACTGGCCCATCAACACCACCCTGAACCATGCTCACATCACAGGGAGTGGAGAAGGACTCACAAGATGGCTGACACTGGCTACTGCTGTGGGGAGCACAAGGCCCTGCTGCCAACTGTGCACCAACAAACAGCAGGACACCACTGACTGACATCCTGAGAGACAACTTACACTCCCTGCAATGCAAGCACGTTCCATGGTGGGATATCTGGCTGGCTGGCTGGGTGGGAAGGGGGACTTGCAGCACTGACCATAGTCACCAGCACCTCCCCTCACCCCCCCCCAACACAAACTCCACAGTACCCACCTGGTAGAATGCAATGCCCTCCATCCTAACACAAGATCCCACAAAGCACCACCACCCTGGGTTATGTTGTGTGAAGCACAGGGACACTCTTGGGACTCTTAGCCAAACAACTGCCAGGACAACACTCCCAGCCATCCTGTCAGCACAGCCAGCCCACCCCACAGGGAAGCAGAGTCAAAGGAAGGAAGCATGGGCATGCTGGGAAGGGGGTGGAGGCAATAGCATGATGGGAGTCGTAGTCACAGACATTGCTCAGCCTCACAACTGGCCCATCAACACCACCCTGAACCATGCTCACATCACAGGGAGTGGAGAAGGACTCACAAGATGGCTGACACTGGCTACTGCTGTCGGGGAGCACAAGGCCCTGCTGCCAACTGTGCACCAACAAACAGCAGGACACCACTGACTGACATCCTGAGAGACAACTTACACTCCCTGCAATGCAAGCACGTTCCATGGTGGGATATCCGGCTGGCTGGGTGGGAAGGGGGACTTGCAGCACTGACCATAGTCACCAGCACCTCCCCTCACACCCCCCCCAACACAAACTCCACAGTACCCACCTGGTAGAATGCAATGCCCTCCATCCTAACACAAGATCCCACAAAGCACCACCACCCTGGGTTATGTTGTGTGAAGCACAGGGACACTCTTGGGACTCTTAGCCAAACAACTGCCAGGACAACACTCCCAGCCATCCTGTCAGCACAGCCAGCCCACCCCACAGGGAAGCAGAGTCAAAAGGAAGGAAGCATGGGCATGCTGGGAAGGGGGTGGAGGCAATAGCATGATGGGAGTCGTAGTCACAGACATTGCTCAGCCTCACAACTGGCCCATCAACACCACCCTGAACCATGCTCACATCACAGGGAGTGGAGAAGGACTCACAAGATGGCTGACACTGGCTACTGCTGTGGGGAGCACAAGGCCCTGCTGCCAACTGTGCACCAACAAACAGCAGGACACCTCTGACTGACATCCTGAGAGACAACTTACACTCCCTGCAATGCAAGCACGTTCCATGGTGGGATAACTGACTGGGTGGGTGGGTGGGTGGGAAGGAGGTCTGGCTGTCAACCAAACACAATCAATGCAGACCATGTTCACACCCCAGAGAATACATAGAAATGCCCAAATAATGCAGGACAATGTGCCACACCAATATCAACCCCTGACTGTGACGACTTAGGACAATACAATGTACAGGCCCGCACCCCGAGGCACAGTCACAACTGTCAGGTGTGTCAACCACTGATGCCTGCAGAAACATGACATACATTGTTTGTGTCTCCCAAAAACAGGTGATGATAGGGACACAGCAGCAGACGCTGAGGAGTCCCAGTCCCAGGCTCAAGAGGATGCCGAGCTCACTGGCGTCGTACAGCCTCTGTCCTCCTCGGACGATGAAGAACAACCTGGCACATCCGGTGCAAGTCAACATGCTGCACCAGCAGGACCACCAGCTGCAGCACCAGCAGGTCCACCAGCTGCACCCCCTGCACCCACCCCTCCAACGACTGTCACCACGAATACCATCCCTGCCGACATGGACAGAATAAGGAACAACACCAGCGCAGTGACCCTGGACCAACCTGGGGCCATGGACACCACCACCACCACCAACCCCCAAGGTGGACCAGGGTTATCTGTGCGTGCAACTGCACACACTGCACATGTCAGCAGGGGTGGTGGGAGGGGTGGGAGACAGAGGTCGCTGCTTGCAGACGTTGCTGGTGTGCATGAAGACCCACAACTGGTACGCATAGCTGATGCGTACCAGTCCAGCACCGGAGAGCTCAGCCAGGTAGTGGGGCTCCTCAGAGACATCAAACAGCAGCAGGCTGCCCATCATGCCCGCTTGGACTCCCACATGTCCCATGTGGAGTCACACATGTCACGTGTGGACTCCCACATGTCACGTGTGGACTCCCACATGACCCGCGTGGAGTCCAAGTGGGATGTACTACATGAGATGACGGCGGTGCACAGGGACATTTTACAATGCCTCCGCCAGATGAACAGCAACCAGTCCACACCTCCCTGTGTGCCAACAACATCTGGTACCGAACAAACTGCAACTGCCACAGGGAGGGAGGAGGACTCTGGCGGAGAGTCCCCTGCACCGCAGCAGCCTGCACTTGAGGGCCCCCCCCAAGAAGAGGGGTCGTCCGAGGAGGGGAAAGTGAGAGGCTGATGGCCAAGCGCAACTCCCAGGAAGCCTGAACCTGTTCTGGATTTTCGCCTTTGTGCACAGACTGTTCACCCTGTTGATGGCAACACTACTCCCACACATTGCATGGGGAGTACAAGTTGGAACAATGTGTCAGACAACTGTGGCCCCGATACTGGGGATCCTGTCTACCTGGACTTTCTATTCATCTAGGAACTTGGGATTGCAAGATTCATGTACAGCACAATCCATCCTATGCACTATTATCACAGATGTATCACAATAAACACAATAATACACCATACTTGCCTCTGTCGTGATTCCAACGTGGGTACTGTTATGGGGATGATGAACAACAAAATTACACTGTGTATGCGAACTGCAACAGCAAGGACAACACAGGCATGTGAGTACAGGCAACGTGACACATATGAGGGAGACACACCACCAGGGCTACACAACACATACACACCTAGGCCATCTGACTCATTGCCTACACTGATGTTGCCAGGGAAGACGGTGCAATGCACAGACACCACACCCATTCCCAGTTGTAGTCAAGTAGCCCACAGGTGCAGTAAGCAAATGGCAGTCAAATGTGTGACCACAGACAACGCACATCACTAAGTGAAGCACAGGTTTATTACACAGTAGCAACATGCCGTAACCACTACAGATGCAAGGTAACCCCACCTGGTAGCGGGCACACAGTCAACAACTGTAGACAGAAGGAAGTCCATGGGTGTGGCGCACATCACCTGTAGGGACACAACAGCTACCAGCCTGGATGTGCAATCACGTTGTCGGTGGACACAGTTGACCAAACGAATCTGAAAGTACCCTGTGAAGGACAGAAATGACACACAGTCAAAAGCAATGGAGTACAGGACAGAACAGCAAAACTCATGCACAATACATGTTACAAGATACCCACCCAGAACCAAGTTAGCATGTCAACACTGTTGGGGAGTACAGCCCACCTGTCACCACACATCGCAACACACATCCAGTCAAGTAGCCCATGGACACACTCCAACAGCACCAGAGCACCACCCACACATCATGCCAACTCACATCATTGACATGACACCTCAGGATACTCACATTCAGCTAAAGAAGTTGGTGATGAGCTGTGTGCGGACATCACCATCACCATCATCATCATCATCGTCACTGGCATCGTGTTCCAGGCCAGGATCCTCCACAGGTGGCGGATGTTGGTCATCGTCATCCTGGATGAGAGGCAACTCCTTCCGCACTGCCAGGTTGTGGAGCATGCAGCAGACGATGATAATCTTGCACACTTTCGCAGGGGCATATGGGAGGGACCCTCCGGTCTTGTCCAGGCAGCGGAAGCGGCTCTTCAGGAGACCAAAGGTCCGCTCAATCACTCTCCTGGTCCGACCATGTGCCTCATTGTAGCGCATCTGGGCAGGTGTCACAGGGTTCCTGAGGGGTGTCAGCAACCACGGCATGTTGGGGTATCCCGAGTCACCTACGGACAGACAAGTGCACATCAGCTGACTTGGAAAAGTGGGCGGAATACTACAGATCAGATCACACACAATGGCACAAAGTCAGTACACACCGACAAGCCAGGCACGCTGGTTCTGCATCTGTGCCATCAACCTGGGGATGCGACTACTCCTCATCACAAAGGCATCGTGTGCTGAACCAGGGAAACGGGCACACACGTGTGTGATGGTCATGTCTGCAAGACACACCACCAGTGCATTGACCGAGTGGTAGTGCTTGCGGTTCCTGTAGGCCTGCTCCTGGGCCTGTGGTGGTACCAAAGCCACATGTGTCCCATCAATGGAGCCAATGACATGCGGCATCCTCCCCAGGGCATAAAAGTCACTCTTCACGTCAGTGAGTCGTCGCAGTCTAGGGAAATAGATGTACCGGTTCAGGAAGAGCAACATTGCCGCCAAGAAATCGCGGAGCACACGGCTGAACATGGTCTGTGACATCCCACCAGCAGACGCCACAGTATGTTGGAAGGTACCGGTGGCAAAGAAGTGTAGGGCTGCCATCACCTTCACCTTGGGGGTCAGCGCTGTAGGATACGGCCGGCCAGGCTGCAAATGTGGGGACAACTGCACTGCAAAATCCTCAATCAGCTGCCTGGTGAAGCGGTACCGTCGGATGCTGTCCCGTTCCACCATCGTTGCCAGGTCTGGGAATGGCCGATGGACAGCAGGAGCCCTGCAGTGCAGAGGAGAAGTAAGCAAGATCGTCAGTCACCCCACATATGCGGCATTGAACACACTCAAGATCCCAACATACATCATCATGAGGCACAACTACATGAAGTGTGCAGTACCGGAACGACATGTATGGTACATACATGGCCAACATCTGTCAACACGGTCCTACAGGTGGCATCAATTTGTCCCAGGTTGGCCCATTGGATATCATGATGCTGTGTCACAGTCACCCCCAGTGACATGTGAGGACAGATGTGCCCCAGGCACCACAGCTCAACGACAGGCACATTCCCAGGGACCCTGTAATGCCACATGGACACTGGCATCACCTGGAGTATCATGTGTACACCACAACAAAACAAACATGACCCCCACAGGTAGTGGCCACACTTGCCATGGCAGGAGAGCCATGGACGTCTGTGACACACACGCACAACATCAGAGTCCATGCACACACAACGTGGATGTGGAGACTGTCTCCCATTGTGCACATGAAATCAGAGACATTGTAAACACTACATGCACAAAGACTGTGGAGGGCCATCACTATTGTGCCACTGGGACACCCTGGCTCAAACATACCGTCCCACATGGGACTCACGGGGTATGTGACATGACATACACAAACACCACTGTGAAATGTGACCATGGCACATGCACAGATATGAACAGTTGCACATCACAGTGGTCACGTACACGTAACACCCAGGATCCTGTCCCCATTAACACGTGCACAGCCTGGGGGTGGCTGCCCACAGGTGACACCCACAGGACAACATGTACACCAACATACACACAATAGGAAATGCAGCCTTACATGCCTTATGATAAGGTTTGGACAGGCTGTCGTGATGTAGGTGTGCCCCTCACTCCCTGGGAGCTATCTGTGGCTGGCATATGTCCATCTGAGACAGGCATGCTGACATATGCCAGTCACATGTACAGTGATGCGTTGAACAGCAATGGACCGATCGGTGCCTCCGGCCGGCCCATTGCTTTCAATGTGTGCGGGTACGCGTTGTACCCCTGTGCGCGTTGTACTGCAATGGACCGATCGGTGCCTCCGGCCGGCCCATTGCATTCAATGTGTGCGGGTACGCGTTGTACCCCTGTGCGCGTTGTACTGCAATGGACCGATCGGTGCCTCCGGCCGGCCCATTGCATTCAATGTGTGCGGGTACGCGTTGTACCCCTGTGCGCGTTGTACTGCAATGGACCGATCGGTGCCTCCGGCCGGCCCATTGCATTCAATGTGTGCGGGTACGCGTTGTACCCCTGTGCGCGTTGTACTGCAATGGACCGATCGGTGCCTCCGGCCGGCCCATTGCATTCAATGTGTGCGGGTACGCGTTGTACCCCTGTGCGCGTTGTACCTCAATGGACCGATCGGTGCGCACCCATTGACAATGGGCTTGCCTGGCAACGGACGCGTTTTCGAATATTCGAGCGAGTCGGTTGCTGGAAAATCAGTTGGTCACCCACAACAATGTTGCAAAATCATGTATGTCATGAAGTTGAAATTTTGAAGGATGCTGTGGGCGTGTTTTGGTGCTGCTATTCCATGGATTGGCCAGATTCAGAAGATGCAAACGACTTGGACCTATCACTTTGGACACAAGGGACAGTATCTGCCTCTCCAGCACATATATATTGCTGCATGTTCCCCTGAGAGCCCACTTGCCTGCACTACATGCTCCAGGACGACATCTGCCACTGCACTGCTGCTGTCTCTGCCCCTCTGGACCCTGCAATGGCACGTACTGTGGAGAGAGCCCCAGCCTTCAGCCTTGAAGAGAACCAGGCCCTGCTGGACAGCCTACTTCCACAGTACAGCAAGCTGTATGGGACACCAGGGGAGCAGGTGAGTGTTCTGTGCACTGCCTTTCTGAATGTGCATTTTGTCTGACTAGCAAGGCTGAGAGTCAGCACACCACTGGCTAGCAGGCTCACTGAGTAGTTGTCACCCCCATAGTGTGTAGTGACTTGCACTGGACAGGTATGGTGCAGTGACAGTGCTTCTGAACAGGGTTTTACTCCCCATGCTATGATACCATGTAGTGACTTCTGGAAAACTGTCCATGGGCAGCCGTGCACTGCCTGGGTACACCATGTGCCCCTGTGATTGCGACATGTATATGCAACTGTGTCATGCACGGATATGTTGCATGTGTAGTAATGGCCTTATCACTTTGTCATCCTGACAGGCTTCTGCCCATCGGAAGCATGAGATATGGAAGGACATCGTCCGGGCTGTCCGGTCCGTGGGGGTCTACAAGCGCCGGATCCGCAACTGCCAAAAGAGGTGGCAGGACCTTCGGGGCTGGACCCGGAGGATTGCACGGGTCCAGCTGAAGCTGTCGCCTCCTCGCAGGAGGGGCGGAACACGGACCCTGACCCCCCACATGCTCAGGATCCTGGCGGTGGTCTTTCCAGACCTGGATGGGCAGCTGAAGGCCAGAGAGCAGCAAGGAGGGGGTGAGTCAAAGACTGCACTGTGTACTCTGTCTAACATGTTATGTGCCCTCCTCGGGCCAGGTTGAACTGCCACAGTACAGCAGTCATGTTGTCCAGGAGCCATGTCCCTCTATTGTGCACTGCCCACTCCTCATCTGATACCCAGGTGTGGCCCTTACATGCAGGGAATTCTGTCACTTAGGACTGTGTCCTTGCAGTTTGCTTGACTCAAGGTGGGAGACAGCATCTGTTTCCCTGACTCTGTGGTGGGCATCATGGGTGGGTCCATTGCTTACACAATGCCTGTATTCTGACATGTATTCAGCGTGTTACTTTGATCTGTGGTCCAATTGCTGAGCTGATCCACCACATGTGGCTGGGGTACCTGGCACACACCCATGCTGCGGGTGGGAACAATGTTTGGGCCCCAGGAGTATGTATATGACGTGTGTCACACATACTTAGCCAGCTGCCTACAGTCCAGGGCTCATCCCTCATTCATGTGGGGCTGGACAGTCATGCCTACTCCAGGCCATACAATACACTCTGTACTCCCACTCCCGTGTATCAGAGGACACATTGTGCACAGTGATTTGACCCCTCAGGTGTCTGCCTCTGTGTCAGTGTGCTGTGGATTAGTCGCCAGGACTGCTGTGGAGTTTCTTGGTAGGGGCTCAGCATGCCACTGGAGATGTGACCATAGGAGACGATACTTGTGTGACACATAGGTGTCTGATCAGCTGCCCATGCAGACTGGGGCATGTAAATGTGAAGTTCAGGCAGCTGTTCCCCATGCACAGCAGAGTGTGAGGGCTCAGGTTCAGAGGGTAGTGTCACAGGTCTCCCATATGTCCAATAGGTATGACCTGGACAGATGAGGGTTAAGAGGATGTGTTGTGGGGGGATGTACATGTGCACTTGTGCAGCTCCAGGACTTGCATTCCCCATGACCTACTATTGTGACACAGTGCAGAGTGTTGTTGTCTGGCTGCAAAGTCATACATCACTGAGACAGTGATGTATGACTTTGCAGTCATGCCTCCGCCATGGCATGTGTCTACTGATTGGTGATCCTGCAGGGGAGTGACATGTGCTACATGCACACCATAGTGGCGCTGGCTATCAGGACATGGGTGCATCATGGTGTCTGTCGCTGGAATGCATCACATGCATTTCCTATTTGACTCTGGGCATCCCTTACATCCGTAAACCTGTACTGACTCAGTGGCAAGAGCTGTGATGTGTCCACACCGTGTCCTCTGCACTGTCCAACTACTGTGTACTTGGTGCATGTGTCAACACTGGGGTGTTGCAATCCAACAGACACCAGACAGATGGGTGCAAGGCCATGTGGGATGTGAGTGCCATGCTTGGCATCAGACTGACAATTGACTTCTCCTGTTCAATTAGGGCACTTTTAGCAATGTACAACTAATGATGCCAGGGCTTGCTCTGTAATGTGCTGTGCTCACAGTGGTGTGTGCGTTTGGTGCAGGTGACTGATGTCTGTCTGTTTCCCCATTGTTTGCAGATACATCCACGGCCACGGAAGGGGACAGCTCCACGGACCAGGAGGAGCCGGAGAGCCAGACTGGGTCAGCAGCCGAGGAGTGGTCGGAGGGACCCAGTGGCACGGAGGGCGAGGGGAGCCACACCGAGGAGTCCTCAGCAGCATCCACCTCAGCTGAGGACCAGAGCAACTCGGAGGATGACTCCCTTGTGGAGGCGGGTGTCAGCAGCCACCACACCCCAGCTAGTGTTGCTGTCCCCGCCACCACCAGCACCACCACCGCCCTCCCATCGGCTCCCATTCCCCAGGTCCGTGGAGGCTCCCATGTCCGGGAGCGTGTCTCCTTTGGGCCAGGCACCGCACCCCCTGCCCCTGTGTCCCCTGCTGCCCTGAGTGAGGAGTCTGTGTACCTCCTTCGCCAGCTCCATGTAGGGCAGACAGCCATGCTGAGTGTCCTCCATGCGCACACCGCGCTGTTGACTCAGCTGGTGTCGTTCATGGAGGGCATCTCATCGGGCATGTCTGACCTACAGAGGGGCAATAGGTCCATGGACTCCTCCCTGACGGCAGCAGTGTCCCTCCTCAAACGGTCCCTCACCCCTCCTGCCTCTGCTCCATCCACACTCCCCAGCACCTTACCCATCCCAGGCACACACACACTGGCACAGGCACACACCAGCACACACACATCCAGCACACTGACACACACGCCAATGACAAAACGCACACGCACGCACATTCAGGGGACTGAAGCCAGACTCACAGGGGATGGGGCCCTGGAACACACACACGCATCCACATGCACTGCGCAGTCCTCAGTTCCCTCTCCCTCCAAAGCACCCTCCCTTGCCTCACCTGCAACCCCAAAGTCACAGCAGCTCTTCCTCTGTGACCTCGGCCTCTTCCCCACCGATGAAGCTGCTCCAGCATCCCGGGGGAAGAGGAAGCCCACCCACACGGAGCAGAGTGCCCCTCGCCCCCGGACACCCTCCCCCAGGCGCAGACGGACTGAGGCCCCCACCCGCAAGTCCCCCGGAGTGCTAAGAGCAAGACCCCGCCACCACCCTGCAGCTCAGGCACAAGGTCTCCGTCCTCCATCCCTCAGGCCCCCACTGCACAGGTGCCCCCACCACACCCTGCCCCAGGTTCCCCCACCCACAGATATACCATCCCCAAGATGCTCCGGCCTTCTCCCCCTGCCACTTGCTCTCCCAGCACCACACCCCCGCTGCGCTTGTCTGTGCCACTGATGTGGTGAGGGTGTCCCCCCTCTGTCCAACCCACCTTGCCTGTTCCCCATTCTCCTCCCCTGGAGGTAGGCACTGCAGTGGAGTCCACTACCGCCCTGTCTGACTTGGGCACTGCAGTGGCGGACCTGTCCACCCCATCTGCAGGGTCCACTGCAGTTGTGCCGGCACCCACGACATCTGTGTCATGCCCCCCAGTTGTGCCGGCACACACCATGTCAGACACCTCCACTGCAGTTGTCAGTGGCTCTCCTGCACCCACCACCCCTTCCCTGACTCCCCTGGTGAGCCCTGATCCTGTCCCTGCGGTGCCTGGCCTGCCCCCGGTTGCCCCTCCTAGTGGATTGTCCCTGGTATTGTGCAGGCATGCGTAGGGTGACATCTGCCAGTGTCACCCTGTTTGAACTTTGACAATGGACTGGCCATTGGCCTTTGCTCTTTTTCAGGACTTCGTTTGGCCTCAACACATATGCTGAATAAAGCAACTTTCTTTTCTCTAGTGCTCATGCTTCAGATGTACATGTTGTTGGTGCAGCTAACCATGCCCTTGCTGCAGTGATGGTGATATCTGGTCTCATGATTATGAAGTGTTACTGTGCAGGAACCCATGTGGTCCAGGGGGAATGTGTCCTATCATGTGGTGTATCCATGTCATCAATAGCAGCATCTGAGGGTGTCATGTGTTCAGTATTTGGCAATGGGTTTCCTACTTACATTGGCAATTTCATATCTGTGGCTTCCACCCCTGCACATCTGTTGTGCCTGCCATCGTTGCATTTGTCTACTTCCCTGACCGTGTTGCCATCTCCAGTGGACATGCAGGTTTGGGCATCAATGGGGAGGGACTCATCCGTGTAGTCAGTGCAACATTGCTATACAAGTGTGTTGGATCTGTGCTGATGATTCCGTTGGCACATCCATGACCAGGCTGATGTGATGGGAGCCCTCATTTGGTGCTAATTGTTGATTGTGTGACCAAGTGCTCAGCTGACATGATGGGGCCCTACTGAGGCAACATATGGCACAGCTTTCCTCACA
Organism: Calotriton arnoldi; assembly: GCA_963921515.1. Lineage (NCBI taxonomy): Eukaryota > Metazoa > Chordata > Amphibia > Caudata > Salamandridae > Calotriton > Calotriton arnoldi. Next base: position 943,027 of record CAWUFW010003805.1, on the reverse strand, counting down.
CAGGAGTGGAGTCCCCTCATGGCAGTGTGTACACGTGTGACATTGCCTGCACCCAAGGTGTGTGTTGTATGTGCATGTCTGTGTGTTCACTTCCATTCATCTGCGCATGCTGTGATCCCTAGTGTTGTACCTGTTTGTGATGCTTGCTGACTTGAGCTATGTTCCCCCAAAGTCTTCTCCCTGTGTTCTCTGTGATGTGGGTGCATGGCACATTACTGGTCATCAGGGTGTCACCCATAGGTGTGTTTGCTGTCAGGGCTGAGTTTGTGTGCAGACGCAGATGGGTCACAGTCAGGTTTCCCCTTGGCACTTGTTGTTTGCCCCTGTCATGTGATTTCCAGTTTGTGTTATCTTTCAGTGATTGTGACATGTTGTGTGTGTGACTGCTGCCACTCCTCAGGGTCAGAGCTGCAATGTTGGAAGTTGTCTATGTGTGTTCTTTGTGGGTGACCTTGGCTTCTTCATTGGTGTGTGACTGTGGCTGGGATCCCATTGGTCGGTGTGGTATTGCCGTCATGTCCATGTACAGCGTAGTGTGCAGTGTGTCAGACATTCAGGAGTCTTGTTGAGTGTCCATGTGTGATGTGTTTCTACACCTTGGTTCCCACCCACCACCCTGGAATAGTCATGGGTGCATGTGCAATGTCACCAGTGCATGTGTACTTCACTGCTGCACATTGTTGGAGGTCGAGGGGTGTGGTGTTGAGTGTGTGCAGATGAGAGTTGTTGCCCGGCTAGGCCCCTGCCTCCATGTTGGCCTTGGCTTACTGGCCATGCTGATTGATTTGTGCTTGTGTAGGTGTGATGGTAGTTTGTTGCTCAGGACACCTGACTGTGGTTCATAGTGTGAACGACATTTAGCTTTGTCATCACAGTGGTATTTTTATTCAGCCCAGGGTCACCACATTGTGGGGGCCCTGGGGGTGGTGCTGTGGTGTGTCTGTGACTTGCTGTGTCAGTTGTTGTTCCTACGTGCCTGTGTGACATGTGTGTTTTGTGCTCCCTCTCACCTGACAATGCCTGCTTGCCCACATAGGGGATTTGGATCCATGAGTTACCTTAGTGTGGCAGTGTATGCACATCTGTATGATTGGTATTCAGCTCTCCTCATGTGTTGTGTGGTTGCCTGGGGACACTGGCACCCCCACCCCTCACCTGCTGTGTATGATGACAGTGTTGGTCTGCCTGTTTGTGTTTGTGCATCTGCACCACTGCATTGGCATATCTTGGGTGTGCCATTGGCTGTATGTTGTTTGGTGTGTTTCCCCTGCTGTCCCTGGGACTCCTAGGTCATCGGTCAGCACAGTGATCATGGTTTGTGTGTCCCATTGCTGCCATGGTATGGTATCTGTTCACCTCACATCTGCTGTCTCCACAGGGTATCTGCATTTGTGTGCCCATTGGTGCAAATATGTGGTTCTGCATTCTGATGGTCACTTCTGTCATTGTGTCATTGATGACTGTTGACGGTCTCAGCCCCCATGGGTGTTGTTTGTCTGCACATGGCCAAAGGAATGTTTCATTTGCACTGCAGTATTTGGCTCCCCCAATTTATGTTGCAATGGGACACATACACTACTTTGCCACAGATGAGTTTTTGGTTCTGTGAGCAGGAATGATCCATGCAGTTTGGCAGTTGCAGCTCTTTCTTTGTCAACAATTACCTTTTGGTCACTGTGATGATGAGGGTGTAGACCCCATTGCCACAATGGTCAAAATGTGCTTCAGCTATGGACCCCACACTTGCCTTTTGGTCACTGTGATGATGGGGGTTTAGACCCCATTGCCACAATGGTCAAAATGTGCTTCAGCTATGGACCCCACACTTACCTTTTGGTCACTGTGATGATGGGGGTTTAGGCCCCATTGCCACAATGGTCATGGGCTGCTTGCATTGTGGGTGCCACACACATATATGTGTGGCACATGTGCTAGGGGGTCACATTGTATGTTGAAAGTCATGTTCGGTGTTGTAGGCATTTGACACAGCCTACACACGCTTGTCATGGTGGTGGGGGATGTCTTAATCTTGCATTCCCTAGGTTGTGGTGTGCTTGTTGTGTCATGCATTGTCCATCCTATGAGTGGGGGTGGTAGTAGTGGTAGGCATCCAGCCCCCCTGGCTGAGGGTGGTAGTAGTGGTAGGCATCCAGCCCCCCTGGCTAAGGGTGGTAGTAGTGGTGGGCATCCTGCCCCCGTGGCTGAGGGTGGTAGTAGTGGTGGGCATCCTGCCCCCTGGCTAAGGGTGGTAGTAGTGGTAGGCATCCTGCCACCCTGGCTAAGGGTGGTAGTAGTGGTAGGCATCCTGCCACCCCTGGGTGAGGGTGGTAGTAGTGGTAGGCATCCAGCCCCCCTGGGTGAGGGTGGTAGTAGTGGTGGGCATCCTGCCCCCTGGCTAAGGGTGGTAGTAGTGGTAGGCATCCAGCCCCCCTGGCTAAGGGTGGTAGTAGTGGTGGGCATCCTGCCCCCCTGGCTAAGGGTGGTAGTAGTGGTAGGCATCCTGCCCCCTGGCTAAGGGTGGTAGTAGTGGTAGGCATCCTGCCACCCTGGCTAAGGGTGGTAGTAGTGGTAGGCATCCTGCCACCCCTGGGTGAGGGTGGTAGTAGTGGTAGGCATCCTGCCCCCTGGCTAAGGGTGGTAGTAGTGGTAGGCATCCAGCCCCCCTGGGTGAGGGTGGTAGTAGTGGTAGGCATCCTGCCCCCTGGCTAAGGGTGGTAGTAGTGGTAGGCATCCTGCCACCCTGGCTAAGGGTGGTAGTAGTGGTAGGCATCCAGCCCCCCTGGCTAAGGGTGGTAGTAGTGGTGGGCATCCTGCCCCCTGGCTAAGGGTGGTAGTAGTGGTAGGCATCCTGCCACCCTGGCTAAGGGTGGTAGTAGTGGTAGGCATCCTGCCACCCCTGGCTGAGGGTGGTAGTAGTGGTAGGCATCCTGCCACCCTGGCTAAGGGTGGTAGTAGTGGTAGGCATCCTGCCCCCGTGGGTGAGGGTGGTAGTAGTGGTGGGCATCCTGCCCCCTGGCTAAGGGTGGTAGTAGTGGTAGGCATCCAGCCCCCCTGGGTTGAGGGTGGTAGTAGTGGTAGGCATCCTGCCCCCTGGCTAAGGGTGGTAGTAGTGGTAGGCATCCTGCCCCCTGGCTAAGGGTGGTAGTAGTGGTAGGCATCCTGCCACCCTGGCTAAGGGTGGTAGTAGTGGTAGGCATCCTGCCCCCCTGGCTAAGGGTGGTAGTAGTGGTAGGCATCCTGCCCCCCTGGGTGAGGGTGGTAGTAGTGGTGGGCATCCTGCCCCCTGGCTAAGGGTGGTAGTAGTGGTAGGCATCCAGCCCCCCTGGGTTGAGGGTGGTAGTAGTGGTAGGCATCCAGCCCCCCTGGCTAAGGGTGGTAGTAGTGGTAGGCATCCTGCCCCCCTGGGTGAGGGTGGTAGTAGTGGTAGGCATCCAGCCCCCCTGGCTAAGGGTGGTAGTAGTGGTAGGCATCCTGCCCCCCTGGGTGAGGGTGGTAGTAGTGGTAGGCATCCTGCCACCCCTGGGTGAGGGTGGTAGTAGTGGTAGGCATCCAGCCCCCTGGGTGAGGGTGGTAGTAGTGGTGGGCATCCTGCCCCCTGGCTAAGGGTGGTAGTAGTGGTAGGCATCCAGCCCCCCTGGCTAAGGGTGGTAGTAGTGGTAGGCATCCAGCCGCCCCTGGGTTGGGGTGGTAGTAGTGGTAGGCATCCTGCCCCCTGGCTAAGGGTGGTAGTAGTGGTAGGCATCCTGCCACCCTGGCTAAGGGTGGTAGTAGTGGTAGGCATCCTGCCCCCCTGGGTGAGGGTGGTAGTAGTGGTGGGCATCCTGCCCCCTGGCTAAGGGTGGTAGTAGTGGTAGGCATCCTGCCACCCTGGCTAAGGGTGGTAGTAGTGGTAGGCATCCTGCCCCCCTGGGTGAGGGTGGTAGTAGTTGTGGGCATCCTGCCCCCTGGCTAAGGGTGGTAGTAGTGGTAGGCATCCAGCCCCCCTGGGTGAGGGTGGTAGTAGTGGTAGGCATCCTGCCACCCCTGGGTGAGGGTGGTAGTAGTGGTAGGCATCCAGCCCCCCTGGGTGAGGGTGGTAGTAGTGGTGGGCATCCTGCCCCCTGGCTAAGGGTGGTAGTAGTGGTAGGCATCCAGCCCCCCTGGCTAAGGGTGGTAGTAGTGGTAGGCATCCAGCCGCCCCTGGGTTGGGGTGGTAGTAGTGGTAGGCATCCTGCCCCCTGGCTAAGGGTGGTAGTAGTGGTAGGCATCCTGCCACCCTGGCTAAGGGTGGTAGTAGTGGTAGGCATCCTGCCCCCCTGGGTGAGGGTGGTAGTAGTTGTGGGCATCCTGCCCCCTGGCTAAGGGTGGTAGTAGTGGTAGGCATCCTGCCACCCTGGCTAAGGGTGGTAGTAGTGGTAGGCATCCTGCCACCCCTGGGTGAGGGTGGTAGTAGTTGTGGGCATCCTGCCCCCTGGCTAAGGGTGGTAGTAGTGGTAGGCATCCAGCCCCCCTGGGTGAGGGTGGTAGTAGTGGTAGGCATCCTGCCACCCCTGGGTGAGGGTGGTAGTAGTGGTAGGCATCCAGCCCCCCTGGGTGAGGGTGGTAGTAGTGGTGGGCATCCTGCCCCCTGGCTAAGGGTGGTAGTAGTGGTAGGCATCCAGCCCCCCTGGCTAAGGGTGGTAGTAGTGGTGGGCATCCTGCCCCCTGGCTAAGGGTGGTAGTAGTGGTAGGCATCCTGCCCCCTGGCTAAGGGTGGTAGTAGTGGTAGGCATCCTGCCACCCTGGCTAAGGGTGGTAGTAGTGGTAGGCATCCTGCCCCCTGGGTGAGGGTGGTAGTAGTGGTAGGCATCCTGCCCCCCTGGTTGAGGGTGGTTGGCATCCAGCCCCCCTGGGTTGGGGTGGTGGCGCGCATTCAGGCCCCTGTGTGCATATGTGGCATTGGTGATGGGCATCCCGCCCCTATGGTGCTGCTGTTGCAAGTATATTCAGATTCCCAGTGTATGTGTGTGATGTGTCGTGTACGTGTTGTATGTGTTTTGTGGTTGGTGTCTGACTTACCTTCTGCGCCGTACGCGTCCGTGCCTGTTCCGGTAGTAGATGTAGAATATTGGTATGATCGGGACGAAGGGATTCATGGTTGGTTCGTGTCGTTCGTCCTTCTCGTTGCTTCGCGTCGTCCTCGTCGCTTGGCTTCGTCCTCGTCGCTTCGCTTCGTCCTCGTCGCTTCGCGTCGTCCTCGTCTGTGCTGTGTTCGTCTCGTAGCCGTGGATCGTGTTGTGGCGCGATTCGGAGCTTATGTGCGCCTCTCCCGGATGCTTTGACGTGCCGTGCGTAGCGACGGGTTCGGCGCGTACGGAAAGCGCATCGTACTTGTCCGGCCGGACGGGGCTGCATTTTCCCTTCCGTGCGACTCGATTCGGCGTTTCCGGATTCGCCTCGGTCGGAGAACAGGACCTGGTTTGGGTGAGTACGGCTCGGCCGGAATTTTTGCTGTTGTGCGCATCGTACTTGCTCGTTCGGTGTGCTGTACGGATCGGTCGGGAAACTGGCTTTCGCATGGCTTTTTTCCCGACCGAATGGTATTGGGTGCGCCTCCGACCGAGATCGGAATCGGCCCCTATATGTTTGTCAAGCTCATAGGATTCCATTCACTCTGTAAGGTCTTATTTATACTGTTCAGTACCTCATATTTGCAAGTTTTTATTGTACATTTGTAGTGGAAACATGTAGTTTGAACCTCCTGCAAAGTTTTTACAGTGTAAAGGGGATCCTCCTTTTCCTTGGGCAAGATGGAAGGATGAGTTCCTCACGTACAAGAAAGCTACTGATGTTGAAAGGATATGTGTGGAGACGAAGAAGAACATACTTCTGCATTGTTTAGAGTCAGAAGGCCAGTTCGTTTTTAGAACTTTGAAGCCAGTTCCTCCTCAAGGAGAAGGAGAACGTAATGTTTTTTTAGGAAGCCCTGCTACTGATGGAACTTAGGTTTAAGCCTTCCTCCAGTGTGGAATTGAACAGATTTAAATTTTACGCCAGAGCTCAATGGGAAGGGGAGTCATTTGATGATTTTCTGACCGCATTGACTGCATTGCGTGGTCTCGCTTTACACTGCAATTTTGAAGCCATTACTGAGGAAATGATAAGGGATCAGATTATAGTGAATGTTAAGAATAAAAAAGTACAAGAACGGCTTGAAGGAAGGCACATACAAGTTATTCAAAGAATCTGTAGATTATTTAAGGCCTCGTTATCTAATGAAGGGTTGGTGCCAAAGCGGTCCTTGGTGGATGCCATAGTCAATGCTCCTGCACTTGATAACAAAGAAAAGTTACTCTAGTTTTCTGGACTCTGCGAGTACTACAGCATGTTTATTAAGGATTTTGCAACGAAAATGGAGTCTCTAAGAAAACTAAAACGGAGGAATGTGGAATTTACGTGGTCGGATAGAGAGCAGCCTGCATTTGATTTAGTGAAATCTGAAATTGTAGGAGCTCCTACTCTTAAGCCTTTCTGTATGAAAAAAGAATGCATAATTACTGTGGATGCCAGTCAATAAGGGGTAGGAAGTGTTCTGTCTCAAAAGTGTGGAGGTGAAGAGTGGAATTTGGTATTTGCTTCACGCACTCTTAGTGAGGCGGAAAGGAGATATGCAGTGATAATAAAAATGGAGCTTCTGGCATGTGTGTAGGCAGTGGAATGCTGATGTCATGTCCAAGGATTTTGAGGGTGTTGACAAGGAGATATGGGCATTTGCAGTGGAAGAGGATCTGTTGTTGGAGGAAGTGTTGTCGTTTGTCAAAGAAGGTTGGCCTAAGAGATGGGAGATTCCGGCTGAGTTGTATCCTTATTGGAGGGTATCTGAGGAGCTGGAAGTGGAAGGAGAAATGTTGTTCAAGGGTGGGAAGTGCATACCAATATAGTCAAAGTAACAGAGCATAGGCGTGTGCGTATGAAAATAAAATAATGCTGCAAAACAATTTTCCGATACTATACAGATATCTAAATGCCGTCTCAGCCATGACCCCCTTTCCCAACCTGCTCGCTGGCCCTAACACCACCTCCTTCAATTGTCTGTACCTTCAGGACAGGTCTCGGCTCTCAAGAGGTCACCTCCCGCTGTCCCGAGGCCTCTGCAAACAGACGTACTTGACTCTGCACTTTTCTGTAGCCATGGTAACTTACCCATTTCAGCATGACACAGCGTATTTCTGCACTTCCTGATCTCTTCTCAGGCTGCTGTGCTTTTAAGTGACGCAGAATGCATTCTTCTGTCATGGTCCAAAGTCATGGCTCTTTTGTCGTGACCCAGGTTCCAGAGTCTTGGCACTGCAAGTTTCTGTTGGCGTACACAGCTTGTCTTTTTCTGTCACACAAGAGAGCATGTTTCATTTTCCGCGACACGAGACCCATTGCTCTGATGGCACAGTATCCGGTCTCTTTTTCTATCATGACATACAGCATTTCTTGTTTTGTTTGCTACATGATGCATGTCTCTTTGTTCTGTCAGGAGAAAGCATGTCTCTCAGTCATGAGACAAAGCAAATCTTATTTTCTTTGCCCCTCGACAAGCAGTACAGCTCTTCTTCTGTCACAATACACAGCGTATTACCCTTTCTGTCACAACACACTGTCATCCTCCTCCAGCCCAGCACAGCAGACCCCAACGCAATAGCGTAAACTCACATCTGCAGTTTACCTTTCTGCGTACAGCCTGACACTGCATGTTGCCCTTTATTTTGACCAGTATAATTCTAGCCGACGCTACACTGTGCTATGGCTGGGGTCTCAAACAATCTGTATTCCAACTTTAGCTTCAAAGTTCTAATTTCACAATAGCTTATTTAATTTATTTGGAGCGCACCTCTAGTCAGGAAAAGAAAACGTGCACATGATTATGACAATGCGGTTGATCAGCAAGCAAGCCCATTATGCTTTATGTATCTTTTAGTGTGAATGTTCTGTTTTTCAGTTTATTTTTGTGTACACTATACCAAGGACCGGCATAGGCAGGGATGTGGTGTTGTATTCTGTTATGTTCGCTGAGGTTCGTGACTGGGTGGCAGAATAGGGCTGGGCGCGGGTAAGGCACAGGGAAGCACTGCTGCCAGTCTCATGTCCAGCTCCAGAGCGCTAACCCTCCCTAGAAAGCGGGTCTGATTTCTTACTAATTTTAATTGATGTAATTGTGTATTCTTTTATTAACCTTCTTGCTTTCTCAAATTTGCTTGAAAATGAACCATTTGCCCACTCATTTTTTCAAAATTTTCCTGGGAGGAGAACCCGCCGGGCCCCACCTTATGACAGTCTGGCTCGCTCACTACACTTGCTTGCCACAGGGCACTCATCCCAAACTTTTACACCCCACTACTTTCAAATGTCACCAGCCGCCACTGTGAACATTTCAGATGAAAACTCTTCTAATTAGACAGAAATATATGTATTGCTGAAAATGAGACAACACCTACCTTGACAGTGGGGAAACTTTTCCAGTGAAACGCAAATCAGTGACAGGTGTTTCAGAAAATGTAATACTTGTTATTTCTGCGCTTTGAGACTTAGATGTCTGAGTGCCACCAATGGAATTATTCAGGAGTTAAAAAACAGAAGCCACAAGTGAGCTGAGCTCTTGGGTGACAGGCCACCTGAGAGAGGTCCTCACTCTCCCTTCACAGTTATTCTTTCTTTCAACCGTCCACGCATCTAAAGGTTCAGCCATCGGCGGTGAAAGCCACTTAGTGACCCCTCTCAAGCCACAACTCTTTCAGTGTCTCGAAAGCGGAATCTGAGCACTAATCCCCAACACTTTATATAAACAGCAAATCCCTAATGCTCGCAGACACAGTGGGCAAAGTTACCTAAATGTGCTCAGTACTAGAAGTATCACCATGGCACTCCCATCAATTTGCACCAGGTGTTCAGCTTTAAGAAGACATTCATATAGCACAACAGTATGCTGGGAGTTTGTTGTTGCAAGGTAGACTACTGTGGATGTACAGATATTATGTTAAATAATCTCTAAAAGTAATGCACCCTGCCCTCGCCTCCTACAAACACCACCATTGCACAAGCTACATTATCTCTAAAAACCCACTCTTCTCCACATACAACCATTCCCTTCTCAGCCCCAGACCAATACCACTTCCTTCTAAAACTCTTTTTTTTTGTGGTGGGTTTACTTAACTCTTACTCATAAGGCTGACCTCATGATGGACCACCACAGGAGCATTCATCCCACAGGCGTAGAAGCATACCAGACAACCCGTTGATTTGGTGGGTGTCCCTCCATTTTTCAATATTATCCACCCTCCTAAAAAGAAACACGCCTTCCTTTAACCCACTTTGCAAACCTGCATCACTATACAATTTTTTTTTTCTTCATTCACTTTAATATGATCACACTCTTAAACGCCTGCCCTCGTCTTCATTTGAGAGTCAAGTGGTGGGCAGGTATGCCAAAGGGGAAAGTTACCTCATGATTTCCGACCTTATGCTACCTTGTGGTGAGATTTTCTTCCATGTCAGAGAGAGAGAGAGAGAAGTATCCCTTTTTTATTACTTTCCACAAGCCATTTGGTGTTTTGTGATTCTGAGCAATGGAACAGTGGTAGGGAATCAGGTGCTGGGACAGAGCCTACCAATTAGGAATAACAAACTCACATTTAAGGTAACTTTGAGGTGCTCCGATGTCTTGGATCTCTCCTCTTCCCAACATGTTGGTAGTGTAGCGTCCTCCCAAGTCTGGATACCCGCAAAGGACTATGCCACAGATGGAGCTTAGTAAGACAAGTTTTTATTCGTCTGCGTGTAACTGCAAACTAAACATTCAAAACCAGCCTTCAGTGCATTCCGCTCTAACTCTTACGTCACAGTTCTATGGAGTCCATCTGGAACCATAAGGGTTCCATCATTTCTAATTTAAAAGACACTATATCTCCCCCTCTGTTAAATAGAAAATTACAATTTTTGATTACAAAATATTTATATCGGTGCACATATACACTCAAATCTTTTCAATCCATCTCCTTGGTGCTTTAATTGTTTGTCCTGATATTGTTTTGGGAAACTAGGTGTCATCACTGATATTCAGTAACTGAGTAGACTGTGTAGAAACAACAGCAGTTGCTGATGCTTTAGATACAGTTTTTCTTTCAACTATAAGATCTGATGAACGATTGGTCAAGTGCCTGAAATGAGAAGAGTCTATGGTAATAGACTTCCCAGGGCGCTGGGCAGTCACCATGTGTCCCTACGTAGACACCACTTGGAAAGATTTTGCATCAAAAGGAGTATCAGATTTTCTTTTCTGTATTTGTTGTACGATCACTGAATCTCCTCTCTTAAAGATGGTGGTTTTTTACATGTGGTATTTTGTCAGCATACACTTTCATCTTTTGTTTGTTAACCATGTCCTTCTCATGAGTTGCTGTCTAATCTTTCTTTCTCTGAATGGTCCATTGAGGTCAATCAATCAGTATTTGTAAAGCACTAATAACCACAGGGGTATCCAGGCGCTGCGTGGGGGTGGGAGCTATGCGAACATCCAGGTCTTGAGGCCGCTCCTGAATTCGGTGAGGGAGGAGGAGGTTCGGAGGTGGATGGGGAGGTCGTTCCAGGCCTTGGCAGCGTGGTGGGAGAGATAACTTGAGCTTCCTATGAGTAGCACACTGCACTTCTTTCTTTAGCATACTCCTAAAACACTCAAGTCTGTTGGCTTGTGGCCACAGATGTGCTCTTTTGATGCTTTATTTTCATATGCTCCAAGAAATTTCTGAACTCTTGTCTATTGAAAGGTGGGCCATTGTCAGACTTCACTATGGCTGGAATACCCCTTGTAGCAAAAATGCCAGCTAGTCTTTCAATTACTCTTTCTTGAGTTGTAGATGAAAGATTTTCAATCAGTGGAAATCGTGAGTATTCATCCACAATCACCAATACATGATGTCCATTGTCAAGTTGACCAAATGCATGCTTCGGGAGTTCTGACATGTTCAAGGTGTGGTGAATAATTGTTGTAGATAGGCAGTTGCATATATGACAGGCTTTAATTATTTTTAAGCCCTGTCATCAAGATAAGGAAACCAGACACAGTCTCGGAGAGCTCGTTTTGTGGCAACAATTCCATGATGCCCTTCATGGGCTACCTCAATTATTTTCTGTCTCAGACTCTCCTGAATTTGGATTCTCAACTCTCGTTATGTATCTCCTTCCTTAGTTATCGACAGTTCATTCTTGATATTTTTGTATTTTTTTACATTCACCATCACTGGTGATCGGTCGAGTGTGTTGGTTCCATGACTGATGTGTAATTATATCCTTCAACTTTAACATGTCACTATCATGGCTCATGGCAGTGATAATCTGGACTAATAAAATGGCAGCTGGTGTGTTTGATTTTACAATGAAGTTGATATAGGCCTCATCCGTCTTGGATGGAGTACGAGCACTCTGAGAAAGTAGTCAGCAGGGTTCTGATCCTTCCCTGGAAGATGCACAATGGTATAATTATACTCTTGTAACTGCAGTCCCCATCATTCAATGCGAGGAGCCATTTTAGCCTTTAGATTTCCAAATATAGTCAGTGAAGCTTGATGATTATTTACCATTTTAAAAGGTTTTCTGTACAGGCATACATGGAAATGTTCACAAGCCCATACCACAGATAAGCTTTCTTTTTCAGGTTGTGAGTAAACACGTTCTTGGGACAAATCTTTACTTGCATGTGTCACAATCTGCCTTCGAGCATTTGGGTGTCCACTGTGCTATGCAAGGATAGCACCTTATTTAACGGGGCTAGCGGCAACAACAACATCTATATGAAGCTTCGGATTGAAATATGTCGTTTCAGTAGCATTCTCAATTGCTTATTTAATTTTCCTAAAACCTTATTCACATTCATATGACCAATGAAATGAAGTATTTTTTTTGTCAAATCTCTCAACGGAGCACTTACAGTGGCAAAGTCTTGTTTGTATCTGGAACAGTAACTGGCCATGCCAAGAAATGAACACACCATGGAGACATCTTGCGGGGGATCAGCCTTTGACAGTGCTTATACTTTATCAGGATCTGGGTCATACCCCCATCAGAAAAGATATGAAGAAAGAATTTTAGCTTTGTCTTATTGAACTCACACTTGTCTGCATTCAAAGTCAAACCTGCTTCTGCAAGTAAATTACATACTTGTGTAAGAGTTTTATCGTGTTCTGTTATTGAAGCTCTGAAAACCTATATGTCATCGCTGTAATTGAACACATTCATGACAGGCTGTATGATTTGTCAAATGACATCTTGAAACAGTTCTGCAGCTGATGACACACCAAACCTATCTTTTGTACTGAAACAGACCAATATGTATAGAAAAGGTTGTAATGTACCTGCAATTTTCTTCAAGTTCTAACTGATGATAACCTTTATTTAAATCAAAGCAAGAGAAGACCTCTCTACCATTTAATTGCGTTATGTCAGAAATGTGTGGACCTGAATGTCATTCTCGTCCAATTGTCATGATAGCAGATCATTGTTTCCATCTTTCATGATCTGCAGTTGGTCACTGGGAAATTTAACCAGTGCATGGCCAGTATTATCAGATGGATGCAGATCAACTCCCTTAAGATCAATGCAGAAAAAACTGAGGTCCTAGTTTCTGGTCCTCAGACCTCAATCTGGTCGAATGCCTGGTGGCCGGGAGATTGCGGTCCCCTTCCTGTTCCCGCCAAGACAGTTAAAAACTTGGGGGTTATTTTTGAGGTGGGCTTGACCTTCGAATCTCAGGTCAGCCGCACTGTCGGTACTTGTTCTTACATTTTGAAGACTCTCAGAAAGGTGCTCCCATATATTCTATCAGCACTCCATCGGCCCACGATCATTGCACTAGTCACCTCCCGGCTTGACTATTGTAATGCATTGTACCTGAATATTAGCACGGCCTCCCTGAACAGGCTTCAGATTGTACAAAACGCGGCTGCCAGGCTGATCCTTAATATCCCCAAATGGCACTCAGCAAAGGAAGGGCTTCGTACTCTACACTGGCTCCCTATTAAGAAGCAAATCTTTTTCAAAGCTCTGTGCATGGTTCACAAGGCTCTGCATATCAAAGGCTCGCAGCAGCTTAAATCCATGTTAAATTGGTACATGCCTGGTAGGGCTTTGAGATCTTCCTCCCAGAGAAAATTGATCATCCCCAGAATCCGCAAAGCCAGATGGGGCGGCCGCTCCTTCTTGGTGGCGGCTGCACAACTTTGGAATACCCTACCTTCCTCGATTTCTCAGGTAGAATCGCTTCCGGTGTTCAAAAAAGTGCTGAAGACTTGGCTTTTTTCAGTTTAGTCAGTAGCCCGTCTTTCTCCTCTCTTTTTCTCTACCGCCCAGCGCTTTGGCACCTTCGGGTTTTAGTGCGCTTTATAAATCCTCATCCTATCCTATCCTATAGCCTGACGCATGTCAACGCATATGGGGACAGCTCCTTCACTGTCCTTTTGAGCACTAATACTATGTGAGAAACACATGGCATTGGACCAGTTGAACGCTCAATAATATCATGCTTAAGTAGACTTTCAAGTTCTTGCTTCTTGCAAGTGAAAATGAAAAGCAATTCGCCTAGGTCTTTGAGCAACAGGACGGACGTCCTCATTCACATGAAACTTCACTTTCATAGTCTTAGGTTTTCCCAAAACATGAAATAACAGAGGGAATTGACCTACTATTTCGCGGTGAGCATTCATGTTGTAATTCACAGAAATCAGTCCCATATCAGCGGCTGTGCTGAAACTGAGTATATAGGCACTGGACGCCGTGCCTTGAAGCACATGGATGGGTGCTTGTACCTTCATTTTCTTATCTTTTATTGTCGCTACAAATGAACCTTGACTTTTTAAAGGCTTTGATGCAGCCCATGTATGTACTGGGTGTTAGATGGCGTAAGTTGCAGTAATGGAGATAATTCATTGTATTTCTCCTCAGGCATAATGCTTATTGATGCATCACTGTCGATAATGAAAGGTATCAAACAACCGTTTACTTTCAGTGTAATTTTCGGGCAATGTTTGAATGACTTTGTTGCTTTGGCAAGTCGATCTTTCTTTGGCTGACATTTTTCTTCACAAATGGCAGCCCAACATGCGCACGCTTTTCTGAGGTAAACATCGACATGGCACAATAATTTTCTTCACTCTCACTTGACAATGATACAGAAGAACTGTTTGACGATGAATTGGATGACGATCAACGTCGTTCGGTGTCGAGTTGTCTTAACTGATGTTGCCGCTTGGCCTAATGGGTGCGCGTCGAATGTTGCTTCCAGAACCTTTTGGTGGTCATTTTGTTCTCACGCGGTGACGCTCTTGCATTTCTCTTGGCTTTGCAAACTGCCCTCAAAATGGTCCTCTTTCCCACAGCCTTTACAGATCTGTCCAAATCTGGGACATTTACCTTTATGTGGAAAACAGAACTTCTTGTTATGGGTAGACATCATCTTGTGTCCTTCAGTCTTTGGCTTTAGCTAATTTTTCACACTCATAACTGATTCATTCTGGACACCTCCGGCCTCCATGTTGGCAGCTTGTCTACATGCACGCTCTTCAGCTCTGGCAGCCATTAACACTCGCTCCAGACTAAAAGAGTTTCTCTAAGCATTCGTTTTCTGAATGAATCTGACAAGCATCCACCAATAACTCTGAAATGCATGACCTCTTCATCATTAAATTAATTGAACTTACACAATGTCTGATGAGTGTGTTGAGTCTCTCCACAAATTCGTCAATGGTTTCACCAACTTTCTGGCATTCCTGGTTGTACCTGCCTTTAGAGTTTATGCTCCGGATTACATATGGCTGTATATTGCATAGCAGCGCAGTACCTCTACGTATGATCTGAACAGCAGGTTCTTGGTCATCGATACAAAGATTTCTTTGTAATGCTTTTGTAGTTTTTAACTTCTTTATGGCAGCTGCAGTTGCACTTTGAGTCCACATGTGTTAAACATTGGTTGCTCAATTCAAATGCAACACATGTGGCACGCACAAGCAGTCTGCTTGAACCATGGCAAACTCTCTGGGAGAGCACTATCGATCTTCGGGTTACTTATTCCCTAACACGTCGCCAGTTGTAGGGTCCTCCTCACCCTGGGTTCCGCAAAGGACTACGCCACAGACAGAGCTTAGTAATACACATCTTTATTAATCTATGTGTAACTGGAACTCAGACACTACAGGTAGTCTCCACGAAAATATAATAGGAGGCAGGGAGTAGGAGTAAGGTGTAATTTGGTAGCCAATGACTTATGCAAACATTTTTCTTAAGATGTGTCAGCCAAACCGTAGATCACTTCATAAGGAAACATCAAGAGTATAAAGCTTGCAGAAGAATGCAGTGTGACCCCATAGCCACCCTGAATGTTTCTCTGCAAGGCGCACACCTGGAAAATGCAAGAGAAGTTGCCTTGGTTTTGGTGCAAATGCACAAAAGCACAACACCCGATGGAAGGGATGTCCCCTACATGGAATGACAATGAGAAATAAATAGTTAATAGATCTGGCAGTTGAGATTTTTGGAAGCAGTCTTACCTGTATCCATTCCACCATAAGTAACAAAAACCTTTAACCAAGAAGCAAGTTCCATGAATATGTGCAGATATTAAGGGCATGCTTAACATCAGGATTATGTAGCACTTCTTCAGATGAGGAGGTGTGAGGACACAAAAGAAGACTGAGAAATAGATCCTATTGGTCAAATTTAATTTAGTCATACATTTGGCAGTAAGGGTGAGTCTGTACACAACATATCCCATGGAGTAAGGTTTGGGGGACTGTTGGTCTAGCAGCACTTTTATGAATCTTGTAGAAGTAATCACTGCCAATACAGCTAATATACAATAAAGTACCTTCATGTTGCAGAAGGTCATCAGCTCAAAAGATTTGAGTGTCCATGTGAAGTTCCTGTGATCCTGACTAGGAACCACATTTGTATTTATTACATAACATCTATGAAACATGAAATATTACAATCAGAGTAATGAGGAATGTTAGACAGGAATCGGAAGGGCAGAAAGAAGGAAATGAGGCGCAATTTCACTCACCACCACCGACTGGAAATAAAAGCAGCTAATTAGAAATTAAATCTAGGCTAATTCTGACCGCCTTCGTACAGAGGGGAACAACGCTTAAGGTGAAAGACAATAGTGTTAATTGGCAGAACAGTAGTGATGGAAAAAAGAAAAATTCTAGAGCAACGGTTCTTAACTTTTTTACTTCTGTGGATCCCCAGTGAATCACTATTGGAAGCTGTGTATCCCCACTGAAGCAAATTCATTGAACTTCAAAATAACACACAAAAATAAAGCAACAGGTATATACCAAACACATGCAAAATATATTATAAAATGTTTTATTTAAAGCACAACCAGAAGAAGCAAAATTTTAATGGACAGGTTGGAACATTTCAAAAGTGCATTTTACTTTTTAAAGATGAAGCGATATGCTAGACTCTAGTATATCACTATCTTTTGTTTTTTTGCTCCAAAAGCATTGCTCTCTCTTTGTCAGCACACACCAGTGCTTCATTTAAGGTCATCAACCATCCATCGTAGATTCTGCTAGTCCTAATTGTGCTGCTCCCATGAATCAAGATCAGGATACCAACTATTTTTTGTCTTCCAATTTCAATTTTCTTTCACATTTACAAAGCGTTTTTAAAACCTGTAATTTTCAAATTTGCCTTTTTATGTATGTTAGTTAATCTGCAAATTTCCATATAGTTGCAGGCCCGCTGTGTTGGGGTCCCAGACCCCCCGGGTTCCCAAGACCACAGGTTAAGAGCTGCTGTTTTAGAATATAGTTTCTGGGTATGTAAAACTAAATCTGGATCTAATGAGCATGCTTTTTGCAATCACTAAGAGATTAGTAGAGAGTTAAGTAAGGGATGAGAATGAAACTAATCATGCACTTACAGCTCAATTGTCACATAAATTGGTTAAGAATCCAGAGATTTTGAAGAGAAAGCACTAATTAGATTTTCCAATATTTCTGAGGTGTGCCAGACAAGCTTGTCTTCGCTAGACGTTTTGGAACTCATTCTGCATAAGAAAACTTTAAAATAGGTGGCAAAATATTTGTATTTCATGCAGCTACAAGAAATGTGGTTATTCAAGGTCAGCCTATCAATCTTTCAAAATGTATACAGAATTGTTCTTCACTTCATTTGTCCCTCCAGCTTCTTCCAAATAGATTTGCAGCATATCTTATGGCTAAGGTAAACAAACGGTGGGTTACCTAAATCACAGGTCGTGGACAGCAGATCAAGACAAAACGTACAAGCTCTCACAGCAATACTACTGTTCAATTTCATAATGATGACAGGATCAGAAATGGAACTATTCAATGCTCAAACAGCAGTAGTGATACTATTTGAAAAACTTAATCACTGTAGACGATAAAAAGTCTCCAGCTAAATGCTGTAAAAGAAAACACAGAAAGAAGTGTCCACTGGTACAAAGGAACCGACATCAGCAATTATCTTCCTGAACTCAATATGAATTATTGCAAACATATCAGGTTATATGTTGTAGAAATGCAGTAATTTTGTCCAAAACATCAGCATGTCACATTCTAAAAATACATAAATTTCACCATGAAATGCACCATTTTCATTTTGCATGAACAACCTCAATTTCCCCAAAATTGTTGTTTCTATGATTTGTTATTATTGTCCAGAAATATGGTTTTTAAGAAATACAAACATTGTCTTCCAATTCTTTTTTTATCAACCACTTACATGCGCTACTGTCAAAGCTGGACAGATTCTGCCTTTCACCCCCAATTACCATCATCAAATATCAGTTCATGAAAAGGCAAAGGTTTACAACACCATTATGCCAGGTATAGCGAGATTTCTGTCAAGAATGGACATCATAAGTAAAGGATGGGTCACTGTTAAGCCAATAAAATAAGGCAATGGGGCCAAGATCTTCATCTTTGGAAGCATCACTTGATGAAAGGAGAAATAAGTTGCAGGACCTGGACTAGCCACATGGTACTGTGTCGCTCCATAGCTCAGCAGTTGGAATGCTGCACTGGACAGATTTCTGCCTCCTGGGCCATGGAGAGCCCAATACCTGCATTGAGCAGACTGTCCAGCACAGCTGACAGTATGGGGATGCAGCACAACAGACGAGGACTCACAGAAGAGATTAGGGTCTGTCAGGCCAGCACTTCTGAAGACAAACTCTCCATCCACAGTGGGGCCATGTAAACACACCACAGGGAAGGTTGAGGTCGAACAATGGGACTTCTCTTCTGACTTAAACTAATCCCCACCTGATCACGGGCTGTGTAGGCACAGATAAAGGATGTAGGAAATTTGGTTACTGGTTGAGGGGGGGGTGAAACCCTAATCAAGCAGCAATCACAATTCTGGTCAGGGTGAAACACAAGCAAACCCCAAATTTATCTGTGTTTAACCCTCTGGTAGCTTGAATGAATTAATGAAATTGGCATTTGTGAAGTGCTAAGAGGCATCTCAGCACTAGAGGCATCTGGGTTTGGCACAAAAGCAGTCAGGTTTAACTTAGAGGCAATGTGTAAAGTATTTATGCATTACACAAATAATAAAGTGAAAACACAGCACAGGAAAACCCCACACCAATTTAGAAAAATAGAATACATTCTAACACATTTTTTACACTAAATTAGTAGAACCAGAGATATGCAATTCTACAGGTTTAGGTAAATATAGGGCTTACAAGCTCCAAGCGGCAACTGTGGTTATCTGGTTGCGTCCAACCAGGACAAAGTCAAAAGTTCAGGCTGATCGCGATGGCGTGTCGGCTGGGTACAGGGGCCAAGATAGGCCAGCTGAACAAAGTACCTTAAATCCTTGTTGTGGAGCATTGCAAAGTCCCGCGTTGAGAATGCGTCACGCAACGGGGCTTCCGAGGAGCTTCAGGGCTGTGATGCGAGGTCCTGTGTTGAGGATGCATCTTGCAGCGGCAGTTCTAAGGAGCTGCAGGGCTGCCATGCGAGTTCCTGCGTTAAAGATGCGTCCCACTGCGGCGGTTCCAAAGCAAAGCTGCTAGGTGATGCATCGCACAGCTTCAGTTCTGCTTGGATCACAGCTGGGCTGGCACATCGCCTTCAGGCCCACTTCCACGTGTCCAGTGCTGGGGTGGCACCACTAGTGGGGGTAGGACTCAAAGCAGACAGAGTCCAGATGCTGGGTTCAAGGTGGTTGGAGCCTTTTCTTCCTTTCCCTGAGGCTCCGAACAGGAGGTCAGCCAACTAGCCCGTTGAGATACTCTAGTAGTCCTGGGTTCAAGATGCAGGTTCAGTCATTCTCACTCAGAAGGTCTGCTGTGTTGCTTTGCTGCAAGAAGGCCTGACACTCTGCTGTCTGGGTCTTTCACAGGTCCAGATGTGTACTGAGGAGTTTGGTCTGAGGGTCCAATATTTATACCTGTTGCCCACTTTGAAGTAAGAAAAAAGTCTGGAGTCCTCCCCCTACAGAGATATCTGAAATGTCCTGCCGCCCTGCTGTACTCCCAGATTGTCTAGGGCACAAAAGAGTATTGTGAAACCCTCTGGGAGTGTGCTAAGGCAGAGTGTGATGTGCAACTGTGGTAGGTGACAGCTCGCCCCCCCCATAAAATTGGAGATGACCCATCCTGACAACACCTATTCCCCCTTTGTCTCACTGTCTGGGAGTAATACACAAAGACCAACTGCCAACTACACCTAGTCATGTGGCCCATGAAACAGGTTGCAGGCACCAATGGTTTGGGGAAAAAAATGCCAACTTTCTAAAACTGTCCCAAAAAGGCACGTAACTTGCGCGCCCGTCTGTCGCACTGCGATGTACAGGAATATTTCCTTCCAGTAGAGCACTTCTTGCAAAATTATCCAATATTTTAACCGAAGTATACCAATAATTCTACTAATCCTTTTTCCATGATTCATCCATGCATTTAAAACCACTAGGGAGACAGCGTGATTCCACAATGATTCTTTATTTAAACATTTTCAGATGTCTCCTGCGTGCCCATCCAGGCTTTCAACAGCGACACGTGAAGGTCATCATTCATAAAGTGGGCTCATGTAATTATACCCAATGCATTTCGAGCCTGAAGGGCTCTTCATCAGGGGTCACTGCAACAAATGAAAAAAACTGCTAAACCAACTGCTCAGTGCCAACTTTCTATGTGCTACAAATTATATTATACAACACACCTCTTCCACCTCCCTCATTAATCCCATACCCGTACCTCACATTGAAAAGCAACCATGCAAAATACAAAACCCCTTTCCCACTGTGCACAAACCCGCCCCAACCCAAAATTCAAAAAAATCAATTGAATAAATAGTGCAACAACTCATGAAAACACATTTGTAAAACCCGTGATACTCATCCAAACCCCTCAAATCAATGACACTTTCCCTAGATTCACTCTTAATTAAACTCCCCTTCTTGCTGGAACCAACCATCCCCATGTACTGCACAATCCAAACACAAACAGTTACCTTTAAGAGCCTCAAAACGGCAGCTTAATCTTTTCGTAAGCTTCACTCCATGCTTACACAACCATGTGCTCTCTCTGCCCTTCAACCATTAATGCTGAAAGCTCGCCCATATGCAGACAATCAGGCTTTGATTTTAACCCTGTGACCTATCTCTCTTAAAGCTACAAATCTTGAGAAAATGCTCAACAGAAACTCAAAATCCCATAATGCAATGCCCAGCGCCACAACGAAACAAACACAGGCCATGATACTCAACAGTCCCACCCTTGCCGATTCAACATTAATATATGCAACGAAATGTGAAAATAAAAATAAAACCATGACTGTGACCATAAAGTGCATGAAATACATGATGTAAAAACTAAAAATGCATAATAATGGAAGAAACCACTGATGCAGTTCAAATTCAACCGTCCCTTCCATTCAGAGTTGCTGTTCATATCACTCATGTTCCACCATAACTGCATGAGGTCACTCGAGGTGTTCCGTGTTTCCACTCTGTCTCCGAAGTGGTTGATGTGCAATGCCAACATTTTATTTGAGGTTCAAACAAGTAATCCATGGGGTGCAAACTCCTAGGGACGATAAAATTGCTAAGCATGAAAAGGAATATGAGGATGCACTCCTTCCCTTATTACATAATTTAATTGTGAGGTGAATAGAGAACCATAAGCTTGCGTGCGAACAGATGCTGTGAATCGTCCCATGTATCACAGCTCTATAAAAAGATGTCCCAAAAAGGCACGTAACTTGCGCGCCCGTCTGTCGCACTGCGATATACAGGAATATTTCCTTCCAGTAGAGCACTTCTTGCAAAACTTTCTAAAACTGGCATTTTCAGAATTGTGATTTAAAATCGAACTTTAGCATTAAAGAGTTTTAAATTACAATTCTTTATAGGTCAAAGTCAACCTTCCTACCTGCTCCCAATTGAAAGTTAGCACTTATTAAATGTAATAAGGTAACCCAATGTTATCCTATGGGAGAGGCAGGCCTTGCAGTAGTGAAAACAAATTTAAGAGTTTTTCATTATCAGAACATGTAAAAGTTAAAAGTATATGTCCAACTTTTTAAATACACATACACTGCAGCCTTCCGTATTCTGTTTATGGACTACCCGAGGGGTGAGTTATTTGTATTAAAAATGAAGGTTCAGGCCCAGTAAAAGATTTATTTTTCCAGGTCAAAATGGCAGTTTAAACTGCACACACAGGCTGCAATAACATGCCTGAGAAGCATTTAATGGGCTACATAAGTGGGTGGTACAATGAGTGCCGCAGGCCCACTAGTAGCATTTAATTTACAGGCCCTGGGTACATATAGTACCACTTTACTAGGGACTTATAAGTAAATTAAAAGTGCTGATTGGGTGGCAGCAATTGTTACCATGTTTTAGGGAGAGACAGCACAGGCACTTTAGCACTGGTCAGCAGTAGTAAAGTGTGTTGATCCTGAGGCCAGCAAAAACACAATCAGCAAAAACAGGAGTATTGAAGGCAAAAGTCTGAGGAAAAATACACCAAGGATGTCGGGTCCAGGGGGCATGGCCAAGCTACAGACTAAGATGGCTGCGTAGCTTTGGAGCTCCGCCGAACTCCCTGAGATCCTTGCCGCTTGGGAGGCCTCTACGCTAATGAAAATGACCGCGGAGATGTGACATGCGGCGCTATCATGAGCGGTGCAGAGATTGCCCCAAAGCACTGATCCGCGAGCCCGAGAACCTCCAACAATGCCGATGAGGACATCGGGCCCTCGGGCCTAAAAGGAGCCGGGAGGCAGCATGATCCCGTGACCGCCCACTGGGGCTCCCCAAGCAGCTGGAGTGCACCCATATGCCCCGATCCTGATGGAGATATTGGGGAGGTGCAGGAGGGGACGTGCCTGGAGCTGGAGCAGACCACAGCAGCCCCCGAAGAATACTCGGAAGGCGGGGAGAGCCGTATTAAGCCCAGCGTCAACTCCAGGTAAGGCCGGCCAGCAACCTCCCGGAAGCCCCGTGGTGAAAGGGTCCACGGGTGAGCCTGGGGGCCGGCCATCAAGCCGTGCTGGCGTGACTTGGTTTTGCGCTCCCCCCCCTCATTTTCTGCGCTCCAGCCCTGCGCCACACAAGGGGCCCACACCAGCCTTAACCGCCCCCCCTCACCACTTGCAGCTGCAACAGAGACGATGTGTCATCGCGACACCCACACACTATCACACGCAACGGGGAGACACAGATGTACACCTGCTCCATGGAGGGGGGGCGCACTCAACAGCTGAATCTGCCCTTAGCCACGATCATGCGGGATCCCACAACTCCTTGGCCTATCCTGCCGATCCCAGCATTAGTCACTGGCCATACGATGGAGAGGCCCCATATATAATATGGGGCCATGGTGCAGTGCTGAGGGACAGCTTCCTCCTCCTTCACAATTATAAGGCCACTACAGGACCAAGCAAGATCAGCAGCCGCAATCCCTTTCCTGTGCCTATAGAGCAAACTGAAAGTGCACTGCGCTAGGGCTCAATAGCTCTCCTTGTATGGACATGGTCCGCGGCGACCCTAAGTAGTAAAAACTGACTTTTGATAAAACCAGCCAAGGGGTTGAAGCATCAGGTCCGAGCATGGCGGAGGGTGGCAATGTACCCGCGGCCTCTACGGCCTCATGGTGGAACTCGGGGCTGGTTTCAAGGCGCTAGACACGTGCTTCGACGCGCTAGATAAGCACCTGGACACAATGGGTGTAAGACTGGATAGCCACGAGGGCAGACTAAACACTGCGGAGGGCAGAATCTCTGACCTCGAAAATGGCTCTGCGCAGACCACTAAGAGATTAGAACGCATGGAAAAGTTGCTTAAAACCATAGCCATCAAGAATGAAGACTTGGAGGCCAGGGGGAGACGTAACAATGTCCAAATACGGGGACTTCCCAAGTCCACAAATTCAGGCCGGCTAGATGGCTTCGTGGAAAAACTCCTGATCGATCTATTCAGCTGTGAATCCTTCACTATCACCTTTGTGGTCGAGAGGGCCCATCGCACCATTGGGCTGCGTCCCAATCCAGGCTGCCCCCCCAAGGCCGAAAATTGCCCCGCTTCTAAATTTCAAAGATAGGGACACAGCGCTGCAGATGGCCCAGGAAAAGGAACATTGGAATGACAGGGTTCCTCCATAACGCTCTACCCAGACTTCACCGCCATGGTGCAGGAGGCTCGTCGGAAATATGCGGGAGTCAAGGTCAATCTCCGTAACCTGGGACTGAAATATGGGATGTTAGCACCCAGCACATTTGAAAGTGGACATAGATGGGCGGTCACGAATCTTCGATTCACCAACAGCAGTTCAGGAATTCTGCTGCTCCTTCTTCAAGTCCAGGGGACCCAACGATCGCCCTCTCCAGGCCGGTCCCCTCATTTTCCTGACTCTGGGGCTAGTGGGGACCTGTTCTCGGCCAGCTAAGTATTGACGGACCCGCCCTGTGGCTTGCACAATGATGTAATAACTTTCCGAAACTTTACACTTAGAGGTCCAGCTGCGTACGTATTTCCTCCCTGGGCACAGCTATGGACCAGCAACACTGTTAATTATTATTTGTCGTACAGAATCAGGGACTCGGCGTGGCATTGCCACTTCCCAAGTGCGGTTGCACATTAGTTCTTGTAACGTTGTTTAGACTACGTTTAATATTTCTAAATGTTCAATATCCTTGTTTGGTTTTGTGTACTTCCCCTATGCAGTGGAACTGGGGATAGGTGGGGGATGGGGGTTAATGGGTTAGGTAGGATGCTTACTCGTGCTATGTTTATGCAATTGATGTTCAAATCGTACAAGTGCCATTACATGGGCCCGTCACACATATCCACAAGCAGCAGTGACAACGGAGATTAGGGTTTACCCATTTTCAAACATCACAATGATGTCTTGGAATATTCGGTGGCTGAATAATACACGTAAATGCAAACAAGTAGTCCATTATCTGCAGCAACACCAGGTTGATATTGCCTTTCTCCAAGAAACGCATTTATCCCCCAACATCCCTTCCAGTTTTGCCACAAGCTGGGGCCCTCATAGATACTTCGCGGGCTACAGCACTTATGCTAGGGGAGTCTCGATATTGGTTCACAAACGGGTCCCGTTTAGGGCAGTGGCAGTGAAGGCGAATACATCAGGGCAATATTTATTGGTTAAAGGTTGCCTACTGGGACACAATGTACTCCAAGTGAACGTTTATGCCCCGAACGTTGATGATCCGGACTTTTATCGTGACCTCCTGACACAAATAGACTATATGGAAACGGTCCAAATATAGATGGGGGGGTGACCTTAATATCTTACTCGACCCTCTAATGGACAGTACAGCCACCACTCCTGAAGCGAAACCAAGGGCCAGGCGTACACTGGAAGATCTTAGGGAAGCGTGCCAGCTGACCGACGCATGGCGACATCACCACCCCACACAAGCAGCGTACACCCACTACTTCGACCCACACAACACATGGACTCGACTAGATTACTGGCTCCTATCTTCTAACACGATTCCATGACTCTCTTCGATAAAGCATTTACCACATACATTATCCGACCACACCCCTGTCCTACTGCAGCTGCGGATTCCGCGGGCAGGGGGGTGGAAAGGCATTGGAGATTCCCAGAAATGGCTCTTCGGGACACTCTCTTCAAATCCGAACTATCTCGGCTATAATAGAATATTTTGAAATTAATGTGGACACAGTGAATAACACAGCCACGCTTTGGGATGCCTTCAAGGCATACATAAGGGGGGGTCTTTATCTCAGAGTGCCGGGATACTTGGGGACCTGCATCAGACACTGGCACAACTGGAAACACAGTTGGCAACGTTAGATCAAAATGACTCGACAATACAGAATCCAGCCATCTTACAGCACCGGCTACCCTAATGACTGAGCTTCACGAGGCAGCGAAGCGCGAATCGCGTTATCTGGGGAAATATGCAGTCGCTAGGCGATACGGGGAGGGTGAAAGGCCAGGCTGCACATTAGCAAGGTTAATGCAACAATCCAGGGGCCAGACATACATTCCGGGCCTCCTAGGCCCAGACAGCAAATACATATCACACACTGTCGGCATACAGAACGCGGTACTAACCTACTACACTGACCTGTACACGTCCAAAGTGGCAGTTGACATCGCGGACAATAAAAACTATTTAGACGAAATAGCTATGGTATGGCTTGATTCGGCCCACCAAGTGTTCTTGGCAGAGCCTTTCACGGAAGAAGAAGTCACCCAAGCTATAGATGAAATGGACGGCTCAAAGGCGCCGGGCCTCGACAGATTCTCCGGTAGTTTTTACAAAGCATACAAGCAATTACTGGCTCCATATCTCCTGAAAGTTTATCAAGAGGCAGTGGAGAGTGGTGAGCTCCCCCCTACACTTCGAAAGGCGGTCACAACACTACTCCTCAAAGCGGGTAAGATCCACAACAATGCGGCTCCTATAGGCCGCTTTCATTGTTAAATTTTGATAACAAAATACTGGCCAAAATGTTAGTTACCAGACTGTATCTTAACATTGACCAGATAATATCTACAGCCCAGTCAGGATTCGTCCCACATAAATCTACTGGCATGAATCTGCGCACACTCTTTGCCACCCTCCACAGAATTGCATCAATTGTCCCTGCTGCAGCTATCCTGTTGGATGCGGTGAAAGCCTTTGACTCCCTTGAGTGGCCTTTTCTGTACTCCACATTGAACAGATTGGGAATTCCAAAGAGGTTCATAACAATAGTCAGGTTCTTATACACAAACCCCACGGCGCATATTTGGCTAAACGGTACTCTGACCCCCCCCCCCCCTTCGCACTCACCCGGGGGACACGCCAGGGCTGCCCACTTTCCCCATTATTGTTCGTAATAGCTCTGGACCCCTTGGTATGTCATTTACAGGAGAGACACCTCCATTGAGGCCTGCAGTTTAAAACAGGTCCACTACTTATGATTCTTTACGCAGATGATATCATCTTCTACGTGAGACATCCCGATGATAATTTGGGACCAATACTGCGAGAGATAACCCACTATGGAGCCCTGTCTGGCTTACATACAAACTGGGGCAAATCGGAAATCTTCCCATTAACTGCAGCCTATTGCGATAGGAATACTGAATACCCACTAACATGGTGTGATGACTCAGTCAAATTTTTGGGTTTCCACATACAAATGGATCTGGAACAGATCCTACAGCTCAATAACGGCCCGGCAATGGAGAGGCTGGGTGGTAAAATTGAACGCTGTTTGAAATGACCTCTCACCATGGCGGGTCGAATCGCCATTATCAGAATGGTCGTGCTGCCCCAATTTTTATATTTATTTCACAACTTCCCAATACCATTACATAACGTGTTTTTCTCAACACTACGTTCGCACTTAAAAGGCTTGTGTGGGGCGGTAAATAACCTTGGATCAGTTGGGACAAGTTAACATTACCGTATGAACGCGGGGGGTTCGGGGTCCCGAATTTCCGCATATATTTCCTAGTCGCCCAATGCAGTTTCGCAAGGCACTGGTACCACTCTGACACTCGGGTCCCCTACCTTAGACCTGAAGTTGATCTTGTGCACCCCACGCCCCTAGAAGCACTACTGCCGGTGGGCCTGCCCCGTGACCCCCACGATATTCAAACACTCTCCAC
Source organism: Calotriton arnoldi (assembly GCA_963921515.1). Lineage (NCBI taxonomy): Eukaryota > Metazoa > Chordata > Amphibia > Caudata > Salamandridae > Calotriton > Calotriton arnoldi. Next base: position 915,888 of record CAWUFW010003805.1, on the reverse strand, counting down.
AACTAGCTGGGCCTGGCAAACTGGGAGCAATCCTCTTTACTCTTCCGCTATACCAGTGGCAGGAAACCTCTGGTTACCTGTAACTCAGGAGGCCCTGGTAAGGCACACTTTGTCCAAACATAACCTGGTAACATTCGGGGATTTGTTCCCCAGCGGGCATGTCTTCTTGCGCACGGAGGACATCCGTTTCAGGGAAGCCCCACTTATGGACCAGTTTGTACTGCCGAGGTTACAGGGAGCACTTAGAGCTCAAATTCCCAGTTACCCTCTCGAGCAACCTGAATTCCCCACGCTAACACTACTTATCAAAGATACCAGTGGGGAGCATCTGATGTCCAAGATGTACAGGTCTGCCATTGCCATGTTACCGAATAGAGATGCAGGGGTACGAGTTGCGTGGGAGACAGACCTGGGCCAACCCTCACTGACTTTCAATGGCGCCATTGCTGTGAACAGACGCGTCTCTTTCAATCATGAACATAAATTATTACACTTCAAGTTTATATGGTGTGCATACATCACCCCTGTCAAGGTGCATCAGATGGACTCGATACACCCCCACACATGCCCCAAGTGCCACTCCCCATTCATGGACTTTGCACACATGACATGGACTTGTGACAGGATTGCCAGATATTGGAGAGCAGTATTTGGGGAGTTGTCCCGTATGACTTGACTGGACATTACGCCCACTCCACTGCAGGCCCTCATGGGATATGTGCACGATTTTTCAAAGTCAGTGCGGCAGTTCATTGCAGTCGCCCTTCTGCTCGCTAAAAGAGAGGTGGCGGTCCACTAGGGTAGTAAACACCCTCCGACGCTAAAAGCCTGGTTATATAGTGTGACATACTGTAACATGAACAGTGATCGATATACGTAATTGCAACACCCAGCCTCTAGGCCACTCGACATCTGGCAACCGCTTCACTCATACTTGCTGGATTCACAGGACCCGGCGGGCTAACAAACAAGACATAACACCCCCCGCATCCTATTGTGACAGATAACGATGCAGTTCCCACAGCGCAGTAAACACTGATAAGTGTACAAACTTGCAAAGTAACACCACCCAGTAACCCAGGAATTACATTGTTGCAAAGATCTTGGTAAATGTAATCTATGATATGGTCCATAATTGAATATCCTGTATAATTCATGGCCAACTTGTACTCTATTGTGCTTGTTATGGAAAATTAATACATAATTTTTTTTTTTTAAAGGATGTCTGGTCGAACAAAGGAAAACCCATTTCTTTTTTCAAATGCACTGCCATGCACTGATTTTCAGCCAGCAGATAAGACTTTGTATTGGTAGCGATGTTTTACTATCACGAAGTGCATAAACTTTGAATGATTTCTTGTGATTGAAATGTCAAAGTATGAGTCTTACAGATATGTAGAACACAACCAATATCCCTGATGTAATTGTGGATTGATGTGATGCAGCACTAACATTCGGAATTTTCAGTGTCCTATCTATTCGTTGGCAATATTTATATTCCAGAATGGGTCTGAATCCTTGTTTTGAACCTTTCTGTTGAACCTGAAAGTATCATAAATAGATGTCCTTGCCTGTTAATTGTAATGGTATTGGTTCTATTTCCTGATTTTGCAGAAAAGTTCTGGATTCTGCTTGAAGATGGTCCTGATTGAATTTGGATGGTTCTGCAGTGGAAAGGTAGATTGAGATGTCTTGTGTCCTAAACACAGCAACATGGCCCGGTTAAATCTCTTCTATTTTTTAATCATATACTCCTTATCTAGACACATGCAGAAGTGTTATCATCATGTCAGGTTACAGTGGAGGCTAAAATCTCTAAATGTGAATCGAGATGGCACATTTATTGCCATAATTATTTTGTCTTGTTGGAACTTTAATGTCACCAAACTTATAAACATGAGATGAAATTGGCGATCAGATACTATAAAAATTCAGGTTCAGGTACTATTAAAAATCCGGTATCTATTAATTGGAGAGACTTTGCAAATGAGCTATCAGCCCAGAGGTCATGCTATCTGCAGCAAACTAGCCCCAGTCAGGGTTTCTCCAGGGGTCCAAGAGCGGCACAGAGAAGTGGCCTTCAGCCCAGTGCTGCTTACCATTCCTGGGCAAGGGCTGCGCTAGAGAAAAGCTAAGCAGCAGTTTCTTAGAAAAAGGTATCATCTAAAGAAACTCTATAGGCTTGCTATTGCTACTTATGCTAAATTTTAGCATAGCGCTTAAGAGTAGTGAAAGAGTATTAGGATGATAGGAACTTGCAAACCACATTAGGAAAGTTCATACTGTTTTCAATGGCCACGTTATGGATTGCTGCATTTGATCTTTCATGAACACACATGCTCGAATCACAATAGCAAGCAGTGTAAGCAACTAACAATTAAAGGAAAGAGGGAAGATGATTCACCTCATCAAATAAATGCTGTGATCGACCTATCCAGGTTATCCCGCGATTGGTACACCAGGACCAACCTGGCTTTATGCCAGGGAGGAATACAGCGCTCAACCTCCGTAGACTCAACGGAGTGTTGGGGAGGGTGGAGACAATACAGGAAGTGGTCATGTCCCTCGACGCTCGGATGGCCTTCGACACAGTAGAGTGGCCATACATGTTTGCAGTATTGGAGAAAATGGGGTTTGGTCCTAATTTCAGGGCATGGATCAAGCTGCTTTATGCAGATCCTATTGCGCAAGTGGTAGTCAATAATACAACATCTCACAGATTCCCACTGAGGAGGGGAACGAGGCAAGGGTGCCCATTGTCGTCCCTGATTTTCGCGCTCATGTTGGAGCCCTTGGCTTCTTGGGTCCGGCGGGACCCACTGATCAGGGGATTGCCCTGGACTGATGAATGGGAAGATAGAATATACCTATATGCGGACAACATCCTTTTGTATTTGGCATCTCCTAAACACAAAATTCGTAGGGTGTTGAATATATTTACCAACTTTGGGAGGTATTCAGGCTATGACATAAATTGGTCCAAATCCACCATCTATGTGCTGCATGGTGAATTCCCGGCAATTCCCACAGAATGTGAGGCAGAGGTAGTAACGGAAGGCTTCCATTACTTAGGAATGTTTATAACAACAGACCCAAACCTCTTTTACAACCGCAACTTGCTGCCCCCCCCTGCGGCACCAGCAGGAAGATGTAAATCACTGGAAGACGCTGCCTCTCTCCCTGCTCTGGAGGGCAAATTTTGAAATGATGGCACTCCCCCGTTTTCTGTACATCTTGCAGAATACACCATATGTGGTGCCTCCTAAATATTTTCGGCAATAGAAAGTGAACAAGGGAAGCTACTATGGGAAGGAAAGCCGTCAAGAATTGCTTACCAAAAACTAGTTCGGGGAGGGTACGACGGGGGTATAGCCTTGCCTGATATACAAAAATATTATTGGGCATCCCAACTGGTTGCCATAAACCAATACATGTACCAATCGCCAGAGGATCCAGCATATCGTATGGACAGATATGTACTGGGGAGGAGGGGGTACATGAGAGCACTTTACACCTCACCCAGTCAACAGGTTCTTACAGGCCCAATCAAAATCACGGTCCAACTTTGGCATGCGGTCCAGAAACAGATGGGGTGGGAAAATAGGATCACGCAACACACCCCACTATGGGATGTGGAAATGCTCGGGCACATGGGCAAACATCATGGATTCGATAAATGGGACCTCATCGGGATATCCCGGGTGGGAGATCTGTGGGTGAGGGGCGACATACTAACATTCAAAATACTCCAACAGAATACGAATTATCTAATACTGAAACATTTTGCTACCTGCAAATTAAACATGCACTGCCGGAGTCCTCTCTGCTGGAAGACAGAATCCTAATAGACCATATGAATCGGAAAGCAATATCCGTAACATACCAGAAACTGATAAATAACTTCCAGGACCCCATCACCAAACTTAGAGAAAGGTGGCAGGTCAATATAGGGGAAATCGATGAGGAGGACTGGCGAGATGCTCTGTCATCTCCCAAAGAAGTGGCCATATCGAATAAGTTTCGATTGGTACAATTGAAGATACTTCACAGAATATACTACTCGTGTAGCCGCCTGGCTAGAATGGGCAAAATAGAGGATGCCTCCTGTGGAAAGGGATGTGGCCTAGAGGGAACATACTACCACATGATCTGGGAATGCCTCAGGATACAGCTATACTGGGAGTCCATTACATGGAATATGTCCAAAGTTACAGGGATAAAACTGACCCCCCCACTCCAAGCTGGTGTATCCTTAATATATGGGAACCCACAGATCTTAGTGAAAAAGGGCGGATTGGGGCTCATAATCGCAAAACGGAATATTGCCAGACACTGGGGGGTCCCGGAGTTGCCATGCATGCGAGAGTGGGAGAGGGACCTCGATTGGTGTATGATAGCAGAGAAAACGGCATATACAATTAGGGGGTGCCCCAAGAAATTGGAGCAGATCTGGAATATGTAGAATGCATACCGTGGGAATTTGTGTGAGAGCCCAAGAGAAGAGGCGCAGAGGAGAGTGAATCAGATGGTCGATTCCCCGTAACGGTATTAAGTAAAATACAAAGTGCAGAATGTCGGGTTGGGAAACGGGACAAACCCAGGAACGTGAAATTATACAAAAATGACAACGGGTATTGAAAAATGTATAACATATTATGTTTCCTGTCACATCAATAAAAAGAATTTAAAACAAAATGCTGTGAACAATTGCTTGTTCCTCGTGGACTCTGTGTTAAACATTAGTGCCTTATGTTCGTGGGGCCGTACTTTAAGTAGGTGCCCAGCAGGAGTCAGTCAGTGGGACTCCTTCACAACAACTCTTGAGGAATGTGCTGTGACTCTGCCTGGTAGGGAGCAGTTGGCTTTACTGTGACAAATTATAATTGCAACTGTACTTCATCGGGTAATAACTTGTTTAGAAAAAGGCGTACCCTTATTGAGATATCCAAAACAAATAAAGATTTGATCTGACTGTCTGAGGCCCTAGCCAAGTAGAATCTACCAAACATATTCTAACATCAATAACATTTATCCTTTCTTGGTACCATTGGAAAGATTTTGAAAGAACAGTTTGACAACAGGTTCTTTACTGAATTTCATGTAGGATTGCTTGATCTTGAGAACTTGCAGCCTGCTGATTTTTCTGGCAGATCCTGGGGTAGAATCAGTGCTTAATTTGTGAAAGAATAAGTGTTGGTCCCCAAAGTTTTGTTCAGAAGCTTGTGGCCTGTGCTATTCAAGGTCGTGGTGCCAAATACCAAGCTGTGTTGTCTTGATTCCACCTTAGGTGTCTTTCATCCTCCACCATACACTTCCTGCCTCTTTAGTTCACTCTTTCAGGTTCTTTTCATCCGTGCTTTCTCCCTCTGTAATTGTTCCCATCTTTCACTCCCCCATTCCTTTCACCTTTTCTGTCTTTCTTTCTTGCTCTGAATCAAACGTTTGTTGAGCAAAAATGAGTGCCAGCAGGCCCCACCTGCAACCACCTGTTTAAATTAAGCACTGCATTTCAGAGACAATGGCCTATTGAAATTTCTCCCACTGCACTAAGAGCAGTTCATCGTAATTTGCTTCCCGAACTGTCGTCTGATCCTAACTACTCTTGCAAATTGAACATTAAATGGTATATTTAGAGTACACTGTTTTCATGTTGTTGGATCAAAAACAGTTGATCACGTTTTCCCAACGCAACAGGCATATAAAACGGCAATGAATAGATGACTCTCCATATGTGGACTTACTTCAGAGCTGCACCAATAATATGGCCATGCGTCTTAGTGCAAAGACAAAAGTCCATACCTCATGAATGAGTTACAATCAGTCAATGACTAATGAAAGTGACGAATGCCATTTACAACAAACAGTAGCTGAGCTCAATGCTAAGTGCACTTTCTATAAGAGCTCTATGAAACAGTTAACGCTTTTGAAGCTCATTTTCTAAATGCAATCACAGGAAATGTTCTTAGAGAGGCATCTGTTTAAATGTTTTTAAGGAGATATTTTTCTTTAAAATGTCTTCCAGGATCAGGTTAAGGGCAGTAAGACCCCATAACAACAAAGCATGTTTGGCTATCCAAAAATGTGCTGTGGAAGTTGGGTTAGATAGCTGGGTTTTTGTGAAGTAGAGGAGAGCACAAATGTTCAGTGAAATATCTTATAGCAGCCTACAGAAAAGGAGCGGCCGGCTGGCTCTTCTCAAGTCCCCAGTTCTTTCGATCTCCTGTCTGTGATCTCTTGATTGTGTTTCCTTTCAGTGAACTCCTGCATAGATCTGCATTGATGATCTTAGCTCATTAACTGAAGGCATTTTACTATTCTTAATATGCGTCTCTTATAATAACACCAAGGAAGGCCTTTGCCCCATCAGCCAATCCAAAAGAGCTCGACGCTTACATGGGTTATTTAACCCATTACGTTAACAGAGAGTATCCTACAATCCCCCCTACAGTCCAGCTTAGCATAACAACATCTGAAATTCAAGGTCCTATAGCAACAGCAAATCCCTGCCATACCTCCAATTCGTACTCCCCACTCGATTTGGCATTTCCCTGCAAGAAACCCTTTTATCCCCATAAACACATTCGGCCCAATCCCCCTTCAAGGTTTTCAGGCTGCTCTACACCCTTTACCAATATTCCTGTGCCAATCAAAAATTCCAACCATCATCCTCACTCAAAGCCCTTTCCCCTCCGAAGCAACTCCCTTCCCCTTGCCATGACCCTGTCATTCTGTAATAAACTCACCTCCTCCCACCTGGTGCATTGCTTACTCGAGACCCTGATAGTCAGGTCCCACCCCCCCTTGAAATCTCTCAAACCTTAAGCCTAGACACAAAAGATATGTAAAAAAAAATTAAATCAATGAGAGTGGCACATCATTTCTCCATAGGATGTATCATATACAAGAAATTCTGGGCTGCCTGAATATCATTAAACACTCTAAATTCTATTTTGTCCAAAGTTCTAAGTCGGGCTGGTTGTAAAGTTTTTGCATGACCGCCAGCTGCTTGGAATAAGGATATAATTTTTCTAGATTACTTCAGTCGTTTTGAAATCTTTAATGACATATATCACGAAAAACCTGGATAACCTGTCCCTCCCTAAACTTAATATCTCTGTTTGATAGCAAACTACAACACTTTCTGTCGCGGGGTCTTGATAAATTGGGACATTCCTAAAATAGGACATGATGCTCTCGTGTTCTCATCAAGTCCTCCATATTTCCTGATAGAAGATGAGTAAGAATCAAGTCATCCATAAACTCTCTTGCTGAGGCGGCCTTTCCCTCCTCCCTTTCTGGTATCCCAACAAACCTAAGATTACACCTTCCTAAATGGTTCTCTTGATTCTCAAGTTGTTGCTTCATAGAGGCAAGTTCTTTTTGTAAAGTAGAGTTTGTTTTAGGAGTGCATTTTGGGTATCTTCGAGAACTGAAATTGTAGCAGTCACTCCTTCCAATAATATCCCCAAGGACTCACATTTTTTTCCATCTCCATTATCCCCCAAGAGGATGTCCCAAAGATATTTGAGAAGCTTCTACTTCCTGCACTTCTGCTAAAATCTTTAACAATAATGATTCATCTTAGCTTGAGCTAGACGATATTCTGTGTCCTCAGTCACCAGTTGCGTTAAGGGAGAGAGATTTTTTTAGAGGATGATCAGTTACACCAGCAGTTTCAATCTCCAAGGTGGCTCCTATGCTTAATTGGGAGGTTTGGTGGGCATACAACTGATTTGACTGGATGTTCTGTGTATCTTCAATCCCTGAGGTACTGCCTTCTTTTGTTGCTGGAGTATTTTCCATATTGGAGGATGAGAGAGAGGCTACAAAGGGCTTAACCCCTTTGATAAAGAATGGGAAAAGTCTTTCACCTCCAACAGAAGATTGCATCAAGGGGGAAAGAGCAACGGATGATATCAGGGCCCCTGAATAAGCTGTACCCTCGTGTTCTCCGGTAAACCCCCCTGTATTCAGCAGATCTGTCACTTTTTTTTGTTTGCCCCCCGTCCAGGGTTACTTCCAAGTTCTTGCCTCCCAAACCTCTCAAATATAGTTCTTTTGAGGGGTGCCTCCCGATTCATTTTGCTTGGCTGGGAGTAAGGGGTATATGTTGCCCTGCAAAGGACCCATTCATAACTGTCTCCGATACCCTGCTGCAGAGCACTATTGGTTAATAAGGAAGCCGTAGGTTCAGGGACTGAAGAAAGACTATCTGATATCTTGGCCATTTCCATATCTGTTCTTTTTACACCCTTATTAGATACAATTAGCATTTTTGAAGATACCAAAAGGGTGCGCTTTTCCCTGAAATAGGTCTTCTACTTAACATGGGGGTCCAAACATTTCTGTGAGGCTCCATGGATTAAATGTGACTTAAATCTTGGCATGTTCAAAAGAGCTTACAAACTAGCATGCTGATGCATGAGGCTAGTGTCAATATAGGAAACAGCAGTACCCGGGTACTGTATCTTACCTGAGTACTCGAACGGCATTTCCCGACTCCCTAGGGGACAGCAGCTGTTTCCGCCACGCAGATTTAGTAACACCAGGCAGAGTCTCATCAGTTAGAGCCGCCTAATACAGAACCAACTACTAACCATGAAAGTGGGGAGATGATGTGGCTTGATGGCCAGAGCTGCCGACTTCGGAGCTGAGGAACCAAGTTCGAGTGTCTGCGTCAGCTCAACATTGTGTGATTCTGGGCAAATCACTTAATCTCCCTGTGCCTACCATAAATGAATGTGACCTTAACTGGTGCTCATGAAAAGCGCCGGTGTTGATGTTTAAGTGCCGGTGCTGACCACGGAAACCACTGGTTCAAATTAAGCACTGCATGGGTCATTGCTTAGTTATTTGTAGTGTATGCTCCCTGAAAAGAACGGGTGTAGGAAGCTGTCCCTATTGTAAAGACATAATATGACAGAAAATAATGAGAAAATATTAAAAGAAAAAATACAGCTCTAAGAAGCTAAAAAACCTCAAAAAAACTAAACTATTTAAAAATGCTTAATAAAAATTTACACTTGTTGGGGCCTCGTGACAGAAACACCCCAACAATTTACACTGCCGTATCACATACATATCATGGGTGAAGCAAAAGTTAATTATCACCCACGCTGAATCCTGTTAGGACACACTTCTCTAATCTGCAGGTATTAAACATTGTTAGCCAGCAGAGAATATTCAAAGCATGCATGCCCAAAAAATAGGAAGCTGCATAAAGGTGCAAATAGATTTGTTGACTTACTAATGAAGTTTGCTTTGTCTTTTTAATTAAACGTTTTATTTGCATAGCATGAGCACTGTGCTTAGAACTGATTTCTTACTGTAGATCACAATCTTGGCCAAAAGTTAATTACAGAATATGTTCTACCGTCGATACCCCTTAGTGTTCCCTCAACGATGAGCAGGGTATTGCTTATTCTGTATAGGGATTCGTGTAGCACATAGCCACTTCTGTAGCATCCAACTTAGAGTAGAACAAAAGGTGAGGAGACAATGTGAAATGCCAAGATCACACAAGGTCTAAGTCAGTGGGCAGGACAAGCAACTAAATACAGCTCATTCCCCATTCTATGTGTTCCACTCCTTCCACCAATCCCCTAATCCACTCCTGGTCCTGCGGCTCAGTAACTGTACACCAGAAATATTTCTGATCATTAGAGGTAATACAACCACGTCCACGTTATTTCTACACTTGTTTTTTTACTACACTTGAACTTTAAGAAGCTCAGACAAAGTCCTAGGGCCTTGTCGTCTGTGCAGGAATACCGGATGTGATGGCCGCAGTAGGGATATTCACACTCAGACAGGGGCGGTGCGTCCATTAGGGCGCTGGGGTGTTGCCCCACCAGCCGCCCGCGCCCGCAGCTCCCTCGGCGTCTCTGAACTTAAGTAAACTCTCAGTTTACTTACGTTCAGAGACGCCGAGGAGAACTGACAATGCATGTCAGTCAGCATGACGTCGGACCGCCCACCCCCTTCAGAGTCTGAAGGGGTGGGCGGTCCGCGTCATGTTGACTGACAGGCATTGTCAGGGGCAGGCAGCAGCACAAGTGCGCATGAGGGGGGAAGGTGAGCGAATTTTTCGCCCGTGCCCACTCATGCGCACTGGTGCCTGCTCAGGCTGGCGCATGCCCATTACGAGAGCGAGGGTTGAGCAAAGGCTCAAACCTCGGTCTCCTAATGGGCTGGCGGGCGGAGAGTTACCGTGCCCTAAGTCAATCCTGGCGCTGCTGGAGCTCCAGGATTGGCTGAGGGGTTGCCACTCACTTGCCAGAGCCTAATCTCTTCTTAGCAATGACCCCCTGCACACGATTGGGGAACATTCCTAAAGCCTGTAAGCACATTGTGCCTGGCATCCTACCGTCTTCATCATCCGGCTGCACCTGGGGGCCGCGGGATGCAGTACCAGAGCTCAGGCAACCTGCCGGAACAGTTGAGGATCATGTGGATGGCGAACGCACCTCTACCGCCCAAAGATGCGGCTGTTGAAGGCGCCAACGGACCCGAGGTGGCGCGGACCAGGTAAGATGATATTTATTTTATTTAAACCCCCCCCCCTCCCGCGAGCCGCGACTGGTTTACGTACATAGCACAAACACAAACTGAAAGGTTTGCACGCAGATCTCTGCCGCAGGTACATTAATCCACTGAGCTGTCCAGTCCGCACTGGGCGGCCCTTTCTTTAACTGTCTAAACATTGGAGGTGTGAAGTTGAAAGGTTTCGGACACAGACACTGAGCCATGCATTGCATCAATATCAAAGCCGAGAAGTCCAAGCACCCGGAAGTAGCCCTGTGCTGAACGCAGCGCTATACAAACCTCACAATAACAATCTTGGAGTAGGGCTTATAACAATGAGTTTCATAGGTTTCTCTTAACTTACTTTTGTGAAAATGGATTAAGCTCAAACACTTCAAAACCACTTCCTCCTAGGTGCTTTGTCGCGCCGAAAGATCATGTCAGTTCAATGCCACGCGATAGGGGTCCGATGCCAAATGGTGCAGTTCTCTATTCTGCAGTGTGGGAAACTAGTTTCATAGTTTTGCAGGGTATCTGCCAAGTCTGCATAGCTGGGATACGGATGAGAAGGGGGAAGGGGGCATCTAGACTTCAGCATGACACTTGTAAACAAGAGACACCGAGATCCACGGCTGCCCTCAAAAAAAGTTTGTCACTGTATTCCAATCTGTCCCCTAATCTCTCACTTCCTTCCACATACTCCCCGAACCCATTACGGCACTCTCGCACATTTCTCCAGTCACACACAGCACCCCAAATCCCCTAGAGGACCCCCACCACCTCATTTACGCCCACACTACAGGTTCTCACTCTTTACATCTCCCCTAGCGCCTTGCTGATCCAACTCCCTTCTAGGGTCTCTAGGCGCCCACAGCTGGCCTCATAGACCCCTCACTGCACCCCACTTCACCTCCTCCACATCCTGTCAGCACCCCTCACCTAACCTGAGAGAGCTCCCAGCTCACCTTTGCTTCTGATCCTTTCAAGAAATATATCTGTGCTTTATTCGGATTGGTGATCTACCTCCTATCACCCACTACATATTCAGGGTTTAACTGCACTGGCTGAGTAGCTAATTTCTGGGTATAAAACATCATACAACAACATTTTGATAAGTTACACTCATGTTTGCCGCCTCACAGTTTGCCTTCTCTTGCAGCTCATTAACCAGTATGTCTCAGGTTACTTGGAGGGTGTCTTGTTATTTGAACACGTGCTACAGAGTCTTCTAGAAGACAAGATTTTGATTACGCCCGACGCCTTCGTCAATAAATTCCGTAACTTGTCAATCCAAGGTGAGGTACATTGATAGCAAAGTGGGCATTGGTCACACCTAGGTTTAGAAGGTTCTTCAGTGCTGACATGTTGTTAAAAAAGTGAACTTTCTTTATTTGGCAGAGTCATTAAGAAAAATTCAAAGAGAAAACGTTTAGACTGGCTCCACAGATTAACGATAGCCCTATGCCCAGCTGTGAATGATTTCAAGTCCCCAAACAGCTCTGCCTGTGCGTGTCTTGTCGGCCATGTTCCTTCAGCCAATGTGAGCCTCAGTTCGTCAGCTCCGCCTGTGTGTCTCACACTTGTTGAAGGAGCATTCACCCAGTGGCGTTTACCTATATGTTCACTGTCTGTCCCCTTCATGCCCAGCACTAAGGAATGAAATCGAGCCACACATTGCTTGTGACTTAAATCCTGAGAGTTTTAGGCGTTTCATATAGATGTGCTTTTTCCAAAATAACCAGGAGCAATAAATGTTCATGGGCACTTGTGGTTCTAATTGACGAAGGTTGTGTTCATGTAAATGTGAAATGTTGCAAGTTTGTCTCGTGTGCTTGTTCTGCAGCAACCGCTTCTAAGGCTAAGTTATCTACCTACACCTGGAAGCTTGTTCTCATGCTTCCCTCTAACATAATTTGAGTAGCAGGTGATACCATAAAATGAGAAAGGACAGCCTATACTAACTAACATACACACAAGACATTGCAATATAGTCAGTTAATTACAGTATGTGTACCATATTAATGTATGGGATTCCTATGAAACATCCATTAACAAGTTTACAAAGCTGTACAGATTGGTAGCAGCCAGCATTGCAATTAGTTTGGAAGATATATGAGTTACCCTAAGAAAATTTCCAATGTCCCCAGCATCCTCAGAAGTGGACAAGGTCCCTGCAACTGAGGGTGGAAGATGTGAGAGTTCTCTGGAACGTGTGTAGAATGCTCTCTGCTGTCACACACTTATACATAATGTTTCAGGACCCTTTCCCTGAGGTTTGTTGAACAATGAGGTCCAGTCCAGGGCTTTAGTTGAAATGCGCCGAAGAGAATGCACGAGGTATGACTGAAAAAGCTCGGAAGACGAGACGCAGATATTGTCCTCAGCCTGGACGCTGCCTTTATTTAGAAAACAGAGCCTTTTGTTTTGGCGTGCGCAGAATAAACTACATGCGTGTATATTTGAATTTGGGGATTGCACTGAATATTACTTTTAGCGCTACTAAACTGCCATAGTAAGCGATATATACAATAAATAGCATTGTTATTTAAGTCGGTAGGAATTTATGGTACCACTAGGATTGCCTCCTTTTTTGAAGGAAAGATTTTTTTTTTTAAAGTCATTTGACATTTGAATGATTGGTATTCCTCAGTCTCTCTCTTCTTGCTGGCAGTTTATTTTCTGGCATGTTTAACAGCCTCTGTGCAGATGTGCATGTGAGCGGGGCGCTGGCAGTTAGAACCAGTTTGGTTCGCTGCAAAATGAAGTGCTCACACTGGCCATTGTTAAATCTGCCAATAGATTCTGCCAGATCACATGGATCGGCGGTTCCTAATCTTGAGCCATTTATTAAAGTCATGGTTTCAATTTCGGAAATGTGTTCCAGATCTGTCTGAACACAATATTCAGTTCTCTGGTGTGACTGAACTTGCTGGAAGCCTGAAATTGTGCCTGATTGATGCCATGGCGACTTAGTAGGTGTTGCTAAATAGGTTATAATCTGGAGCACACTGAGGAGATCTGCGGTACGTGGCTATTTATTTGATGCATTACATGCATTCTGTATGTTTTAAAGACAAAATGTCAGGTAGAGAAATCATGTGAGGTGGTCGTTTTACTGTAATTTTTTTGTGTGATTTGATTGCTTCCTAATCTTGGAATGTTTGTTCTCCTTCTTTCTGTTTCTGTGTTTTTGAATGATTGACAAAAGCTGGGAGGCAGTCCTTCGTTTCTACCTCTGGCCTGGCTCCTTACCAAGTGTGCGGTTATTTGTTCCTCCATTGCTGTGCTTCTTTTTCTGGAATGATTCGCATAGCGTCATTTGCCAGTGATGTCATTGTATATACACAAATAATGGTGTGCTGGTGTGAGCTAACCTTTCCTGCTTATTGCTCGACAATAGCGGTCTGAGATTTAAGGTTCATGTCTGTACACCCAGAAGATGTGCTTAGAAGCAGAGTTTGAACTCTGAACAGAGGGTGGCTCGTATTTGGCCTAAGAATGACATTCTACAGACGGGGTCTGGGCAATTTACATACAATGGTATGAGAATGTAATCTAAAGGATGAACAAGAAAGTCTAGGTACAATCGTTAAGATCTAGTTTGCAGAGTTTGGTTTACATTTTGGGGAGAGCTAAATAATTAGCTGAGAGCTATGAGGGTGATATCACTTAACACTTTTAAACACTATTACGAGAAATCTGTACTTGGGACGTGCCCTGTACTGGTCAGATTCATCCAGCTTGATGGTGGAACGAGGTAACTAACACTGATACGAAGATTTTCATGACCCGGACAAAACTGCATTTGCCAATTTGGTTTTCCCCCTACCGTAGCAATGTAGGCATTTTTAGACCTTTTGTGAAATCTGGTGCCCCTTTGTATAGGGGGTTCTCCGTTGGATGCCTTCAACTGCTTTAACGAGGGGAATGCCTTGGTCTGGGTACAAATACTGGCAAAATGTGAAAAAGCAAGCTGTGCATGGAAGGTCCACAACTAGATAGTTGCATTAGTCAAGTCTGTGCATCACTCAAGTGTTAATAATTTGTCCTCAAGACTGGGAGGTGGGACATTTCTAACGCTAAGCAATTGGAACACAGCAGCTGTAACAGTGGAGGAGATAATACATTTATATCTCATGAAAAAGATACATTTTAACGTGGGTTCTGGTGGCAGGTAAAGAAGAATGTGGAAGGCAATGTTGCAGGAAGAGTGGGATCGGGAAACTCAAACATTGGAGATCATTGGGCCATCCAGAGTTTAATTTCTGTAAGGCACTCTGAGACGTCTTTTAAGGCAGAAGCCTACCAGACAGCGCAGCTGTGTGGTTTTAAAAGACTTCTTGGGGACATTCTGAAAGTTTCCCTGGCAATGCAGTCCACACATTGCGTACTATTGGCTTAGTATTTTTAACTTGCATTTGCTTGCTTTCTATTTGCTGGCTTTATTTGTTTTAGGCTGCCCGGCATGTCTTTGTCCCTCCTGTAGAGCATAGCCTGTTAACCACCTCTCTGACTTGCTCCTTGTATTCTTCCACGTGTGCTCACTTTCTGGGAACTCTTTGTTTTCTTTTCGTGAGGCGCTGTGCATGGCATGTCCTGTTTTGTGCTACAAGCACAATTCCCAAAGTTCTGTTGTTTTTTGTTAGCTGCTGATAGTGGACACAGTCCCTCCTGTCTGGGTTTGTTGATTTTTGCTGATGTCTGTGTTATACACACACACTTCTCTGTCCCCGGCTGCTTCCGTGAGTTTTTCTGTCTGTGATGTACCCACAGTTTCCCTTGTTCTGTTGTTTTTTAGTTCTGTGTATTTGTGTTACGTACATGATATCTTCTGCCTGGTTTTGTTTGTTTATTTGCTGATGTTTGTTTAATACATGCTGTTTTGTTGGGTCTATTGTGTTTCCTATTATCTGCATATGTTAAATGCCACTTGGAACGTCCTGAACCTCTGGGGGTGTGACTGCTTCCTTTTCCTCTGCCTCATTTATCTTAACCAGCTAACACCCAGTGACAAAGCCAATCATACTGAAAGGCTTTAGGCGTATGTCAGTTGCTGTGCCATTTATCAGGATAAAGTTACATCTCAGAGCGAAACCAAAATACCAGTCTGATGGCACACTATGGGACTCACAGAAATGTATTTGGCATGTTCCTTTATAGGGAGCACCCACTTTTTTCATCTCACTTAAAGACCTGTCAGCACATATTTCTATATGACTGGTTACAGTCAGCAGCTGTGGGTGCTTCCCGAAGTCTGGTTAGAGCATATTTTTCCAAAGTTAATGCTGCATGCAGTGCAAGACACTGGGCAAGCATACATTTTAAAGGGCTAAAGTTGTCATGCAGAACAATTTACATATTACAGTAACTGTTGAACAAATTAATGCAAGAAGATACGGGGCAGTTTTTAATGTGTTTAATATTTCAAGACTATACGTTCCCACTGCTTAATCAGCCTTGCTTTATCGCTGCATTCATTTGCTTTAAAATGCACCATTTGCCAATCTTTTTTACATTTCTTTCTCAGGAGAGGGACTCTCCCTAGACCCCAGGTTTGTCCATTGAACTTGTTCACATCGCTAACTAGTGTTTTCTATTGGAAAGGGTAGAGCCAAAGCAGTCTTGCTTAGTACCCTAGCCCTCTGCAGAAGTCAGACTTGCTTGGCAACCCAGAAATTCTCTGAAATAATGTATGAGTTTTCTTTTATGAATGCCTAGAAGAACTGAATTTTTAGTCCATTTATCACAGAAATAGTGCTGAAAATCGCACCAAAAAGATGCCAATTTTTTAAAAATTTCTTCACGGGGGGAGAACCCCCCCGAATCCCCCTTATTGCCGTCGGGCTCGCTCGCTGCGCTCGCTCGCATACGTTGATTCGTTCTGCATACGCCCCACCAGTTTCAAATTCCACCAGCCGCCCCTGCACTCAGAGGAATATCTATCAGTCTGCCACAGAGTGTGGTTTCTGCTGTCTCTCCACAGGGTACACTAGCACCACGACAGTCCTAAAAAGCATAAATCAAACTAACGAGTTACACAACTACAGCAGGACTAAGCCACCAGCAGTTATTCTTCATTTGACCTTCGCTTGACTCAATAACAATGAATAGCTTTGCCCAAATGATGCATCCTGCAATACTATAAAAAGAAAACTTTTTTTCACCAATAACTACCTACCACGCATACTTTTTTCTTAAAGTTAGCCATTTAAATTAAGTTGCCAATACTGAGCACTGTGGCCTCTACATCTCCCTAATGCCTATTTTTAACACTGAAAGAAAGTGTGGAAGTGGGCATTCAAGCAAAACAGTTTTATACCGAAAAAATGCACTTCGCCCTTAAGGGCTCACTCAGACTGACACTACTATATCAGGGAGCACAGTTTTGGCATATGACTGACAGTTCATTTTGAAGCTTGGGAAAGCAATTTACATTTTAATTTAAGGATGCCAATCAAAATCCACTCTCCGGAGCTCCCGGGGAGGAGAGTAGGTAGGTTGTTTATAAATGGCTTGAAGACTCCGGTGTTGGAGAACTAGGATCACAAGACAAGAAAGTAACTGATATTAATTAACAATGGAAAAAATAGCAAACCTACCCATTCCTGTGTAATCAATCTGCAAGCAGAAAATGAGTTAATTGTCATTTAAACCAAACCTATTTCGAAAAGGCTCTTCACTTACTTGGGAATCCGCTTTAAAGTAGGTGTCTAAGCAACAATGGCCTGCAAAAGTTACAAGCATTGGCAAAGCCAATTGATCTGACCTTTCACATAGCTACAGTATCTCAAGTATTTACCTTTTTTAAGGCTGCAGCCCTCCACAACTTTACTAGATTTCCTTCTCAAGTGAGAAGAAACTACTCAACAAATCTGTCACAAAGCTGTAGTAAATCACATTTTTATTATATGTCTGTCCCGAGTATGATGCAACTGCTTCAAATGTCCTTCACAAAGTTGAGATGGTGTGGTTTCAACATAAAAATGTACACATCTACTTTTGCTACCCAAATAAATTGTGCTGTATTTCAATAGTATAAGTAAATATGCCAGTGCTGGCATATGCTGATGAGTCAATATCTCAACTTTCAGTAAATGTTTTGATTACTATGGAACATTTGTGAAGACAACCTGGTATATACAGGTACTAGCAGTCACTGGTTAAGTCAACTGACTTCAACCATATTGTTGGGAAGCTGTTTTTTCAGTGACACTGTACTTATGTCACAGGAGAATGCCCGCTGCCTTACTTTATGGGCTGTGGTAGGAAGAAGCAAAATGCAAGCCATTAAATAAAGATGTTTAGTGAAGGGTTCTTTTATGTGTGTGTGTGTGTGTGTGCGTGCGTGCGTGTGTGTGTGTGTGTGTGTGTGTGTGCGCGTGCGTGCGTGCGTGTGTGTGTGTGTGTATATATATATGTGTGAGCAAGGCTGGTTTTGCCGGCCGAAACGCGTAATGACATGATGAGCTAAAATAAATATACTTACGCCCAATTTAAGAGGAGTTTGTGCCTTCTTCATCGCCGTGGGGTTGTTGGAGTAGGATCCTGTGGATGGATATATATATATATATATGTGCACATTCTTACATATATTCACAAACCTGCAGTTCCTCAAGTTAATTGAATTTCTTACATGAAGCTGCAGTTCCACTAGTAGTTACTAGGTGTCCCTATCGAGTCCGATGAAAAAGCATTGATAACCTTCCAAAAAGCCACAGTTCCACATGCTTATTCTAGGGGCCCTTCTCAAGTCAAATAGAAAGGCAATTGAATTCTTAAATGAAGCTGCAGTTCCACAAGTAGTTACTAGTCGTCCCTATGGAGTCAAATGCAAAAGCCCTGAAATTCTTACATGAAGCTGCATTTTCACTAGTTATTTCTAAGTGTCCCTCACAAGTCATTTTTTTAAAAACAAATATCTTTATTGAGTTTTAACACTTTTACTCCCATTACCCAAGCTCCCCTCCAACCCCCCACCCGACAGAAGGATGAAAGTACAATATCATACTAAAAAGAACAGTCCGAAGCTGGAGATACAGCTAAAGTCGCCCGACTTTCCAAGAATTACACACGTCACAAATCATATTTACAGTAAAACTTCTTTTCTTTCTGTATACCCATTAGACATTTCACATAGATAAATTGCATGTGCATCATCGCCCTTCTTTTTGCCCTACCCAAGCGGCAAGGGGCTTCCAAATTGTCCCCCCTTTCTTTCTCGCCCCATGGCTTTTACGCGCATAAATGCATTTTTCAAGCTTATAGGCTGCAAGCAACCTGGCCAACCATTGCTGAAAGGAGGGGGGATTTGAATCTAGCCATACTGAAGCAATACACAGCCGGAAGATAGTCATAGCGATGCACATCAGCCCCCTACCTTCATCAGCCCTGCCACTTTCATTGATTCCCAGTAAAATTAGAGCCGGGGTTATAGTTATTTCTACTTTCAGTTCATCCCTTAAAAAGCCTTCGATCTTCCCGAAGACCCCCGTAAGAGCGTTACAAGTTGCAAACACATGAATAATATCGGCCTTAAATAGAGAACATCGCGGACATTGGGTCCCCTTCCCTGTACCCCACTTGGCAATCCAATCTGGTGTGTAGTGCAAAAAAAAAATATGTTTTATAGAATTGAACCTGTTACTTAGCGGACATCAGGACATCCTGAGCCACTGAGAAGGCGTGATATACTGCCTCTACCGGAACGTTTAATTTGTTTTCCCATTTTTCTGCAGTTTTGGCCATGTCATCTGTATTGAGCGCTTTCAGGAAATTATATACTATACCAATACGGGGAGGGATCGCCTGCTGCAGTTTTTCTATTAGCTCGTTCTTTTTAGCTCCTTCTCCTCCTTTCACTTTTTTCAACAGGAAATCCCTTATTTGGAGAAACTTAAAAAATTCTCTATACGTTGGATTAAACTTCCCTTTAAGTTCCTCAAAGGATGTAAAGCCCTGAGTTGTATAAAAGCAACCTATGTTGACAGTCCCCCTCTGGGCCCAGTTTATCATGCAGTAAGCATCAAAAATCCCAGGAAGATTTTCGTTATTCTGGAGAGGCGTATAAGCATTTAGTTTCCCAATCCCTAGTAATCTTCGGATAGGAGTCCAGGTCTAAAAGGCAGTCAGAAGAGTCTTGAATCTGACCCTTTTATAGTATCCTAGCTCAAGTCGCCGCCATAGGCATCCCAGGCCTCCGCCCGATCAATAGTTCATAGATGGTGAGACAGGTTGAGATACTCCACCCGGGGTAGTCCCTAAGTAATATTGAGTAATGTACCAAGCATGTGGCCCAATAATACAACCTCAAATTGGGAAGGGACAGTCCTCCCCGCTCTTTTGGAAGTGTTAGATACTTGACTGCTCTTCTTGCTTTAGTGTATAACCAAATAAATTGTGAGAATAAGTTCTCAAATTTTTTAAACCAAAGGTTGGGAATGATAAGTGGGATAGCTCTCAATAGATATAGAATTTTAGGAAAATATACCATTTTGATTAGATTGCAGCGGCCTACTAACGTCAGATGCAGATTGTCCAGCTTTTCAAATGCGGTTTTTGCTTTCTTTAGTACTGGGCTTAGATTATCATTGACCACTACATCAAGATCTGCCCCAATGACTACCCCTAAATACGTTGCGCTCTACACTATTCTATTATCATTTATCCTAGTAAATTCATTTACAATTATCTGTGTTTTTTCTTTGGTCAACGAATATCCAGACAGTTCCCCAAATATTGATGCTTTTAATAGCTGCCTCAGGATTAGATGTTACCACGGCCACATCGTCGGCATATGCCAGGATCTTAGTACTGTGGCCTTGTAAAATTATTGGTGGTATGTTTGGATTCTGATTTAATGTTATTTAAAACGGGTCTATAGAGAGCGTAAAAAGTAACGGCGAGCACGGACATCCCTGCCATGTTCCCCTTGTGATCATCAACATCTCTGTTAGTTTACCCGTTTATACCTACTCTTGCTACAGGGTTATCGTAAAGGGCTTTAACAGCCCCAATAAAGTTAGGGCCTATCCCCTTGCTAGCCATTACTGCTCAGAGAAAGTGCAAGGAGACCTTATCAAAGGCTTTTTCTGCATCCAGCAGAATCGCCGCCATAGGGTCCCCTGACACTTGCCTTGCATCAAAAAGTGTGATTAACCTCTGAATATGATCTGTGGTGCTCCTCCCCAGAATAAAACCGTGCTGCCACTGGGTCACTATACCGTCAATTAAGGAGGCTAGCCGGGCTGCTAGTGTTTTTGCATATATCTTGGTGTCACAATTCATTAATGTGATTGGCCGATAAGAGCCTAATTCCTCTACTGTTTTTTGGGGGGGGAATACCACTATTTTGGCCTCAGCCCATCATTTTGGAGGGGTTTCTCCCCGAAAAGTCTGTCTAAAGAGATTGAACATTACCTCTTTGACTTGATCAAAAAAAATCTTGTAGAATTCCAACGGTATGAGATCAGGCCCAGCAGCCTTCCAATCTGACAGACTCGTGAGCGCTACAAGCACCTCCTCGCATGTCAGAGAATCCTCTAGCTGTTCTTGTGTCTCCTTTGTCAAGCGGTTCCCCTGAAGCAGTTTTTAGATATTGTTCCACTGCCTGTTGTTTTTGGGATTCAGAACCAGCCATTTCCTCCTGATATAGACTTTGATAAAAAACATTTGAAAGGCCTCCCTTATCTCCTCCGTGTCATGAACCACCCCCCGTACTGGATCCCTGATGTACGTAATTGTATTGCGGACACATTCCTGTCGTGTACGAACTGCGAGTTGGTGTCCTATTTTGTCACTTAGCTCGTATGCCTTCTCTTTGTTACTCGCTATCTTAACTGATTTCTTTATAAGAGATTACCCGATAGAAGCTTTGGCTAGTGCTATCTTCTCTTGAATGGCCTTGATATCGTTTCCATGCTGTACCACCATAGCAAGCTTTTGCTCTGCCTGGGCTAGCCTAAGATATAACTCCTGTACCTTATGTTTCTCACCTTTCCATTTTCTCCAGGAGAATTGAATTGTCTCCCCCCTAACCGCTGCTTTAAAACAATCCCATACAGTTATCAGAGGAGCAGTGCCTACATTTTGATTCAAGAATTCACGTATCCAAGCCCTCATATGCTCTTGATAGCCCTGGTCCTTTAGCAGAGTTCTTTCAAAGGTCCAGGAGGAAGTTTTTGGTGTAATTCCCGTCATAGCTATCTCTAGCACCAACGGGTTATGCTCTGACAAAAACCTGGGGAATCTATGGATTCTGCAGTCTTGTTGTACATTAGATGATACCAGAAAATAATCCAACCTGCAGTGCTTCGAGTACGGGGCTGAAAAATATGTGAAGCCATTCTCAAATAATTTGGTCTTGGCCCAAACATCTAGCAGCCCATGTGTGTCACACAGATTATGTAAGGCTTGTAATACTTTGGGCTTCCTACCCCCGTATTTAGGGTGCGCCTCCCAGTTATTCGGAAGATTAATATTGAAGTCCCCACATATTATAATGGGCAACGACCAATATGCAAGTTCATTATTCAGCCAGTTAAATACCCCTGGATCATCCAGCACCGATCCGTATATTGAGCAGAGCATGAATGACCTATCCCCCATCAGATTGCACCTCATGATCACCCACCTCCCCATTGAATCTGTACGAGACGGCCCATACTGTACTTTATTATTTTGATCTAAGACCGCAACTCCCGAGTTCTAGTGGCTTGGGTAGTACCTGCAATAAGTCTGAAGCCCAAATTCTTTAAAAGACCACTTCTTGATCCCTCTATGTGAGTCTCTTGCAAACATATAATGTCTGCCTGCAGTGCCCTAAATCCTTGTGCCACCTTTTGCCTTTTCTTTAAGTCATTAAGCCAGCATATGTTAAGAGTAGCAACTTTCAGTACCCCTGATCCTTTCCCTATGTTAGCCCCATGGTTATCATGATGTCCATCCCTCTTTTCCTGTTTGAAAATAGGTGCAAATTTCCATCATTCCCTGCTTTCAGTAAATCCCACTTCCCAGCCTCATCCACCCTTCCACCCTTCTGTACGGATCCTCCTCCCAACCTCCTCCCCCCCACCCGCCCCACCCAAAACATGAGTAATCAGCTAAAGCCTGAGCAATGGTGAGTGCTCAATCCCCTGCCACGCCAACCCCCCCACCCAATCCGTGACAACATATATTTTATCCCCAAAAAAAGGGAAATATTTCAAGAAGACCTCCCTCACCAGCCCAGTATATATAAAAAAAATCCTATACGACCTAACCAGGAGAATCATTTGACAGGACAAAAAAAACTGACTAGTACCTCTGTATTTCCCCGTGCCCTATCTGAGCCAGCTGAGCCCACCTGCTTGCCCCCTATGTTTTTCTTGTACTGGCCCCTGGATTAATACTAGACAGATATTCCTGGGCCTGGATCTCGGAGGTAAAGCTACGGATATGTCCCTCAAACACTATTTTTAGTCTAGCCGGATTCTGGAGGTAGGCTTCGGCCCCACTTTGCTGGAATGGGTTGATGAGCTGCCGGAGGCGCCATCTTCGTTCCACGGTAGCGTGCGCGTAGTCCGGTCTAACAAAAAAAGTTACATTTTAAAATGTCTTCTGTGAATTGGGGTGAGCCTTATCGTAGATTATTTGCCTAAGTAGGAAATTGCCGAAGAAAACCAGCATCGCTCTGGGCTTTTCCGACTCTCTTTGTGCGTTCTTTTTTACCATGAGTGGAAACCTATGAGCTGCTGGACCTCCATGTCCCAGTCCCATTTGGCCAGGTCAGGAAAAGCACCTCTCAGCAGCCTCACCATATACTCTCTCGGGTTGTTTCCCTCCACGCCCTCTGGGATTCCCAGGAAGTGTAAGTTGTTCCGTCTTTGACGGTTTTCCTGGTCTTCTAGTTTAGATATGGTGTCTGCTAGTGCTACGCCCTGGGATGTATTTTCTACTTTCAAAGCTTCCACTTGTGCCTCCAATGACTCTGTCTGTCCTTCCACCATTACTAATCGTTCCGTGATCTCTCCACAGGCCTTACTTATTTTACATATCCCCCTTGTACTTTTTTGGAAGCGATCCTGGCTCGGCGGCTCTCGTTTCGATTCTCTTCTTGCATTTGTTTTAATGAGGAGAATATAGTGGATAGTGAGGGCTCCTGGTTTTCTGTAGGTGTTCCAGCTGCTTCTCCTGCCTCTTGAAACGACAATTGAGCATTAGAGTAGTCCCATTTCATTTGTTGCGACTGCTCCCAGACCTGCTGTTCTTCCTTCTCCTGGTCTTAGTCTTTTTTCTTGAAGATTTCTTTCTCTGAGTGAGCTGCAAATCGTCCATGGAGCTGTTGGAATCTAAAGTGTCATCGTCACTCGATGAGAGGCTCTCCTGCTTAGAGGAGTCTGTATCGTCGGTGAGGGAAAAGAAATATTCACCCCCTGCTGCTTCTGGAAACAAGGCGCCCAGGCGTCTATCACCGCATTTGCCAGGTTCCGTCAGACTTTTGATTTTGTCTCTATCTGTTTCAGTTGGCGTGGACTCTCTATCCTTTTTATTGCCCTCACTCTCACCCTCACCCACATCCTCCGCTACTATATTGCCAGTGGGCTGAGTGCATACCCCTGCTCCATTTGAGAAGCATCCTCCTGCATGCTATTTTTGTTGGTCTCTCCCGCTGGGATATTCTCCTGTTTGTCTCTTTCTTCTGCCACATCTGGGGGGGGGGGGTTTATGAGGGTTTCCTACGGGGGTGTCCCCTTTTTCCCACCCCCCGGTACGGCCGCTGCAAACATAGTCTTAATCAGGGGCTGGGACCCCTCCTTGGGATGCCCCATCGCAGGTTGACTTTTCCCAAATTGCCTCTTGTTCCCTCCCAGCGTAGGCTTACCGGGGCCTTCTTTCTCTTTCTCCTTTTCTCGCTGCTGGCAGGGCTCTCCCAGCATCCGCGATTGTGCTCTGTGCGCCGTACCAGTAACCGCGGCTCCAGCGCTAGCGGTAGTCACTGCAAGACCGCGCACTTTCCCTCTGCCGCCTCGTCCTGTCATCCTCTGCGCCTGTATCCGAAATGCTGTGTTTTCCGCCGAGACTGTTTTCCTTCCTCTGAGGAATTCCACAAGAATCTGAAGCACGACTCGAAAAGCCGCCTTCCAGCACGTCCGAGGCAAGAGAGGTCTCCTTGCAATCATCGAGTCACGGATCATCGGGGGAGAGAGGCAGTGCGACCAGGCAGGTAGGTCAAACCATCGCCATCTTTACTCCAGTGTCCCTCACAAGTCAAATCCAAAGGCATTGATATTCGTTCACAAAAGTGCAGTTCCACAAGTTGTTACTAGGTGTCTGCCTGAAGTCAAATGCACAAACATTGAAGTTATTTCATGAAGCCGCAGTTTCACTTGTTGTTACTAGGTGTCCCTCACAAGTCAAATGCAAAAGCACTGAAAATATTTCATGAAGTTGTATTTCCGCAAGTCATTACTAGCTGTTCGGCCGGAGTCAAATGCAAAAGCACTGAAATTCTTTCAGGAAGCTGCAGTTCCACTAGTCGTTACTAGGTGGCCCTCACAAGTCAAGTGTGAAAGCATTAATATTCTTAGATAAAGCAGCAGTTCCACTTGTTGTTAATTAGAGGTCCCAATCAAGTCAAATGCAACTGCTTCAAAAGGCCTGCACCAAGCTGATGGGGTGTGGCTTCAAACCTACAAATCTGCATATATACACTAGCTACTCTAATGAAGTGTTCATTTTCTGTAGGATAAATAAATACACGAAAGCCAGTTTGTAGTGAGGAATCAACGTTGTAATTTACAATACGTTTCTTGATTGTAATGGAAATAGTTGATAAAACCCTATGCTACATAGGGATTATCAGTCATTGGGACCTGCAAGTGTCTAACAAGTTCTTTGGGGACCTATTTTTAGCTGTATGTATACATGTGCAAGGGAAAATGCAGTCACTCAAAGTGAAAGCATCCAATGGTTGAAGTGGGCAGGTCTGTTGATCTATACTGTCTACAGGGGTGGGAGGGAGTAGAATGTGATTGATGTGTCAATAGGCCAATGGTGAAAGAGTGTTGGATAGAATTTCCTATGTATGTATGTGTTTTTGTATGTTTTTTGGAAAACATGAGGCTGGCTTTAGGCCAGACCTAAAAAGTGATCTCTAGGCAGCTGCTCAGCACATAACGGTAGCAGTGTTGCTCCTTAAAAGAGCTGTGGTATCCCTATATTACGTCTGCCTCTCGGGTCTTCCTGAAAGGCATCTGTTCGCCTTTTATAATTAATTGTAAATGTATAATGAATGGTAATGAATTCATAATGAATTATATAATTATTTTGCCCCTACTTGCTCTGCTGCATCTTTTTTCTTGCTAAATTATTATCGTAGTTTTGTTTAATAGATATATACACCTACACTCTGTACCAATATTTGTTTTTTTCTAGTTCTTTGTAATCTGTTGTGCTATGTGAAGCGGATCGCTAGCCATTTAGTCATGTCTGTGCTATATAAAGATGATAGTAATAATAACAACATAATAAGAATAATAATGCTAGATACATTCCAACATGCTACAGATTGTTTAGATATCTGATCTTTTTAACATTCATCACATGCATTAATTTACAGAGCCACCGGCTATGACACCTGTTTCCTCACACACTAATGGACCTATTAACTACCTACATGGCCAAGGCGGCCAATTTTACAATCTTAGGAGATTTTAATTTCACATAGATGATAACTCCGATGCAGCAGGTGCTTATTCTTAGAAGAACTGACTTCCTTCCTAATCACGCAATTAGCTTCTAGTGCTACCCATGAAGCAGGCAACCACCGGCATCAGATATTTTCTAATTTGGACAAATTCTGCTGTGATATTCCGAGACCAGTAGTTTAGCCAGACCATATGGTGGTCCGTTTTTCTATGGTATTAGCCACCAGAACAGTTGGATGCTGGTACCATCCTTAAAACGCCCATGGCACCTCATTAAAGAACAGGATTTTACTGCCTCTGACTAAAGCTCAGCCTGATTTTTCTGGGGATCTTGCTGAAGATTGGAACAGGTTTCAAGCCTACTCAGGTGGGTGGCACAATCAGTGCTCCAGGCCCACTAGCGATACAAAAGGGGATGATGGACGGAACGTTTGAGCCAATCAAACACTCACCCCCAGTCAACTGATCTGGGTTTAATCCATCATCATTCTTTAGCTCACTCCACCACCCCAGTTCAGACATGGCCATATGCAAATCAGTCTGACCCTGTGCCTCATGGGAACAGTCCAGCCCGAACTGCCAAGCCATGTCTTCCCTGGACCGGAAACAAGCATCCTAGGACCGGTTTCTGGCATTCCAGCCGTCATCAGCCAGGCTTGCTTGAATCCAGTGGCAAAGTGAGCAAGGGACCCACGTCTGGGCATACCCCCGCCAACTTAGGGCGAACAAAGCGATACAAAAGGGGATGATGGACGGAACGTTTGAGCCAATCAAACACTCACCCCCAGTCAACTGATCTGGGTTTAATCCATCATCATTCTTTAGCTCACTCCACCACCCCAGTTCAGACATGGCCATATGCAAATCAGTCTGACCCTGTGCCTCATGGGAACAGTCCAGCCCGAACTGCCAAGCCATGTCTTCCCTGGACCGGAAACAAGCATCCTAGGACCGGTTTCTGGCATTCCAGCCGTCATCAGCCAGGCTTGCTTGAATCCAGTGGCAAAGTGAGCAAGGGACCCACGTCTGGGCATACCCCCGCCAACTTAGGGCGAACAAAGCGATACAAAAGGGGATGATGGACGGAACGCTTGAGCCAATCAAACACTCACCCCCAGTCAACTGATCTGGGTTTAATCCATCATCATTCTTTAGCTCACTCCACCACCCCAGTTCAGACATGGCCATATGCAAATCAGTCTGACCCTGTGCCTCATGGGAACAGTCCAGCCCGAACTGCCAAGCCATGTCTTCCCTGGACCGGAAACAAGCATCCTAGGACCGGTTTCTGGCATTCCAGCCGTCATCAGCCAGGCTTGCTTGAATCCAGTGGCAAAGTGAGCAAGGGACCCACGTCTGGGCATACCCCCGCCAACTTAGGGCGAACAAAGCGATACAAAAGGGGATGATGGACGGAACGTTTGAGCCAATCAAACACTCACCCCAGTCAACTGATCTGGGTTTAATCCATCATCATTCTTTAGCTCACTCCACCACCCCAGTTCAGACATGGCCATATGCAAATCAGTCTGACCCTGTGCCTCATGGGAACAGTCCAGCCCGAACTGCCAAGCCATGTCTTCCCTGGACCGGAAACAAGCATCCTAGGACCGGTTTCTGGCATTCCAGCCGTCATCAGCCAGGCTTGCTTGAATCCAGTGGCAAAGTGAGCAAGGGACCCACGTCTGGGCATACCCCCGCCAACTTAGGGCGAACAAAGCGATACAAAAGGGGATGATGGACGGAACGTTTGAGCCAATCAAACACTCACCCCCAGTCAACTGATCTGGGTTTAATCCATCATCATTCTTTAGCTCACTCCACCACCCCAGTTCAGACATGGCCATATGCAAATCAGTCTGACCCTGTGCCTCATGGGAACAGTCCAGCCCGAACTGCCAAGCCATGTCTTCCCTGGACCGGAAACAAGCATCCTAGGACCGGTTTCTGGCATTCCAGCCGTCATCAGCCAGGCTTGCTTGAATCCAGTGGCAAAGTGAGCAAGGGACCCACGTCTGGGCATACCCCGCCAACTTAGGGCGAACAAAGCGATACAAAAGGGGATGATGGACGGAACGTTTGAGCCAATCAAACACTCACCCCCAGTCAACTGATCTGGGTTTAATCCATCATCATTCTTTAGCTCACTCCACCACCCCAGTTCAGACATGGCCATATGCAAATCAGTCTGACCCTGTGCCTCATGGGAACAGTCCAGCCCGAACTGCCAAGCCATGTCTTCCCTGGACCGGAAACAAGCATCCTAGGACCGGTTTCTGGCATTCCAGCCGTCATCAGCCAGGCTTGCTTGAATCCAGTGGCAAAGTGAGCAAGGGACCCACGTCTGGGCATACCCCCGCCAACTTAGGGCGAACAAAGCGATACAAAAGGGGATGATGGACGGAACGTTTGAGCCAATCAAACACTCACCCCCAGTCAACTGATCTGGGTTTAATCCATCATCATTCTTTAGCTCACTCCACCACCCCAGTTCAGACATGGCCATATGCAAATCAGTCTGACCCTGTGCCTCATGGGAACAGTCCAGCCCGAACTGCCAAGCCATGTCTTCCCTGGACCGGAAACAAGCATCCTAGGACCGGTTTCTGGCATTCCAGCCGTCATCAGCCAGGCTTGCTTGAATCCAGTGGCAAAGTGAGCAAGGGACCCACGTCTGGGCATACCCCCGCCAACTTAGGGCGAACAAAGCGATACAAAGGGGATGATGGACGGAACGCTTGAGCCAATCAAACACTCACCCCCAGTCAACTGATCTGGGTTTAATCCATCATCATTCTTTAGCTCACTCCACCACCCCAGTTCAGACATGGCCATATGCAAATCAGTCTGACCCTGTGCCTCATGGGAACAGTCCAGCCCACTAGCAGCATTTAATTTACCGGGCCTTAGCACATGTGGTGCACTGTACTAGGGACTTATCAATAAATCAAAAATGCCAATCATGGAGAAAACAAATGCCATTACATTTTAGACACAGAGACATGCACTTTAGCACTGGTCAACAGTGAAAAGGTGCACAGAACCCGAAAGCCAGCAAAAACGAAGTTCAGATTTCAGTCAAAATAGGAGGTCAGAAGTCAAAAAGTAAGGGAAAACCACACTAAGAGATGCCAAGTCTAACACTCGTGGATTCTGAACAATTGGAAAGGAGTGCACACTGCGCAGACACTCACAGAAGGATAATTTTAGAGGCACTTGCTCCCTCGCTCTATGCATCTTCTGCCCCCTCCACCTGTCCCTCTGTTTCTAGTATGTGCACAGGGGTCCTTACCTTTATACCAGGCTCATGCACTCCAGCAAGTGGGGCACAGTGGGGTCTATGATGTCCTCTGCCGCCAAGGTACACTCTACCAGCCTTCTGTAGGAAGTGTGTGGGAAAAACCTGTAATATTCCCGCAGCACTGATGATAAATGGCGGCTGCAGGGGAAGAGAGGTGCCAACGGCACCCTGGTTGATGCAGTTTACTTAGACCAGGTACCCGAGTGCATATTTGCGGTCCTGCATGTTTCTTGCTGTCTTGCTGTATTTGTGGTGCTTCGTGCAGCCATTATTTCAAATTGACAGCCTGGCCATAACAGCAGCTGACTGATGCCTTGGTAGGTTTCAATCTGGAGCAGAAGTATCATGTTGCTGCTGACCTGGGAGCCATGAGCGGAAAGACTGGTCTGATCGCAGTGACATTAAACGAGTAGGCCAGCCATTAAATTAACAGGTAGGGCTGAGCCAGAGCTGAGACAAGGGCTGGCTCTGGCTCATAAAGTTTGTGCTTGAGCTAAGCTTTGAAAGTATTTGGCATGTAAATCATGCAACGCACATCATGTTAGAATATGATACGGTATCTTTAAAACTCAAAGTGTATTCATTTAATACGCTTGTATTTCACCTTCATACATTAGAATATTTGAAAAGTATTTAGTGAAAGTAAGAGTTTTTAGACACGAGCTGAGAAATATTGCTACCTCCACAATGATGACAGTGCCATTAGTGTACTAAGAGGCACGTCAGTTCTCTTGTATACTTTTAATATTGCCTAGATGTTTATTATAGCTGGAGATTCATTAGAGGCTATTTAATCAAACACAGGTGAGGTTTATGTGAAGGGCACATCCTGAACTCAAGTATTTGAAGGCACTCTCATATGTGAAAATGAATAAAATGGAGACTGTGAGAAATAAAGTATTTGCGTACGATCACACAATTGGGTCAAACAGGGAAACTTGAATTGATCCCAGAATTACGAATTTCACACTGGGCAATTAAGCCACTAGATGGGTATCTCTGTCCGACATGAAAGGTTAATGTCTAGAGGATGGCATTAAAATGTGGGTGACAGACTCTACATATTATTTTGGACAGACTTACATATTGTGAACCATGCTCAAGGGCATTAAAGCACTTCTCAACAAACTCAGACTATTTTACATCTTTTTTGGGGGGGGGGACATAAGGAGATTTGGCAGGGTTTACAGGCAGGATGCTGAACAGTTGCTGGGATTCAAACCTGGTCTTCCCTGTTTCCTGGTTGGCAGCTGTGGCCACTAGGTCACATCACCTCGTGAAAGCTCAGCTCATTTGCTCAAAGTTGGACCTGGCCTTCTCTGCAGGGTCAGCCCCAAACCTTTTGCCTTACACCCCACTTTTTGTTTAATTCGTTTTTGCTGGCCTTAGGACTCTGTGCACTTTACCACTGCTCAACAGTGCTAAAGTGTTTGTGCTCTCTCCCCAAAACATGGTAGAATTTGCTTAAACCCAAGTGGTATATTTAATTTACTTCTAAGTCCCTAGTAAAGTGCCCCAGGGCCCATAAATTAAATGCTACTAGTGGTCTGACAGCTCTGATTGTGCCACCCACCTAAGTAGTACTTTAAACATGTCTCAGGCCTGCCATTGCAGAGCCTGTGTGTGCAGTTTGACTGCCATTTCAAATAAATAAATACATTTTTTGCCAGGCCCAAACCTTCCTTTTTAATACATATATGTCACACCTAGGGTAGACCCTGGACAACCCAGAGGGCAAGGTGAACTGTATTTAAAAAGTTGGACATTTAAGTTTTACATGTCCTGGTAGTGAAAAAATGATAAATTCATTTTTTACTACCGCAAGGCCTATCTCTCCTATACAGTAACATTGGGATTACCTTATAATATTTTATAAGTGTAATTTCCAAATGGGAAGAGAGAATCAGTTCACGTTTCGTGTCTCTGGAATCCTAATTTATGGAAAAGATGTATTTTAAATTAAAATTCTTAAAATGCTACTTGTAGAAAGTTGGCATTTTCTTGCCTTAGCCATGTAGTGCCTATAGCCTGTCTCTGATCACATGACTGGATGTGGGTGACAGTTGGGCTTAGTGCATTCCTCCTAGACAGCCATATACAATAGAGAGCTTAGGTGTGCCTAGATGGGTCATCACTGGCAGGATGGTAGGGATGAGCTGAGCACAGTCCCACTCACACTTGAATAGGCTGTGTCCTGCCTTCACACAATGGACCTAACAATCCTGCATTGTCGCCTCAGCCAGCTTGGAGCCAGGGCAGGAGAGGCAGGAAATTCCATGTACTTAAAAGCTACTGTCTAGAAGCTCCATCCACCTTACTGAACCAGGGTATAAAAGAAGGACCTCAGATACCAACTTGTCAGTAAATTTCTGGACCTATATATACTCTGCCAGGAAGATGAACTGCTGTGCTGCTACAAGGACTGCCACTCTGCTGTACTGCTGCTCTGAATGAACTGCTGCCCTGTTGTGCTGCCCTGCTGCCGTCTGCCTGGATGAGACGGACTGGACTTGCATGTCTTGAACTCAGAGTGACTTTGAGGGCTATTTGGCAGGCCTCCTGATCTGAAGCCTCAGGGACATAACAGGGTCTCCAACCACCTTGCATCTGCACCTGGACTTTGCCATCTGCGAGTCTACCCTGCCAAGTAGTGCCATCCCAGTCCTGGACCCTTGGAAGTGGGCCTAAGGTGCTTGCCAGCCTCTGGGGATCCAGCGGAACAGACGCATCTACTCTGCTGCGTGGTGCATCCTTGAGCAGAACTGATGCATAGTTGTCTATGCATGGACCGAACAGTCGCAAAGACCCACTTCACTGCCACAGTTCTAAGAACTATTGCATCACCCCAGCTGCGCAATAGCTCTTTGGCGCGGCCCTCGCATTTCTCATCGCCAGCAGCCTCAACAACAGACTGCGCATCCCAGTCATGCAGCTCCTCGGAACTGGTGCATCGTCCTGACTGCGTGCCACATCCTCGATCTCGGACTTTGCTTTGCAAGTCCCTGCTGAAGGGATCCTCGATGACAGCGCAGGATCTCACATCACAGCCTTGCTGCATAGCAGCACCGATGCATCGCTTTAGCTGCGTGACATATCTTCGACTCAGAGCCTCGCAACACTTCGTAACTCGGATTTAAGGTACTTTGTTCAGTGGGCCTAACTGGGTCCCTGCAGCCGGCCCGCGCTTCATCACATGTGCCTGAACTTGTGATTTTGTCCCAGTGCAACCAGATAGTCACAGTTGCCGCTTTACACCTTTTGGCGCTTTAGAATTCGATAACTCCGGTTCTACTAATTGGATTTGCTTTGTTTTGGTCTTATTTTATTTATTAAAAATCACTCTATTCTAAATCTGTTGTGGGAGTCTTTTGGGGTGTGTTTTCACTGTGTTACTGTTTGAAGTGTTGCACAAATACTTTACACATTGCCTCTAAGTTAAACCTGACTGCTCTGTGCCAAGCTATCAGGGGGTTGAGCACAGGTTAATTTGGGGTTTGCTTGTGCCTTACCCTGACAAGGATTGTGGTTTCTGTTTGACCAGGGGTTACACCCTAGTCAACCGGTAACCCAAATTCTTACACTCCAAGTTCCAAAATGATCTCTGCCAGAGGTCGGCGTCTGGCTCGAGCGAGTTCCACTTACTTCTGACTCGTGGGCCCAGTCTTCTGCCAGCCAAAAGCCCAGTACTGCAAGAAACGAGAAGAAAAAGCAGCAGGGGCACTGTGAAGTGGCAGCCCCGTAACTCCGCCATTTTAAAGCTGCTTTGTAACTCTTCCATTCTAAAAACATTTTAATAGAACAGACGTGAAAACAAATGTGCTGGTCCTGGCGCTTACTGAAAGAGCAGCTTTACTCCTCCTACAGCCCGACCCCTCTCCTGATGACCAGCAAACTGTTGCCACCCACTAATGTCATTATTCTCATTGGCCTGTCCTAGGCCCGTCCGTTTAAAGGAATGAGTTCAGCAAACACCTCAACAGGGCCTTTAAATATGCACCTGATAGGCAATCCTATTTGTGCTTTTGTAACTCACACACGTCCTTCATTATTACGTCACGGTTGTAGTTTGTGTCTTCAGGTTGAGTAAACCCTTGTTCTGCTGGCACATGCATAGCAGCCTCACCCAATTCCAACCCCTCCCCAAACCAGGATAATACACAACCTATTTTATCACCGAGCAGTGAGTAACCATGTAGGCCTTTCTTTCAGCTGCTCAGTGTTTCTTTTGATCTACTTGGCTCTCCCTCTATGGTGGCAGGGCGACGCCCATCATCAGGGCCGTTTCTACCATTAGGCAAGACTAGGCGGCCGCCTAGGGCGGCAAAAGGGGGAGGGCGGCAAAAAACATGAGTTTGGGAATCCCCTTGAACGGGTGGCATTGATTGCGCAGGAGGAGGCTCGGGCTACCTCTTTAATCCCTAGCAGGTGGGCATGATACGCGATGTTTTACCATTTTGTATAACCAATGAACCGAAAAAGTGACCTGCCTGGGAGGACTGAATAATGCAATTTGCATGTGTTTGTGATGAACTTCGTTTCTTATCATAATTCCACTTAGTTTCAGCATTTTACAGTGGCAGATGTCTTAGTTTCCTTTATTGACTTAAATAGTCATATTTCTTTTGCCCTGAAGCCCACAAAACTATTAAGGAATGTTTGCCAGGAACTGGCTCCAGTATCTGTTACATTAGCTTAAGTTGCGGCTCATTTTGTCCTGCACGAATTAATAAGGTGTGTTGTCAAATAGCATATAAACGATTGCCACTTGAACTAGCAACAAGTATAAAATGGACAATGTCAAAAGCATACAATTTTAAAGATTCGAAATAGAGAACACTAATGACTACTTTCACTTGTCCTAGACAAAATGTCACATTGTCAAAAGTGTAAATTACTTTTGTTATAGTTGTCACAGGTTAAGTGCATGTAAATCCCCTTCTCGCGTGCTTTGCGCCCTCGAGAGTTTAAATCAATTGTGATTGATTTATTACCCAGAGTAGAGGAGGGGCGATGAAGGAAACTGACTTTAGTTTATTTGCGCTTTAGACTCAAACGCCACTTTTAATTCAACTTTTTTTGCTTCATCAATATGACATCTTCTACATTTCAGTGATGGAGATTAAACACAGTTTATTAGAACACAGGCTTGTAGCATTTTTGTAAGGATATATGCAACCTTATGAACCTGAGCCCGCTTGCCCGTAATCTTTTTTACTGGGGATTTCTAGACTTCCTTGTCCTTCCTTACGCACAAACTCCCAAGCGAGTCACAGTAACACATGGAGCATTTTGCAGAGGTCCACATACCTCGCATAAGCCATTTCCAAGTGCAAAATAGAAAAGATGCTCACCGTACCCAAAACATGATGCATAAAATATCGAGCAACCGAAGGACTGCCCTGCATTGCTGGAGCCAAACTAACAACCTCTAGAGTGCCACAACACGAGTGACAAGCTGACCATTCATTGAGCCACAAGTAGGACTGTTAATATGCCGCCTTATACAGCACACAGAATGTTTATGCACCAGACACCACTGGTGCATAACATGATACTACAGGTGCTTAAACGGGCACGGACCATGTTGCAAGTGCATCTTGAAGCTTGAACCTATAGAATGAAAGTTACTGACTGAAAGTTAAAGACTGTAGCCACTCACCTACCACAGAGGCTCTACTGGTAGAATGAACATGTACCCGAAGGGGCTCTGGTACAATAGACAGATAAACAAGGTCAACATACTCTAACCATTGACTTTAGAAGGCCAGAAATATGCCTGACAACAGCCAGGTAGCAGTTTATCTAGGCTGCTCCCCGTGTAAGCACAAACAGCATCATCATCTGTATAGACAAGAAATGCCCAGGGACTCTCTGCCAGCGTTGGAATTGCAATAAATACATTACTTAAAGTGCCTTCAATCAATCAAGGGTTGGTAAAGTGTATCTACTAACCCGTGAGGGTCTCACGGCGCTGCGGGTAGATGGGGAGCAGATCTGTTTAAGTGGAGGGGTCAATCAAAGAGCCAGGTCCTGAGGTTCTTCCTGAACTGGGGTAATGTGGGAGATAGTCTAAGGTAGAGGGGTAGGATGTTCCAGGTCTTGGCAGCGAGGAAGGAGGACTTTCCTCCAGTTCTGGTTTTGCGGATCCATGAGACGGTGGCCAGGGCGAGCTGGGCAGAGCGGAGGTGTCTTTTTGGTGCGTGGAAGGAGAGGCGGCTGTTCAGGTATGCTGGCCTGGCGTTGCGGAGGGCCTTGTAAGCGTGGGTGAGGAGTTTGAAGGTTATTCTTCTGTCTGCCGGGAGCCAGTGGAGTTCACTGAGGTGTTGAGTGATGTGGCTGTGCCAGGGGAGGCCAAGGACGCGTCTGGCTGCGGCGTTCTGGACATTCTGGAGCTTGCAGGGGTTTTTCTGGGTAACGCCGGCATTGAGTGCGTTGCCGTAGTCAAGTCTGCTGCTGATGAGCGCATGAGTGACGGTCCTTCTTATTTCAGTGTGGATCCATCTGAGGGTCTTTCGCAGCAGGTGGTGGGTATTGAAACAGGCCGAGGATACTGAGTTGAACTGACGGTCCATAGTGAGGGATGCGTCTAGTATGATGCAGAGGTTTCGTGCATGGTCCGTCGGAGTGGGGGGAGTTCCTAGCGCAGAGGGCCACCAGGTATCGTTCCCTGCTGAGTGGTGGATCCTAAGATGAGGTTTTCCTGCTTTTTATCTCTGTCAACGTCCCATTTTAATTCACTCATACAGTGGTTCCGTCAGCAAGTCTCAGTATCTCAACCAGCCCAGGACAAGTGTCAAGACTTAACACCTTCCCTCAGGCGACCCAGAAGAGGCTCAGACCCAGAAGAAATGGGGCAGTGACCTCAAGAAAGAGTCATAACATATCCCACAGGGCCACCCTAAGAAACCCCTACAACTCCCTACTAACAATGGGCAGTTCAAGCAGTAGGGTGGCAGCATTGCAGCCCAGGCCCGGACCGACCTATGCTGGCCAGGAAACGCAGGAAGCAGCACAGCCCACAAGTACATGGGCTGCCAAAACACTGATTTCCAAGCTGGTACCTCGGAACCAGGCAAACTAGAGTACAACTGACCCAATAGAGGGCATTAAACAAAGACCACAGCCAGGACATGCACCAGAGAATCAGAAAGGAGCAGGGGGTATGCCGTCTAGTAGGGGGAACCAAGTAAGGTTGGTAAAATGCAACCCATAGAGAGATTAACTATGGTCCATCCTACGTAGTCAGGGCTGACTACTATAAAGCCCGCCCTCAGATGAAGGCGAGTTCCTAGTCTCAAGCAGTGAAAGAAGCAGCAGCAGTACTTGAGCGTCTACATGAGTGTCTGGGGAGTGGAGCATCCTCTTTGTTGAGCAACTCACAGGCAGTGGGGAAAGGGCCTGCCACCACTAGGCAATCCCCCCACATTCAGGTCCCCTGCTCCATTCCGAAGATGCAGCACGGTGGTCATTCCAGTAAATGCAGATGTTGCACTAGACTAGGGAACAAGAAAAGCAGAGCCCCTGTTACACCACAGTCAGAATGAGAAGTGTGCATAAAGAAGACATTGCCGACTTACCTGCTTTCTTGTTTTCACTTTACCCCCTAACAGACACGACAGCCCGAAAGCAAGGGTCTGCCGAAG
Organism: Calotriton arnoldi; assembly: GCA_963921515.1. NCBI lineage: Eukaryota > Metazoa > Chordata > Amphibia > Caudata > Salamandridae > Calotriton > Calotriton arnoldi. The sequence continues at coordinate 878,737 of CAWUFW010003805.1, read as the reverse complement.
ACAAGCACCAAAATACATACCTGATCCCTGTCCACATGCCCCAGAAAGGCTTTCTGAGCAGAGGACGGAAATAAAGCTTGCTACAGTGGTGTTAACCCTAGCACGTGAGCTCACGCCACCACCCGTCCGTTCCCATCTAAAGCAGGGTGGACTGGGGCCTGCGCAGTTTGAAAAAACACCAGCTGAAAGTTGCAGGAGAGTAAGGAAAACACAGTGAGTAAATAAACAAGAACAATGAAAGAAAAAAGAATGCTTCCTGTCGAGCACGGGTCATCGTCTGCTGACGAAGACTTTAAAAAACAGGTGAATTCTTCGGTGGTTTTCAGTTTTATGAATAAAGGGGGAGGATTCTAAATTATAAAATTGGATGAAGGGCTAAATCAAATAGGTGGAGAAGGGGAAAACAGACTTCTTCTAAATTGTGAATTAGCTGCCTTAGACTGAGGACTCATTTGATATATGTAAAGAATAGGAGGACGATGTCCGAGGAGGAGGTAATGTTACTAGGATCTTTGGCTTATCTGGAAAAAGAGATAATTGTGGTCTTGATAGATTTGAACATTGTTATCTTAACCAATTCTACCAGTTAAAAACAGGTGTCTACATGTGATGTATAACCCAATGGTCTACGTCCATGTGCCGTTAATCTTTTTGGTGAGAAGCATTATGCTTAATTTGAATTACTGATGGGCTCTGCAGCATTGTGCTCGAGTTTGTAAGCAGTGAGATTGTAAACATGCGCCATTCGCTGTAAGACATTTAGAGATACTAAACTTCTCATAGATATAAATATGGATTATTATATTATATAGATTATTTGTCGTACTTTTCAAGGGCAAACAGAACTTTGCGCCTATTAACAATAAGCACAGACCTAAGCCATAAATGTTGCTTTTGCAGGTCATCATGACAAGAACGCACAAACAAACCTTTTGTTTGTAAATTATTGCCTAAAATAGCAACATAATATTAGTCAAGCAAGATGGCCAATGTTTTGCATCCTTTTCAAGGTTGAAAAGACACAATTAAATTGCGTTACCATGACACCTGTTATTTAGAGCACTTCAAAATCACAAAAGTTCAGCCATATGCGTTTTACGAAATAATATTAGATACAGAAAATTATAATTATCCCATAAATATCAAAAGAATCAACTCAACAACTACAGTAGACAATTACCTTATTAATAAAGTTCAATTAGACAGTATGCAGTGCACCACAGTGTCAACTAAAATATGTTCCTGGTTATTAAGAAAATCATTGCGCTGAATCCGTGCCCTGTCCCACCGCTGCGCTTACCAAACCTGGCAAAGCATAAGAGCCCAAGAATAAACTGTCTCAAACTATTAAGCAATTAATGTTGGCATAAAAGCTAGCCTAAAATGTACAAAATGAATCGTGAAAGTGACAAAATTGAACTTTTTCATAACCTAAGGGAAACCTGAAATGTTACTAAAACAGCCATGCAAAATAGAACCTGGAGTAGGAGAGACAGAAGCTGTGCGAAGTTTTAAAATTGCTCACGTCCCATGTGTGAGAAAATCCAACTGCTTTGAATGTTTGCCCCTCGTCTAATAGACTTGTAACACTGGGCTCAACACCATTGAAGTTAGAAGAGAGAAATTTAAAAACGAAATAAAATATCATGAACAGTGCTTATTTAGTTATTTAATGTTTGATGTGTTTTATTGTTTAATGTTGAATACAAGTTCTTTTATATCTAATGCATTAATTCTTCTAGCCTGGATGACCGGGGGAGAGAGTGATGGTAGTAAAAGGGAGGGGGCGGCATTTTTCAATTCTCGCCTAGGGCGGCAAAACACCTAGAAACGGCCCTGCCCATCATGCCCATTAACATCAGCCGCTCGACCATTCCCAGAGATGAAAGAAGCTAGTTGAATAGTGCAAACCTATGATCACATTTACGTTCCATACAACTATCCCTGCCACTGCTTGATTTATAAGACAGTGCAAGTGATGTCACCCGAAAACGCAGAGAGTGAAGGGATATGTCTTCAAGAATGAATTGGCATGACATGTACATCATACCACACACTGCTTTGTACAGAATGTTATGTGGGGGAGTGAAGACCTTAATGGGGTCTTTACAAATCGAAATCTTAAGAACATATAGGACTATCTTCCTGGAACTGTAACAAGTTGTTGTAGTGTAGGGAGCATGCAACTCTAGAATGAAATATCTTATGACTTAAATATGTGAATTATTTTTACTTTTAAGATGTTGGGTGCCAAAGTATTTCTTCAAAACAGCGCCACAGGATAGGTATGTTTTATTATCACCACCACTGTTACAGAGTGGCTTAAAAGAAGCCTCCACAGGCAGCTATTTCCTTCAAAGTAACCTTACTGACTACAAAACATTGATTATACTTTCAGCCCTTGTATGTATTCTTCATTCTTCAATGTGACCTGCAGCTCATGTTTTTACTAGGAACACAAGCTGTTTACAAAAACTGTCATGCACTTTGAATAGGTAAATCTGAGTATTGCAATACCAAAATCACTTCTACTCCATAAAACAGGCCCAACACCACTTGTTCTGAAATGGCGTTGCACGCTTGCCACCAAGATGGCTCCGAGCACTCACTACTGATATCTGCTGTTATCTATCTGGAAGTCATGAGTGGGAATCCCAGCAATACCAACTCTTGTACTTTATACAATCTAAGACACTTTTCTATGATCAACTTGCAATTTGAAGGGAACCGTCATGAAACGTGTAGTGGGTGCAAGCAAACTTCCCTTACTGTCAACAATTATTACAGTTCATAGTAACTCAAGGACAGAAACTTCCTCGGTTTTTTAAAAATAATAAGGTGGACATACGACCTATGCAACAGACCTGGATAGGTGACAAAAGCATCCTTACTACGTGAGTTGTGCTCTGGAGTGATAGCAGCACTAGACCTTCCCCTCGTCTTAATACTGGTGGACTCTTAATGCTGTTCTTCGGAGCACAAACATGATTATATAAAGCTTTTGTGATAATTCGCTTAGGTCTAGGTTTCCCCTGAAGTCTTTCTGTTCCTGCAACGCTCGCCTAATGGTTGCAGTATGCGATTGTGAAACTAGACACTGCTTCTGGGGATACAACCACCTACAACTAGGGCAGGAAGCAATTGTTCCTTAGAAACTAAGGTGCTGAGGTGCCTGTCGATTACTGACTGTAATAGTAACAAGGGCCTCACATTTATAACCCGGAACCTCTGGCAGTACAACTAATAAACATACAGTGGTTCCTAGAGGTACAAAGGACACATACTTGAAATGCAATTAATGTAATAAACAATTAATACTAATTTCAGTCTTAGATACAATCTTATACTATACACAAAAGATCAAACCCTTAAAGAGATGTATATACTTTCATTGCTCGCAACTGGAGAGGAGAATCAATTGTAATGCATAGATCTCCTGAGGATCAAAATGATTAAGTCAGACCCTAATTCATTTTGATCCTTCTGAAAATCCGAGTGTTACAAATGATTGATTTTGTACCATCATTTTGAAGTCTCTATGTCCATTGCCTCACTCTTTATATGCACATAGTTTGTTTGTAACTCTATTCATGAGTGATTAATTGAGCACTGAGCACTTTTCCTTCTTATCTTTAATAGTGAGCAATAAAATTAATTACATTAATTGAATTTCAGATGCTTTTAAATAAATGAGACACAAATCTCAGACTATCGAAAAATTAAGATCACTGATGTAACTTCAATGAAATATGATCTTGAGTCAAATGACAGAACTTTCTCGAAATGGCTGGATTACATTGTGATAAATTGAATATGGCTGAAAACACTTAACAAAAGAAGGAGAGAGAAGAGGGAACATAGGCGCTCGTTCGTCTCCCCTAACCTTGAATGCAACAAACAAAGAGAATGAGTTCAAAGCTAAGCTTCAATGAACCCAGTCATCAGGGTCATCAGGAAAAGTCTCCCTTGCAGGGAACCCATTTGGTTTATAGAAGAACCTTCACCCACCAACCTAGTTGGTGGCATGCTTCATCATAAGGTTCCCACCCAGGGGCCGAGTGCCTCCTAGGTGTGCTTCGACGCCTGATTACAGCGGAGCTGGTTTTTGTTGTGTTTCTTTTTGGTGATGAGTGAATACCGTGAGAGTGAAAATTGAAGTTAAAACTACCTCCGGGGTACCAAATTCTTTATTTTGTGGTCCCTAGGTTAGGGTTAAAAGCAAGTTATTTGGCCGTGAATGTAAAAAAAATAACTAATGTGAAATGGTTTACATGTTTCAGCCAATGCGTTTCCAATTGATCGGCTTTCTTCAGGACCTGTGGTTCAGAGTAGGATAGCCCTGAACCTATGTGAACTACGCACACACGCTAAGGTGTGCATAGGTGTGAGAGGTGCGTAACTTACGGGTTTCACCGTCAGATTTGAGAATTTCTGCAAGAGAAAAGGAGACATAACATAATTACGAACAATAAAAAGGTCCCCCATGGTCTGGACCTGTCATCCATGCATGTGCCCCCGGGCAGTGTCTTATCCTCTACTGATAGGTGCGCTCGTGAGTGTAGTGGTTGCATCGTCTAGCATGCAGCACTAAATGCAGGATGTCTCTCAAAGGCCTATTGCCTATTAAATAGGGGCTATCAGATGGTAATTCAGATTTTTGAGAAAATCCAAATCGCTCCTCGTGTGCCAGTGGACTGTCAGTTAGCCCGTTATTACCATTTGAAAGTAAAATATCACAATGTGCCGGCACGTCAATTAATAAGGCAGGATGAGTCAAGGAAGGTGCGTGAGGATATTGCAACCAACTGTCGGAATAAAATCCACCAAGTGTGAGCAAATAATTTGAAGTACCACCTACTTGATGCACAAATATTTTTCGGAATATAGATCCCGGTGGGAGGCGGTGCCTATTTACGCACTCTGTACATGGTGATAAGGGTAAAGAAAAAAGGAAAGAAAGTGGTATCAGCACAGGTGATACCTGTCATGCGGCTTCTTGAGCGAGCGGTATTCTGCTTTAGTTACTCACTGCGCCAAGGTCAGCGGCCTGCTGAGTTACCTACTCATTCGTTTCTTCCGGGATCTTGGCGACCCGTGTCCCCGGTCCTCGGAGGTTTAAAAGACTGAATTATCCTTCCTACGTTGACGCACAGTGCGCTTTGCAGTGGGGATGAGGCTTTCTGTTTGTTAGGGCGGGCGAGCCCCTCTGGTGAATTAACCCTCACCTCTCAAGGAGAGTAGAAAACCACAGGCCATTTGAAAGCATTTTTGGCATGTTTGGGCCATAGAACTGAAGCGGTTCTGGGTAAATTAGAATAAAAAGGTACACTGGGCATATAGTATCCAAGTGTTTATAATTTAAGAAGGGATTCCAAATTCGTATACGCATCTTTGTTAAAACAAGGGGACCATTACTCGTGAAAAGATTATTCTCTTTCCATAATGAGCTGTACCAAGTCATTACGAAAGATCTAGGGTTGTTCTTTGGAAGTCCAGCCTTTTTTCTTATGAGGCTCTTCTGTGAGACTAAGAGCGAGGGTATGTCATCGTTTTGGCCCTGTCGGTGTGTGAAAAGGCGGTAAATCCATCTGTGTTCCTTTTCCAGGAGGACACTCTGAGGGTCACCTTGATGTATATCTAGTTATTCTATTACCACCCATTTCAGGTCATTTGTCATGTGGCAAGCTCTTAAGAAATGATCAGTCATTTTGGTTGTATTGTGTTTACATCTGATATTACTTCGGTGTTCGCAAATTCTTGTCTTGACCTTCCTACTTGTCATTCCTATGTAACACATTTGCAGGGGCATGTTATCATATATACATGCCGTTGCTAGAATTACAATTGGAGGGTTTTTTGAGGTGCCATGTCTTATTCGGTTTCAAATCCAGAGTTTTTGTCCTGTAAGTCAGGTCGCATACGCTCAGTTGCCACACGGATAGTGGGCCATTAAGTCTAGTAACCCCCAAGCGCTTCGTACTGTGTTCTCTCATGTAGGTTTTCTTGGGCGTGTAGAGACCAGGTGGTCTTATAAACTTCTTGGTCTTTTAAAGGAAAACAGGGGTTTTCCCCATTTTAGGTTGCCAGTTTGTAGGATCCTCCAGTGCTTACTTATAATCTTTTTTACCCGATTGGAAATAATACTGTAGGTAGTTACACAAGTTAGTGGTGGTTCTATTAAACTCCTGTCATTATCTTCCAGTAATGCGTCTCTATTCTGATTTCTAGCTCTCTTCATGGTATTTGTGATGATTCTCTCTGGATATTCTCTGGTCCTCAGTTTCTTTGTGAGGTCTCTTGCTTGAATTTTGAAATCCTCTGTTTTGCTACAGTTGCTTCCCAATCTTAAGAACTGGCCGGAGTGTAAGTTTTCCCTCAGAGTGAAAACTATCAAATTTCAGCAATGTGTTCTCCACTGTTGGTTTTTAATACGTTTTTGGCTGTAGACTGGCGTTCTCATTAAAAATGGTTATGTCCAGGAAGGTGATGTTGTCCATATCTACAGTGTAGGTAAATTTTAGGTTGGTGTCACAATTGTTCAGCCACCCATAGAATTACAAGCGAGAGGTTTTTGATCCTTCCCATATCATCAATATGTCGTCGATGTAACGTTTCCAGAATTTTATCTTCGACATAAAGGGATTAGTGGTGTTCTAGATGTATCTCTTTTCAAAATTATGGACATAGAGCCCTGCCACACTCGGGGCGAAGGTACTCCCCATCGGAGTTCCATTTGTCTGAAGAAACAGCATGTCTTCAAATTCAAAGAAGTTCTCCTTAAGGGCCAATTCTGCACATTCAATTGCAAATTCCTTTGGTGTGTTGTAATCCCATATTGTCTCATCCAGGGTGTTCCTGATTACTTGAATGTTCTCATCCTGCGGTAGACTCTTGTAGAGGCTTTCGATGTCCAGGCTAACGAGTAGGTCGATTCCAGGCCTAACGTCCACTCCTCTCAGTAACTGAAACAGTTCTTTAGTGTATTTTAGATAAGTGGATCTCTTTTGAACCAATGGTTTTAGAAAGAAGTCGCAGTAGCGTGATAGGGGTTCCAATAGAGAATTGATCCCTGACACAATGGGGTGGTCTGGGGGCAGTAATTTGTTTTTATGGTTTTTTGGCAGAATATAGAAATTGGGAATCCTAGCTTGTTTTGTACATAAAAAATCTGCTTCCCTCTTGGTGATATAACCATTCGATTCTGCTTCCTCCACCATGTATCCAATCCTGTTCTGTAGGGACGGGGAAGGGTCCTTGGTGAGGAGTTTGTAGTTCTTTTTTCATCCAACAACTGTTTGCATTCATTTTGTACTCTATTTTATTTAGCAGGACCTCACCTCCTCCTTTATCCGCTTGTTTGATCACAATGGTTTCATCTAACCGCAACTGTTTTAGCGTTAGTTATTCTTCTTTGCTCATGTTGTGAAAAGTGTCAATAGGCTGTATCGTTTCAATATCATTCATCACTGCCTGTTCGAATATTTGCAGTTCCACTGGTGAGGTCGTTGTAGGGGGACAGAAGGTGGATTTAATTCTGAAGTTAGTGTCCCCCATGATATCTGGGTTTTCCGTAGGTGTACTGTTATCAAAGAAGGCCTTGAGTTTGAGTTTTCTGAAAAATTCGGATAGTTTACAGTTAAGATGGAATTTGTCTAAATTGGGTGTAGGTACAAAACCCAATCCTTTATTAAGGACTTTTATCTCGATTTCTGTGAGGGGCCGTGAAGATAGATTTGTGACTATTACCAACTTGTGCCTAAAAACAACCTAAATGAAGGAGATTAGGTACTACTTAAGAAAGTCACAGGTTATTTGAAACACTGAGAACCGAAAGACTGTGGAATATATTTTTCATAAAATATGAGAATAACGAAGAAAAGGGTAATAGTAAATTAGATCTTATCACAACAATACATCTTATATGTGCAATGCCATGGCAGCCTGTTACCAAGATCCAGTTGTTTTAAGTCACTTCTGAAGTCTTCATTCAATTAGACAAATGGGTATTAAGTCATGTATAATTTATATAGAATGGTAAATACTATTTTCTGCTGACATAAACTTAGGGGCCTCTTCACAAACTGCATTTTGTAATCCTACAATAGTACTACCCACATACTACAAAATTGTATTCACAAACCTACATGCACATGTCTTTGCTTCCACCTTTCCTACCTTTTATGTATTGAGAGCTCTGCTAAGACTGCAGAGATCTCTGCACATGTACACCTTTGTTTTAGTAATAACAAATGAAAAGGAGCGTTCAATTCTACACAGGATTATCTGTTCCAGAATCAACAGATGGTTAAACTGTTCTCCAGCAATTGATAAAGTAGTCATGATGTGAAGAATAAAAGTTATTCAGGAGTCTTGCGAGTTGCTTTGAATCCAATTTTATTCAAAAAATGCCAATTTGACAGAAGCAATCCATTCGGCCCACCCAACGCGTTTCGTCCCAGTGGGACTTCATCAGGGATTGATCAATATCCCAATGTTGTCATCCACCCAGTGTTGGCTCCTGTTGTTGTCTGATAAATCCTCATAGATACAATTTTGTACCACTATATGTCGTGTTGTTCTCCCATCTTATCTTCATCCTTTCTGTTTCCTTGTTCGAATGTCCTATGAGTTCACGCCTCTTTGTATTAGTAGTAATTGTGGGAGGGTTGAGGGAGTGGCTGAGTCCTTACTTCTAAATAGGAAGTTTTAGGAAGGAGCAAAAAAACGTAAAGGGAGGACAAAGGAAATTTTTTTGGGAGGGGCATGCAGCCACCTACAAAACAGTGAGTCCATTTCTATTCACAAACTATACTTCTACAGTTACTACAGCCAAAATAATAGAAGCTCAAGCCTAGATTAAATCCAGCACCACAAATGGCCAACCAGTGGTACACCCTACTGTAAGAAACAATGAAAACTAGAACTTAAAATAACACCACATATGAAATAATGTTAAATAAATTAATTTGTTTTGCCTTCTTGAAATATATATCAATTTAAGCTTCAACATCTATATATATATATATATATATATATATATATATATATATATACATTTATTTTGCCTTCTTGAAATATATATTAATTTAAGTGTTAATATATACATATTTATATGTATATATATTGCAAAACCAAAGGGGATGATGGACGGAGTGTTGAACATTGCAAGCACTCACTCCCAGTCAACTGATCTGGGTTTAATCCATCATCATTCTTTAGCTCACTCTGCCACCCCAGTTCAGACATGGCCATATGCAAATCAGTCTGACCTGTGCCTCATGGGAACAGTCCAGCCCGAACTGCCAAGCCATGTCTTCCCTGGGCCGGAAACAAGCATCCTGGGACCGGTTTCTGGCTTACAGCCATCATCAGCCAGGCTATCTTGAATCCAGTGGCAAAGTGAGCAAGGAACCCACGTCTGGGCATACCCTGCCAACTTAGGGCGAACATAGCAAAACCAAAGGGGATGATGGACGGAGTGTTGAACATTGCAAGCACTCACCCCCAGTCAACTGATCTGGGTTTAATCCATCATTATTCTTTAGCTCACTCCGCTACCCCAGTTCAGACATGGCCATATGCAAATCAGTCTGACCCTGTGCATTATAGGAACAGTCCAGCCCGAACTGCCAAGCCATGTCTTCCCTGGACCGGAAACAAGCATCCTGGGACCAGTTTCTGGCTTACAGCCGTCATCAGCCAGGCTATCTTGAATCCAGTGGCAAAGTGACATGTATATATATTAACACTTGTGAAATATTTTAATACACTTTTTAAATTTACAAATAAATGTAACTAATTTATTTAACAAATAATTAAAATAAATTACACCTGTACATAACTTTTTAGTTATTATTTTTCTTCATATTAAATAATGAATCATTTTATTTTAGGTATTTGGTTAAAATAAATATTTAAAAAACAATTTTAATTTAACGTAATATTTTTAAATTAATTACATACTGAATTCAAAATTAAGTTAAGAATTCTGTATCATTTTTGTTCTACATTTAAAATAAATATATTAAAATAATTAACAATACCGTTTAACATAAATATACTTTTAGTATTTTTAAAAAAGTTTAATAAACTATTTTACTTTTCTGTATACTTTTCTAGAGGGAGATCTCCACTCTGGTGGTGGAGATCTCTGCCTAGGAGTGAAAAGTTAGTAGTAGTAACTTACACTAATAAATTATGCCTCACCCCTAAATTCTTGGGGTGGAGACTAGTAAGTCTCCACTTTGTAGTAAATTTACACTTGTGAATGATGAATAGCCAAAAGTAAATTTACTACAAAGTGTAAGAGTAGATTTTCAAGTGTAGATTTCCTCACATGTAGGTTTACCTCTGTGAATAGGCCTAATAGTTTTTACCCTTTGATAATGTTCTATGCCAAACATATGTATATATGTCACTGTGCAGGTTGTATTTACTCTTCAAGGGCACTACTAGACTTTGTTTTCAAATAAATCGTGACAATAAGTCCTGAGGAAGACTTCCTTTCAAAACATTACGCTGGCAGGTTAATAGGAAAAAGATACAATTTCATTGTTCCTCAATTCCTGTACAGCACTGCAATTATCAAGATAATTCACTTTTATGCTGTAAATGTGTTTGGAGAGGTGGGTTGGTTTGGAAAGAGAAGGATGAGAATAAAATTCCTAATATGCTGGTGGAGAGTCAAATATATATGTACATATATATGGTTGATATGTATTCTTTTATAATGAATGATGTACTGGATAATTAAAATACATATATTTAGATATTTATATATGTATATATAGGAACTGGTTGTTAACCTTAATTATGACTGTTGTGAATAATTCACAGATTTCTTATATAAGTATATCATCATTTGCATATTTGGAATAATTGAACATAGGGCATATTTTGCCTGCGAGTTCTATTAAAGGATAACAAAATAAGGGTTTTTAGGGCTAAGTGGTGAAACAGATCTGAAATAGACATGCTGGTGAGAAATCTTATGTTTGTGAAAATAACATATTTGACACAATTATCTTTAAAACACGAATGTCCTCTAAAAATAGACATTAACTTGTTGAGTGGTCATGCAAAACCAGAGCAAACGTAATGAGTGTGGTACCCAATGTTAAATAATTTTACTACTATTTTAGTGCAGTTTTGTTAGTAACACAGTTAAATATTTCATTAACAGCAATAATGGTCTTCACAGAAAAGGTAGAGTTTTCCTTAGTTAAGTTTCTGAGCGATATATTATAGTGTGATGTGGAAAAATTATCTGCTTCCAATAAAGGAGGAAGCTGCAAATTGCAGTAAAACCATTGTAATGAATAGAGAGGAAAACTAAATATTTTATTAAATATTATCCAGGATTTGGCACTTAAAAATGCAGAACTTGATTCTGACATGGAGAAGTGGAGAAGCAGGAATCTGAGTCCACAAAATATTTATATATTATATAAAACGTTTTTCTGAAAAGTGTCATGTTATGTCATTAATAATTTAAATGTGAAAGGAAGCCCAGTTCATTAACAGAAAAATGTCAACACAAAAATGATGGGTGAAAAACTACTTGTAATTACTCTGAGTACATTCCATTTCATCGTTTAACACGTCTGATGTTACTTGTGTCCATATTCAAATGAGATTTAACTGGGCGTTTCAGGCTGGTTTGTGTGTTTTGGGGCAGGGCCAAAACGGATATACGTATTGTTGATTTTTGGTTGTAATAGCACAAAAGAGTTGGAAAGCACCAAACAGGAATGCCACTGGAGTAATCACAAAAGGTTAAGATTGATTCAGTAATTTCCAAGCACCACTTTTATGCAGTTTGAAAAATGGATTATGTTTTGCAGAGAGCACAGGTGGTTTTAGTGAACAAGTGGTCAGCTGGAAATAGATCCCAAAATCAAAGGCAGTGCACTGGAACATTTTCGTAAAATGCTAATATATAGCCTGTCAAGAGCTACATTTATTAAGTACTTACTTTCGGGCCAAGTAAAACAAAAAACATGTTTTCACTCTTGGGTGTAGGATTTAATCACATTGTTCAAAATGGATTTTAAAAAGCAGGTGTTTAGTAATTAATGAGAAATACATCACTCATTTGGATTGGAAGATACAATTGTGTTTCTTAGTATCCTCTAAAATGTAAATACACAGTGCCTGATTCACAAACTGCATTACTACAGTAATTCAACTTACCACTAAATGCAATTCACAAACCTACTGTGGTAATCTCCAGCTCTACATTCTCCTATATTTTCTATGTGGAGATTCACACAGATGTAAGTTTACTACTTAGTGACCAATTCCGATGTCGTTTGGAAACAGTTCCGAATGAATCGGTCTCGGAATTGTTTCTGAACTAATCGGGTCCTGCGAGTCTGGATGACCGATTACGATGCTTCCCAACATCGTTCGGTCGGACTCGCATTGATTTCAATGGGAGTCTGTGTTCAGAATGCGAACACAGGCTCCCCTTGAAAAAAGTGGTGGTTGGGGAAAACCGTGCACCCTGTGGCGGGCACCCCATGATGCCTGCCACATTGTGCATGGTTGGGAAGAGGGGTCCCTTGGGTACCCCCATGGGCCCCATTCAGACACCATTAGGTGAAGGGGGGCCCACAACAGGCCCCCAAAGACATATTCCCACTGCTGGTTTGTGTCGGGCAGACCGAATCGGAACCGCTGTCCGAATTGGTCATCGTAATCGCTCGTCCAGAAACCATGTCCATAGAGCTGTACGAATCGGCTCTGCAGATTCTCGGGCTGTCCGAATGCCTTTCGTAACCGATTCGGACTGCTTGAACGGTTTCCGGGCATCATAATCGGTCGTTGGGAAATGTGTACGATTCCTTAGGAAACAAGGGTTCCGAATCGGATTCTGCAAAACCAAATCCCATTGGGAGCCTTTCCGAATGACATCGTAATCGGCCCATGGGTTTTGGCTGGAAAATGTGTTATGCTAAATAGGAGGGGTTAGGAATGAATAAGGAGGGATGATTATGGATGGGTTTAGGCATGAACAGACACCCATCCAGAAAAGAGTAAGTCTGTTGCTGCTCACAAACTACACTTAAATAACCAAAATAATTACTACATCTAAAGACGGACCCAAAACAGTAAAAGAATTACTCAACCGCAGACCTGGGGTAAGTCCTACACCACATATGGCCACCCAAATGTCCTGCAACTGCCTACCATTGAAAATATTGGACACACTGGCTTAAACTTAAATAATATTAAAACAAATAAGTTGATTACAACTTTCTGAAGATATATCATAATTTAATTTAATGTTAAATATACATCAATAAAAAATAAATATTATTCTGTTAAAATATTGTATACCTTTTTCTGTTTAAAAATAAATGTAACAAATTTTGTAAAAAAATCACATTAAAATTAATTCTCTATATATATTCTTGTGCTATTTAATGCCTAATACATTAATATAAACATCCCACTTGAGGTGCAATTGTTTTTAATAACACGTAATAAAATTGAATATACATAAATTAACTAAATATTTAATTCATAATTAAGTTACTAGCATTGTAGCATATTTTTATTTAGTTCTAAATGTAAAATAAATATATACAATTAATTTACATTTATATTTTACATTAAATATTTGTACTGTTTTTTAAGTTTAATGAACTTTTCAAATTTCCCCTATACTTTACCCTACGGCGATGTTTTAACCCAGTGGTGGAGAACTCCTCCTAAAAGCGAAAAGTTACTTGTGGTAACTTTACACTCGTGAATTTGGCTCCACCCCATTCCAGAGAGCTGAAGCATTTAAGTCTACATTTTTTAGTAAATTTACTACTTTTGGCTATTCACCATTTCCGAATTTATATTTACTACAAAGTGTAAGAGAAAATTTACACATGTAGATTCACTCAAATGTAATTAACCTTTGTGAATAGGTCTAAAGGGTGTACAAAGGATTTAATAATGTCTTCCTCCCTGCACTATTGTGCCCACCACTAAGGGGGCATCCCTGATGGACTTTTAAGTTTTTATTTAAGCTGCCTGACAATGTGCATATCCATATACTGACTTCCAGCCTCTTGGACAATATTTTCAACTTTTCTTTCCTTCCAGTTCCATGCTGGTTTAGTGAATATTAGTTTGCTTGCCTGCCTAAGACTCATATTCCCAGAATTCCTTAATCACTGCTTCATCTGCACCCTTTCAGGCTAAATAAGGGTGGAGGAATCAGCACACCTGTGGCTGGCAGGTGCTCGCTTAATAAAACCTGAGGCATGTGATTAGTGCACTCTTTTTAGCCTCTGTTTCATTCAGTGCAGCACTAGTCATTGTAGCAGTCTTTCTCTCTGTCTGACCCTTTCTGATTTCGTAGATTTCCATTTGCGTTTTTTCTTAACCCACAATATCTTGTAGTGCATTCCTATTTCCAGAGCTTCCACTGTTATGCAATGTTCCTTGTTTCTTTTGTTCACACTATTTCAATACTTACTGATTTCTTTAACTTTCAATACTTCTGTAGTTTCTCTTTCACAATCCTTCTTTTTCTTTTCCTGCTTCTTTAGATCTGAGTATTCTGCCTTTCTATCCATGTTGCTTTATTTCCTAATTTCCAGATGGATTTGTTTGCTTCTGTACTGCAAAGTGCTCCATTTGTTTTTCCTTCTTTCTTGCTAAACACCACTCCTCTCTAGATCCTTGTCTCTGATGGGTGTGTATTTAGTTCTCCACCCTGTCTGTTTTGGCCTTGTGTGTTCCTGTGTGATCGCCAGGATTTGTGGATGCAGTTGACAACCTAAGTGCTGTTTTCGTCCACTGTAAGTATTGACTTTCTATTACTTTTATAACATCTGCACAGATATCAGCTCCATAGATCCTAACTGCTGATGTGTGTGAGAAACATCTTGTCTGGTGCTCCCAAGTGTTTTATATCACATCCCCTTTATGGTTAATGTTGTTAGATGTATGTCTTGCACGCCCTGGATGTTATTCGAAATGCAGAATTTCTTTTTGAGTGCATTTTCCTCCTGATCTTTGACTTTCATGTTACCTTGTTCAAAGATTCCTCATTGGTACCTTTTCTCCTCTTACTCCCTGTGTGATCTTGAGGAGCTCTGTTATCAATATACTCTCCACTTTGTCTAGTCTGTGACAAGTCTATGACAGGACCCTTGACAGATTAAGAATCTCCTTTCTTCTCTGACAAGTCCAGCAAATACCAGGATTTAAAATATGAAATATGTTTAATAACAATTTAGGAGAGACAACTATTCGTTCCTTCTACCGAGGTTAGTGCTTTTCCTTCTTACTATCATGGGTGTAGCTAGCAGTGGTGCAACTGGTGCAGTAGCACCAGGGCCCAGAGGCAAGAGTGGCTTCACTGCTTCAGCGGCTACTACTTTTTGAAATGCTTGTGCGAGTCCTCGCACAAGGGATCCTGTGTTTCCCCCTTTGAGTACAACATCTGGGGCAGCTCTGCACAGTAGCCCTGGAGTGTAGAGCAATTCATTCCTGCTTGGCACCCTTCGCAGAGAAGTCTGAGGAGGAAGGCAGGTGCCAACAGTACAGCAGCCTGATCGACTGCCATAACTGATAGGAATGCAAAACTTGAAACCAGGTGGATTTCCATTCATTGCTGTCTGGTTGGTGTGCACGTTTTCCCTTAAATGTTTAAAGGGAAAGGAGCGCGCTGAGCACCCGCTGAAGCCTCTCACAAACTGGGCCTGAATTAATCCCAAAACAGCAAAGCCAAAATCCTTGCAGTGCTCCACTCAATCCTGCTCAGTGCTGGAGCGGCTATAGCAGTCCCTTCCCCCGTGACAAAAATACACTTTTCCCAAAAAGCTGTGATTTCACTGTCTAAAATCTAGGGCTGTATACCTGTACCAGTGTGCAGCATGTAATGGTAGGTTTTATTTACAAAGCAGGAACAACGGTGGGTTTCTGCCTCATTCCATTGACAATATACCTGGAAATGTTGGAAAATAGGTCCTGATTAGTTGCTGTAAACCCATCAGAAGTATTGGCAGGAGACACCGATTCGCTGGGGTCATTGAAGAATAGCAGGATGGAGGGCAAGAGGCCCTGCAAGGTTTCACTTCTTTCCATTGCTGTTTTTAAGAGAGCATTGGATTCTGGAACATGTAGTCTCACTTCGCATCTTATAAGAGTGGAGAAAATCCTATCATGAGAAGTGATCTTGGTTAAAAAGACCGTGGTAACGAAAGGTGATGCACATGGCCTGGAGCAGCTTGGCAGCTATGCTCTTGAATACTTGCATACTTCAATAAGCACCACTCTCTGCAAGCACCCCAGCAGGTACTGGCAATCCTAGTAAGACCAGATGGCTTTCTTATTGGGCAGAACAGCTGAACTTTCACAAACACTGTCAGTACTGGCCTCTACTTTCTAAAGTCCCGGACAAAATGGTTCATGAGATTTGTGACATTTTCAGTCCTAGTATTTTAGCGAACTATGATTTTCATTCTTGGACTTTTATCTTTATAAGTAGAAGTGTGAGCTTAAAAATGTAAGCATGCAGAGTGTTGCTGGTTATAAAGTTAAGACAGGTAGTGGGTGTCACACATGACATAGGCCCAGCCAGTATTTTGATTATGGCAACTTGCAGGCAGCTGTTAATGGGAAGTTGTGATCGCACCCTCCAGATTGCACATTTTGAGGACCGATGGCCCACTGTGACTCTCCGTGCTTTCTGAATTCCATTATTGCCACCTTGAATATGTGTATATGTTCTTATCTTAAAGCCCCCTGAATCAGCCCAGTGGTGGCGGCATCTTAGCACTACATAAAACACTTGAACAAGAAAAACCATAAGGCTGGCCAAATCAGCAAAACGATAGGCTTTCGAGGGTTATACAAATCTCAGATTACATTCATGTCAGGCATCGATAGCTCCTTCAATCCTGGTTTTTACTTTGCTATTGGTACGCCTAGTGCTGCATTTATAGAGAGCAAAGGAAAACCACAAATACCAGAATGCAAAGCAAAACCCAGAGCTACATAAGAAGATTCACATCTAACACAGGGCATCCTGAGGGCTTTGATTTGGGGTATGCAAAAATTCCCAGAAAGATAAATTCCAAAGGGGTGCTGGTAACTCCTCAAGGAGATGGTCTGCTATTCCTTCTGTCTTCCGGTCAGCACACTCTGAAATCTATATATGACACTTTGCGCCACCCTAGATTTTTTATCAACAGTTCTTTATATGGTGGGGCTTTAAATTAAAAAAAAAAGTGCAAATCCCAGAACTCAAAGTGCCTAGAAATAAACACCAATGGCTGAATGCCTTGCACATGACTTTAAACCAATTTGCAGCTTGGCCTCTCCAAAGTGATAACCAGTTATCTTTTTACACAAGGATTTCCAGCAGAGTTGGTTTGCTCTGAGCACAGCGAGGATTCAGGTACAGTCTGTGAAGAAAAGAAGCCCTGGTAATCTGGGAACGCCAGAGTGCAAATTGATTGTATCCCCATCATATCCTTGTCTGCACCTGAATGGACCAACAACAACCATCAAATCCCTTTCATACGTAGACCACAGCATCTAGAGACTGACTTGCAGTAAAGCATGTGTTAGGAATGGAGTTAGGCACACATTCGTTAAGAGATCTGAAGTTGGCACATGTTAGGTGTGAATGGCTGATCCTGTTTTGTTTTTCTTACGCATTCTGGGACTTGTATTTTTGCTTTATTCATCATAAATCCAAGACTACAAATACCACAATGCAAAGGGAAAAACAACAGGAGTCAAACCTCTCATACTATTTTGTTTTTTAATATTTTTATAGTCCGTGGAATTGCCAAAATACAAACCAGTCCAGTAATATCAGTAATACATTCCTACAATTCAAATAATTTCACCTAATGCATATATTGATATCCTCTTAGCACCAAAACAATGGTAGTTAAAAATCTAAAGAGAGATGCTGAGGCAGATAAAAACCCTCAATAAAATGCAAAATAATAAGATATTATTTCATTAACTAGCTGTTACAATTTTATCCACAGGAAAATACAAATCGGTTAATTCAGCTAACTATTCTCCATAAAGTTCAAAGGCATAAAATATTCTGAAATTATTGAATCTTCTACCCATCCCCCACTCTACACATCCAAAACTGAAAGTGCATCAAACAATTAAAATGATTAAGATCCTAAATGTTATTAATTGAGCAATTCATTAATATATTTAAAAACAATAGATTCACATCTTTCCATAACTATGTCCACAAATTATTGAAAAAGCGAATAAGAAAAAAAACATATATTCCAACTCCAAAACCTGCCTGCACTCTCCTTTGTGAAAAAGGGGCAAACTATAACGAAAACGGCTTAATTACTTCAATCCAGATATCCCCAAAATGCCTCAAACGTTTTACGGGCACCTACTCTAAATGTATAGATGCTTTCGTTATTCTTTACTCTACAAATTTTAGCTAACCATTCACTAAATTGAGAAATATGCTGTGCCCTCCAATGTTGTTAACACTGATTTTCCCATTAACATGGTTAAATAGATTATCGGCCTTCGCAAGGTGAGAGATCAACTATAAAAGCGGAATAACCAAGCAGTGCAATCCTATGTATTAGAGAAAATGAAAAATCTGCTATGCAATTTGGAGCTAATCCCCCATGCTTATTAAAGTGTATATGAAACTTTTGGTTTTATATTATTTAAAAACGTATGTAGCAATTCTAGTGTTCCTTAGATGGGCCATTTCGAGTAAAATGCATCCTTCCATGGTTTGGCCTGTAGACTATCTGAAATTGTATTTCATTGTTGTTTTCCAAGCAGTAGGTGTTCATTTCCTTATGTCATTGATGAGCTAATTTAATACAACGAACAGCTTTTACCTCCTTCATTAGAAAATTATAACATCGCCCCAAACTGAAAAATGTTGTTTTACTTATTAAATTAGGTACTAACTCTTCTGCTGAATTTATAGATAACTGTAAAACCCGTATTCCTCCCAGATGTTTATTTCTTTATCTGGGACCAACATTTGCTACTAGATCTTGTAATTTAGTTCTTGAATGTTTTCAGGGACTAGCTAAGTATTTTGAAAACTATTCTTTCCCTTTTAAGCACCAGAGGAGCATACCGTACTTCACTTTATTTAGAGATCTGGAGATTTTCAAATTTAAAGTGATAACCTGGGAGATTTTTTTACTCCAAACAAATTTTGAAAACATACTTTCTATTTGTTTAAAAAACTTTTCATACAGAATGCAAATAGCTCTTGTGACAAAGAGTTGAACAAAGGCACCATCAACATTTTAATAAGTGAAACTTGGCCTGTAATCATGGTGAGACTTACCAACGGTTTAGCAATGATTTTACTTTCTCCAGTGTAGGAAAGTAGTTTAAAGCATTAGATTCTGACACATCAGAAGGGACCATAATCCCAAGATAGCGCTTTGGCTATAGTTATATGTCTTACGAATAATTTCTGGCAACATGTCAACCAAGGTATTAAAGATTATTGTTTCTATCTTTAGATAATTAACCTTATAGCCTTCCAGATCTTAGAATAATTTAAATATATTCAAAGTTCTACCTATTGTGTCTAAATCTGACTTTAAAAACAAAATAATGTAATCAGTGTATTAACTTTGACTCGTGAGGATTCTCTGGGGAAGTAGTGCAGGCGTTTTCTCTGCAGCGTGAGATCCGTGTCGGAATTCACCTGTTTTGTGCTGTTGCTGTGGGACTGCAATTTCCAGCAACACTCGGGGGGAAGAGGAGGCTGTCCGCTACATAGCGCGCACGTTTTCCCCAAAGGGCGGGACGCGCCTGGAAGCTGCACGATTGAAGACCAGGCTAAGAGCAGGCCCTATTTGCGCCCATCAGTGTCAGGAGAATGCTGGGCTGGGCCTCTCCTCTAAGGTGGGTGATCTGGCAAACAAGAAACTCAAACTTCCTCAAACATGGGAAAGAGAAAGACCACTGTATTTGGTAATAGTCGTAGCCTTCAGCAGAATACAATCAAGAACTTCTTGTCCTCTGCAAAATGGGAGCAATCAATAAAGAGATTAATAAGGTGAAAGAAATTATAGAACATAACAGAGCTAGTATGGTTAATTCCAACTCACAAGGATTGGTAGGGAGGACCTCCTTAGGTTGGTCCGCCAACTCGGGCATTTCAAGGATAAGGAAAGATGGTAAAGGCTGTGCTATCAAAAAAGTTTGCACATTATGGAATCTCCCCCACTAAACAGTGTGTCTCCCCGCATGCAAAGTAGAAAAGAGGGGGGAGTGGGCCTCACAAATGGGAAATGTACTAAAGGAGTAATTGCCACACCTGGTTCGACTGAGGTGCTGGGTTGGCTAAGGAGATTGTCGATCCTGTAATCCCTGCTGTTGATAATCTAATTAGCGGGGGTCCACTTGTATTCACTTTGGAGGAAGTAAAGTTAGCAGTCAGAACTAGCAGTATTAACAAGGGTCCTGGTCCCGACGGGATCCCCATTGACTTCTTCAGGGACAATCTTGACTTAGGGGCACCTGTAGTGACAAAAGGTCTCCGAGCTACCTGTAAACCAGGGGAAATTAGCCTCTTGGTCAGAATCCATGATTGTGCTAATTTTCAAGAAGGCCAATTCGGAGGACTCCATAGGGTATTTGCTGATCTCACTTCTGGAATCTTTACTTAAAGTGGTGGGGATAATTCTGTTAGCAAGGCTCGACACCCGGGTTGAGGAACATAAATTGCTCTCAGACTTACAACATAGTTTTAGAAGAGATATTGACACAGTGGAACAGAGTATGAACCCTAGACTCCTGATTGATAAATACACTGTAGCAAAAAGGGGTGACTTGTATTTAGATTTTATGGACCACTCTAGTACATTTGACTGTGTTAATCATAAACTGTGGTCCATTATGAGTGCTATGGGTGTTGATTAGGGCCATTCTACACCTCCTGAGGGACATTTATTACGGTATCTTGGCCAGGGTAGATAAGGAAAAGGGGAGTTGCTATGAAGCTTTCGGCATTAACATGGGGGTTTGACAGAGATGCATTCTGGCACAATATCTTTTTACAATCTATATAAATGGGCTGGAGGGGGCGTTCTTGCTTAAATTTAAAGATCTTCTTCAGATTGCCCAGAGCGCTGTACCGGTCCACCTGTATGCAGATGATGCTGTGTTGATGGCCCGGACTCCCATAGCCCTTCAGCACAATCTGGATAGCTTTGGGGACTTTATGGCAAACATTTACCTATTGGTCAATTTCTCCAAATCCTACATTATGCACATGGGTCCACTTCAGAGAAAGTGGTGCTCTGTTTCATTAAATTGACATGCATTAAGTGTAGTTCCCTTCTTTGTGTAATTGGATGTCCAATTCGATATGAAAGGCTCTAGGAAAACTGTGTTCAGTCTAGACAATTACAACTTGAAAAATATTTGGCTGGCGTCTTCAGCCTTGCTAAAACAAATAGGAGCTGGGTGTTAGTTACATTTTAGATAGCATGGGAGTGAAGCCCTTAGTATGTTGGCTGAAGATCTGGATCAATGAAGAGGTGGGCTTGACAAGGTTGGTAGTACGGGACTGTCTTTCCCTGGAGCATGCGCGAAAAATCCCATGGTTGAAATACGTTAGGGATTCCTTTGTCAACCCAGGGCGCGCAGATTTATTTGACAAACCAGGGATAATAAAGTCAAAAGATATAAGTGATATTAAAACTCTGTACAAAATGTTTGCGATGGCGCAGCGTGAAACTGTTGAACTGGGGAAACACTCGGTGAGAGATTATATTCTAGTTAAAACGACACAGGGCATAGAACCTTATTTAACATTAATGACCAATGCCCATGATCGTTTTTTAGTAACCCGTTTTAGACTGAATTATATTCATCATTTATTGGCAGTTCCGGAAGGTTTTATTTTAAACTCAGAAGAGAGAGGATGAGGAAGAGAGATGAAGTCTCCGCAGGACACACTTCATCTAGTTTTACTCTGCCCGTACTATGCCCACCCCAGGAAACTGTTTCTGAAAGAGCTGTTAAGACAAGCTAGATTTAGGCAGGCTCGGGTAGCATTGCTATTTTTAAAAATGTCAACCGATGTTTTTACCCTTTATTGTGTGACAAAGTTTTTAAGAGCCGCTTTAAAATTACGAACAACAAGGGGGGATTGAGTATCAATGAGTTGTTTTGTAGTTCATTTTAGCTAATTGTACCCCTGTGAATTTTACTTTTTGTCTGTTTTATTGACTGTTATTTATATGCTTTTATGGTTTGTCGATCAAATCGAATAAAGCTGATTATTATTATTATTATGTCCAATTCGATATGAAAGGCTCTTTGAAAACTGTGTTCAGTCTAGACAATTACAACTTGAAAAATATTTGGCTGGCGTCTTCAGCCTTGCTAAAACAAATAGGAATAAAAAACAACAAAGCTATGCTACAAATTAGAAAGCTTAATGCATCAGTATGGTTACCTATGGGGCGAGAGTGTGGGCTACGCTAAGCTCTCATCTATCCAGATAACCGAGAATACGTTTGTGAAGTGACCTCTTGCTGTTCCTAAATTGGCTTCCTCATACCTATCTCATCATGCAGTTGCCTTGAGCTTTATTGAAGCCACGATTC
The DNA here is from genome assembly GCA_963921515.1 of Calotriton arnoldi. Taxonomy (NCBI): domain Eukaryota; kingdom Metazoa; phylum Chordata; class Amphibia; order Caudata; family Salamandridae; genus Calotriton; species Calotriton arnoldi. The sequence goes on along the minus strand of CAWUFW010003805.1, from coordinate 856,133 downwards.
ACCTACACCTGTTGTTGTTGTGGCAAAAGGTTTGAAACCAGGATGAAGCAACCTTAAACAGAGATATAATTTTAGATTGCCTCCCACTTGATAACGCCTGCAACATTCCATGGTTGAGGCATGTAAAAATGATATGTGAATGGACTGGAAGATCGGATTTATTTTAGGCTCCGCTGAATGTTCCTAGGATTAGCAGAGAGGCCCTCAGAAATATGGTGATGAGTTACTTCGAGGATGTTAGGTTAAGGGATGAACATAAGAATCCAGGAAGTTCCGGTTATCTCAAAAGGGAATCCCCCTCAGGTTTATAACCCTACTTAGAATGGGTTATGTACAACCAAGAGAGGTTTTTCTTGACTAGTCTTAGATTAAATTTGATTCATATCATGGTTTTATTTACCACAAAAAAAGACTGGTCACAAACTCTTGTCAATTGTCCATGTGATGGACTCTCATCACAAAGCACTATGCACTTTACCCTGCTCTGTAATTTTTTTTATTGGTGCTTAGAAACTATAAGCCAGCACTTGCCTTGCTAGAGGCACAGGGATCTGAAGAAATGTGCATAACAGTTATTGCGTATATTAAAGCTGCTTTAACCCTTCACAAGGATATGGGTCATTTTACTAATTTATGAAGGAACTGTACGGCTGAGTACCAATGTTCCCTCTAATTTTTTTCCTCTGTGTGCGGCAGTGTAGGGTCTCTGTGCGCTGCAGCCATGCCTATGTGCGCCAGGAACCAGAACGCGCGTGTGTGCAGCGCCAAATATCACTCCAAACTTTTGCTTAAAACCCTAGCAGCCCAGCTCTGTTAAGAAGAGAAATTTTATTCCTCTGTCTGATGTAACATTTCCTATACATTGATTTACACACTATGATTCAGTGTCTCTGTGTAATTTGTATGCGATGTAAAGTGCTTAACACCTTACACTGGTATGAGCGGCGCTATTAAACAAAATAAATATGAAAGATAGAGGGGTCATGGAGACTTGAGGGGCACTGTTAAAGGTTGGTAATGAGAGTATCCATGGTGGAGGTGGTCATTGGGGCGCCAACAAACATTGTCACACCAGGCGCCACCAGCACTAAAGCCGGCCCTGTTCAAATGGCACTAATAATTACAGTGAAATTATGAAAACATCCCACATTGCAATTTGAAACCTTGGCAGCTATGTTGCTGCATTTCTTTTCTTAATAGGGTTGGGCTGCGGGGTGATTGTGTGCATTTGTTAAGGTTTTCGTGTTAATTGCAGCTCATGATGGGTGCTGCGATTAACATGAAAACTTTAACAAATGCACAGGGATCATCTTAAGGATTTTGAGTGCCTGGGCCAAACTTATTTCTGGGGCCCCTGATTAGAACAGCTTTGGATTTATGATCCAATTTCAGCTTTTTCATGTCCTTTTTGGCCAGGTCACCGACACTGCAGAGGCACACTGGTCCAAATTCTAAATGTGCTTCCATCTAATATTCAGGGATAGTGGTATGTGTTTTCAAAATTGTAACATAGCCTGAAGGAAAAGGAGAGGAGACTAGTGAGAAATAGGATTTAGTGGCAGAGAAAGGGGGAGAGAGGAACAAAGTAGAAAAAAGTCAGGGCGCAAAGACGAGAAATGTGGAAGGGGGTAATGGAGAAATTGGTAAGAGAGGGACGGAAAGAGAAAGGCAGCCAGAGGCTTTGGAGAACTGGGAGGGAGAACGGAGAATGGAAAACCGGTAAGAGAGAAAGCAAAGAACAGGCAGTGAGAGGGAAATGGAGACAAGAATAGGATGGGGAGAAGGGGAAAGTGGGTAAACGTGGAGCGGGACTGATATGAGGAAGAAGAAAAAGAAGAGAAGGAGACGGCGAGAGCAGCTGGGGAGTGGAAGAAAAAAGGACAAAAGATATGTCAGAGAAGACTGCGAGTGTGGTATGGCAATGCTTCAGAAGTAGCGTATCTGCATATCGACGTTGGGGTGTTCTATAAGGAGCCTTTTTCGCCATCTAGTCATTTCTAAACGCTTGCTCTATGTAACCGTGCTCACCTGAACGAACTAAGAAGGGTGGAAGGCTGGTTAGGCCTTGCCAAGATTTTTAATCTTGCCAAGATGCAGGTCTGAGCAGATGGCAGCTGCAAGTGTGTAAATGACTGATCCATCTGTCGGGAGTATTCTCTTCACTAACATTTGCTTCCCTTCTCTTTTTGAAACTCAGGGGCAGCAACATTGTCGTGGTGTCACCAGGGCTTTAAGTGGAAGCTTTTTCAATATTATATGAAAGCCATAGTTGCTGCTTATTTATCTTATGCAACTAACAACCACTGACAAAGCCAATAGTCTGACTTGTTGTAGGTATGATATTACTTGTTATATCATATATCTGGATGTAATGACAGAAACAGGAAAATACAAGTTGGGGGGCACATTATGCCAAGCACAGAAAAGTTTAAAAAGTCACACAATCACCCCGCAGCCCAGCTCTATTAAGAAGAGAAATACAGCAAGTCTACAAACACGGCGTGTGCTTTACATGCCATGCTTGTAGAGTTGCTGCATTTCTTTTCTTAATGGAGCGCAGCTGCAGGGTGATTGTGTGCCTTTGTTAAAGTTTTCAGGTTAATCGCAGCGCTTGTCTGGAGCTGCAATTAACAAGAAAACTTTCAGATGAAGTGAAACGGGATGACTAGGAGTGGGCAGTGTGCTTAGAGGCTTTTATAGGTGAGAAAAGTGATCACTGAACTGCTATGCAACTTTCAAATCCTTGAAAAAATACAAACTTAGACCAACATTACAACGCTGACAAGAGATCTGTGAAAACCTGCACCATCACTGCACTGATACATCACCTAGTTCCGTGGAATGCTCAGGTCACAGATCATCATGCATAAAAAACACACTCTTTCTAGATGTCAGTTTCTCAAGACAATAATAGAATAATAATTAAGACCCTAAAAAAGACTCTGCTCCTCCACTGCTCGAGACTGTTACCATCATCAGTGTCTCACTGGGTCAAGGTTTATCTAGTCTATTCTTCAGACTTGCCATAATGAGCACCTACATTAAAAAAATAGAGACATACCACAAACATTTCCCCTTTCTTCCTTCCTCTGACCCCATTAAACCTGGAAAGAATAATCACCCTACAATTTGAAAAATATTTAGAAGCAAGCCAACTGTTGAATTCCCATTAGTCACTTTTCTGTCCCAACCACAGTACGGAAGCTGCACTACTAGATGTATGGCAAGCTCCTATCACAAGACAGTCTGCTTAACCAGATGAATTTCAGAGCTGAGTTTTGTACAGAAGATCACCCCCTTTCGCCCTAATATATGCAAGTACAAAAAAGGGAATCTCATTAACAGTCAAACTGCTTCTTGTTAAAATGTCACATTTTGTCTAAAGGGGTTGTTAAAACTGTACTACCAGTGTGACCATAACAGACACTCAAGCAAGTCTCTGTCATTGGCAGCCTCATCACAACTAGAAAGATGGCTGGAGAGTTTCGCTGTTTTCAAATTCAGATGGATTTAATTTATACAAGCCATTGTTGCTGCGTATTTATCTTATGCAACTAGCAACCACTTACAGAGTCAATAGTCCGAATTGTAGGTATGATCAGGGCTTTAAGTGGGCCGGGCCTCACAGGTGCTGAGCACCGGCAGTTTTTTAAAGGGGGCCTCGAAACGGGTCTCTACCGGGCTCTGTTTTGTGCCCTGGCACAGGCGGTACGTTTCTTTCCAGACTGCAGTGACAGTAGGCACATCGATGTGCGCGTGCTCACACTGCTCACTTCTCACTAGTAGAGAAGTTAGGGCATGACGTCCTGCCAGGTGAGCCTTGTAGGTAGGGTGACCAGGAGTCCCGGATTTGCCCAGACCGTCCCGGTTTTTCAACAGTTGTCCCGGCAGATTTCGGTAAAAGTGGCTCTAGTCCCGGTTTTTTGAGAGGGTGAACTAAAAACAGTGACAGGCATTTTTTTAGGTGTTCCAAAGCAGGGCTAGTAAGCAGCTGTTATAAGTAAGCAGTTTAATTAACGGGCTTGATGCTGGTTTTCAAAATTACATTTTATTTATTTTCTTAGTGCCTGTTCTGTGTTTCTATGAGGATGAGGACTGTCATTATTTGCCACTTTATTGATGTAAATTTGTAGTCCTTCCTCTATTTTTGCGAAATGTCCCGGTTTTTGGGTCGCACGATCTGGTCACCCTACTTGTAGGGGATGGGAAATCCTTTAAATAGAGTCATTTTCTCTCTGGATTTTCCTTTTCTTTTTGAAACTCAGGAGCAGCAACATTGTAGTGGTGTCACCAGGGCTTTAAGTTGAAGCTTTTTCAATATTACATACAAGCCATAGTTGCTGCTTATTTATCTTATGCAACTAACAACCATTGACAAAGCCAATAGTCCTGACTTGTAGGTATGATGTTACTTGTTGTATCAAATATCTGGATGCAATGACAGAAACAGCAAAATACAAGTCAGGCGGTACACTATGCTAAGTACAGATTTTTAGCTTATGTGTCTTAAGCCACGCCCTTAATTACACTGGCCACGCCCCTATGCGAGACCCCCCCGTTTTTTCATCCCAATTAAAGCCCTGGGTATGATGTTACTTGTTGTATCATATATCTGGATGCAATGACAGAAACAGGAAAATACAAGTAGGGTGGCACACTATGCCGAGCACAGAAAAATGTAAATCACCCCACAGCTGCGCTCTATTAAGAAGAGAAATTCAGCAAGTCTACAAACACGACGTGTGCTTTTCACGCTGTGTTTGTAGAGTTGCTGCATTTCTTTTCTTAATAGAGCTGGACTGCGGGGTGATTGTGGGCCTTTGTTAAAGATTTCAGGTTAATCGCAGCGCCCGTCTGGAGCTGCAATTAACCTGAAAACTTTAACAAAGTCACACAATCACCCCGCAGCCCAGCTCTGTTAAGAAGAGAAATTCAGCAAGTCTACAAACACGACGTGTGTGCTTTTCACGCCGTGTTTGTAGACTTGCTGAATTTCTTTGGTTACCTAAGCGCGGCTGTGGGCAGATTGTGTGCTTTTGTTTAAAGTATTCATGTTAATCGCAGCTCGTGACGGCGCTGCAATTAACATGAATACTTAAACAAAAGCACACAGTATGCACCGCAGCCGGGCTCTACATGAAAGAAACACCAGTTTTTCACGCCGCTCACTTTTTAAAAGCAGCGGCGCGAACGTTCTTGTTTGATGTGCTGTGTGTGTGCGCACGCTCCACACACAGCACTGCGCGCTACACGTAACAGAGGTGCGCGCGCGCGCATGCGCGCACGTTATTGGGAACAGTGCTGAGTACGCTCAGTCTTGGAAATGTAGCTGTAATTGTATCATAAATTATTTTAACTATTTATTTCATATGTATTTTATTTTTTTCTTCTTTAATTGTTTGTGATATCTTCTATGATTACCAAATAAAGTTGAATTGAATTGAATTGACTTGTGCATTTATGTGAAGATTATAAAATGACCACATGAGATGGTAAGGTAGCCTAATGTTTTCTAGGATTACCAATAGAGTATTCCAACTGAAGTGGCCAAAAGACGTTTCTGTATCAAGCATCATGATGACTGCAGATATCTTATTACAGGAAAATATGTCTGTGGCATTAATGGATAGCCACTAATCTCTCTGGCTTTATGAATCAGTTGAATCAAATACTTGTTAAATCTAATTGGCTAATAATTTTGTCACTATTTTATAATCTGTGTTGAGCAATGGTATTGGGCAATTAGAATTTGGATCCCGTGGACTATTCCTTTGACTAAACAAATTAACTATTATTCCTGTATCAAATGAATCTAGAACTGTATATCCTTTTAAAATTGCATCTGCTAATTTTTGTTTTGGTTACTGATTTTATAGATACATTTCGAATAAATTTCAGTGAGAAGACCATTATTTCTGTTAGCGTTTGCATTGGATAGGGTCAATGTTACTTCATTAACCACATTTATCGTAAAAGTGTTCAGCAATTTAGAGGCGCTGTCTGATGATAACTTAGCAAAGGGTAACAAGTTCAATTGTAGTGTGTGTGTGTATATATATATATATATATATATACACACACACACTACAATTGAACTTGTTACCCTTTGGCAGTCACTACTGGGTAGTTATACTTCGAACTAAGGGGCTGATTACGATGGCGGGCGGACTTAGTCCGCCCACCATCGTAGCGGTGTTTGGGACCGTCCACCATGCATGCGGCGGTCCCGCATACCCGATTATGATGGGACCGCCACCGCTGCGGTCAGATCCTGCACCGTTAACATTGCGGCGGTGGCTGCTGATAGCAGCACCGCCGCGATGTCGAAAAGAGCATGTTGTGCATTTCACTGCACTATGTGGCAGGCACTACACTGTGCCTGCCACATGGTGCAGTGAAATGCAGGTGGGTACCATGGGTACCCCCTCAGTGCACCCACACCTCCCCCAACACAAGGGGGGCCTGCAATGGGCCCCAGAAAACATTCCCCGCCAGCCTTTCAATGGCGGTTCAACCGCTACGGAAAGGCTGGATTCCGCCAGCATCATAATTCTGCGGATGGAGCCTGCTAGGCTCCACCATCATTTTAAGCATGCTGACCGCTCCGCCAGGCAATTGTAACGATTGCCTGTGGCGGACGGGCTTTGCCTCCGCCGCGGTCGCGGTCTGGTTCCCACCACCATCGTAATATGGCGGTCGGAGAATCGCGGTCCGCAGGGCTTGCGGAGCTCACCGCCGACCCGGCGGTGGCGATCGTTCCGCCATCGTAATCAGCCCCTAAGTTTCCATAAGAAAAGCATTTTTGGTTTGCCTATAACTTTGGTGCCAATTGACAAATTTTCACTGCCATCTCCAAGTCACGGCACTGCCCGTCCTCTCTCGGCACTGAGGCTGCAGCTCCACCACGCTGTCCCACGGACCCCTTTCATCCCACCGGCATCTCCGACGAGGCTGGGCCGCTGCACACTCCAGCAGCAAGAAGCAGCCATCGGTAGGCCCCGGAGCAGCCAAGCTCCGCACTCAGCCTGCTCTGCATCGTGCCCCGGTCTGCCCCAGATCCGGCTATCGTGGCCCCAACGGGCACTATAGACCCCACAACTCTGCAACACCAACCCCAGCACCTATCGATTTCCAGGCAAAGACGGGGGCAAGGCTGGGGCAGATGGGTTAGGATTCTAGCAACAGCAGGCTAGCGGCGGCGGAGTTCCGGGCTAAGTGTGAGCGTCCATTGCTGCCATTTCCACGCCCCCCATTCATCCTTAGACATTCGTGGAAAATCCGCCTTTAACACTGGCAAATTCACATATATTCTATCGGACTTTAAAGAAAGGCATCTCACAAGTAAATTCTGCCTTACATGTTAATATAATATCAGCTTTTTAGAGAAATGCAATTAATATTGAAGTTGCCCTCCCTTTCTGTGGCTGTGCTGGTCAGAAAGTCTTCAGTTTTCACTCATAACATTGGTTCCTACCTCTCATTAACAAAGATCTCTTACATTTATTGACAGGTTTCCAGGCTGACCAAAAGCCACTAAAGGCTTACATTCTCCAAGACCATTCCAATGAGACTTCAGACTCTGTGGAGGAAGGCTGCCGCGCCAACCAAAAACTGAACGAGAACATGCAGATCCGAACAGACTCGGGCTCCCCAGGTTTACAAACAGTGAGTACAACCTGCCCATTGCGCCCCACGACACCTAAGAGCATTACAAAAACTGTGCACTCATAGGAATTCCCCAAGATGATATTTACTACGAGGCACTGTATTTCTTTTTCCTTTGCTCCACAGTTTTTTTTTTTTAACCAAAGTCATTCTTGAAATACTAACATCAACTTAATTTTCTATTTGCATTTTATACCTTAGTCTCTGACTTAAGACGCCCACATCCTCCTCCAGAATTCATTGCAGAGGTTTCATTTATACTGTCCCAGCTGCCTCCCAACACATCTACAGTGATACTCCTTTCAATTTCTAAAGCCACTTTTGGCAAAAAGTGATCAATTTGGGTCTGGAACGTTGTTAGAAATGGAGGTCTCTAGTTGGCAATGGTTTGCACCTTTGTCCAAGTAGGGGCCTTTGCTTTCTGTCAGGGTAAGGGATTTATGCCCTAAGACAACCCCTGCTCACCCCCTTGGTAGCTTGGCAAGATCAGACAGGCTTCTCTCAGAGGCAGTGTGTAAAGCATTTGTGCACACATACAGTAATACAGTGAAAACACTACAAAGGGACACCACACGAGTTTAGAAAAATAGCAAATCTTTATCTAAACCAAACAAGACCAAAACAATATAAATCCACCATACATATATCAAGATATCATCAAAAATAGGTTCTTCACAACAATAAAGCGAGTAGCAACAAATAGCTCCACCTGAGGCCATTACTACGTTGTGACAGCTGAAAATCCCAAAGTAGGGTGCCGACCGCGAGATGTGTGGCGTTGTGAGCGTCACGAGTGGTGCCCTCAGCTCCGGTGCAGGCAGCGGCCTCGGTGACGGCATCAGAGTTGGTATGGTGCTGCGTCTGCAAGCGTTGGGGCTACGATGTAAGTTGGGATGGTGCACCGTGAACTTAATGAGAGACGCCCATGGCTTTGTTGCAGGTCACGGCATAGCTCGCAGGTGTCAGTGTTGCTATTTCCCTCTGTGGCAGCAGAAACAGCAGTTCCAGGTGCAGGAGGACAGAGGGAATGAAGTCTTTGTGTCCCTGAAACTTCAGAACAGGAGGCAAGCTCTACACCAAGCCCTTGGAGATCTTCTTCAAGCAGGATACACAGCAAAGTCTTGGTCCTCTCCTTTGCAGAAACAGCCACTGCAGGCCAACCCCACACAGCACACAGCAGAGGGGCAGTACTTCTTCTTCAGCTTTCCTAGCTCTTCTCCTTGGCAGGGGTTCCTCTTGAGTCCAGAAGAATTCTAAAGTTCTGGGGTCTGGGCCCCAATATTCATACCCCATTTTCTTTTGTTCTTTTGTGGCAGAGAGACTCTTCGCTCAGTCCAAACCAGTTCTGTCCTCTCTGGCCCAGCTTCCTGGCAGGAGGTGGAGACCGCATTGTCCAAGGCAGACCGGGCCTATTCAGGTGCAGGGAAATCCCCTCCCACTTCTCTAAATGCAGTCAGGTCTATTCAATCCTGACTCATTCAGGAAAGTCAGCACAACCTCAACCCACCCAAGTGGCTGTCTGAAGAGAATGCACATCTCCAGCTTTTGTCACTCCAAAGCCAGACAGTCAATCCACAGACCAGCAGAGGCACACAAGATGGCTAAGCAAGAAAATACCCACTTTCTAAAAAAGTGGTATTTTCATACACACAATATAAAAATCATCTTTACTAAAAGATGCATTTTTATATTCTGAGATCAGGCATACTAAACCCCATCTTTCTACCTTGTCCCAAAGGGAAGTTATACTTATAAGATATGTTAAATATACTACCATTCTATCCTATGGGACAGATAACCTTTCCATAGTGAAAAACGAAATACACTGTATTTCACTATCAGGACATGTCACACACACCAGTACATGTCCTACTTTTCACATTCACTTCACCCTGCCCACAGGGGTACCTTGGGCCTATCTTAGCGGTGACTCATATGTAATAAAAGGGAAGGTTAGGGCCTGGCAAGTGGGTGCACTTGCCAGGTCGACATGGCAGTAGAGACTGTGCGCAGACACTGCAGTGGCAGGTCTGAGACCCCTTTGAAAGGCTGCTTGTGTGGGTGGTACAATCAGTGCTGCAGGCCCTGGGCAGCATTTGACCTACAGGCCCTGGGCACACACAGTGCACTGTACTAGGGACTTAGTAGTAAGTCAAACAAGCCAATCATGGAAACACTAATACATATGCACAATTTACATAGGGAGCACCTACACTTTGGCACTGATCAGCAGTGGCAAAGTGCCCAAAGCATCTAGACCAGCAAAAACAAAATACAGCACACAGCAGAAAATAGAGGAGGCAGAGGCAAAAAGACAGGGGAAAACTACGCCCAGGATGCCAGGTCTAACAAATGTGAAGACATTATCAGCATAATAGACGCATAAGAGAATCGAAAACCAGGAAATATTCTAGCCCTGGCCTGATGTAAAGCTTTTGGGAGGGGTCAATGTGAGATGATGGGATTGTCAAACACTGGCAGAACAAGATTGTTTTTAAACATGTTGTAAACTAGAGGAGGGAAGGGGATAGTCTTCGGCCCACCTTACGAGTTAGCCCTGAGCTCCCCGTGGAGCTACCGGGGCCAGAATTAACTATTCTGGCTGGTATCTCCCCTTGAATTAACTAGGTTTATGAGTTATTTCCACTGGAATAGGGGCAACATGTGAACAGGAGACTTTTATGTTCAATTCTACCCCTTTTGGGGGAAATAATGCACCCATATCTGCTCACATTTACATCCTGCAGGTGGTAAATGCGTAGGGATATATATATATTTTTTTGTGGGGGGGGATTATGTAGACAGGGCTGAGGGGTGGCAGGAGGGCACACATCCTTTAATTTCAGTTGGGGTAAGCTTTTTCTGCTCCGCCATGCTGTAGTTTGCAGGCGGGTTGGGGGACAGACGAAGCTGCTTTGCGGAACCCCCGCTGCTCTGCTGAGGCCCATGAAAAAAGGCATCAAGTGGATTTACGTTTCCTTCGTTAAATTTAGTGCTAAGCAGGCAGGCCACGGCCAGATTAGGAGGAACAATCCATCAACTGACCAGAATAAAATTTTAGTGCCTTACACCTAGCTATGACATGTTTAACTTTTTTCAGTGGTCAACCAGACCACAGCCCAACTCATAAACAATACACATATTCCCCTTTCTTATATAATTGATAAAATTTCAAATAATCAAGTTAGAAAAAAATGGAAATGGACAGATATGGAAATTCTAGTACCAACTCAAGGAACAAAAATAAAATGAAAAGGGAAATAATACAAGCAATGAAGATAAACAAAGAACCAATTAACATAATACAATTATAAGACATTTGATTAATACTAATATCGGAATCCTGTAGGACTATATGTGGAACACACAGTTATAAATCCAGAACTTTTATGAACTGCAACATTGTCTACTGCTCCATGATGAGTCAGTCTAACACACACACGCACACACACCCACCGTCCCCCCCCACCCTTTCCCAGGTGGTACAGCGCTGCTGTAACTGTTTTCTGAATGGAGGTGCTGCCATCATCTTACATGACTGAACTCATAGGGATTTTGAAAAATACAAGTGTCATACAAAGAATGAGTGTAGCAAAAGAGCCACATCCGTTCATGTTAATGATGTAGGATGTAGCTGGTGGTGCATTTTGGGTCACATTGTCTTAAATATATTATAAACAGGGCCGAACTAGCCGTAGCGGGCATCGGGCATTTACTAGGGTGGTTGGAAGGGTGGGGGCCAGTTTTGCAGCTGTGTGGGGCCGTTTTTGTTACTGGGGGTCGGTTTTGCAGCAGTGCTAAAATATTGGCCCCCTCTAACAAAAGCAACAGTGCTTCATTCTTGCAACCCCTGCCCCCCTCTATTGGACTGGTCCATCAAAATTGCCAGGGCTGCTTTGGGTTCCCAGTCCGGCCCTCATTATAAAGCATTGTGTGGTATCACAGTGTCATATACGGACAGCACATTCTCCATTGAAATGGCTACTAAATTTGCGATGTACAGTTTTACTGATAAAATCATATTGCGCATAAACAATAAGTGGAAATCAGGTTTCAGTGAATATTTGTTGTTTGCGCATCACCAAGGAGATCATCAGTGTTCACTGAGCGAATTGTTAACTGATGGAATGGGCACAAGGAAGGAAGCAAAAGCCTCTTTGCTCCCACTTATGTGGGCGCTTCACAATAAATTGCTCGGTTGATATGTTTTGATCCTGTTAAAATCTTTTTCATTCACACTTCAGAATTACAAATATATTTTGAAATATATGTACAGTTCATGCAAACAGAAAAAGCAGCAATTTGTCAGAAGACACAGCCCGGCATTTGACCTCTGTCATTTAACACACAGCAAATGTGAGAAGATAAAAAAAATTAAGAAGTCTTTATTGGTCATTCATCTTAGAAACTAAAGCACTGATTATTTTTGGGGGTGCTGCAGCGTCCCTAACCCCCTACTTCCAGCACTGTGATATCATTGTCAACCAACTGCTAGCTGTGTTACAGCCTGCACATGGGAGCAATAGCCACCTATGTCAAAAGAAGATTCAGAGCAGACCACAGCACTGAGTTGGCCTTACTGAAATCCACGGAGGAGATTAGAGAGGCCGTAGATAAGGGAGGCAGTGCCATACTGATCCTGCTGGACCTGTCTGCGGCCTTCGACACGGTCCATCAGAAAGTGCTGATGGACCAGCTGTCTGATATTGGAGTCAAAGGTCAAGCATGGAAACTCCTACAGTCATTTCTATCTGACAGGTCACAAACTGTGGATCTGGACGGTAATACCTCCAAACCGTTTTCACTTCTGTGTGGGGTGCCACAGGGCTCATCACTCAGCCCAACGCTCTTTAATATCTATGTGGCACCCCTGGCGGGAGTTATCAGGTCCTTTGGCTTCCTACTCACCTCCTACGCTGACGACACACAAATAGTGTTGTCACTGACTGAGGGTGGGGAAAAGGCAATAGGGGCGCGTTTCCATGACTGCATGAGTGCCATCTCGGGCTGGATGTCCTCCAATTGCTTAAAATTCAACTCTAGCAAAACCGAGGTCATAAAGTTTGGGAATAATCCTCGTGTGTGGACACCTGAATGGTGGCCGGATGACCTTAGTTCCTGCCCCGTACCCACGATGAAAGCAAAAAACCTTGGGGTATTGGTGGACAATAAACTCGCCATGGGTGACCAAATAAATATGGTGATCTCATCATGCTTTCTGGTCCTAAAAATCATAAGAAAAATTTAGTTTTTCCTGACCGAAAGCAGTCTCAAGACAGTGGTAACGGCCCTCATAATGTCACGCCTGGACTACTGTAATGGCCTATAACTTAATGCCCAAAAGCAACATATCAATCGGCTCCAACTGGCCCAAAATGCAGCTGCCAGATTGTTGTCAGGAACGCCGAAATTTGTCTCCGTAAAGGAGGAACTCAAGCAATTACACTGGCTCCCGGTCAAACAAAGATCACGCTTCAGTACACTTCTGGACCTACTGTCTGAAGACAGAGGATTGTACCTGCTCCTTGAATGCAAAACACCAGTATAGCTTCAAGGGTTAGTTTTCTAGCCTTCTGTGTGAGCTGCAGGCACATAAACTCCTGAGGCCTTGAATCCTGCTGCTGGTCTCTGCTGGAGTGAGTCTTAACCCCCCCAAGTGGTGCAGCCCAGGTCCTAGACCCTTGGGGCCAGATGTACTAAGGTAAGTGTTTGTGATTACCAAATAGCAATTTCCTACAATTCACTATTTGGCAATTACAGCAATGTACAAATGTGTGTTTAACACATTTTGCGATTCCAAGTGGGTCGTAAATAGACCTATCTCATTAATATTCATGAGGTAGGTCTCTGTGTGTGACCCATTGAGAATAGCAAAAACCACAGGGATGGAGGCCTGCTAGGGGCAGCAGACCACCATGTCTGTGAGTGTTTTTCAATAAAGCAATTTTTTCAAATGCAGCATATTTTCCTTAAAGGAAAACTGGATGTGTTTCAAAAAGATAAATTTAAAGTTTTCTTTCAATTTTTTAAGAGTAGGTAGTGGCCCGTGGGACCACTGCCTGCTCTTAAAAAATGTTTTTTACAAACATTCTCAAATTTGCGAATGGGTTACCACCTACTTGAAGTAGGCGGTAAAATGCAAATGTTTTGCATCTGCATTTCGGTCACAAAACATTCACACATACTACTGAAATTTGGTATTAGGAAGGGACGCCGTAAACACGACCCTTCTTAATACTGAATCACAAATAGGGTTTTGTACATTAAAAAGTGCTTTTTTGTGGTCGCAAACAGCCCTATTCTGCGAATCGGGGCATTTGTGACCTCAAAAAAGCTTTGTACATCTGGCCCATAGTGTGGTGCTGAAGCAGCATCCACTTACTAGAATCCAAAATGTGGGACTTGGAAATTTTTTCACCAAAAACTGCTCTGAGAACCGACAGGAGACCAAGACTTACATGCAAGCCGATCTGCCGCAGGTGCATCGACGTTGGGATTTGAGATTGACTTCACAGCAGCTCCTGCAACATTCATCTCCGCAACAGAAAATCCTCTTTATTGGGGCCTCCTGGCTGCAGTATCTGGCCTTGTGGAGCCCTTTTTGGCTAGAGCCTGCAGCCTCATCCCGTTGGGTGAATCTGAGTTCCAGAAAAACTTCTAAGTCCAAAGGTAGAAATCTTCATTAGACCTGACGACGACCACCACCCCATTGACGACGACAACCTCCTCCGCCTGAAAACACAGGGCTTTTCCCGTCATTGTCGATGGCTTCAGTGAGACTTTGTCCAGTGGCTCCCTGTCATCGACGACCTACTCTTAGGTACAACCTGCTGAGAATCTACCTTCTCCTGAATTTTTTCTTGGAATTTCTTCTAAATCTGCAGGTAAGCCGAGACTGGGCCCAATCCACTCCTTGTGTCTGACCTGAGCTATATTGTGGTTGGCTTTAACTTTGCTACGGTCTTGCGCGACCAGATACCCGCTGTTGGCGCTTTGATCTTTTAGGCGATAGATTTCACTAAAGATTTTTTTTTTAAATCATAACTCTGGTTCCACTGATTAGATTTAATTCATTTTGGTGACATTTTGTTTACTAAAATTAACTCAATTTTTTCTAAATCGGTTTGCGATTTTTTGTGTTGTGTTTTTATGTTATTACTGCTTACGTGCCTCAGAAATACTTTACAGATTGCCTCTAAGTTAAGCATGGCTACTTTTGTGCCAAGCTAGCAGAGGGTTAAGCACAGGTTAATTTAGCGCCTTTTGTGGTTCACCATGAAAAGGATTGTGGTTGTTGCCTGAGTGGGGCTCCCACACCCTCAACCAATAAACTAATTTCATACACTGAAGTATTACCTATTGCAATTGTTATCGCTAGCAGATCATTGGAAGACTATCCATTCATAAGTCCCAAAGAACCTTACCTACCTTGCTAGTAAAATTAACGGGAGAGTGTAAAATATTGTATTGGACAATATCAAGTCTCTTGATGAAAAGATGACGAAAGACTTGGCACAGTGGCCCCAACCACATCTATTACTATGGGGCAGAGTTGAAACTGTTAAAATGTCCTAGAACAAAGATTTAAGTAATTCTTTGGAATGCTACGTTTACGGATGCCTGAAAAAGTGCTGCTAAATAGACAACCACACATTAAAACCTATGTTTGAGCAGAATGTAAGCAAAGACTTGAAAGTTTGTACTTCTACGCTACTACTATTGTCAGTGGACTCCAGCTTCCTGGTATGAAAGTGTACTATAGGGTTCAACAGCTGTCACAACTGAAGTTAAAGTTTATGAAATCTGTGAACATACATTCCTGGTTTGTCAGTGAGGAACACTGGCAGGCAAATATGTCAGAACTCACACTAATATGCCACAGGCACAGTAATCTTGTTAACCGCTAAACAGTTACTCTGTTCTCTGTTTAACATCTTGAGTAATTCGCAACACATTTGATGGTCAACAGGTTCCCCTAAGGCACAATGCCAGGCTCTGTACTGACCACTCCTTCGCCAGCCAGAGGTCGATTCCTATGGGAATTTCTAGGCTCAAAGATTTCATAAATGACTTGCTGCCTGCATTCCATTTGGAAGACTCACAGTTGTGGAAGTAAATCCAACAGAACTGAAACTCTTGAATCCATTCTTTTTGTCTTAGATGTATACAGAACGGATGTCTAGGGATTTGGCTCAGCGCATGTTGGTGCACTCCAACAGGCCAGGAGCCCTCCTAATGCAATAAGAAATTTGTGATACCATATAGCTTCAGTCACACCAAGAATATCTTTGACAATGAAAGCCTCCAGTGAGGCCGTGTTTAGCCTGCTGGATGGGGAGACTGAACAATTCTGTCTCCAGCATTTCTGCTTGCACTAAACACAGAAGCTTCCTGCTTGCAGCGAGGCGGTGGGCGATGCAGTGGTAGCTGGTGATGGAATATTTTGCCTCTTGGTGCTCATCTGTTCCCAACATGGGTTTCTCCTACACCAGCAAAATGCATTCACTCACACTGCATGACACTCCAAAACCCAATGACTGCTCTGTGGGATGCTCCCATACGTGAATGACACTAACCAAGCCAATGGCTGAAAGGGGACTGACTCATTTTGCACTCTATGTAAGCCAGTTGTAGGATGAGCCAAAATGTAAGTGACACTTCAAGCAACCATTAGAGGAAGGGTGCAGAGCCAATGCCCCTTTAGGTATTGCTACTATTAAAATGGCTGTTATAATGTATTGAGTTTAAAAGTTATTTCAGATAATTGAAGTGGGGCTTTGGACACTGTTGACTAAAATAGGCATGCTTTCTTTAATTGTTTTTTCATGGAAAAACGCTGTTTAAAAAGTGGTCCAGGCATCTCAAACATGTGTACAGAGTTTATCCTGTTTAGGGATATCAAGAGAATTCCATGGAAGAGAAGCTGTATTAAAACAGCAGAGGTAAATCACGAGATGAATTAGAGTGTTTGCACATTTTCCACCTGACTCTTGACTACCTGGTCTGCAGATGTACCTTTGCTTCTCTGGTTCAGTTGCTTCAACTTCAATATAAGCATCACAGCCAAATGTCAATTTTTATATCACTATCATTGTAAACATTTGTTAAATCGAATCGCCACCAAACCGCTTATTTGCAGTGACCAAGCTGACCCCAAATTCAAAAATGCATATTCCAATCTTCAAAGGATCCACTGTCTGATATGTCTACTGTTATATGTTTGTTCATTCTTGCAGGATAAGACCAACTTCACTTGCCAGACCTACAGCTCTGAGTGTGAGACTCAAAGAAACATGTCGGAGAGCACTCCGAGTCCAAGTCCCTCTCCTCCACCTCCTCCGCCTCTTCCACAGGACCAAATGCAGGGGGCATTCCAATCTAACCAAGGCATCCTAGCCAGTGGCAAATTCAAGGTTTGTCATGGGGAAATATTGAGACGGTACAGCTGTGAAGAGACCACAGATGGACACTATGAGCGGTTCAGCAAGGGTGGGCGGGATCAGTTTCACCCGTACAAGAGGCAGTTCAGCGAGGATGTTTTCCTGGAAGCTCACCAACCGATGGTCCTTGCAGAGCACTCATTTAAAAATGAGGAAAGAGAAGCAAACTTTGAGATGATGGTCACAAAAGAAGCCAGTGAGATGGAGTTGTTTGCTGCACGTAGCCCTGAAGTGTGTTCTGAGCCAAACTGGTACCTTACGAACCACCACTGCGGTTCACAAGTCATGGTGAGCTATCATTCTTTACTTACACCACTTTGGATGTCCTATTAAGTGAGTTTCAGACATTTCTGGAACACAATGTTTCGGTCTCCAGATAGGTCTAATCTAAATACACAGTTCAGTAGTAGACACATTGTCACTAATAGCTCCTAATTTACACAGATATACGAACCAACTCAGAGTCCCTAGATAGCTCCAAATGTACTTGCAGACTCCAGTTTTAAATGTGTTACACATGCTCAAAGAGGGCCATTTTAAGATATAGTTCAGGGCTAAGGAATAGCCGTTGTCTCTGCATGACTTGCTTTATACACAGAATTTATCATTGGGGTATTGCATATGTTCCTCGACAAATCGCTTTGAGAATTGGCCCCCACAAGATCCCAAAGGCATGGGAGCAGGTAACGTTACCCCTGCCAGGGCACATCCGCCCCTTCTCTAGATAACCTTCCACAGCCTCTTCACCCCACCCTGCAATGCCCCCACCCTATCTTATTCAATACCTTCTCAGAGCAGACATTAAATGAGACCAATACTAGGGAATATAATGCAGAATTTCAACGCAAAAATCAGGTCCACATTCCCCATTCCGTGAGTTAACTCCTAATGGCTGGAATAGTTGTGGCGACACGGGTTGGAATCGTAAATTCTAGCTGCATGGTATCTCCACAACTAAATCCCCTAACTATGGCGTTTATATACAGGGTTCAGTGCGTTGTCCATGGATACCACACTTTATACACAGTGGTTAGTGCTGTGTCCCTGACATTGCCCACTGGTAGGTCACCTTAAATATTGACTTGCTTCTGAAAGACCACCTTAAATAAAACCAAATCATGCTTTGAAGGAAACAACCAGCACCATCTAGGCCTGAAGGTGAAAGCCACAAGAACTTAAGGAGTGGTGGATGTGGTTGTAGGAGGACAGAGAGAGCTGGGGGATTTAATATGTATGATAGGGCTACCTACTGCATATAAAGTAGGCCTTGGTCCTCCCAATTCTAAGAGTTTCTTAGGATACCAACGGGTAGTTAGGCGAGTGCCTGGGAAAGGGCGGAAAAAGAAACTGGTGGAGGAAGTTCTTCTCCGAAAAGAACATTGCGCTAATATATTTTTAAAATAATGCTTCTGCAGGGTTCAGAAGTGAAGCTAACAGCAAGCCTCCTGGTGAGACCCCAGCAGGAAGCGCGGGCCGAGATGTACCGTTACCAGCCACCATCCCAGCAAATGTACTGCTCACCACCGCCATTTCACCAGGTGAGATCAGTGTCTGTGCGCTTGCTACAACTGGCTGCGAGATTCCAGCATCTCGCTGTTCCTCTTTGACTGCCTCTCCTGGACCAGACTGCTGTTTCCCTTCTATATTCAATTGTTAATTTACTTCCACTGAATGTGTAAATCCTGCATCCTCCTCCTACCCTCGCCACTTATGTATGGTACACTTCCAACTAAATCAAAATATACACTTCCTGACTCTCACTGCGTCTAAGTGTGACCTCCGGCATCAGAAAAGGCCACTTGTGCGTCTTGTGTCATACTGTACCGTCCTGTATCCATTCAGCAGTGTCTCTCAAGTGTCCGATTGAACCCCTCCATCATCCAACTCTACCTCTGCCCGCCCCCTAGTGTGCCATTCTTGCACCAGAATTTCGCCCACTGCAAAGTATGCAGAGGCTGTGGACTAACGAAAACTGAGGGCCTCTACTTTTACTTTTACAGGTAAATAGTTGAGCTGTTTTCTACATCCATCACACAATTAA
This sequence comes from Calotriton arnoldi, assembly GCA_963921515.1. Taxonomy (NCBI): domain Eukaryota; kingdom Metazoa; phylum Chordata; class Amphibia; order Caudata; family Salamandridae; genus Calotriton; species Calotriton arnoldi. The sequence goes on along the minus strand of CAWUFW010003805.1, from coordinate 836,987 downwards.
GGCATTTTTCGTTTTGAAGTCAAAACCAGTTCTGAATAACCGAATGGGCAAATTAGGCACCTGCCTATGGGCCCTACTCCTATTAGGGGCCCTGGGACAACAGATCAAAATAATATTGATTTGATCTTGAAAGAAAATTACAATCAAGCTTTCTTAAATATTGTCTCCAAAGATAGAAAAAAATGAATCAACTCAAAGAAACGGAAACTTTACATTAAAGACTCTATAGAGAAAATACTGTATTAATGTGATGTGCCCATTAACAACTTAAAGTACATAAACCACAGACATCAGATTCAAGTAACAGTTTATCTCTTAAAAGCTCTTCTTCTGGCAGTTGGCAATTTGTAAAAAAAATCTGGTGCATTGGGTATTAGGAGATAATATGTGAGGGGGCCCCGAAATTTCGACTCCCTAGGGGCCTCCACAGGGTTTAATCTGGCACTGGTCAAAGCATACTGTAATGAAGTACCAGGAGGCAGTGATGAAGATAGGCAGTCTTCTTTTATTCTTAGGAGTAACAGCATAAGCGTCCTAACCACAGGCAAGCCAGTAGCAACTGCTCACTGAAGAACCTTGTAGCTAGGCACCCAACACATTCTGAATTCCAGAGCTACTCACCAAGCTTAGAGATGATAGAATGGCATAACTGAACATATTGAATAGTGTAAGTGAATACCACACACCTTCCCCCAAACGCAAACATGTGAACAATATCCGATAAACCTAGTTACAGCCGTAATCATGAAATTTCACAGGAATAGAACAAGCACGAGAACTCCTACGCAGAGGAGGTATACATTGTGAAGAAGAAGATTGTTGTGCATGAGTAATGGAGGGAGCAAAGGCACGTGCAGGAGCAATCCTATTAAGATTCCAAATGCGACCATCATCAATTTTTACAGCATTTTGAAACAACTTAACTACCTTTCGTGGAATAGAGAACTTATTTCCTCCAGTTTTTTGTGGAGACCGAACTCTCACACAATCACCTACATTAACTAGGGTATGAGCGACAGCATGTCTGGCATCGAAGTTTGCTTTCATTTTTTTAGACTTGGTATCCTGAAGAGACCTCCACTGAGGATCCTCAGGAACACTAATATCAGCCCCATACCCTCTCATCCAGGATTGAAATAACTGAGTATTAGGTGTGCGTCCCCTAAATAACTCAAAGGGAACTTTCTCAGTTGTAGAATGAGGAGTCAAACGATAGGCCATAACCTTCTCAAGAATTGCATTTCTCCAGTCACGACCTTGTTCCTTGGCTGATTGAATAGATTCTTTTAATACTCGATTGAATCTCTCAACCATCCCATTACATTCTGGGTGGTAAAGAGAGCATCGTTTATGAACAATTCCTCTTTGAACTAGAAAGTCTTCCATCTCTCTTGAGACCAGTTGCACCCCATTGTCAGTCAAAAGAGTCTCAGGAAGACCCTCTCTGTAAAATATGTTTTCTAAAAATCTTACCACATCTCTAGTTTCAATACTCTGGGTGACCTTCACTTCTGGCCATCTAGAGTACATGTCAATAAGGACTAAGACATAAAACTGACCAGACTTGGAAGAAACCGGACCTAAGAGATCAAGTGCAACATTTTGCCAACACCTAGTGGGAGAATCACAAATAATCATCGTTTGGGTTCTAGTCTTACACACTTTGTCAGACACCCTACACTCAGAGCAGTCTCTGACCAACCGTTCAACCAAAATGTCGACACCTGGCCACCAGAAGTGCACACGAACCCTCTCCTTGGTCTTGGATATACCCTGGTGACCATCATGTGCTAGATGAACAATTTTCTCTCGAAGACAAAACGGTGGAACAAGGCGTGTTCCTCTCCACAAGAGATCATTGTACAGTGAAAGTTCATGTCTTACATTCCAACATTTTTTGCATCATCAGAAAGAGACTTAATACCTGTCCACCCACCAGACACATACTTGCACACTTCGAGCAAAACCTTGTCATTTTTTAAAGTCTCGCCATTCCATTTCCGATACAACCCCTTCAACAATCTCACACACCTTGAAGTTGTCTATCTCCCATGAGTCATCAGAGTCAAGATCAGCAGAACTTTCAGGTATTAGTCGCGAAAGACAATCAGCAACTTTGTTGTCAACCCCTGGGATATATTTAACAAGAAAATCAAAGTCTTGAAGAGCAATAACCCACTTACAAATCCTAGAGGAAACTGCATTCAGATCTTTCTTGCAAAACAAATGCTTAAGGGGTTTGTGATCAGAGTGTACCACAAAAGAAGAACCCCATAGAAATTTCTTGAGCTTCTTGATAGACCAGAGCTTCTTTTTCAATCACAGAATATTGCAATTCTGGGCCCACAAGAGCTCTTGAAAGAAACATGATGGTTTCTTCCTTACCATCTTTGATTTGTTTAAGGACAGCTCCTAAACCTTTAAAACTCGCGTCAGTGATAAGAACAGAGTCTGAAGAGGTGTCAAAGCTCTGCAAGGAGGGAGCTGACTTGAGAGCTTTCTTGACCTCCTCAAACTCTAATTGACACTGGGGTGACCACAGGAATTTTATCCCTTTTTAAGAAGAGACCTAAGAGCATGAGTACGGCTGGCAAATCGTGGCACAAACTTGTTATAGTACTGAGCCATACCCAAAAATGTTACAAGCTCTTCCCGAGACTGAGGAACAGGCAGTTCATCAATAGTCTTTACTAAACGCTCTCTGGGTCTGACACCATCAAATTTCAAACGGTGTCCAAGATAATCAATTTCAGCAAGATTAAACTTACATTTATTTTCTCAAAGAGTCAAACCTCTTATACGGAATTGTTTTAGAACACATCTCAGTCTTGAATCATGCTCGGTTTGTGAAGAGCCATGAATCAACACGTCATCTTGGTAGATCTTGACTCCCTCTATTCCCTTCAACACATCCTCCATGACCCTCTGAAAAACGGAGGCTGCAGAGACCAAGCCAAAAGGAAGGCATGTGAACTTGAAAGTCCCAAAAGGGGTAATAAAGGCAGTCAGATCCATAGAGTCAGTATCTATCTTAACCTGATGATAGGCAGCACATAAATCTAGTGTTGAAAAAATACATGAATTCTTCAATTGTGCAAGCATTTCAGTGATGTTGGGGAGCGGGTACTTGTCCACAACAACTGCACGATTAAGTGCGCGCAAGTCCACACATAAGCGCACCTCACCTGAGGCCTTGCGTGCAAGAACAACCGGAGCCAACCACTGGCTTGCCTCAGTCTCAACAATAATCCCATCACACTTTAGTTTTTCAAGTTCTAAACACATAGACTCTTTCATGGCTAGAGGAACATTTTGTACTTTGCATGAGACAGGAACAGAGTCAGGTTTCAAAGTAATCTTATGGACATAGTCAGAAAGACAACCTAGTTTTTCATTAAAAACTTCTTTAAATTCAGCTCTTAACTTTGAGCTAAAGTCATTCTCGCACGAAACCTCCTTACAAACTTCTACGCTATCAATCTTTTTTGTGGAGGAAGGTAGCGAGATGTCGCTTAAGACAATGCAGGGATCAGCCCCAGGAACTAATGACACACCTAAATCAGCTTGGTGAAACCAGCTGATAATGCTGTCACCTCTGCATGATATGTAAATTTTCCCAGCAGTTAGTCTTTGTTTATATTCAATGTTGCCAAGAAAATAACCAAAGAGTTTTATAGGTTGTCCTCCGTATGCCAAAGGTTTGATATCAGGCTTATGGACTTTCACTTTACCATGTAGTTTTAGATCAAAGAAATCTTTTGGTATAAGAGAGATTTTAGCACCTGAGTCAAAGAGCATCCTAATATTACAGTCATTCACAAGGACAGAATCAACAGGCCCTTTACACTTGTTATTGGCACATGGTGATATAATCTCCCCACAATGTAGATCCTCTTGTTCATATTCAGAGTCGCTTTAAAAAAAAAACTTCCTTGACACGTTTACTTGATTTAGGCTTCTTGGCTCTACAAGCTTTAGAAACATGTCCAATTTTCCCACAGTTGTGGCATTTTGAAGAAAGAGCAGGACAGGCTTTGTCATTAGCAAGATGACCATATAGATCACAACGAAAACATTTGATCTTTCCATCTTCTTTCCATCTGGAAGTAGAAGGAAAATAATTAGTAGAACGACCCTTCCAAGTTGGTTCACTTTGCTTCGAAGAAGACTTCACAGGATTTTTACTGATGGTATGAACTTTCTCTTGAGAATTTCCATTCTCCTTTTTATAACCTCCACACAAGCTAAAGAATGTTCAATTCTCTTGGCTAAGACAATTACCTCATCAAGTTTTGGATCGTCTTTTTGCCAAAGTTCGTCTTTTATCTTTTCAACATTACAACCAAGCATGAATTGGTCCTGTATGCGTTCCTCCAATGAGCTTTCGAATTTGCAAGTAGCACCCAACTTGCGCAAAGCTGTGATGTAAGTCTCAACAGACTCATCAGATTTCTGTACGCGCCTCCCAAAATGATAACGTTCTAATATAGTGCTGAGTTTTGGGAGATAATGTTTATCTAATTTTTTAAGACCAATTTCAAATTCATTGAGGTTGTCAGATTCATCATCGTTTAAGTCTGGGAGGTGCTCAAACACATCTTGGCCCTCTGATCCAAGACAATGTAATAAAAGAGCAGATTTCCTTTCTGCACTCAAAGATACACCACAGACCCTAGCATAGTTGAGAAATACCTTTTTCCATTTCGACCAACGTAAAGGTGGATCACCGGGGTTAGAAAGAAAGAAGGGTGGTGGTGTCACGTTTTGCATGTTGAAGATAAAATTAAACAATTGTTATTTTAATTATTAAACTATGAGTTGTTCCTTTTAACCTGAAAAGCAAAGGTAATGAATAATAAAGTAAGAGTAGACAACAATAAATCAAAATATGCTGTTAAGTAAATAGTTAATAATCTGTGAAGAAAAGTAGAAGATTAAATTTTCAAACTGAGTGTGACCGAGTAATGAGTACACCATGAATATTATGAATAAAACTTGTAAAAGCATACAGCTGTATGTATCAGCGAATAACTAGTTTAGTACGTTAATTAAATATATAGTGTACTCTTGAATTAAACAGTATTTAATACTAAAAGCATGTAAACAAAAAAACAATTGCTGTGCGTATCAGCGAAATTTAAAAAAATGAGTTAAAAATTGATGATACGCAAATAAAGTATGCTGTGCGTATCAGGCGTTGAAGCGTTTGAGAATGCTGTGCTTGTCAGCGCAGAATAGGCAACAAGCAACCGGTGATGTTGGACTATACAGAAGACTTGTTCTTTGTTAATAAAGGTTTTCACAATGCTGTGCTTGTCAGCGCGAAGTAATAACAAGCAAGATCGTTAGAAAAGCATGTTGCAGATGTAAAGAAAGAGAAAGGCTTTGCGACGTACAGCGTTGCCACCTAAAAAAAAAAAATATTCCTCGGTGAAAGAGCGTCAATGTGTTGCCAAGGAGACAAGCCTCAATGACGTGAGGATGTGCATGAAACGCTGCTGCAACGTCGGTGAAAGAGCGTCAATGTGTTGCCAAGGAGACTAGCCTCAATGACGTGAGGACATGCTTGAAACGTTGCTGCAACGTTGGCTGATGACGCGATGAAAGAAATTCGGAAAGGCAGGCTAGGCACAGCGCGAGCACAGCGCGAGGGACTTTCGAAAGTCGCAAGAGGTGAGCGTGCCTTTGTAATCTTTTAAATACAGGAACAGGATGTTTTTAAATACAGAGGTAGAGAGAGACACAACATGCGCAGCACGATTCTTGCGGTGCTGAATTAAGTTAGAGAGATTAAAGAAATCTCGTTTAAGTTGCGAGATAAACAAACGTAAAACTCTCGTTTTGAAGATAAAAGCGCGCTGCAGTAAAAGTACAGTACCTTGTCTTTCGGTAGGGATTTTCCGCAACTTAATTGTGTTAGGACGCTTGATAAAGGTTAGTCTCACCAAGTAGAAGCGTAGAGTTTGAAGTTTGAAGTGTAGGGATTCTTCAAAAAGTTTCCACAGTCTTCATTGGTGTCTTCATGGGAACCATCCACTTCCGGTCGTCGCCAGTGTAATGAAGTACCAGGAGGCAGTGATGAAGATATGCAGTCTTCTTTTATTCTTAGGAGTAACAGCATAAGCGTCCTAACCACAGGCAAGCCAGTAGCAACTGCTCACTGAAGAACCTTGTAGCTAGGCACCCAACACATTCTGAATTCCAGAGTTACTCACCAAGCTTAGAGATGATAGAATGGCATAACTGAACATATTGAATAGTGTAAGTGAATACCACACATACCTCTTTGCTCTATAAGACACTCTTTAAAACTGATTTACCCGAGCTTCTTATGCGCTTGAATGCAACCAATCTGTTTACTACTTTTTGTTACGACAGTGAGACGGAACGTGCCTTGTTGTGAGCACTGCCCAAATGTTCTTATTCCCCACCAACTTATAACTCAGTGCAGCATGACTGCTGTCTTTTCACAGAAGGCAGAATGTATATGCTGCATCTAATAGTAATCCATTTATCATAGGGGAATGGATCACTTGTCCTGTATTATTACCAGGGTCTGGGGTGTTAGCCGTCTTAAAAAACCCTCATTCACGTAGTTGTGACGGTGGCGGTATATCTTGATTATCCGCTAGTTTGTCAACGTGAAAAGCATCATCGTTGGGTCTTTCAGTATGCTTTCCTCCACCTGGAGGGAGACCTACTGGTGAGTACAGTAGTGACCAGTGATGGTAAGAAAGTGAGAGTAAAGTGAATTTAAAATTGCCTCCAACTCTCAACAACGTGTTTTATTTAGTCTGGGATGGGGCAAGGTTTAAAAGGTAAAAGAGGGGTGCATACCTAGAAGGGCTACTATTCTATAGCACCTGTTTAAAAAAAGAAGTGGGTGGTCGACATGTTTCAGCCCCATCGCTGCCCAAACGGGACGGAGGGCTTTCTTCAGGACCAGTGTCACGCATGTGACCAAGCTAATGGTGTGCGAAGGTAAGTTACTGCACTTACCCTTCTTCTCAGGTTGTTATGGGTCAATGGTACCTATAACTGGGAGGAGAAAGCAGAGAATAAGAAAAATACCATATAACATAACTGTATGTCATTCGCAAAACATTAGACCCGATCGACTGTGATCAAGGTGTTTCTAAATGGAATTCTCACTTAGCTTATAATATATGTCGGGTCTGAAGTCCAATCCACGTGAGATTCCACAGGAGCAAAGAAATTAGTTCCCCCCCACCTTTAGACAACAACTCCTGGAGGAGGTATAGTAACTCACTCACAAGACGCTGTTAACCAAAAGTAAGGGGAATAACGCATAGAGTGACCACCACTCTTTCCCCAAAGATGACACCAGGTAGCGTGGTAGTGGGGAGCTGGTTCCACAGAGAAGCTAAACAATAAAGAGATAACAAATAAGACTGGCTTTACTCCTCAAGAACTAAACAGCAGTCAAGAACATTAATGCATGTCACTTCCCAACATATGCAGTTCACTTACCAGTGATAGAGTCCCAGGATATTCTGATATTTCTCAGCGTCCTATGAGCGCATAACCCAGGCCCAATCGATGAAAGACCAGGAAGTGCAGGTAAGGGAATACTGAGAAGATGAACTACTAAGGGACGACAAACACAACCACTCACTTCCACAACCACTCAAGGTCACGTTGGGTGATTCAAAAGAGGGAGAGTCCCCTAGTTTGTTAAGGGGAGCGGGGATTCAAAGAATTACTGACCGGCTCCGTAGGGAAAGGAGCGGATCAGCGGCGCTCACGCTTTCACGAAAGCGGGAGAGGAAAAGACGGCGTGGCGCGCTGGCCGGCTCCGTAGGGAGAGGAGCGGATCAGCGGCGCACACGCTTTCTCGAAGGTGGGTCGGCAATAGATGGCGTGACGCGCTGGCCGGCTCCGTGGGGAGAGGAGCGGATCAGCGGCACACACGCTTTCACGAAGGCAGGTCAGCAAAGGAAGGCGTGGCACGCTGGCCGGCTCCGTGGGGAGAGGAGCGGATCAGCGAGGCACACGCTCGTCAGGGAAGGAACAGAACTTCTAAGGGGTAGCAGAAGTAGATAAGGTAACTCGGGATAGAAGAGTTCAAGCCGGATACCAGGAATCAATCCAGAGAGCAGGTACTCGAATCCGAGCTCGAAGGGGGCGTGGTCACTAGTTAGGGATAGTAAGTCAAGCATTGGCAACTGGGTGAGACGGCCTCTTATAGCAGTTAGGGGTCGTCACAAAAGAACTCACTCTGTGAACTAACGAGGGAAGTACACATGCATCAAGGTACCGACATTTCTCCTACAAGGGCATCTGCTGCCGAAATCCTAACAGTTCTCCCACCCAAAGGCCTATTCCCGGGGCGGGGTTTTGAAGGATGGAGTGCATGGAATCTGCGAATCAACACAGGGGCATGAATATTTTCAGCAGGTTCCCAGGACCTATCCTCTGGGGCATAGCCTACCCAATCAATGAGGTACTGTATTTTGCCTCTGTGTTTGCGGGAATCTAAAATCATGTTCACTTCATATTCCTCTTCACCCTCTATGATTATTGGGGGAGGTGGTTTCTCAGGGACTAGAGGGGGTATGTATCTTTTGACTAAGGAGCAATGAAATACAGGGTGTATTTGCATGTCGTCTGGCAACTGCAGGTGTACTGTAACAGGTGTTATTACTCTCTTTACCAGATAAGGACCTATGTATCTAGGTTGTAATTTTTTAGAGCCTCTCAATCTCAGATTTCTAGTTGATAACCACACCTTGTCTCCTACTTGATAAGCAGGTTCAGGACGTCTGTGTTTATCAGCCTGTAGTTTCATGGCTTCTTTGGCTCGTTGTAATTCTTTTTTTGCGTTGTCCCAGTTGGACAAAAGAACTTCGTGATGATCTTTAAGAGCAGGGATACTCTCTAATTCTGAGGGAAGAGAAATAGGCAGGAATTTAGGGTGTTGTGCTAGTGTAAAAAGAAAGGAGACACACCAGTAGAAGAATGTGTGGAATTGTTATAGGCAAATTCAGCCATAGGGAGAGCTCGGGACCAGTCACTTGTGATTGTGGCTAACAGACAACGTAAATACTGTTCTAAAGTCTGGTTCGTTCTTTCGGTTTGACCATCGGTTTGGGGATGATAAGCTGTGGAGAGTCTGTGATCTATACCCAGTGTCTTACACATGCCTTGCCAAAATTTGGACACAAATTGGGCCCCTCTGTCTGAAATGATTATCGAAGGAAGACCATGTAATCTGATTACATGTTCTAGAAAAATATGCACTAATTCTTTGGATGAGGGTAAGTTTTTTAGAGGGACAAAATGGGCCATCTTGGTTAACATATCTACCACTACAAAGATGGTGTTGTATCCCTGACTTCTCGGGAGATCTGTAATAAAATCCATGCTAATGGAATGCCAGGGGGAAGGGGGAACGGCAGTGGTTCTCAATAACCCGGCCGGAGCACAATGTGAGGCTTTTTGTCGAGCACAGGTGGAACATGAATTGACAAAGGCTATAATATCTTTGGCCATTTCTTCCCACCAAAACCATCTCTGACAGATCTTGAGGGTTTTGCTACTCCCTGGATGTCCGGCCAGTGAGCTATTGTGACACCAGAGCAATAGTTGTTTTTGCAATGCAACAGTTGGTATGTATAATTTGTTTTCGTGATAATACAGCTGGTCTCTGATCTGATTCAGGGGATCGTTTTCCCATTCTTCAGAAGGGATGGTACGGTAGTATTCTTTTAGTTTGTCTATAAACCCCAAGGGAGTGACGTCCCCATGGCATTCTACCCCTATAATCTTTTTGTCAGAAAAAAAGGGGGATAACATTCAGGAGAGGCAACTTTCTCTGGACCAAGTCGAGAGAGTGCATCTGCCTTGCCATGTTGAGATCCAGGGCGATAAGTGATAACGAAATCATACTCACTAAAGAATGAAACCCATCTCATTTGACGGGGAGTGAGTGCTCGTGCTGACCGAAAATATTGGAGGTTTCTATGATCAGAGTAGATGGTAACTATATGTGGGGATCCTAACAAATAGTGTCTCCACTCCTGGAAGGCAAGCTTGATGGCCAATAGTTCACGTTCTCCAATTGTGTAGTTCTGTTCAGCAGGCAATAGGGTTTTAGAATAGTAAGCAACAGGATGCAAGCGTCCTGTGTTAGTATCTCTCTGAGAGAGAACTCCTCCCACCGCATACTGAGAAGCGTCTGCTTCAACGTAATAAGGTTGCGTATTATCAGCATGTTTGATGACAGGAGCGGTAGTGAATCGTTCCTTTAAAATGCAGAAGGCTCGTTCTGCTTCTTGATTCCATTCAAACTGTACTCCTTTCCGCAGAAGTCGAGTAATGGGTGTTAATAATTCAGAAAAGTGATCTATAAATCTGCGGTAAAAATTGGCAAAGCCTATAAAAGATTGCACCTCTTTTACTGTACAGGGACTAGACCAGTTAACCAAGGCTTCTATCTTTTTGGGGTCCATATGTACGCCTTCAGGAGATATCACAAATCCTAGAAACTCCACTCTGGTGGTATGGAAGGTGCTCTTGTCAAGTTTGGCGAATAATTGGTTTTCCTTCAATGTTTTCAAGATTTTCGTAACGTGGATAATATGATCTTGTTCTGTTTGTGAATAAATCAGGATATCGTCGATATAGACGATCACGAAGACATCAAGGTATTCTCTTAGTATTTCGTTAACAAAAAATTGAAATGCCGCTGGAGCATTACAAAGACCAAACGGCATCACGCAGTACTCAAATAACCCAAATTTGGTACGGAATGCTGTTTTCCATTCATCTCCATGTTTAATACGAATGAGATGGTAGGCTCCTCTAAGATCTATTTTGGTAAAGATCTTAGCTCCTCGTACCTGATCCAAAAGAACTGAAATAAGTGGTAGGGGATATTTATTCTTTATGGTGACTTTGTTAAGGGCGCGATAATCCAAACACGCTCGAAGACCCCCTTCTCGCTTTGGAATAAAAAAGATGGGAGAGGACACTGGAGATGTGGAGTGACGTATGAACCCTTTTTCCAGCATTTCTTCGATGTATTTCTGCAAGTATTCAGTTTCAGGTGCAGTTAGGGCATAAATACGACTAACTGGCAAGGTTGCTCCGGGTACTAAATCAATGCGACAATCATAGCTTCTGTGCGGAGGTAAGGCAGAGGCTTTAACTTCGTCAAAGACAGTTAGGTATTCCTCATAGTGCGCCGGAAGGTCAGGAACTGTGGACATTATATGTACCGCACAGCAAAGCGAACTGTTCCATTCACTTGCTTCTTGGTAACAGTTTATCATGCAATGATGAGATTTTAGTGTCACTGTTCGAGTCACCCAGTCTATTTGGGGATTGTGGACTTGTAGCCAGGGAACCCCCAGGATAGCGCCGAAATTGGGGGTGTCTATTAGATCAAAGACTATAGATTCTGAATGTCCGTTATTACATACCATTACAATCGGGGGAGTCTGATAGGTAATCAATCCAGATGATAACTCAGACCCATCTACCGCTCTCACCGGTTCAGGATGAGGTTTCAATAAGAAAGGGATTCCGACATCTCGGGCCAACTGAATATCAAGAAAATTCCCTGTGGCCCCTGAGTCCAATAATATAGACATGTTCTTTCGACATTGAGGAGATATCACCAAAGTAATGGACAAGGTAAAGTGTCTTGGTACTAGGGGAAAGATTTTCTTTGTGGTAGAGACCTTAGAAAAGACAACACTTGAAGAATTGGTCTCTGCTTTCTTCAAGTCTTCTAGTTTTCCTCCATATAAGTAGGAAGAAGACTACTTGCGATTTTCTTAGCAACGGAACGAGGTCTGATTGGACACTCACGAGCATAATGTCCTCCTTTCCCGCAATATAAACAGAGATTGTTCTTTCTCCTCTTGTCTTTTTCTTCAGCAGACAGCGGACTCCTCAGTCCTCCAATCTGCATAGGCTCAGCAACGTCTTTAATGTCTTTCTTTTCAGGTCTTAACATCATATATTTAGAAGGAGTAAGACGTGATTTTTCCCCTTTCCTTTCATGGAGTCTATGATCCAACTTGACCGTCATATCTATGAAGGCAGAGCAGTCATCGGGAGGATCTACTATTTGAGACAACAAATCTTTAAGTTCATCGTTTAACCCTCGATAAAACAGAGAGGTTCTTTTTTCCTCAGGCCAATGCGTCTCAGCTACCAGCCTATTAAAGTTAGTTATATACGTAAGTAGGTCCTTGGATCCCTGCCTAAGATTGAGAAGAGCATTATCGCTGGCCTGCATAAAGGTATGTTTCGAAAAAGACTCTTCATCTTATCCTGAAATAGCATAAAGTCATATAATAATGGATCGTTGTTTTCTACCAATGGAACAGCCCAATCTGCAGCATTGCCTGCTAAATAAGATATAACAAAGGCTACTTTAGCAGCGTCATCTGGAAACGATGCCGCCTTACACAGGAACTGTAGCTGACATTGGTTCATGAAGACGCTAAATCTAGCACTGTCTCCGTTGAACCTCTCTGGCATAGCTAGTGGAACTGGGCTGGGAGTATGAACAGTAAAGTGAACAGGAGGTATGTTGCTATCTACCCTTGTGGAGGAATTGGGACTATGGGACGGAACTGAAAAATGCGCAGGCTGAATGTAACTTTTCCGGGTCTTTGGAAGGGTACCAGGGTTCCTAGGGTCTAGTGAATTCTGTGACTTTGATTGTAGTAACTCTGTCTGTAATCTCTGATTTTCAGACCTTAACCTCCCTACCTCCGATTGCAATTCAACTAGAACTGCCGCAAGTTCCTCTACTGAGGGACCTAATAAAGATGAGTGGAGAGAGGGATCTAGAGGGGCGCTAGCCCCGTCAGTATTCATCTTTGCTCAGGTGGAAATAACTCTTGGGCTTGACTTTCTGTCGGGTCTGAAGTCCAATCCACGTGAGATTCCACAGGAGCAAAGAAATTAGTTCCCCCCACCTTTAGACAACAACTCCTGGAGGAGGTATAGTAACTCACTCACAAGACGCTGCTAACCAAAAGTAAGGGGAATAACGCATAGAGTGACCACCACTCTTTCCCCAAAGATGACACCAGGTAGCGTGGTAGTGGGGAGCTGGTTCCACAGAGAAGCTAAACAATAAAGAGATAACAAATAAGACTGGCTTTACTCCTCAAGAACTAAACAGCAGTCAAGAACATTAATGCATGTCACTTCCCAACATATGCAGTTCACTTACCAGTGATAGAGTCCCAGGATATTCTGATATTTCTCAGCGTCCTATGAGCGCATAACCCAGGCCCAATCGATGAAAGACCAGGAAGTGCAGGTAAGGGAATACTGAGAAGATGAACTACTAAGGGACGACAAACACAACCACTCACTTCCACAACCACTCAAGGTCACGTTGGGTGATTCAAAAGAGGGAGAGTCCCCTAGTTTGTTAAGGGGAGCGGGGATTCAAAGAATTACTGACCGGCTCCGTGGGGAAAGGAGCGGATCAGCGGCGCTCACGCTTTCACGAAAGCGGGAGAGGAAAAGACGGCGTGGCGCGCTGGCCGGCTCCGCAGGGAGAGGAGCGGATCAGCGGCGCACACGCCTTCACGAAAGCGGGACAGGAAAAGATGGCGTGGTGCGCTGGCCGGCTCCGTTGGGAGAGGAGCGGATCAGCGGCGCACACGCTTTCACGAAAGCGGGACAGGAAAAGATGGCGTGGCGCGCTGGCCGGCTCCGTAGGGAGAGGAGCGGATCAGCGGCGCACACGCTTTCTCGAAGGTGGGTCGGCAATAGATGGCGTGACGCGCTGGCCGGCTCCGTGGGGAGAGGAGCGGATCAGCGGCACACACGCTTTCACGAAGGCAGGTCAGCAAAGGAAGGCGTGGCACGCTGGCCGGCTCCGTGGGGAGAGGAGCGGATCAGCGAGGCACACGCTCGTCAGGGAAGGAACAGAACTTCTAAGGGGTAGCAGAAGTAGATAAGGTAACTCGGGATAGAAGAGTTCAAGCCGGATACCAGGAATCAATCCAGAGAGCAGGTACTCGAATCCGAGCTCGAAGGGGGCGTGGTCACTAGTTAGGGATAGTAAGTCAAGCATTGGCAACTGGGTGAGACGGCCTCTTATAGCAGTTAGGGGTCGTCACAAAAGAACTCACTCTGTGAACTAACGAGGGAAGTACACATGCATCAAGGTACCGACATTTCTCCTACAAGGGCATCTGCTGCCGAAATCCTAACAATATACTGGGAAGAGGTGGGAAACGACGGCTATGAAAACCCCGCACCCAACCTTGCGTGCCTGCCCGTTCTAATGGCTTTCTTACCCTCCTCTACTTTAACAGAATACGAGGACACCTCCGTGCGACCCCCTAATAAGCACAAAAACTGAACTCTAAGGTATTTATCAAACTCAGAACCTTGCATACAACGAATTAGGACCATGCGTGTAGGCAATATTTACTACGCCCTTTCAGTCCGTATGCCTTTTTTCATAATGTCATGACCGTAGATAAATCAATTTACTCTCAGGATGGTAGGACTACAGGTCCGACCTCCTGTTATGGCTATTTATTTATTACGGCCCCTCCGTGTACTTATTTACCACCTCACACGCGGAAGGGTACTAAGCTTGACTTTTGAGCAACAACAAACAAGTAGATGTTCACGAGCACCTTTTCCCTTTCTCTTATCCGATTCCGATAAGCGAGAGTAGACAGTCGGTTTCACAATGGCCACCCAGTAGTCACCGCGCATTGTAAGCCATTATATAATTACCACGAAGCACAGCATGATGTTTTATATTAAACAGACATCACCGCAGTAGCGATCGCAGTAACCTAACTTCACTAGTAAATAACGAGAGTATGTAGACGGTTACATAAGGACTGCGCAGGAGATATCGCGCACTCTAAGCCAATATATGATCACCAACAAGCACAGCAGGATGTTTTCTATCAACCAGACATCAATACACAGGCTTCCACTGCCTAAATAGTTGTGCATGTCATAATCCTGAGCACTGAGCGACACCTAGTTTTGAACAGCAGTCAGGTGCCAAAACTAACTGTTTCACTACATATTTCTGCAGAACCCATACAGATTTCATTATTTAGAAACACCTTGATCACAGTCGATCGGGTCTAATGTTTTGCGAATGACATACAGTTATGTTATATGTTCTTTTTCTTGTTCTCTGTATTCTCCTCCCAGTTATAGGTACCATTGACCCATAACAACCTGAGAAGAAGGGTAAGTGCAGTAACTTACCTTCGCACACCATTAGCTTGGTCACGCGCGTGACACTGGTCCTGAAGAAAGCCCTCCGACCCGTTTGGGCACCAATGGGGTTGAAACATGTCGACCACCCACTTCTTTTTTGAAACAGGTGCTATAGAATAGTAGCCCTTCTAGATATGCACTCCTCTTTTACCTTTTAAACCTTGCCCCATCCCCAACTAAATAAAACACGTTGTTGAGAGATGGAGGCAATTTTAAATTCACTTTACTCTCACCTTCTTACCATCACTGGTCACTACTGTACTCACCAGTAGGTCTCCCTCCAGGCGGAGGAAAGCATACTGAAAGACCCAATGATGATGCTTTTCACGTTGACAAACTAGCGGATAATCAAGATATATTGGCACCCTCACAACTACGTGAATGAGGGTTTTTTAAGACGGCTAACACCCCAGACCCTGGGAATAATACAGGACAAGTGATCCGTTCCCCTATGATAAATGGATAATTCTTTGGAAGCCGAATGAATCGCAGCTTCTATCTCCCCAAATTGATTAGAAGGCATCTAATAGTAAGACAGAGGTGGCTGGTGAAAAATGGGCAGTGGAGTCTCTTCCATGGAAAGGGCTGAAAAGGTGAGCGTATCTAATCGGCATAAACACTGGCATGGCTACCTTATGTAGCATAATTATCCATAAGTTATCCTTATGGTGACTTCAGTCCTCTTTGGCAGCTCTGTTATATTCAAAATTCCCTGTCACCTACTGATTAGCAGGGCAGAACTGAAGATGTGTCTTGTACTCCCTATGACGTGTTCTTCCCCTATGCTGGAGATAGTCATGTTCCCAGTTGTTGATGGCTGGAAAATTCAAACCTAAAAATAATGATCAAGTGTTCTGGATAGAGACTGATAAAGAGTAATAAAGGCAGAATAACTTTTCAACAGGTTCATAAATTCAGCTCTGATCAGGAAATATTTCTTTGATGCCCCGTTCTGCTCCCGGCTCTGGGGAGAGCTGGACTGGCAGTTGGGGCTGGGATGTTCCTGTTGGAGCACGGTCAAGACTGTTTTTTATATGGCTGGGTCCAAACTGAGGTGGCATGGTGAGCAAAAGAATGATGGACTGGGATGCAGCCTGAGGTATTTACCAACAACAGACATTAATTCAAGCATTCCACCCATCACTTTTTTTGTGTACTTCAATGCTATGCCTTAAGTAGGACGGGCATGTCCCGACGTGGGTCCTGTGCTCACTGTGCGACTGGAAACAAGCTACACTGACTTATGTTCCAGTTCATGTAGTACCAGAAGTGGCAGCTCCGGCTGGACTGTTCTTATTATTGAAGTAGGATCAAGACTGATTTGAATATGGCTGGGTCCAAACTGAGGTGGCATGATGTGCAAAATAACTATGGACTGGGATGCTGCTCCAAATAATCACCAGCATTCCACCCATCACTTCTTTGTATACTTCAATGCATCACAATAGGTGTGACAGGTATTCCCAGGCGCGGGTCCTGTGTTCACTGTGACACTGGAACCAAGAGCCACATGTACAAAAATCTAGAATTGCGATTTCCGAATTGTGATTCTTATAAAATCACAATTAGGAATTCGCAATTCCTGACCTTAAAAAATGTACATCTTTCAAATAGCGATTCCTAGTGGGTCGCAAATTGACCTACCGCATAAATATTAATGAGGTTGGTTACATTGATGCAGCGGTAATTTCACGGTAATTTCTCAATGCAAAACCTCATTTACCTTCTAATTTACCGCTACAAAGGTACTGGACCCTTGCCACTGTATATTACCATCAGGAGATTTACATAAACATGAAAAATCAAAAATGCCATTAATATTTAAGCCAATAAAGAGAGTTGTGAGTATTTTAAAAGGGTTTTATTTTCTAGTTAAAAGTTAAGGTTCTCTGACCCTTTATTCATTAGTCAAATATCAATCAGGTTACAGAATTTAAAATAGGAAAAATAGAATTAATACAGAACATATTATAAGTTGCATACAAAAACATTCCATAAAGGAAGAGAATGAGGAATCAAATGTCAATCAGAGTTCTTTGAAGAGTTCAGGAAATATAATTCAAGAGTGAATTATGCAAGACTAATCAATAATTAATAATTGGCAAAAATATCCCATAAAGAGAAATAAATGCATAAGACAAATAAATCTTTTCAAAACTAATTAATTAGTCAAAGCATGAACTTAAAAGTTTTAGCATCAAAATCTAATCCTGTTCTATCCAGCTCCACTCTCTGCCCTGGTCTGTTCATCTGACCTCTCTGTGTTCACAGAGAGACGCTGCTCCTGAAAAGGCCCCTCCTTCACAGACCACAGAGGAATGTGATCAGCCTTGCCAAAAATATGACGTGCAATGCTAGCCTATGCCCCCCACCTCCCTCTATCTCTCCTCGGACGCAATCTGCTCTCAGACTGCACCCGCGACGTTCACGTACCTAACCCATATATCTGATCTCATCTGCTTCTTCTCCTCTCCTCCCTCTCAGACTAAGGCCCTAAAGTTTAAGGCTTAAAAAGTGAGCCCCCACGCCCCCTAAGAGGTCATTATTTATACTCTAATTCTTGGCTGACTATTCTAATAATGTTGCAAATTTTCAGTAAAGCTTGTACCCTGATTGGATAGCTTAGATGACGAGGGTCTCACCATCCTGTTCTCATTGGCAAATCCAACCCACACCAGTTTTAATAAAAAAGCTTAATGATTAATACAATTATATGTTTTAGCAACATTTACTAGGAAAAATGTTTCAGTCTATTTCCTCCTTCCTGTCATATCGCACGCAGGAAGGACACATTCCACAAACACTGATACATTGGCAGGGTAACAAGAATGTAGAGTTCATGGTGGCCTTGAACCAGGTCTTCACTTGAGGCACTTGGCAGTATGTAGCTGGTATAATCTGCGCATGCGTTTTTCAGCACGATTCTCAGCCATGCTGGATTCTTAGGCAGCCATTTAATGGTGGGCCCAAAAACAAAATAAACACAAAAAGAGTATTAATTTTCAAATGAAACCCATTATGTTTTACATTCCACATACTAATACCCTGTATAAATGATACCTTGCAAAAGCTATTAATGTAAAGCAGCTTTTCTTATTATTTGTGCACAACATGCAAAAATATGTGCAATGTACCTCATAGCATAAAACATGCACTAGTGTAAATTTTGAAAGCGCACACAGTTAATACATACTCATAGCAACATGCTCTAATGTTTTAGATAGCTTTTCATGCAAATGCTTTGCCCCGTGTAGTGATGGTGCATGGTTAATTAATACACATTATAAAAAGATGTGTTATGAACTGAATATATATTGTCTAAATATGCAACAAAGCCAAAGTCTCTTGAGACAGGAACAGGGAGTGTAGATTATAAGGGAAAGGAAACTGGGAAGAGAGAACACATTCCATGATTCAAAGCTAAAGAGGCCACTGAAATCACGAGTTTTCTCTACACTGCAAAAACACATGTTAATTCAGCACAAGCATTTCAGACTGAAAGCATTTATGACCAAACCTCATTTTATATTTTTCACTGCATGCACCAAAAGGGCCACTTTTAAAAACTTTGGACTAGGCATGTGCCATGTGTTTTCACTTGCACCAAAATTTGTGTGCCATTTTAAATGCAGTCTGTCTGAAACATAAAAATAAAGCAATGCTTAATTTGAGAAATCTAGCTCTATCAACATGGATGGTGGTATGCTGGGATCAGCAGACCACCATGTCTGTAATTGCGTTTTTCTAAAGCAATCTTTTTTTTTAATGCAGCCATGTCCCTTAAAGGAGAACGGTCTGCGTTAAAAACAAGAAAACAAAACTTTAAAGTTAAATTTTTTAAGAGTAGGCAGTGGCCTACACACTGCCTAGACTGAAACAATTTTTTTCCCATTTTCAAGGAGTCGGTAAAGTATTAATGTTTCACTACCAGAATTTGGTCATAAAACTTTAACGCATCCCATTCAAATTCGGTATTTGGATGGGATGACCAAAACACACCCCTTCGAAATACCAAATCGCAAATACAGATTGCAATTTATGCTTTCAACATATGTAAAAGCATTTTTGTGGTCAGAAACGGCCTTATCGGGCCGTTTCTGATTGCAAAAATGCTTTGTACATATGGCCTAATGCTACACCTAACTAAAGAGCCCTAACCAGGGCAAAACTGTCTTGGGTAGCTTGTGTTCCGGTTCAGGGAGGACCTGAGCTGGAAGTTCAGGTTGGACTGTTCCTATTGGAGCAGGGTCAAATGGTTGGGTTCCAAATGCATTCCAAATGGTTGGGTTCAAACTGAGGTGGCATGGTGCGCAAAATAACGATAGACTGGGATGGGGCTCCAAGTAATTACCAGTGACAGAGATTAATTCAAGCGTTCCACATATAATTTTTTTTTTGTCCTCATTCACCCTTTCTTCACCTCCAGCTGTCATCCTACACCCCCTTGGATGCCTCCCTATTTATACATTTAGGGGCCGATTCCGATGTCGGACAGACTCAGGTCCGTCCGACATCGTCCAGGAGCCGTAACAGACCGACCTGCTGTCGTCGGTTACGGCCCTGCAAGTACGATGCGACCGAACCCTGTTCGGTCGCACTCGTATACTGCACAATGGGAGCATGCATTCCGAGCGGAATGCATGCTTGCATTGTGAAAAGCAGGGGTGCAGTTCATCCCTGCACCCTGTGGCCGGCACCCCAAGGTGCCTGCCACCGGGTGCAGGGATCAACAGAGGGGTCTCTCTCTGGGGGCCCCCAAAGACAGTTACCAACTGCCTTTTCGTGCCGGAAAGACCGGCACGAAAAGGCAGTGAATACTGCCATCGTACTCCCTCGGTCGTGAAGAGGCGGCCGGGGAGTACTGAAGGATTTCCGGACGGCGGATGGGCTCTCCGAGCCCGTCGTAAACCATCCGGTAATCCGAGTCGGATTCCTTTCCGACCGAGCCCATCGGAATGGCTCGGTCGGAAAGGAATCCGGCCGGCACGTTCCGATTCGGTCGGAAGGGCTCCGACCATCGTTTGGTGCCCTTCCGGCCGAAATCGGAATCGGCCCCTTAGTGTGCTAGGTTTGTTAGCCAGGGAAGATGCGATGGACCTTTTCCAAACTAGCCCGCACCTTCCGGGCTTCCATGTTCTAGGTCAGGTGTAAAGATGGGACCTTTTGACTGCCTTCCACCTTATTCTCCCCATCCATGTAATCAGAGGTCCCCATACACTTGATCTTCTTGATTTCTTACATAATGTGTCCATTCTCAGACTATATATCACTAAATTTAGCCACTCAGTCTTAGCGGGGGAAACTTCAACACCCATTTCCTACAAATCTCCGTCCTCGCCAACACAATTAAATAGAACACCAGCTTACTGTCCCTTTTTCTCAATGTCCCGGATTCTTTCACTCTCCCAAAAATTATGAATCCAAGATTTACCTTAATATCAACTCAAAGCACCTGACTCATGCACTTACATCTTCTCAATATTGCTGTGTCTCTGGGCACTCCATGAAAAGATGAATATCTTCTGCCATTTCCAGACCACAGTTCATACAGCACACTGGGCCCCTTTCCCCCTATCTCAAAATCCTTTTCAGAGACCAAAAGGTTCTATGAAGGGAAAAGAGATGGTTCCTTCCTAAATATCCATGATATGCAGTATCATAAAGTGTGCACATTGATACTTGCCATAGCTCTTGGATCTGTAGCCTCGGCAAGCTTCTTCCCCATAACTTCTCTGGAAGTACAGAATCTCCATCTACACTTTCCAGGATCAACCAGTACCAGCAAAATATCTCTCTTCCTCCCTGTTTTCGCCCTTTGTAACTGTTCTTCAAGCTCATTAGAGTTCCCATCCTCCCCTCTCAAACCTCAGGACCAACTCCTTAATTGTAACAACTTAAAAGCTGGAATTTTACCCTGAGCTGCCTTTTGTATGCCTTCCCACGGGAGAAGTTCACCCTGTAGTCGCTGCCCCCATTTTGTATTCCTGTCTCCCTAATAGGAGTTGCCAGGTGATCTCTCAGGCAATCTGGTGTACCCGGGGAATCCCACATTGGTGCGAATCTGATGTAGTATGCTAATTTCATGGCCCTTCTTATCTGTAACCATAGATAAGCCATTGCCTGTAATGCTTTCAGTCTCACTTTTTTGTAGAATTGTACATCTCCGAACCTGTATAAAAAGTGAGATTCACCCCTTCCACATTCTTCAACATGATTTTTAGCAAGCTTCCCCTGGCTACTTCATCTTTAAGTAAGTACTTGCAGTTCTTCAACTGACAGGGCCACTCATAGATCAGAAAGTCTGGCAATGAGACCTCAACCTTCTCTCGCTTCCTACGTAACTTCCACGAAATTTGTGTGTGTGGGCTTTTGACACCCAAATGAAGGAGTTAACAGTTCCTTGCAGCCTCCATCAGGTTAACCCACCTAACGGTAAATGTGCCCAGCTAGCTAGGAAGCTATTAGTATCTTTCAACACACTTTTAAAGTTGAATTCTGCAGTCTTCCTATATCCTGTGTAATTTTAATTCCTAGATGTTTCATCCCTCTTTTAATGCCTTGATTTACCCCGCCCCCCATATTCCAAGCTATTGTTTCCATCTTTGAAGAATTTAATGCATATCTGGACACTCCTCCAAAGTCTGGTCACAGGTCCTCAATTACTGATAGGGAGGCCTGAAAGTCTGCTGTATATATCATCAGATTGTCCGCATATAGAGTTATCTTTTTTTCCCATGTATCGTACTTAAAGTGTCATGTTTTTCCCTCCCCTCAACTTCATACACGGGTTCAATATATAAGTTGAACAGCAATAGGGAGAGAGGACATCCCTGTTTCATCCCTCTATTGATTTTAAACTCGGTTGTTAATCTACCATTAATGAGTATTTTAGCTGAGGGATTTGTGCATATTCATTGAATTACCCTCCGAAAGTTCTCTCCCAGATTATATAATTTCATCACAGCATTCAGGTAAGAGCAGTTTACCCTGTTGAATGCTTTTGTAGTGTCAAGTGTCAGAACAGTTAAGGGAATTCCAAATGTAGTAGCCAGATCAATTGTGCCTATCGGCTCATGCGTCAATTTATGCGACTATCTTCCATTTATAAATCCCGTCTGATCCCCATGAACCAAGTCCTCCACTACCTGACCTAACCTCTTAACTAATATATTAGTAAAGATTTTATATTTGATATTTAGGAGTGAAATAGGTCTATATGACTCACACTTTTTGGTGGTTTTCCCTGATTTTAAAATTGAAGAAACTGCCACTTCTCCCCATTATTGTGGCACTGATGCTCTGTTCACTCGGATTTCACTGAACAGCCTAGTCATAAAAGGGGTAATAGAGTCTCCCAATACCTTATAAAACTCTTTGGGGAGACTGTCCGGGCCCACTGCTTTACCTTTTTTACTTGACTTGACGATTTGCCTAATCTCATCTTGTTCCAATGGACTTTCTGACCCTCTGTTAATTGATTTAAAGTGTACCCCTTCAGCCACCTCTTCCAGATTCTCACAATATAATTCTGTAAAGAAATTAAGGAAGGCTTTCTCGATGTCCTGTGTGCTTGAGATACTTGACCCTGTCTCCTCATCTTCTATTTACTTAAATAACTTTCTGACCTGGTCCCTTTTTGTCTTTCAAGGAAGCAATTTCCCAACGCTCTCCCCATACTCAAAATGGGCCAACTTGCTTGCCTCCCATCTTGCACTCACTCTTGTCTCCAATATTAATACAAATTGATCTTTCTTTTCCTGCATTACCTTCTCCAAATATATTTTGCTTTTAGGTACTTGTTGCTGGGCTAGCTGTTGACTATCTAACTCACTCAGTTCTTTCTCTATTACCTCGACCTCTCTTTTATGTTTTTTGTTCTTCTGGGCTGCAATGCTAATTACCTTCCCCCTCATGAAAGCCTCCCAGACTGTGTTTAGGGGAGCTGAACTTACACTGATATTTAAGAACTCTTCTGCTTCTTGTCTCTCAAACACTAAATAACCTCTAGATCTAATAAGTGGGTGTGGTCTAAGGTCCATCTCTCTGTGGCTTGCCTAGTTTCAATGTTCATTTCTAAAAGGACTATTGCATGGTTAGATAAGTGCGCTGTTACATGTTTAACTCCCTGTAGTTCATCGCATATCTCTTTTTTTTTTTAAAGATCTTTTTATTGAACAAGCTCAAAAGACATTGCATTAGTATTGTCCACAGCATGCACACTGGGGTTTCATTTGCATAAATAAGGATAACAGAGGAAAGGGTGGGGTGTAGCACATACATCAAATTAGGAGCAATCGCCGCCGAAGAAGCACTTTACCCTAGTCGACTCGTGCCTCCACTGCTACTACATACCATCTAAAGACCCTCTGTAGGCTCTCCACGGTGCCCATACCTTTTCCCATTTCTTGACACAACCCCTGCTTCTGTATACTGTTTCCTCTGCTCTCTGAAACCAGTCAATGTCGTTCTCCCCGTCCTTCACTGCAGGGGGATTTGGCGCCCCCAAACCCTTAGCAATATTTTGTTTTGCAACCGACCCACCAATACGAACTGTATACTAGATGGGTGGCCGTATTTTTTGTTATGAAAAGTGTACCCTCGGTTCTTCCCTGCTCTCACCCTCTATATGTCTATATACCTAAATGACTCATCATGTTCCTGAGATATGTCTGCATTTTCGGATATGTTTTGGCCTTACTATTATTTGACTGATAGGGGCAGGGAATGCCAATATTTTCTGAAAAACTACCTTAAGTGGTTCGATATCTTCCACATTTATCTCATAGTATCCCACTAGGGTGTATTTTTTACTATACACCTGTAAGTTAGCAATAGCCCATCCTATCTGTCTTGCTCTCCACTATTGTTGCGTCTATTGGTGGGACAGTTCTGGTCCGTATAGACCACCTGCCTTACCCACTTCTGTTTACTGAATACCTCCAGGCTTAGGTTTAGTTCAGTTTCCTACAGGACTATAATCTCAGCGGGTGAGTCCTTTAAATACTGCATTAACCTAGCTTTTCTCTTTTCCATTCCAAGCCCATTGGCATTCCATGATAGTATCTAAACTACTACTACCATCATCCCAGTTCTGGAGCCCACCTGACAGCATCAATATTAAACCAGGCTGCATTATGAAAAAAAGATTTCTGAGGACAAATTGTTTTCTTCCCCCCCCCCGTGCTCCCTGCTCAGAGCTCCCCACAACCTTACTCTTCTCTCTTCCTGTAGAACCCTCTCATACTTTCTCATGGACTATGAAATAGCCCTTTTTTAGTGCTTGCCATGGAATTTGGAATCAAGTAAAAAAAAATCAATCGGGCAGATTGACTCCTAATGTGTCCATTGCTTTTCATGTATGCTAACCCTCCTGCGATGCATCCCCACTCTTTATCCCCTCAATCAACTTATCTGCTTCACTGCATTTTGTTATTGTGCATCATCTTTAGTGTGGCAGGGAATCTCAGTTGGGCTGTCACGCCTGCCTTCGTGAACTCCTCTATCCGCTTTCTCAGCTCCCACTGTCTATTCAGGGTGGTACAAGAGAGATTTGACCTTACTTTAAATGTGAACCCTCCTCCTTTCAGGGTTTTCTGATTCAGGGCTTTGGCCAGGATCTGTTCCTTCACAGAATAAGTCAAAAAGTTCACCAGGATCCTTCTTTGCTTGCTTCTGCTGGGGTGCTTCCTCAAGGAGTCCTGGTGTACCCGCTTTATATCTCTAGCAAGAGCCTCCTCAGAGCCTTCAAACAAACCCCTGATTTAAAAAGGGATATAATAAACCTTTTAATGTCCTCCACGTCAGCTCCTTCTGGCACGTTCAAGATTCTTAGGATTGTTCCTCCTTGCCACGTTCTCTAATGATTCGAGTTTGTCCTGTTGGTATTTCTCTCTTTTTTATCCCCTTAGCTCTTCCCTATCAGTTGTAGCAGATTCTTTCAATTTTGCAACAGTTTTCCTACGGGCCTGAGTATTTTGAGCCAGGTAGTCAAGTTTTTCCACCAGACGTTTACACATACCCTGAATCTCCTTGTGGTTTGTTGCAGAAATGGAAAACCCACTTTTAACCTCTGCCGCCAGGGACACCGGCATTCGTTCAATATGATTCTCCCCTTGGGAGTGCTGCCCTGGTCTACCAGCCTCCTTGGAGATACCTTGCGCTGCTTCCCTTATTATGGATCCATTGTCTCCACTGCCCCCCCCCCCCCCCACCTTGCCTCCCACTTCTTCAGGTGTTCCTTCTAGTACCCACCCCCATTTCCTTCCATCTCGGCCCAAACTGATATCTGATGTTTTGCTCAGTCCCATGCATCCTCAGGCTTTCAGCTGTTGTGCGCTGGATGTCACCTTCCCTCTCTATTTGCTGGGGACACTATAGTGTCAGCCTTGGTATTGGTGTTGGTCCCCTCCTGTCCCTCCAATCTTCCCTCATTAGCAGATGCCGGCAAACTTTTAGAACAGGATCTCAGCAAGGGGGTTACTCTCAACAACCTTTATTTTTACGAGCCTCCCCTGCTGGTATGAGTGGGGGTTATTATTGCTTTCCCAACTGGGTTAGACACAAGCTGGGGATTATACATCCTTACAGGCTGCCCTACCTACTTGCTCCCTCTTGTGGGGACCTAACATGAATTTTTGATACACTCCTTAAGGAGTACCTGTTACCTTCCCGTGGAGTGCTCCTCCCTTCTGGGTAGTCGCCCTCCTTCCTACCTTGCTCTGAGCATTCCTCTGCTTTATGTGGGTTTCCTCTGATCACTCTCCACATGCCTGATGGTGTCTCCGATGTCCTGGTAGTCCGGTACCTGTAATCTGCTGCGTCCCTGAGCTCCACACAGCATGCAGCACTCCTGTGCTGCTGCTTCCACCTTTCCCCGGGAGGGAAATGCTTGCAGCAGCCTGGCGGCCCTTCCACACTTCCTGCACGGCAGGCTTAGCCAGCGCTACCCGTCGGCCTCTCCTGACTCCAAGGCCCTCGCCGTGTTTGCCAAGTGTAGGGGTTAGCAGGCGACGGAGATCTCGCCCACTTCCTCACAGTGCTACTGTATCGTAACAGGTGGGTCCGCTAGGTTGCAGTCTGCCTAATTCCTCTTCTGTGCTCCCATAACGCCACACTCATGCATCCGGCTCTCTAGCTGACCACCATCTTCTACTCTGCCTTTGTGAATTTGCTGCCCACACATCACTTTTTTGTGTACTTCAGAGTGATGGGTATGCCCAGATGTGGGTCCCGTAATCACTGTGCAACTGGAACTAAACTACACCCTATTAAAGAGCCCCAACCGTATGTTCCAGTTTAGGGAGGACCTGGCAGACATCTCCACATAAAAACGATGTGAGAGACTGAGGCTGAGATCGTCACCAGAAGGTTAGTGAATAGAATTTGTATAACATGAAGAGTATTATTTTAAGAGCCTCAAATGCAGTTTGTGAACAGTCCCCATCGTTCCCAAGACTGACTGAAAAGGGCAGTTATCAGGTCTTGCCTAAATGTTTAGGTAGTCTTTCTGTAGTCCTTGGGGTAGATTTAGTTTGTCAATGTTTTTGGGACCAGGGACCTGCAACCTTGCCTTTTTTTTTAATAATAATTTTGCAGTATGTCATTAACCTTATGCCAGAACAACACATTCCGTTGTAACCCATGCTGTTACAACGCGACCGTTACAACACAAATGCTTTTACCACGCATAACCTTTACCACGCATATTTGAACAACAATTATGCCTTAACCACACATGCCTTTACAGCGGATTTCGTTGTAAAAGCATGAATGTAAAAGGCATATGCATGGTAAAGGTTTTCCCTGATCCCATCCCTGAGCCCTAAATCCGTCCCCTGGAGCAGCCCTCCTCTGCCCCCAAACTCCCCCCCCAAAAAAAACCCAGCCCTGAACCCTAAAACTGGACTCCAGCACAACCTGCCCTAGCCTCCAGTCCTTTTAAAAAATACCCCGCCCCAGCCTTGAGCCTTAAAACTTGACTCTGGCGCAACCCCCCGGCCCTCAGCACTCGAAACAAAACCAGGCCACAGCCCTGGGCCCTAAAACTGGACCTCTATCACAACCCCCCTCGCCCCCGGCTCCCTGCCCTTACAAAAATACCCGGCCCCAGCCCTGAGCCATAAAACTTGACCCCGACACAATCCCCTCCCCCTCCCCCAGCCCTTTAAAAAAGAAAAACAGGCCCCAGCCCTTAACCGGCCCCTGGCGCAACCTCCCCCCTTGCACCCTGCCCTAAAGAAAGAATCAACCCCGTCCCAGAGCCCTAAACCCGGTCCCACATTGGCACCATCCCTGAAAACTCCCCAGCCCTCCTGTGCAATCCGCCTTGCCTCCATGGGGAAGTGCCTTTTCTTCGAGGCAGATGCGCAGGTTGTTTTTTTCCCATTAAGTGGGAGCCAGGTCTCTTCTTCTCCAATGACGCCGATAGCCTGTACCACGCCGGTTCCCTTATTACCATTGCCTCGCACATACCTTTACCATTCATATCTGTACAATGTGATTCGTTGTAAAGGCATGCGTGTGAAGGCATATGCATTGTAAAAAAATGCGTGGCAAAGGCAATGCATGGTAACGGTACACACATTGTAACGCGCGCGTGGTAAAGGCTATGCGTGGTAGCAGCCGTATTGCATTGGCTTCATCCCACCTTAGTCTGTTATGTTGGTAGAAAACGAAGTGACAAGTAAAACTTGAGCCCCTGGGTTCATAGGTTTGTTTAATAGTATGGGAAACTTTTCTAGTGTTGGGGGTTAAGGAAACGCATTTGGCCTGCAGTGCCATTGGCTTTTGTTTTTGGAGCCATTAAACAATCATTCCTTGCTTTCTCATCTTGTCTTGGATGTGGCCTAAGGAGTGTCAGAGTTCCTTTGCCAAGATGGAGTAGTATGCCCATCAATAAAATATATGTGAGCATAATGCTTGAAAAAGTTGCTTAAACATTTCTGCATGTGCACGCTAATATATACTGAAAAGGTGATTGTCGATCTATGGGAGACCGTGTAGAGCACCATGGAGGCTGTTGACAAGAATGGTCCCATTTTTAGGCTTCGCCTGCACAGCGCTTGCGCTATGCTTGAGAAATCTATTGTTTTTAATATAAACTTAAAAGGGACTGACATTCCGCCTCCTATCTTTCCTGGCTTCTCATTGGTTCCTGTGCGTACCACTTACCTTTCCTTCATTTCTATTGGCTGTAGCATATTTTCCTGCATTTACCAATGCTTGCTACTCGTCTGCTTCTCTTATCAGTTTCCCCTAGCCAAAATCCTGTTAACATCCGCTTTGGTGGAACTATATTTTCACAAAGTTTTGCCTTTTACTCTTGCAGCATATTTATATAAGAATTTATCACCCGTAGAGATTAAGTGATTTGCATATAATCACAGGATGTTGCGCAGCACTGCCGAGACTCGTACTGGGATCCCCAGCTCTCAAGTCAGCAGTTCTGGCCACTGCGCCTCATCCTCTCCACTCCCGTGTTATCTGTCAGGGAGCTCTTGCCTTCTCCCGGAGGAAGATTGATGAAAACAGCTCTTTATTCATTACATAGGCAAAACCAGTGCATTACCAATGCTTGTTATTTGCTCTGTATGTCGAAAAGATTTATGATGTGACACTGAATCCCAGCAGTCTAGGAGTACAGTCCGTGCACGACCCCTCTATCACAGTTTTAGCACCTTCTCAGGTTTCTGTGGGCTTGCTAACAAAAAATGGACACATGGACATTATTTATTTTTTTACCACTAAACTGTCTCCTGGCCGGCGTAGGCCCTGTACTCCCGCGGCAGTAAAGGAGGAATCAAACCCCACAAATGTGTCCGCATGGGTTTGGCGGTGAAGTGCTCATAATAACTGGCATCAGAACCATCTCAAGCCCATGCATTGCCAGGATGATGTCTATCTGCTGTCACCGATCTGTGGCTTATGCCATCACTGTGCCTAATTCCCACGCACCCCAACAATGCTGGTTCCTTATGTACCTGCGCTCCTGTGCCTGCCCGGTTGCTGCCACAGCCACCCTGCCCAGTTCTGTTTGCCCCAGCTGCTTATGTCTGGCAAACTGCAACAGCAGTCAGCCACCTGAAACTAGGGTTGCCACCTTTCCCAGAGAAAAAAACCTGAATAGAACTTTACATAAGATCATCTGTATTCATTTTTAACAGGTCTTTCTGTCTTTATTTACTTTAATTATCAATCGGGTCATTAGGACAGCTGTAGAATACATTTTAAAGTATTTCTTTCCAACATTTACTGTTTAAAGGTATATACTGATAAGGGGAAAAATACAAGCTTTAGGTGTTTTTTTCTCATTGTTGTAATGGTCGGGACAATAAAATACCGGTAATGCCGGTATAAGACCGACACTCATCTCCGGGTGAGTGAACGTTTCAGTTTCATAGGCCTCCAAAGTCCGATACATGGAGCTGAAGTCCTCCTCTACTCTATTAAGGCTGTGCAAGCTCTCAGGCGGCCATCTTGGAGTCAGACACACAACTACAATTCCAGCATCGTGATAACTGCCTCAGAGGATCTCAAGGAAATAAGTTACTGGGCCTCAAATTCTAATGATTAGGGTTGTTTAGCTGTGGTGTCCTGGAGCCTACTGTTGGAACTGAATAAAAAAAAAGTACAACCCTTTAACACTTGACTCTGTGCAGTGAGACAGAGCAGTCCTAGTGTGACAAGGTTAAACATTCAGAAATCAGAAGCACGCACGATTAACAGTTAATAGATTAATGTCCAGTCAATGCTTTTACTTTAAAAATGAAAAAGTAGGTTAATTCACACACAGATTAATACCACTTACAAAATTAGAAATGTATACAATGAAAAACAGACCTCTCTATTCCCTCCTGAACTAGACATCTGTGTAAAAAAAGATTAAGCAGTGCCAAGCTTTTCCTGTGGAATTTTTCACATGGTAGTCAATGCAAAATGTATATATATGTCAAAGTATTTATCACTGTGTTCTTGAGTTATGAGGGAGTAATGTTTAGCAAAAGTATACAAGGATGGTCAAGGGTTCGCCCAACAGATATCAACCACCAGAACACCTCCAGTGCGAGCCATGGAAGCAGACATTTACCTGATGGACCAGGCACGAATGTTAGCTGCAGGGTTTAACTTGGTCAAGGCATAGCAACCATAATTCTAAAGGAAGGAGAAGGCACTTGCAAGAAGGAAATCTTTCTGAGCTCCACTTAAAGCACTAGAATCACGAAAAAAGATGCCAGCAAAGGTTTTTTAAGATACACAACCATGTCAGCCGAATGTATTTTTATTGCGAAAATGCAAACCAGATTTGGGCAAATTTAGAAGATTAGCCAGTTTATTCTCTTTGGTGTACCTGCATCTCCAAGCACCAGATGCTCAATATCATGCACTTAACAAAAGGGTGCATGTCCTTGTTCAGAATGCTCATACAGTTTTGGGAGAGGGTCAGATGATTTAATTACATGCACTCAAGACCCAGGCGGGGACACAAAACAATTGAGGACTGTGCCCATATATCCTGGCCAGAAATCCTGTAGATCTCCGGGCAATCTGAATCAGTCTCATTTTGCGCTGTTTCGATTTGAAGGTTGTCTTCGCAATAGGTTTCATCCATGGAAAGGCCTGCAACTGTTTCCCTGACCAGTTTATCCTTTCGACTTCTCCTTTCAGGTTGACTTCTGGGAGTCTGTATGTGAGATTTCTGCATTTTACATTCTTTGTTGAAACCAACAAGCCGGTTTACCCCAGGAGCTGAAGATGTATGAAGGCACCTCATTTTTAAGATCCATTTGAGACCTTTTTGCAGACACCTTCTTAGCTCTTCCTCCTTAGTGTTTTGCGGACTTGGTATATGAACCACTGTGATGATGATGATGAGCCACAAAACTGTTGATCGCGTTATTGTTATGTTGTCTGTCTGATTTAACATTCACTCTGACCTGAGGGATGGAAGAAAAATTACAGAGCAAGGTGGACTGCTATGGGCTTTAAAGTGTTTAAGAGGTAAGACTGTTCCCTTATACTATCTGATAATCTATGTGGGATCCCAACCCTTGCATCCCATGAGTCCTAGACATTGAACTGTGTTGAAAAAGAACTCCTGGTATCATGTTGGTTCTCTTCAAAATGAGGTAAAAGATTGTTTCGCAACCTGGGAAAGGGTTATTTTTTGCCCCAGGTTTCCAACTTCTATCTTCATGTATGTTTATAATGTTCCCTTTTACCTTGTTCCTAGCTGCTCAGTCAGTGTGAGTGTTCTGTGTGGAATGTTGGTGTGATGGACATGAGTGGAATGCTTGGGTGCCTGGTGTGAGTGTTGACAGTTGGAAGATGGGCTGAGCAGCTAGCAGGCTGCTCCTGGTGGGGCTGTTACCACAGCTCTTATGGACTCAATAAAAATCCTTCAAAGACGCTGCTTGGCTACGTCTACTATGTCACCTCTACGCATGGGACAATACCACTACATTTTGGCGACGATTTGGTGACTTATTCACATACTACAATTAGCCTTAAGGAAGTTAAAGATGACATGCCATGTATGTCTTCAGGTTGGATGGAACCTACAGAAACTAGAAACGCAAAGAGCACATGGGACCGGTTGTGGATCACAAAGGAACACACAGACAGCGCAAGTACATTTCCAGGAGGAAATGGTCAAAAGAGACAACAGAAGAACTGTGGACACATAGCTAAGGATTCAAAAGAAACAAATGATACGGAGCCTCAAGAAACAAGAGAAACTGGAGCAGCACGCCTCGCAGCCCCACCAGTGTCCATTACACCAGACAGCCCCAGCCCAGGCGTGCTGCATTCACCAACTTCACGTTTTATGGACTTTAAGGTAACAACTATTGTGTGCTAATTCAGGCTCAACAAAATACAGATTGCCACGCGTATTGCCCGTTGAGAGTTCCTGTTTTAATGCTGCGCAAAGTGTCTTTTTCATGGACATCTTAATTTGATGGCAGGTCATACCTCTCTTGTGTACACTCACGGGAACATGTTGAGGAGCCTCTCAGAAAATTTTGATTCACGTCTGCTCTATGACGCTTGTCGAGCAGCGTGGTGAGGGTATTGGATTGTACTTTTTATACTAGAGGAGCTACATCTGTGCGGAATGGTGTGACTTTTGGTTTTGTTTCAGCCCTGGTACTGGCGTGAGGAGCGGAACATTCAGTTCTCGGTTGTTTTTTTTCCTCACATATCTTCCATTGATCCTGGCTGGTAAACCGTCACTGCCCACTTTAAAAATCTTGGCACGAGCCTTTCGATGCGCATGCAGCTTACCTAGAACTTGGAGTTGCGTGCTGCAGCTGAGGCATCTTCTGTGACGACGCACTGTTCAGGCAGTTACCAAGCTGAAGTCAGACGTTTTTTTAAAGCAGAGACGCGCCGGGAGCCTCTCGGCGTGCGTCATTTCTGCGTACCGCCATCTTGGGGGTGGCAGTTACTCTCTTCAGGTATGGCAGTCACCCTGCGCACGTCTCCACTGCGGCCCGCTATCTTTGGTTTCAAGTGTGCAGATCTTTACATCTCTACATTATAAACGCATTTGATTCCGCATTCAGCCGGTGGTTCGAGGCTGTGCTTTGAGTTGTTGGCCAAGTTGAGGTGCGATTCAGCGTGCAGACTGCACGGCACACCTATGGTGACCGTTGAAGTCTTCGACAACCGGCATGTTGGGTTGGTACAAGGCAAGTGACTCTGTCAGTTCTTCATATGATTTAAGAATGGCGTGTCTCTCCCTGAACGGTGACATGCACACCACTGGTGGGCCATATGTGACTTGTTACACAGCTATGTGGTGATATGCTCATCTCCTTACGGGTCATACTTACTGTGGATCTGCCTACCAGGTGTTACTGTCATGTTTCTCTTAACGCACACCTTAATTTATGTTAGCTTTCCAAGTTGAAGGGGGCACTTCAGTGACATATGTTTTTCATGTTTAGCATCAAGTCTTTATGAGCCAGTTCTTTACTGAACCTAGTAGTACACTTGCTGCTCACTTTTGGATGCTCATTACATTGGGAGAAGCTCTTGCACATGAATACATTTTTTAATGGTTACGCTACTGTAACAGCACTCGGGTGAGTGGTCGCTCACCAGCGAAGGGCTTCGCTTTTTCATTTCTTTGTTTGTTACATTGCCATGTTATGTTTTTTTGTTAACATGCCATTACATTTGAGATTGCTGTATTGTTTATATTTCACCATCTGCTGCATGCTGTTTATGTAGTGTTTTGGCACTAAGTTGGGATTGGGTCTTAGTCCCATTTCCACTCTTTAGTCACACGACTTTAACTGGAGGGTTGGTTTAAGGGGTGTCTCTCCCTTTTTCTCAGTTTATGGGTGTCAGTCCCATTTTGCACTATGTTGGCATGTTCAATTTGTGTGTTAGTCACCATGTGTTTCACGTTTGTCATGTAGTGTGTAAGTCACCTTGTGCTTCACGTTGGACACATTATGGGTGTAAGTCACCCTGTGTTTCACATGTACGTATTGTGTGTAAGTCACCTTGTGCTGCACTTTGGTCTTGTTGTGTGGTCGTCTTGTGCTGCACTTGTCCTTATGGGTGTTAGTCCCATACAACGCATGTTGTTTGTCATATTCTAAATGTGTTTTACCCTTACATGAGGGAGGTTTTATAGGTCATTCTACCCTGTCTAGAGGGATGACTTAATGGGTTTCAGTCCCATTTACACAGCTTACGTTATGGGTCCCTGTCCCATTTTCGCAAGTGTCCCTTACATGAGGGGTGGTGTGTTGGGTTATAGTCCCTTCCCCACAGTTACTATTGTCTGGTTCCTTACATGAGGAGTACTTTCTTGGGTGCAGTTCACCCATAGTGTTAGAGTTCTGGGGTGCGTTATTCCATTTACTCTTTTCACATGTGTTCACATGTCTTTTCATGTGGTGTCTCACTTTGTGTCTGTGAGTTGTACGTGCTCAACTTTACTTTTTGTTTCAATATTAAAGGAGGAGGATGCTGATAGTTCGTTTGTATCTTTTCATTCTTCTTTCCTCCTTTGTTTGGTCTGTGTTCCCTCACGTGATTTGGTTTTACCATTCATCTCAGGGTTAAGGACTATTGTCTTTCTACCTGTGGTGAATCCTCATTTGCTTCCCATTACAGCGGAACGACTGGTGCAGCGTACCTTGGCAAAGTATGACCTGACCAAAATGGGAGATTTATATCCGGACGGACATATTTTCTCCACGTCTGAAGACGCACGCTTTAGCGCAGCGGACTTTATGGATAAATTCATATTGTGCCGCGTCTTCTCCGCACTACGCTCCATTTACCCAACATTCCCATTAGAACCGGTCTCGTTCCTTCCTTTAACGATCCTCATAGAGAAGGAGGATAACGCGCATCTGATATCTAAGCTCTACAGGGCTGCTTCCGCTTTGAAACCGGTACACGATAGTAAAATTCGCACAGACTGGGAACAGGACCTGGGTATTACTATCACAGATGAACAGTGGGCCCACTGCTGCTCGGTCACAAAAGACGTGTCTCTAAACAGCAGACACAAGCTTCTCCATTTCAAATTCTTGCGTCGCATCTATTTTACTCCGGCGCTTGCACACAAAATAGATCCCACTAAGCCTCACACATGTCGTAAATGTTCCGCACCTTATGCTGATTTCGCACACCTCACTTGGACATGCCCGAATTTGCACGAATTCTGGGAACGAGTTCACCACACGCTTGGTTTGATATTGCATATTCCACTGACCCCGATTCCAGATGTAGCACTTCTCGGATACACTGTCACGTTCCCTAAGAAACTGCGCAGGTTAGCCTCTCTATGTCTCCTATTAGCGAAGCGTGAGGTGGCATTACACTGGGGTCGGCCCACAGCCCCTAAAGTTCAGGGATGGTTTCGCAGTATCGCATATTGTAATGTGAATAGTGAGCTTTATGCTGCTACGATGCCCAGTACGTCCCGCCCAAGGGATGTCTGGGGGCCATACAGGGAATATGTAGAGACGCTCAGGCAAGACAATGATTCACAGATGGAGCAGGGAATAGTCCCAGCGGGAGTGGGGTGACCCGGCCTACGTTATTAGGTTCAAGTTTGAACACACGCAGCAGCAATTTTGCCACATTAAGAGGTCTGGGTGGTAGGTGGCAGGAGTTATGATTGTCGGGAGTGAATTATTATTAATGTTTGCATTATGAGTGGGGTCGGGCCGCGGACCCTATTGTGATCTGTTTTTTCTTAATATCACTGGTCTTATTAGTTGGTGCTATGTAAACATATTATTAACATTGTGGATGATGACTCCGTGAAGCTGTAACGGTCTTAATTCTGGAACATTGTATGTACAAGCTTATTTGACTCACTGTCTTGTTAAAATTGCGAAAATAAAGTTTTTAAAAAAAGGACTATTGTCTTCATTTGTACATTGTTGTGTATAGTTGTTTTCATTTTTAGTATGGTTTTATTAGTTTTCAATTTAAAAGGGAGAAGATAATGTAGTATCTTCATGTTATGTTTATAATGTTCCCTTTTACCTTGTTCCTAGCTGCTCAGTCTGTGTGAGTGTTCTGTGTGGAATGTTGGTGTGATGGACATGAGTGGAATACTTGGGTGCCTGGTGTGAGTGTTGACAGTTGGAAGATGGGCTGAGGAGCTAGCAGGCTGCTCCTGGTGGGGCTGTTACCACAGATCTTATGGACTCCATAAATATGCTTCAGAGGCACTACTTGGCTACGTCTACTATGTCACCTCTACGCATGGGACAATACCACTACAAATTGCCCTCCTGCAGAGTCTGGCATTTGGCACTATAAAGGTGCATGACACCATGACGGCTAATAGGAAAGAAGTGTGCCTAATGAGAGATGAATCACTGTCCTGTGCTGATGACATCTGGGCCAGTGGATGATAGTCAGTCCCCGATGGATACGTACTTGCAAACCTTGCAGCAGGAAGCACATCCCAGCACTGGATTGATTTGACTGATGTCAACGTCAATTTGTTGTTTTTTACCTGCAGCCATGGATTGCAAAGGATATCTGTTGTATTTTGCAGCCTTGATCAACCACTCAAGATATGGACAGATACAAATCCACGATAGACAAGTTGCAGTTACTATAAAAGTTGAGGAATGCCCTCTGAGTTGACTTCTGGCTGAGCCACAACACTTTGAATTGGAGAGGGCGATTCCCCACTTTGGAGCCAAGACATTTTCTGTGCTTTCGAATCCCTGGAAAATAAATATGCATACTGCAGATCGATGGCGACTATACAATTCTCCTGATGAAGCTGCAGGAAAATTTGTCATAGTGCCAGCATCCTGAATTTTACTTCTGATCAGTGCAGACAGTATGTGAGGTCAGGCACCATTTTTAGTACCTTTCTCTAACAGTGGCCTACATCTGACCAGAGCCTGTCACATGTCATTTATTCTCTTCACACTGGAGCCCTTATGTCTCTTCTTCCTTCTAAGCAGCAAACTTCCTCGGAAAACTTTCCCAATCATATGCATCTAGATCCTTGGGAAATAGTCTGTGTAAAATATTCTGTTGTACTGGTAGGAAATTATTACCTCCCGAGCATATATCTTGACCTCGTTCTGGTCAGATTCTTCCAACATTCCCATGCCTTTTTCCTATCTCAGCCTTTGTTTATCTAAGTTATAAGGGTAATTAGTAATTAGCATCCTTTATATGAGTAGGAGAGCGTTTTCATCAATGGTCCTGAGAGGAGATGGCCCTCATTTGGTGAACACTCCTGGAACTCCCTAGAAATATATAAATGTTTTCTAAGGGCAAGGCAAACATAACTTGTGCCCCACTCTGATGTTCAAACGTTTTCATGGCAGTGGGTCCCTATCAATCTCCCAGTTTAGGCAGTCCAAGACAGGCGCCTCAATCCTTCCAAGTACTTTAAAGTCACCCATGCACTGAGGGTACTCACTGGTCGCCTTTCTATGCTAAGGAGGCGGCCATTAGCTATGATTTAATTACATTCAGAGTGAGACTGGAAAGTTTAGTAGGCATATTTCCATGATAAAGTGTGGGTAGATAGCCTTTGTCAACCAAAATATACTTGATAATTTTCAATGAAGGTCCATTTTGAGAAATGAATGACCAATCGTGACCAACTGGGACACAGAATAGTATTTGAGTATATGAGGAAGGGAAATTCCACCCTCAGATACAGTCGTATTAATGTGTCTAAGTATATCCTGGACACACCCTCATCCTAGAGCATAGATCTCAGGAGCAACAAACTTCTTGGACAAGTCTTCCAGTTTCTAAAAAGGTGTGTTCCGCATTATGTAGGACATTTAGTCAGTGTGATGAGTTTGAACAGTGCCACCCTTCCATGTTAGGAGCGTGCAACTTTCCTCCAGTGCATTGTGACCTCCCTAAAGTGATTCAATAGCGTGGCTAGATTACTATCATAAACATCGTCTTAATATTGTGTAATTATCACTCCTAAGTATTTAAATCCCCTCATCAACAGGGGAGAGGATGTGGCCTAACTAAAGCGGTCGACCTCGACCCTGGGGAACAGGGTTCGAGTTTCGGCAGGGACGCTCAACATCCTGTGATTCTGGGAAAATCACTTAAGCTCCCCGTGCCTAACAAAAAAATTGAATGTGTCCTTGTGTAATGTAACTGGTGCTCATGTGAAACACTCTGATACTTGATATCTTCGGGTCGAGTTCGCGCTATATAAAACTCTTTAAAAAAAAAAAAAAAGTAAGAAAGAAAAGGATAGCTCTAGTCAAATAACAATCGCTCAACACACCAAACGCTACGGAACTAAGCGAGTCGGCTACCCCTAACTGCGATGAGCTTGCCAATTTCTTCCTAGAAAAGACAAAAGCCATTGAATACGACATACAATCTAAGAATGCCCTTCCACAAGTTACCGTTCATGAGTCTACATTTTACTCACAGATTAAGGACCAATTTAGTATTCCGATGGAAACTCCAAAAAACAATGCCTCTTGGCACACCTTCACGCCCATCACTGAAAACGAAATCTATAACACTCTTCTAGCGATTAACCCCTCCAATCACTTCTCTGATCCTTTACCGCCTTCATTATTCAAAATGATAAAAACTTCTATACTACCCTCATGGTCAAAGAATCCAATGGCTCACTGTGCCACTGGATTCAAGCTAGCCTGGATGATGAGGAGTGTTACTCCGAAACCGGTTCCAGGATGCTTGTTTCCGGTCCAGGGAAGACCTGGCTTGGCAGTTCGGTCTGGACT
The DNA here is from genome assembly GCA_963921515.1 of Calotriton arnoldi. Taxonomy (NCBI): domain Eukaryota; kingdom Metazoa; phylum Chordata; class Amphibia; order Caudata; family Salamandridae; genus Calotriton; species Calotriton arnoldi. The sequence continues at coordinate 798,498 of CAWUFW010003805.1, read as the reverse complement.
GTTCCCATGAGGCACAGGGTCAAGACTGATTTGCATATGGCTGGGTCCGAACTGGGGTGGCGAAGTGAGCTAAAGAATGATGATGGATTCAACCCAGATCTGTGACTGGGGGTGAGTGTCTGAAAAGCTTCAGCGCTCCGTCCATTATCTCCTTGTGTTTGCATTGTTCGCCCTAAGTTGGCAGGGTATGCCCAGACGTGGGTCCCTTGCTCACTTTGTCACTGGATTCAAGCTAGCAAGGCTGATGAGGAGTGTTACTCCAAAACTGGTCCCAGGATGCTTGTTTCCGGTCCAGGGAAGACCTGGCTTGGCAGTTCGGTCTGGACTGTTCCCATGAGGCACAGAGTCAAGACTGATTTGCGTATGGCTGGTTCTGAACTGGGGTGGCGAAGTGAACTCGAATTGATGATTGATTCAACCCAGATCTGTGGCTCGGGGTGAGTGTCTGAAAAGTTTCAGCGCTCCGTCCATCATCTCCTTGTGTTTGCATTGTTCGCCCTAAGTTGGCAGGGTATGCCCAGACGTGGGTCCCTTGCTCACTTTGCCACTGGATTCAAGCTAGCCTGGCTGATGAGGAGTGTTACTCCGAAACCAGTTCCAGGATGCTTGTTTCCGGTCCAGGGAAGACCTGGCTTGGCAGTTCGGTCTGGACTGTTCCCATGAGGCACAGGGTCAAGACTGATTTGCATATGGCTGGGTCTGAACTGGGGTGGCGAAGTGAGCTAAAGAATGATGATGGATTCAACCCAGATCTGTGACTGGGGGTGAGTGTCTGAAAAGCTTCAGCGCTCCGTCCATCATCTCCTTATGTTTGCATTGTTCGCCCTAAGTTGGCAGGGTATGCCCAGACGTGGGTCCCTTGCTCACTTTGCCACTGGATTCAAGCTAGCAAGGCTGATGAGGAGTGTTACTCTGAAACCGGTCCGAGGATGCTTGTTTCCGGTCCAGGGAAGACCTGGCTTGGCAGTTCGGTCTGGACTGTTCCCATGAGGCACAGGGTCAAGATTGATTTGCATATGGCTGGGTCTGAACTGGGGTGGCGAAGTGAGCTAAAGAATGATGATGGATTTAACCCACATCTGTGACTGGGGGTGAGTGTCTGAAAAGTTTCAGCGCTCCGTCCATCATCTCCTTGTGTTTGCAAAGATTGTAAACGCCTCTCTTAGGCAAGGCACCATACCTGACTGTCTTAAAGTAGGACAGGTAACACCCATACTAAAGAAAGTCAACTCCCTCTCCTCAGATCTCAACAACTAACGCCCTATATCCAACATCCCCACTCTGGCGAAACTACTGGAAAAATGTGTACAAATTCAATTATGCAACCACATCGAGAACTACAACCTCCTAGACAAACACCAATCCGGCTTCCGTCAAGGTCACAGCGATACCAAAGGGGATGATGGACGGAGCGCTAGAGCAAATCAAACACTAACCCCCAGTCAACTGATCTGGGTTTAATCCATCATCATTCTTTAGCTCACTCCACCACCCCAGTTCAGACATGGCCATATGCAAATCAGTCTGACCCTGTGCCTCATGGGAACAGTCCAGCCCGAACTGCCAAGCCATATCTTCCCTGGTCCGGAAACAAGCATCCTGGGACCGGTTTCGGGTTCAAAACCCTCATCAGCCAGGCTAACTTGAATCCAGTGGCAAAGTGAGCAAGGGACCCACGTCTGGGCATACCCTGCCAACTTAGGGCGAACAAAGCGATACCAAAGGGGATGATGGACGGAGCGCTAGAGCAAATCAAACACTCACCCCCAGTCAACTGATCTGGGTTTAATCCATCATCATTCTTTAGCTCACTCCACCACCCCAGTTCAGACATGGCCATATGCAAATCAGTCTGACCCTGTGCCTCGTGGGAACAGTCCAGCCCGAACTGCCAAGCCATGTCTTCCCTGGACCGGAAACAAGCATCCTGGGACCGGTTTCGGGTTCAAAACCCTCATCAGCCAGGCTAACTTGAATCCAGTGGCAAAGTGAGCAAGGGACCCACGTCTGGGCATACCCTGCCAACTTAGGGCAAACAAAGCGATACCAAAGGGGATGATGGACGGAGCGCTAGAGCAAATCAAACACTCACCCCCAGTCAACTGATCTGGGTTTAATCCATCATCATTCTTTAGCTCACTCCACCACCCCAGTTCAGACATGGCCATATGCAAATCAGTCTGACCCTGTGCCTCATGGGAACAGTCCAGCCCGAACTGCCAAGCCATGTCTTCCCTGGACCGGAAACGAGCATCCTGGGACCGGTTTCGGGTTCAAAACCCTCATCAGCCAGGCTAACTTGAATCCAGTGGCAAAGTGAGCAAGGGACCCACGTCTGGGCATACCCTGCCAACTTAGGGCGAACAAAGCGATACCAAAGGGGATGATGGATGAAGCGCTAGAGCAAATCAAACACTCACCCCCAGTCAACTGATCTGGGTTTAATCCATCATCATTCTTTAGCTCACTCCACCACCCCAGTTCAGACATGGCCATATGCAAATCAGTCTGACCCTGTGCCTCATGGGAACAGTCCAGCCCGAACTGCCAAGCCATGTCTTCCCTGGACCGGAAACAAGCATCCTGGGACCGGTTTCGGGTTCAAAACCCTCATCAGCCAGGCTAACTTGAATCCAGTGGCAAAGTGAGCAAGGGACCCACGTCTGGGCATACCCTGCCAACTTAGGGCGAACAAAGCGATACCAAAGGGGATGATGGACGGAGCGCTAGAGCAAATCAAACACTCACCCCCAGTCAACTGATCTGGGTTTAATCCATCATCATTCTTTAGCTCACTCCACCAGCCCAGTTCAGACATGGCCATATGCAAATCAGTCTGACCCTGTGCCTCATGGGAACAGTCCAGCCCGAACTGCCAAGCCATGTCTTCCCTGGACCGGAAACAAGCATCCTGGGACCGGTTTCGGGTTCAAAACCCTCATCAGCCAGGCTAACTTGAAACCAGTGGCAAAGTGAGCAAGGGACCCACGTCTGGGCATACCCTGCCAACTTAGGGCGAACAAAGCGATACCAAAGGGGATGATGGACGGAGCGCTAGAGCAAATCAAACACTCACCCCAAGTCAACTGATCTGGGTTTAATCCATCATCATTCTTTAGCTCACTCTACCACCCCAGTTCAGACATGGCCATATGCAAATCAGTCTGACCCTGTGCCTCATGGGAACAGTCCAGCCCGAACTGCCAAGCCATGTCTTCCCTGGACCGGAAACAAGCATCCTGGGACCGGTTTCGGGTTCAAAACCCTCATCAGCCAGGCTAACTTGAATCCAGTGGCAAAGTGAGCAAGGGACCCACGTCTGGGCATACCCTGCCAACTTAGGGCGAACAAAGCGATACCAAAGGGGATGATGGACGGAGCGCTAGAGCAAATCAAACACTCACCCCCAGTCAACTGATCTGGGTTTAATCCATCATCATTCTTTAGCTCACTCCACCACCCCAGTTCAGACATGGCCATATGGAAATCAGTCTGACCCTGTGCCTCATGGGAACAGTCCAGCCCGAACTGCCAAGCCATGTCTTCCCTGGACCGGAAACAAGCATCCTGGGACCGGTTTCGGGTTCAAAACCCTCATCAGCCAGGCTAACTTGAATCCAGTGGCAAAGTGAGCAAGGGACCCACGTCTGGGCATACCCTGCCAACTTAGGGCGAACAAAGCGATACCAAAGGGGATGATGGACGGAGCGCTAGAGCAAATCAAACACTCACCCTGTCCATCAATTGTTGTTTTTGCATTTGTCACCCTGAGTGGGACGGGTATGCCCAGACGTGGGTCCCGTGCTCTCCATGCCACTGGAGTCAAGCTATCCTGGCTGATGAGGGCTGAAAGCCCGAAACCGGTCCTAGGATGCATGTTTCCAGTCTAGGGAGGACCTGGCCTGGCAGTTCGGGCTGGACTGTTCCCAATGGGCGCAGGGTCAAGACTGATTTGCATATGGCTGGGTCCAAACTGGAATGGCATGGTGAGCAAAAAAACGATGGATTTAGGCCCAGATCTCTGTACTGGGGTGAATGTATGACATTGTTCTGCATTCTGTCCATCAATTGTTGTTTTTGCATTTGTCACCCTGAGTGGGGCGGGTATGCCCAGACGTGGGTCCCGTGCTCTCCATGCCACTGGAGTCAAGCTATCCTGGCTGATGAGGGCTGAAAGCCCGAAACCGGTCCTAGGATGCATGTTTCCAGTCTAGCTAGGACCTGGCCTGGCAGTTCGGGCTGGACTGTTCCCATTGGGCGCAGGGTCAAGACTGATTTGCATATGGCTGGGTCCAAACTGGAATGGCATGGTGAGCAAAAAAACGATGGATTTAGGCCCAGATCTCTGTACTGGGGTGAATGTATGACATTGTTCTGCATTCTGTCCATCAATTGTTGTTTTTGCAAGGTCACAGCACTGAATCAGCACTCACCCACATAATGGACGACATATTAAAAATGTTCGACCATAATGAATCATGTCTTTTGATACTTCTTGATTTATCCTCCGCTTTCGACACAGTTAAGCATGACAACCTACTGTCCAAGATACCATTTACCTTGACCAAAGTTAGTTGCAATGTAAAAAAAATGTTAATGTATTTTTGTTGTTTTTAGATATGAAATATCAAAAAGACAGGTACAGTTGTGCGCAACAAGCGCCCATTTCAGCGAATACATACTACAGATATACAAGATCAGTTGCATAGGGCCAGATGTACGACCGTTTTTTGAGGTCGCAAAATGGTATTCAACCCTTTTGCGTCCGCAAAAAACGGTGGTGGTATGTATCAACGCTATTTTGCCAGTCACAGACTCGCAAAATAGCGTTTGCGACTCGCTATTAGGAAGGGGCGCGCCAAGGGCGTCCCTTCCTAATAGCGAGTCCTTTGTGAACGGGTGCTAAAATATTTTTTAAGAGCAGGCAGTGGTCCTGTCGTGTGGTTCCTATATTACCTATACAGGATCTGCTTGTTTGGATAACATAAACTGTGGGTTTGGTGGCGGACGGATACCGTGCACCCCCACCGGATACGTTAGCCTGTCTGTATTAGCTAGCTCACAGTGCCACTAGAGTCTCCTCTTATCGGGGAGAGAATAGTTTATGGCAACTTCAGAAAATGACAACCCTGATCCCCCAGGATCATGCAAACAATATACTACTTTTCGCTCAGTCACTCGTGCTCACTTCGTTTTTCTCAGAGAGATACACAGAATAAACAGTCTGGGCGTTTCAATAAGTATTTATTGAACAGTTGTTATTCTAGTGTAAAATATATGCGCTGCAACAACCATTAGACAGTAGCAGAGATATATGATTAGCAATATAATGAAAGTAAAAGGATGGAATAGCTCTACCATCTTGCAGGAATCATGAATATATACAAGTACATAATACACATGATAAAAGGTGCGTACTCCTACGAAGCCTCCCTAACTAGATGTACCTAAATGTACCTAAATGTACCTAGCATCTATGTAGGTGTTATGCCAAGAATCCCTCTAGGATCTAGTCCACCCCATTACCTGAAAGTTTAGAGAATGTGGGACCCCGTCCTGTTCTCGGGTTGGACACCCATCGAGGGATGTTAGACCACTGCTAGCTGGAGCGTCTGCATGCAGGAACCTCAGCGCCTCTGGTCAGTGTGTCAGCCGGGAAGTCACGGTCTCCTCTCTCTGTCTAAGCAAGACATGATGTATATATACCCATAGGTCTCCCCAGGGGTCCTACCTTGCTACGTTACTGTGCCGGCCTAAAGGATGACGTCAGGCCTGAACTTTAACATAGATATTATACAGGAGATGTGAGTCCTGTTGTGCTTCCAAGAAGCCTCATGCATAATGTATGAGTATTGAACCAGGGAAAAACCAGCGTTCTGAATGCAGTGTCGTATCTAGGTAAAAGGTCAGTCCCTATGAACCGTTATGTATGAAATGTAGGGAAGGATATAGGTGAAAGGTTGCAGTGTTACCTGCGCCTATATAGGGTACTTATATGGAATATAACACCCACTCCTCTTCCGACTGGACGACATATGTAAATTATAAGTGTATTACCATTCTAACTAGACATTGGTGCGCACTAAAGTAATAACATTTCTTTTGCTAAAATGTCTAAAAAAACTTTAAAAAAACCTTAAAATGTGTAACGAGAAAAATGCTTGTAAACTATAGTTCTAAAAGTGTCCGTAGTTATGGTCCGAAACACTATAAGCATTAGAAAGCCATTCATGCCCAAATAAATGAAAAGGAATGTCAATTTTGTATCTGAGTTCCAATTTGAGCTTGTTATTAAAAAGGGCGAATTTTTATCCAGCACACGACAAGCCAAAATGAGTCAATTGTTTATGTGTCCTGGCTGGTAGACGCAACATATCCGTTGCCTGCTTCCGCAGTAGACGGCCCCTGTAACACCTTGCAGAGTATGTCAATTGAGCACAGATGATCTTCCGTGCTGTCCTCAGCCGGCGCTGGGGCAGCCTGTGCGCCGTCCAAAGCCTGGGTGCCAGTGGAGGAGCCTGTGTTCATACCAACAGGTGTAGTTACAAACTGTGGTGGCTCAAGGAATGCCGCCAACAACATTGGAATGCGCTGAGGACACTGCAGAACATGGGCCGTTATCATGTACAGTAGAGCATTCACATCCTGTTGCGCACATGATGGGAGTGTCAAACAAAGGTCTAACACGCATTCTTCTCCGCAAAACAGGCATCGGAGGACAGGTAAGATGCAGTCCATCCAGACTGGTCGAAATGACAGGAACCAAGACGCACTTAGTTCTCTCAGGCGAGGCATGCCTAGGTGTTGTACCATTCAGTCACGGTATTTCCGCTCCAGAAGTGCTTTTTCCATCTCCTGTGTGACTGTGACGTCCATTGCATAGCAGAAAAATAACAATCAGGATACCTGCTATTAGAAACAGGATCAGCGGAAGTCCTCCAAAGATGCTTCCGAATACGGAGTGTATGAAGTTTGGTATAACTCCAAGTACCGTCTGAAAGGTGCTTAGAAGTCCAGAACCTATGGTCTTAAATAGATGGACAATGCCAGTCGTATCAGACATGTTAAAGATACGATTCATCATTTCTATGAAATGGAAAGGGCAGTTAGTATTAATAAGCGCCTGTATCTCAGCTGAAGACCTTGCGATCTGGAGATCAAAAGTCTCTCAGGCGGAGGTTCAGGGCACAGACTTCTGTAGAAGCATGGCTTTCATTCTGCTTAGAGTATCAAACTGTATTAAGGAAACATTCAGTGAAGGCCATAACGGCGCCTCCCTGACTGTATGGGTCGGTGGAAACAATACTTGCATACAACAAGTAACCCTGGCGCTCACAGTTACCAGATATGCGACGCCTGGGAGCATACCACAGCAGCCTTGACTGTTCAGCATCAAGTAACTCCCATTTGAAAGTAGCCTGAATGCTGGAGTAATCACTGCAGCTGGGGCACCCTTCAAATGACAGGACAGGTTTGCTACAGAACCATTACAAGCTCCGTGCAACATTATATCCTGGCATATGAGTGATCCACTTAAAGCGCTCTCACAGCTTGTACCACTGAGAAACACTTCTCGATCCCCACTCTGGCATCGAAATCTGTATGGTAATTCCCAAGTTTCCTTATTGTACTCTTTACCCATTTTTTCATATTTGCCTGCCTGCTTTTGTTCCAGGCACTATTGAAATTGAAAAGTAGTGACCGGTAGAGTTATGTGGCCATGGATTAGCCATTCTGTAGACGGCGATTCTGCCACTGTGAATGGTAATCTATCCAGTTTTTCGATACGCAGCATTGTATATTTTGCTCCCATTTGTGCCATTTCTATCTGTTTATCTGTTAGATTGTATTCAGAAAACAGAGACATACTGTTGATAAAACGCCAAGGCACATAGCCTGCATGCAAAGATTGCAGTATCCAGCTCAATAACATTATAGAACGTAACTGAGATTGCCCGTGTTGTAATATGGCCAAATCTTGTTCTAGAATGTCTATCGCAGAAGATACAATGTTGCCTAAGGAATATATCCTGGAGGTCAATGTTGTTAACCCATTGTCTACCACTGCTAGAGATTTCTCTAAGTTAATACGGTCTATTTCCCGTATTCTTTCTGCGGCCTCTTGTTGGGATATTTTCCAGTTTTCATTGTAGGCAGCATAAATGCCAGCATATATGAAGCATTTTTGGCATGGTTTCCTGGGACCTAGTAAAAAATCCCTAAGATCCATGTCTTGTGTGAGTAAGGATAAGTGTTGTTTCACCTCTGTGAGTGTTGAGGTTTCTAGCCAATTAAGGCATGACTTCCCAACACTGTATGACGTCACTACCCCTGGATGCTGTCTCTGTACATAGCGCGGATCTGGCCTATGGATTGTGAACCCTTCGGTTTTATCCATGAATCTTTCCTGACAACCATTTGTGTCTGTGGGCCAAATCAACCATTTCTTCCAATCGGGGTCTGATCTATTGTATTGTATGATGTCATCTAATGTAATCCCTGTTTGTGATGTTTCGTTTCCGTCGGTGTTCGATGGAGTCGGCACTCGAGGTGTGTTCAAGTCTTTGTTCTTGACTAGTCCAAGGCAAGACGTCTGTTGCACTGTCTTGTTCAAAAACATGATCTGCTGAGGGATGAGACATGCTCTAAACAAAGCTTCTAACTCCTGCACCTGCCATTCTCTAGTACCCCAGACTGATTTTAGGTCTATGGTGTCTTTCCATAAGTCGTAACCTTGTTCAGACAACTGGGCAATAAAGGATGCAGAGTAAATCTGTTTGGTGTTTGTTAACATATTTTTCTGTGCTGATGTTGGTGCAACCTTATAAAAATATGAGGCTGGGTCAGACATATTAAACCCTGAAAAATATGGACACTTCTGTGCAAACGTTTTTGAACTGCCTTTCGGCGGTGTTGGACAATGTTCCCACTGGTGGTATGTGAACACATTTCTAGGATTTGCAGATTTATGCAGAAAATGATGACCATAATGCTGATAACAATACATTGATTCATAGTCTGATGTGTCTTCCAATGTTTCACTATTGGAAAACGCAGCAGATTTTTCCAAATCAGACAACTTGTTATTAACAGTTTCAAAATCCCAATCATCGGAAAATGTACTTGAGGTAATGACATCACTTAACGATATTTTAAATAATGTGGAATTTTCAAAATTTCAGTCGGACCAAATATGTCGAAATCAACCTTGTCCCACACTATACCATCAGGTATAGGAACTGCTGTAATGTTCACTGATGACAAGTCTCTTTGTTCTCGATGAGATGATTGGTGTGGTTTTAAAAGTAAGTTCACCTTTTGGGCTGCAGAACTTTGTCGAATGTATTTCCCATTAATAAGCATACTAAAAACTATTACCAAGCCTACCCAGAAAAGAAAGAAAAGTATCCCGATGATTATCCATAGTTCTACCCAGGGTGACACCAGGTAAGTCTTTTTAAGAAAGTTCAGAAAGTCTTTTATTTGCTGTTTGCGTGATTTTTGGGCTGGCGTCGTTTCAGGTTCACTTGGATCCAAAGAAAACGTATCAAAGTTTATGAAGTAGCCAGAAGCAGTTCGATCAATTGTTGGAATTGCATCAGGATTTGTAGAAATCGTGGTTTGCTCTTGTCGAGGCATGTTGACGTAGACGTCTGTATTTGGTCGAATAGCGTTGTTTTGAGTTTGATTTTGAATTTTAACTTCAGGTTCAAGAGGAACGAGTTCCATAGCATTGTTGTTTAGTCCTTCATTCCGTGTTGGAGGCTCTTCGAACGTGATGAGCCTTTCCGTTTTAACTTCTTGGATTGTAGCGAGAGGAGGGCGTGTGCTACTTTGGAGTCCACGTGGCCTACTGCTTAGTATTGGCCACATAGTGTGGTTTGATTAGGTCAATTGAGACAAATCTTTTCTCCTTTTTTCCGGCAAGAGGCGGTAGAAGTACAGTTCTTGTTCCTTCAATTGCTAGGACCATTACAGGTTTTCTGTAGGATGGCCCAAATTCTTTCTTGTCCGCTATTTTCTCTCTGACCAGATCCCCGACTTTAGGGATCCAGACAGGTCTTGCCGTGACTGATTTGACTTTCCCAGTGGCGGTCTGTTTCAGGTGGACGTTACTTTGTTGTGTCCTGGATTCATTTAGATCCTGTAAAACAGCCAAACGATCATGGATGTCAAAAGGTTTTTCATCCGCCACTGCGCCTTCACAATCAAGATCAGGTACCCACATTCTTGTCCCAAATAGGACCTCATATGGAGTGACACCCCCTAGAGAACTTCTTGGCATATTGTTAAGGGCCCGCTGGACCCCCATAAAGATATTTTACCCAACTTTCACCCGTGCCTAATACTCTAGCTGTTAAAGATTGCTTTAAGTTTTGGTTTTTTCTCTCCACTACCGAATTTCCCTCAGATGGTACGGAGATGAGTACCGCAATGCTACACCCAAACTTCCCATTGCCTCCTTGTAAGCCCGAGAGCTAAACGCAGGGCCCTGGTCAGAATGTAGTGTGCCAATTGCGTATGTCCCTATGAAGACTCGCAAATCTTTTATAACAGTTCGAGAGTCAGGCGAGCGCTGGGGCCACACCCAAAGGAATCTCGAGCAGGAGTCCACTGCTACCATTATATATTTTTTAGCCCCATCTCTTTTTAAGGGGCCACAGTGGTCCAGGTAGACACACGCTAGTGGTTTGTCAGCTATTAACAATGGTGTCTGCGTAGGACGTGTTACGGTGGAACCCTTCATCTACTGACAGATGTCGCATTTCAAGATGTAGTCTTTAGTTTGCTTTGTTAAACCAGGCCACCAGTAGCGTTGTTTCAATAAGGAAACAGTCGCCGTAACTCCTGAATGAGCAGAACCTATCCCTTCGTGTGCTGCTAGTATTAACCCTAACCTACGATCCATGTTTGGTATTACTCTATCCCCCACTCCAGGAATCTGAGCAAATGGAATGTTATTGGCATCTAACTTGTAGGAGTACTTGAGTGGAAACCTTTTTGGTACTGCTCAGCTGTTTTTGCGGGTTGCATTAATAGCTACCATAATCTCACCGTCTATTCTCGTTTTAGAGCGAGTGATTGCAGCTACGGAAGCAGTGCGTACAGCCCCCTTTGCGGCTTCATCAGCCAATGAATTCCATTCAACGTGAACGCCATCACGCTGATGACTCAGTGTGTGCATCACGTGAGTCCTTGGTAGTTCGGTTTTCAACTCCACTACCTGTTCCCATAGTATTTTATGCTTAATTGTGCCACCTTTTGCAACTTTGAACCCGTTTGGAACCCAGTACTGCAAATATTCATTGTATGACTGCACACAGTAAAAGGAATCGCACACAATTAGTGTGGGGAATTTTCGATCCGTATTTACAAGTGCCAGTATCAGTGCTTTTAATTCTGCCAACTGTGCCGTGCAGTCTCCCAGAGATTGCGTTTTTGTGCAACTTGGGTGGAACTTTCCATCCCACATGCGACCTTTAACGATTGCACATGCTGCGCTATATTGTTGCTTACTTCCTATGGCCGGTTGAGCAGATCCGTCAGTATAAATGATATATTCATACTGATCCAGAGGCATTATTTCGTTTGGTAGAGGATATTCTTGTTCGTACTGCAGGAATGCTTGTGTCTTTAAATTTGGGTCGTACCTGTATTCTACATCTGTTGCAGTGAGAGAATTAGCCCATTGTATCCATCTTGGATGTAAGGCTTTAGCGTTGGGAACGCTTGCCTTTGTCGCAGACTCTAAGGCTGGAACTGGAGTAACTACTATTATTCGTTTCCCCTGAGCCAGTGCTCTTTCTCTCACTACAGCGGTCTGTACTGCTGTTAGAATCTTTTCTGAAGATGCGAAGCGCATCTCAGCATTTGTGTACAAATGTGATTTGTATGCAATTGGTACTGTCTCACCTTCATTATATGTGAGATAGGTGTACCCTGATTGACCCGCGAATATAAGGATCACCAGGTTGTGTACGTTTACGCGTGTCTGTAAGTGTTTGGAAGCTATCATGTCAGCTTGTAAGGAATGAAGTGTATCTGTGTGTTCCTGTGTCCAATTTCTGGCTGAGAAATCAGGTTTAATTTAGTCGTAGAAAGGTTTTACTCTTTCTGCGTAATCCAAAATGTATGTTCGACCACAATTTAGGAATTCCAGTATTGATTGTAAATTTTTCAATGATTTTGGAGGTTGGACCAGCGCGCATTTCTCTAAAAAATTTGGCTGCCAGGCTCTTTCCTTTACTTGAAAGTTCGTATCCTAACAACAGGACACTGAGGTGGGCAATTTTTGATTTTTTAAAGTTAAATTTGTAGCCCTCAGATGCAAATCCCAAAATTATGGTATTTACTCTGTTCAAGTGTCCCTCCAGGTTATCGTCCGTCAGATAAATATCATCCACATAGGACAATGCCTCTTCATCCAATTTTTGAAGTAACTCTGTTACCCTGGCCGAAAAAAATACCCGGGCTGTTCTTATACCCCTGGGGGAGTCGACAAAATTGACGCTGGGGCCCTAGCGCTGAGAAGGCTGTTAGATGCCTGCTTTCAGGCGCTATATTCTGCAGAAAAATCCATTTGAGATATCAAGTGTTGTTTTATATTTTTTCCGCACAATGTTATTTATTAATACGGCACTGTGTGCATTTTGGACTACAAATGTCTTAGTGCTAGTGTTTAAGTGTCTGTAATCTAAAACTAGACGATATGTATTGTCAGGTTTCATGACAGGAAACAAAGGATTGTCCATTGGTGAGGTGCAATTTTCGATCACCCCTTGGTATTCAAGTTGATCTAAGATCTCCCTGACCTGTTTTTTAGCTTCTTCCTTTATTGGATACTGCCTCTGTGCAGTTGGAGTATTTTTTATAGGAATTATGTGGTGGGTGGAATCCTCATCCCATCCAACATGGTTTTTGTATAATGCCGGAGCATGGGCTACCGCCCACTCCTGCGCATATGTGTGCTGTAAATGCCTGGGAATATCATCAGAGAATGCCGGCATAATTACCGTTTCTCCTTTAGGACCGTCCATGACGAATGCTGGTGGCCAATCTTGGTCAGCTAACAAAATGTCATAGCCAAACGTTAGGTTCTCCCAAAAGAGACCTCTCACTTTCCTACTCTTGTCCCCCTCCATCTGGAGCGTTATTTCATATACTTTATGTGGGACACTTACCCTAGTATCGGGTGTTTCTACCGTGATATAATCATTCAAGTCCGCTGTCACCAGAAATTCCTTCAGGTTCTGGCGAGCTATTGTTACTTCTGCCGCACTGTCTAGCATCGTCAGAGCCCATTCCCCATTCAGTAGTCGAGTCCTCGGAATTCTGGGCATGTCTGATCTTCAGACCTGCAACTTTCTTCTTTTTGAACTGTGGCTTTTGCTTTAGCTTTTCTTCTTTCTTAGAAGTGTAATCTTGAGCGTGCTGCTTGTCTCTGGACTTTGTACGCTCTTCTTGTCTTTCTGACCGTCCTTCCCTCTCTGAGTTTTTCGATGAACCCTGAAAGGAACGAGAGGAACGTGTATCAGTATCCTGATACCTGTCAGGTTTCATAATGTTATCCCTATTCCTGAGATTATACCTCTTTTCGGAGGGCTCCTGTGGAGGAGATCTACCTCGGGATTGAGATCTATTTCCTTTAAAGTTTTGTTGTTTTTTATTATCCCACTTCTTTTTAGAAGAAGCAGGTGTCTGCTTGGAAGTGCCTTTTTCAGAACTGCACATCAATTGTGGTTTTAAAGATTTCCCACCCAAACTGTCTCTGCCTAATTCTGCATACGCAGTTTTAATTATTTTGGGTAGTTTGTGTTCCTGTTCTAAAGGATCGAACTCCCACAGGCGTTGGCAGATTGCCAATGAAGCTGCTTCCCCCTTAATGTTAGCTAGTATTATGGCTGATACCTGGGCATAGTTACCTAGTAACTTCATCCCTAAGTTTAGGGCAGGCTCTGCTCCGTACTCGTTCTGTATCTGTCTCAATACGTCTGGTACCACCGCTAACGAAGGAATACCATGAGTTCTGGTATAAATGGCAGCAAAGACTGTACCCCAAGTGGTACAATCTTCCACTTGTGGTGTTATCCCCAGGGGCAAGCAGATTGTTAGCATTCTGTGTTTTTCATACGGGGTAGTATTCGGGAATACTGCCTCGAGCTGTGTGATTTTCTGAGCTACCCAGAATGGCATTTGTTCACGTTTAAAGGGCATTTTACCCATCACTGCGTGTAATGTTTGTGGTGTGATTTTAGTTGCTGTACCCTGTACTTGAGTTCCATTAGTTGCAACTATTGCTGGTTGGACAGTGAATGTCCTCATGACGAATTGCGTCATGTTTCTATAGATTTTAATTAAATCTTTGTGTTGTATGAGTAAGTCTCCTGGTGGCATTGTGTCAATGTCAGGATGTGGTGTGTAGGCCGCTAATATCGGCCATGTTGCCCCTTCTCCTCCGAGCGGGCCTAATCTTACTCTTCTTCTTATGTGGGGTAGGACGCCTTTAAACCAGTATAAGTGTTCCTGGTACGTGAGTGGAACCTCTATGTCCTCGAACGGACAATATCCCACTGGTGCATCTCCTTCTGTATAAGAGTGAAATGTCTGTGTTCTTGCATTTGCTGCTGGGAATGTAACCCATGAAAAAAATACCTCTGTTTTGTTTGATTCGTGTGCCTCAATCACGAAAACTACTAAGCCACCCCTAGCTGATAAACCATTTTCTAACAGTTTTAGGGTGATTGTATGTCTGACTTTTTCTGCAATCGGAATTGCGTCTGCATCTTCTTCTCCTGAGAGGTGTAGTTCTACTACTACGTTATCTTTTGTCTCAGTCATTTTTGTAAAGAAGAAGTTTGTTCAAGGGAACTAAGATAAGGTTTTTATGCACAATTTTAGGAACACGGTGTCCTTCAAGCTTGATTAACCAACAGCCCAATAAATTGGATTTCTCGCCTACTCAGCTGTGGCGTAGTTTGTGCCCAACCACTCCAGACGTCTCTGGTGTTTTGTGAGTAGGGGTCTCTTGAGAATAGCACGACTGAACTACTCAGATTCTACTGTTAAATAAGTACCCAACCAACGTTGGGCCCCATGTCGTGTAGTTCCTATATTACCTATACAGGATCTGTGCGTTTGGATAACATAAACTGTGGGTTTGGTGGCGGACGGATTCCGTGCACCCCCACCGGATACGTTAGCCTGTCTGTATTAGCTAGCTCACAGTGCCACTAGAGTCTCCTCTTATCGGGGAAAGAATAGTTTTTGGCAACCTCAGAACATGACAACCCTGATCCCCAGGATCGTGGAAACAGTATACTACTTTTCGCTCAGTCACTCGTGCTCACTTAGTTTTTCTCAGAGAGATACACAGAATAAACAGTCTGGGCGTTTCAATAAGTATTTATTGAACAGTTGTTATTCTAGTGTAAAATATATGAGCTGCAACAACCATTAGACAGTAGCAGAGATATATGATTAGCAATATTATGAAAGTAAAAGGATGGTATAGCTCTACCATCTTGCAGGAATCATGAATATATACAAGTACATAAAACACATGATAAAAGGTGCGTACTCCTACGATGCCTCCCTAACTAGATGTACCTAAATGTACCTAACATCTATGTAGGTGTTATGCCAAGAATCCCTCTAGGATCTAGTCCACCCCATTACCTGAGAGTTTAGAGAATGTGGTACCCCGTCCTGGTCTCGGGTTGGACACCCCGCGATGGATGTTAGACCACTGCTAGCTGGAGCGTCTGCATGCAGGAACCTCAGCGCCTCTGGTCAGTGTGTCAGCCGGGAAGTCACAGTCTCCTCTCTCTGTCTAAGCAAGACATGATGTATATATACCCATAGGTCTCCCCAGGGGTCCTACCTTGCTACGTTACTGTGTCGGCCTAAAGGATGACGTCAGGCCTGAACTTTATCATAGATATTATACAGGAGATGTTGGTCCTGCTGTGAGTCCTGCTGTGCTTCCAAGAAGCCTCATGCATAATGTATGAGTATTGAACCAGGGAAAAACCTGTGTTCTGAATGCAGTGTCGTATCTAGGTAAAAGGTCAGTCCCTATGAACCGTTATGTATGAAGTCAAGGGAAGGATATAGGTGAAATGTTGCAGTGTTACCTGCGCCTATATAGGGTACCTATATGGAATATAACAGTCCCAGGGACCACTGCCTGCCCTTTAAAAAGGAAACTGAAAAGTTTCATTTTTCTTTCTTAAATGCATCCCGTTTTCCTTTAAGGAAAACGGGCTGCATTTAAAATAAAAAAAACTGCTTTATTGAAAAAGCAGTCACAGACATGGTGGTCTGCTGACCCCAGCAGGCCACCATCCCTGAGAGTGCTAGCCATTCCCAATGGGGTCGCAAATTGCGCTTGCCTCATGAATATTGATGAGGCATGCAATTTGCGACCCCATTGGGAATCGCAAACAGTGTCTGAGACACTGTTGTACATTGCATTTTGCGAGTCACAAAGCAACGCAATTTGCGAGTCGCAAAATGTTAGCGTCGTACATCTGGCCCATAGTGATCAGTGCCTTTATCCAGGCATAAACGTACACGTAGCCAACACATGAAGGAATTTCTAAGGCTATTTCGGATAACCAACCCACCTATCCCAAAAAAACACCCTGGTCCCACCATCCACTGCAACATTAGATGCATCGATACAGTCACCTACAGTGTCCAACCCATAATATGCCCTCGATCATCCCCAGATCTTACTGAAAAATGGGGGCAGCCTCTTCTCCGGTATATCACCTTCTCTGTCGCCATATAGAGGTCCATTTCTCATCGCCATTCCTGCAGGGAGGAAATCTCTAAGGTACCCCAGTACCTTGCTATTTCTCTCTTGGCCAACATTAGGCCCAAAACACTAAACAGGAGTTTAAATCGGGGTAGGTCTACATCATTAAGGATTCCTAAAATGTTTTATTTAGGGTCTAGTGGGAGCTGCGCATCCAGTATGTGTGAGAGTTCCCGGATGATCTTGTTCCAGTATGCCTGTATGTGAGGACAATCTCATATCGTGTGCATAAAGGAGTCTATTGCTTCTGAGCATCTCAAACATGTAAGCGTGGGAGCTCTACCCATTGTATGTAACTTTTGCTGATCATAATAGACCCTGTATAGAACCTTAATTTAGATTAGTCGTAGACGCACTTTGATCACAACCTCCCGGGGATGCATTAACACCTCCTCCCACTCAATCTCCTCCATTGCACCCAGATCCTGTGTCCATCTATCCCTCAAGTGTTTCAACAAGTCTGTATGTTGTTGTTTATAGTCTTGTATGTCTGGGATATGGCACCTCTGCCCAGTGCCTCCATCAAAATGCGCCCCTCAAGGCGGGCATATTCCAGGATGTCCACCCCGTCCAGCCCCTCTGCCTGCCAGGCATGGGGCAGTTGCGCATACTTTATAAATTGAGTATGCTGTAACTGGTATTCCCACCTAATCAGGGAGAATGACATGAACATGCTGTTGTCGAGAATGTCCCCAATTTTAGAAATGCATATTGTGTCCCACATCCCAAAGTCTCGAAGCTTGGAGACCTCCCTCAACCACCTAGCCCTCCAGAGTGGTGTTTCTTGGGTAATCTTGTGTGCCCAGCCCAACGTTCTTGTTGCCCTGTGCTACACCAGCAAAGACGCCTGTGTCTCCGGCGCTAGGCTCTGAATGCCTCTGCACCCATATAGATAATGTAAGTGTGTGTGTTTTTCCAGCCCTGCATGCTCTAGGCGAAATGTCAGGTGATCCTGGTGGGGGTATAGCCAATCATTGATATCGATTAAGTGATGCGCCCGGTAATAACCCTCAATATTAGAGGGAGTGCCAAGCCCCTGTTGTATTGGGACCATTGCATGGTTCGGAGCGCTTTCTGGGGGTGACCTCCGGCCTATAGCAGCGCCCTTAACCCATCGTTGACCCTAGTGAACACCGATTGCGCCTCAGGGTACTAAGTGTTTTGAAGCGCATACAACAATTTTGGCTGAGTGATCATTTTTTTAAATAGGGCTGTGCATCCCATGAACGAGAGGGGGAGTCTCCTCCATATGTCCACATCAGTCCGGAAATTTGTAAGTACTCTTCCAATATTACTTCTGGCACAAAGCTCCTTATATGTAGTCATGAAGATTCCTAAATAGAGAAAGGACTCTGTGGATAATCAGAGACCCTGTGGTAGGGGCAAGGTGCCCGGGGGACTTGCCACGGGTCTTGCTGCATATCAAACACTGATTTGCTCAAGTTAATACTATACCCTGAGTGGGCCCCATAGTTCTACAGCACCTCAAAAAGGATCGGGATAGTAGTATCTGGATCTGTCACAACATGCCATCAGCGTAGAGAGACAGTCTCTCCTCTGTACGTTTCTCGGCAAGATACGGAACCCATGTATGCTCAAGTGTTGCCAAACCTCGCAGGCCAAGGATTCCAATAGGGGGAGCAAATAATAATGGAGAGAGAGGGCCCCTCTGTCTGGTCCCACTCCCTGTAGGAAATTCCTCTGACGTTTTCCCATTCACCCTGACTGTAGCCAACAGGTTTTTATAAAACACAGCTACTAAGTACCGAAATTGAGGACCAAAGCCAAACTTCAGAAGCGCCTGCTCCAAGAAGGGCCAATGGACAGCATCAAACACTTTCTCGTGATAGGAATAAACGGGGAAGCCGAAGGGCCTGTACCGTTGTTAACCAGATATGTGTGCGTCGTAGATTATAACGTGTTGATCTACCGGGCATAAATCCTGATTGGTGGTGATGTATCAATGGAGTAATGACCTGCAAGAGGCGTGTCGCAAGCATGGTGATCAACAATTGTGTCTTAACATTTAGTAGGGGGATCCGATCGTATGATTCACACCTGTCATTGGGTTTACCCTCCTTGGGAAGGACTACTATCGTCACTTTCCGATGGTCAAGTGGTAGTTCTCCTTTTTCCTTCCCATCCCGAAACAGATTCAGCAGATGTGGTCCTACTAAGTTCACGTAGCGTTTATAAAATTCAGCTGGGATGCCATTGGGACCCAGTGTCTTCACTGTTGGTAATTTGGCTATGGCATCTGGTAGCTCGCTTAATGTGAGTTCTGCCTGAACGACTCACATGCCTCTTCAACCAGAGTTGGTGTGATACTCAAAGTCAGGTATTTTACAATGGTCCTCGAGTCGTAGGGTTGTCTGGTGGCGTAAAATTGTTTGTAATACCACGTGAATCAAACCACTATCAAGACATCAGTTTGAAGACAGTCCCCTGACTGGTTCATTATGTCCTGTACTATTCCCGGCGACCCAGCCATGCTAACTGTTTACCCGCCTTATCACCTGTTTCATACAAACGGTGTAAGTTGGCTATCATCTGTGTTTGGCCTTCTCTTGAGCCAGGTCTCTGTATTCTTCCTGGTATGCAGCTATCTGCCTCAATACCAGGGGGTCAGTGGTCGAACCCGGGGCCTCTCAAGCTGCAAAATATGGTCCTTAAGCACTTCCAGTGACCAAGTTCTGAGATCTGTCTCTAAGCACTGTCTCAAAGGACTCCCACAGTACAATTTTGGAATCCACAGAGTGTTTCTTTTCTGTGAGGTGCAACTCTGTGTCTTCTCTAAGGCTAGTCACCACCTCCTTGTCCTTTAGGTCCCATGCATTAAGTTTCCATCCTGTAGCAGTCCCACCCGAAGGCGTCTTATATAGACATAAAGAGGTGAGTGATCTAAGAGACCCCTAGCCAGGTACTCCGCTTGCGACACCTCACAACCCCCCCCCCCAGCACAAAGACATAATCCAGTCTTGAGTAGACCTTATGTGCGCATGAGAAATGTATACAACATTTGATCTATTTGAGGAATCATGAACCAAATTCCATCCCTTCCAGGACCAGCACGAACAGTTACTTGACAGAATAAAATACCTCTTCAAATCCAACATTTAGGATGCTAAACGATGCCAAGACCGCTTTTGTGAACTCTAGGCAATGGTGGCGGCATCGAATATTACATCTAGTGGTCCCATTCGGCACATAAACTGACTGATCTGGATAACTGACTTTTTCAGTAATCCCAAGAGACAGTTTGTCAAATGTTTTTCCCAATAGTGTAGTTTCAATATCGGTAATGATATGGGAAGATAAAAAGTCCAGTTCTCCTTGTGTCTGCCTGTATTTTAGATGAGGACAACTGTGCTTGTCTAAGTCTAAAGGGAGGCAGGTCTTATTAATGGGTGCCTGGAACTTAATCAACATGTAACTCGCATTAAGGTGTGCAAGTATTTTAAATAGTTCAGATTGTAACTAGATTAATACCACTAGGACTTAATTCTCAGCTCAGAGTCTAACATTTCCTCTTCTTCCATACCTACTTAGGGAAGGTCACACACCAACTTCTCCATTTCCTCTCATGTCTTTATTTGAAGGGTCGTGTAGACCATCTGATAGTAGTTAGCAAAGCTTTCAGCAGCCACCATCTCACTGGCTACTAAGCTTCTCCCAGAGTATTTAATTTCTCACCTCCCACCTTTTGTCTGAATCCTTCTCACTTAGCCAGGCAGTCGGACGCCAACTTTTTTTGCCCACCTCACAAAGGTGAGGTGGGCAAAAATATTGTGCTTTGGTGTCACCTTTCATTAAATCCCAACATTCATCCTTTGAACATCAAGCTTCCAGTTATAATACTTGGTGCCCCTGGTCGATTTATGCTTTCCCCAGGGTGATTAGCGCTAGAAAACCCTCTTTGGTAGCCATGTGTTTTGTAAGTTTATGAAATGACATGATTAACTCCTCTTTCAGGGTTTTACAGTCTGTGGTTTTACTCTTCCAGTGACCTGATATTTTAGATATGGCATATAAAACAACGGTTTAATATGCTTCCCAAACGGTAAACCTAAAGCATTGAATTTGTGAAGGCCAAGTATGTTATTTTTTAAAAGCTGGCTATAGTGCTGTTATACTTCGACTGTGAATGAATGAATTAAACGTTGCCATGTTAAGAGTGAAAAAGCGGAACTATTTCACCATGTCAGGCAGTATGGTTTTTAAGGTCAGATTGGAAAGGACTATCAAAATTCCAATTTAAAGCAAACTTTTCATCCACTGGTAGGTGTATGGGTAGTTTATGAAATAAGATAGAGAATTAACAACATAATTAAGTTCTGAAGTACACCTGTCTCTCCAGACATCAAACATAGGACCTCTTCCACTGTAAGGTGCAAGCAAATGTTGTGGGCCATTTTACTCCTTTCAGGGTGTTCATATGATCATGTTGAAGGCCCAAAATTATATACTGTAGGTCTTCAAGAGCCAAGCAGTAAAGCTCAGTTATGAAAAGCTGTGGTGGAGGAACCTGCCTGACACACTGGTGAGAAGAAATGGCCTTCCCAAATTCCTCCTATGTTGTCAGGTAGAAAGATGGGGGAGATCTGATTACCAACACCCTCGAGGCCCGTCTGAAGCAGTGAGGATAATCTTTGAACTGTGCTGCTTCAGCTTGCAAATTGAAGGGCTTTTCCCATGGTTGAAAGCTCTAGGAACCTGGGGTTGTAAATTTGGCACTTTTAATTATCTTCTGTGGTAAACAGTTTTATTTGTGTGATCAAGTTCCAGAGAACACCTTTTAAACGTTCTTTGTACTGCTCTGGTAGGTACCTGCTGAGCTACTTCAATTTGGAATTGGGAGCTCAAGGGAGGTGGATTGCTGCAATGTGGGACATCTTTTCTTTCAGGCAACTCCTTAATGTATAAGCCTTTCTTAAAAAGAGTATTCACTCTGTCCTTCCCTCTTTCTCTGTATAATAAATGGTAGTTGTGTTGTCTGTGAAGGAGCAGATGTGATCATTGTCAGAAAACACCAGAGGAATAGGAAGTCAGCACTCGTTTTCCACATGTTGTTCAGGTAATGGTGTTCTTTGCAGGACTAGTTACCTTGTGTCACCAGATGGTCCATGATTGTTCTCCACCACTTGAAGATACTTCTTTCACCAGGGTCTCCCTCTTGCTGACCGAAGCCTCTTGATGGCAAGTCCTTCTTTTGACAACATTGTAAGAAGGGTTGGATAACAGCATTGTTTTGGTACATATTTTGTTCCAGTCCCATCTTCTGGTTCCATGGGCCTCCAGAATATTTCATATTTTGTCTGATGGTTGGTACATGCTTTCCTTGTGTCCAACACATCCCCTTTGTATTTAATGACCACTACAGTATTGAGGGGTGACTTTTACACATTGGCAAGGAGGTCAACATCTTGAAGGGCTGTTGTTGGCTTCAATTCCCGTCAAAGCTTCTGCTGAGGGTTGCCCTTGTGTATACAGCAATCCAAGTAGGAAATACAAACTGAAGACCACGTTAAGACAAAGAAAATCAGTTACAAAATGTGAGAAAGTGTTTTATTATTTGAGATCCACCACAAGTAATAAAGACACTCTCTTATTTGGTTCAGTTAAAGGTTTCAGTAATTCAAACATGAGCTTAACCCTAGGTAGCTATGGAGTAGACAGGCTTATTGACTAAGAGAAAACATGTAAATCATTCAGGAATACCAAAATGCCAATTTATTAAACTAGAGAATGATTTAATTAACAAAATGCACCCAAACAACAAAAATCCAATAAGAGGAACCAGAGATATGAATTTTTAAACTTTTAAGTAAAACTATCGGCAAAAACAGCAAAGCACCAATGGTAGTCCATGGTCGTGGTAGACCGGGACCTAGGCATAATTTGAAGGCGATGGAACGCTGGTTAGATACACCAACCAGGTTTGGACAGGTCGGAGGTTTTACTTTGGGATTTAGTCTTTTTTCTGGAAGTTAAAATGCTTCGCCAGAACAAGACCACGGTTGTATTCGAGGAAGTCCTCACAAAATCGCATCAGCATTGATTGAGGTACTGTTGTAGGGATTCTGCACATACACAGAGCTATGCACAGGATGTTAGGACCTCAGAATATAGTGGTGAGCCAACCATAAACCTTAGCACCTAAAATCCCAACCCGACTAGCTGTAGCGTCTCATTAGCAATAGTGCTACCAATGATTAGACAACCCAGAACACGGTATCTCTCTCTCAGGACTCGCAGTAACAAGAACACCCTTTCATAACTCACTCATACCTGTCCACAACGCGCGTAAGAAGAGACACTGTATAGTTTAAAATGTTTATTTTAACTAACGTGCTCTAAGATACAGTACACGTGTCAGTACTATCAGCATAATGCATAAGAATAATATAATCAGCATAGTTACAACTCCATAGAATACAAACGGGGAAAGCATTTCATAAAGCAGTGGATATAGGGCTAAATGACCTTACCACCCTCCCCGTGCTAGTATCTAGTTTATTATAAAAACAGAAGACCTCTGGGCTTTGACTAGCGAACCCCCATACCTCAGTGTCTAGATGCAAGGTCTACATCGGCAGACAATCACAGCTCTTTTCCCTGGAAAGGTTTTTCTCCAAGTGCCTCTAAACGTGAAAATCACAATATTAAAAGCACCCGAATTTCTCCATGGCAGCTGTACCTAGTGTTATGTCTAAGTGCGAGGGACTGGCCAGATCAGCAAGAACAAGGGACGGTGTTTTTCGACCTTGTACATGTTGTGCAGACGTAGCCCAAAGGGAACAGGAGAAAAGGTGAAAGACAGAAATGCAGACAGTTCTAAAATAGCCGGGCAGAAGCAGAGGCTGAAAAAACAACGGCACAAAGTAACGTGCGCAAAAAGGCATCATGGCAGCCATGCCTAAGTCAACGTAGCAAGGCAGACCAGGAGGCCACAAACCACAAGACACCCTTCCCTGGGTAGTCCAACGGCCAAGACATAGGACAAAGACAGAGTTCAAAACGACTGAGCAGAACAGAGACGTCTGGCGTGGAGAAGTCCCCACGAAGGACAAAGAATGGGAGGGGAAAAAAAACTTCGGAGAGGCCAAAAAAATAAAATCCAGTGTGGCAGGTCGTAGAAAGCGAAAGCCTTGTCAATCCAACAGAGTGTAAGTGCAGAAAAACGCCACACCTTCCAAGAAGACATCATTGGAATCGTCGGAAAACAGCAACGCCATCCAGTCCAATAAATCAAAGCTGCATGCATGGTCCTCGCAGGAGGGAGCAGCCAATAGCAATGCGGGACAACTTGCGTGATACTCAATATAACTTTGTTGTAGGAGATTCTGAGCAGCCGCCCAGATATCCCATTGTGCCAAAATCCCCAGTGCAGCCGCACGCGCCATGGAGCCTGCAGCGGAACAGTCCCGTTCATGGGCCTCTAAGGGACCCACCAACTGAACAAAATCCGGAACAGACAAAGACGTATTGGAGAGGCAATAATCTATGGTCCACGAGAAATGACAGCGGATGCAAGACATCACAGGTTGCACGCAAGTGAAATACGCAAAGCGAAAAGAAAGTGTATAGGACACACTCAGAGTCGCCAACGGCAGGACGCCGAAGCCAGCGAGCATGCGCTCACGGAGCATCTGGAGTCGACCTGGGTCGAGCAGGGCCCAAAGTGGTGCAGCCATTGCGTAGTAAACAGACCAACAGCAGTACACCAGCCGCCAAGGCGAGGATCAATGGGAAGCCACCAAAGACGCTGGAAAAGATGGAATGAATAAAAGCTGGTATCACACCAAAAATAGTTTGAAAAGAGGTCACAAGGCCAGAGCCCACAACTTTAAAAAAGTGTACCAGACCTTCAGTGCGAGATGCATTAAAAACACGGTGAATCAGTTCACCGAAATGTGGTGGGAGGTTAGTGTTCAAAAGGGCCTGAATTTCACTGTGGGTACTTGCCACCTGGAGAATGAATGTCTCCCGGGCGAATGTGAGCATAACCTCTTGGTTCAATAATAGTGCCTTTATTCTGCTCTGTTTATTGAAATCCGCCTTCAGGGTAGGAATGGAAGGCCAAATAGAACTATCTATGATGTCGTGCGGGGGACAAAAAAGCACATTTTTGCAGCAGACAACCCTGTGTGAAACTGTAACAATATAGGGTATGCCGGCCAGCATGCCACAGCAGTCTTGGTTATTCAAAAGCAGATAGCTACCATTAGCAAGCACAGTGAAAGTAGGAGAAATGGCAGGAGCAGGAATACCCTTCAACACACAAGCAAGATTCGGAGCCGAAACGTTACAAGCTCCGTGCAACTTAATGTGTTTGCAAATAAGGGAATGACCTCAGTTGAATCGCATGACTCCCCCGTGAGAAAAACCTCCTTCCCTTCTCTGAGGCATTTATACATGAAAGGCAGGGTCCAAAGTTCGTGCAGGAAGGCACTACCCAAGGGCTGGAAACAGCCCACAGGATAATGTTACATGCACGAACTAAACTCAAACAAAGAAAAAGGCAAGGCGATAACCCCATGAACTAGCCACACAGCAGAATCCAATTCCGCCACAGAGAATGGTAAGGGCTCTATTTTCTCGATATGTAACAGAGTGTATGCTGCATCCTTCATGGACATGAACTGCTGTTTGTCAGTTAAATTAAAAGGCAGAAATAAGGCAGAGGTGTTCAAAAAATGCCAGGGAACTTTACCCAACTTCAGGGCTTGCAAAGTCCATGCAAACTGCATAACTGAACGCAATTGATTCTGACCATGATATAACACAGAAACATCATCTTGTACAATATCAACAACAGAGGACACAATATTCTCCAATGTGTAAATGCGGGAAGACAGGGTATCAATACTATTGTCAACAACAGCAAGCACCTTTTCCAAATTTGCTTGATCTATTTCCCGTAGACGGGAAGCAGCTTCGATTTGCGAAAGCTTCCAGAGTTCATTATAAGTTTCATAAATGAATCTCTTAGGTCGTGGACCACGAGGCCCCAGAATAAAGTCGGACAGATCAATGTTGCCTGTGAGGAGGGATAAATGTTGTTTAACAGAATCTAGGGAAGAGTGCTGCAACCACTGTTTACACAATTTACCAACAGAATATGTTGTTACAGTACGAGAGTCAGAAAACCTTGAATCTGGCCTATCCTGTTTGTAACCAGGAACTGAGTCATGAAAACGCAGTTGGCAGGCATTAGATGCTATCGGCCAAGCCAACCAGGGTGACTGAACAAGCGTAGAGATATTAAACTAATTGTTTCGAAAAAGAGCCTGCAAATTTTGAAGGGACATATTGAAAGGCAAGCTCCCGTTTGGAGGGGAAGCCAATGCAGGGAAGGAAGGGGCAGTCAATTGTTTGGAAGTAGCCAAACCCCAACACATAGTTTGATAGATGGTATTATTCAGAAATAAAATTTGGGCCGGGATAAGGCAAGCACGGTGCAAGGCTTCGGTGCCTTGCACCTGCCATGGCTTGGAGCCCCAGATTGATTTCAAGTCAACGGTGTCCTCCCAGTACTCATAACCACCCACAGCTAGGGCGCTCAAAAAGGAACCCGAATATAGCAATTTGGTGTGGGTCAACATGATTTTCTGAGTGGATGGTGTATTTAATTTAAAATAATAGGACCCAGGGTTCGATCTATCAAAGTCTGTAAAATAAGTAAATTTACCTCTAAGAGTCTGGGAGCTACCAGGTAAAGGTGTTGGACAATGCTCCCATTGGGAGTAGTTAAAAGAACCACGCAGTGCACTTGGTTTATGGATAAAGTGGTTGCCCCAATGCTGGTAACAATACAAATCGGCATAATTTGCAGTATTCATGTACAAATCTTCAGCATTGAAAGCAGCATAATATTTCAAATCTGTAAATAATGCTTCAACAGCATGCACATCCCAATCATCAGAATGAATATTACTTTTTACGACATCACCCATTGATACACGAAGTACATTTGGTACATTAATAATTTCGGTTGGTCCATGAATTTGGAAATTTACTGCATCCCATACGATGCCATCAGCGACTGGAAAAGCTGAAATGTTCACAAATGTGTGGTCACGCTTCATGATGTGAGATGAAGAATGTGGAGCCAAAGTTCCAGCGACACTGTTCACAGCAGATCGTTCCGGTAAATAGTGACCATTGATGAGTAGAAAAAACACAGTGGCAAAGCCAATGGACATGAACAGAAAAATCAGGAATAGTACCAACCAGATGTATGTCCAAGGGGGAATCAAAAAATTGTCTCTGAACCAGGATATAAAAATACTGAATTTGGACGGGACAAGTGATGAGGTGGAATCCGAGTCAAAGGAATAACGTATTGGGCGCAGTGGCGTTGTTGGTAAGTGTGCCACCGACTCGTTATCGGGATAGGTATACTCAGTCTCTTCGTTGCAGGGGGAGACCGGGTTTTCAAGTAAGCGATCAGGCGAATCAACCATCTCAATTGTAACATCAGTGACCGCTCGGGCCGGAGGGCCACGAACATTTGTCCGGTAAATGACAGGACAAGAGACCGCCGGTGTAACACTATTCAGGATCGGCCAGATGTTGTAGCTTGACATTTTCCACTAAAATGTATCTGTTCTCCTTGCGACCAGGAAGCGGTGGTAAGATGACTGTACGTGTTCCCTTCAAGCCCAGGACTGGAACTGGTGCACGATAAGAGGGGCCAAATTCTTTTTTGTTCTCCACCTTCTCTCGAACCAGATCTCCAATCTTCGGAAGCCAGCCGGCCACCGGAATCTGCAGCGCAGTGTCTGTGGCTGAAGGTAAATGTGCAATCGCAAGTTTGTCTCAGGCTTCTTGTAAGTCCTGTAACATAGTAGAATGGTTATCTACATCAAAGATGGCGGATTGCGCCGCCATGTCTAGACCATAAAGGTCAGGCACAAACATTCTTATGCCAACGAGCATTTTGTATGGGGTCCGCCCACCCAGAGGTCTTCGTGGGAGATTATTAAGTGACTCTGGGCAATAGCTCACTTAATTTCCACGACGGCCCCCAGCGCCTTGAGACCCGTAAGGGTGAGTAGTTCGCGCTTTACAAATACAGATTTAGATTCACGTTGTACGGTATACAAGTGGGCCAGCCAGTTCCTGCCAGTACCCAAGACTCTAGCTGTCAAGGATTGCTTTAAGTCACGGTTCATTCGTTCAACAATCGAGTTGCCCTCAGGCCGATACGGAGACGAAAATTTCACCTGCACCCCCAGTGAACCCATTGCGTCCTTGTAAGCCTTAGAGGCAAACGCTGGACCTTGGTCAGAATGGAAGGTGCCACAGGCGAAAATTCCCACAAAGACACGCAAATCCCTGATGACATTTCGAGCGTCAGCACTTCGTTGTGGCCAAACCCAGATGAAACGTGTGCACGAATCCACTGCCACTAAGATATATTTATAGGCAGTGTCTGAAGAAAATGGACCGCAGTGATCCAGGTAAACACACCCAAAAGGTCTTTTAGAAATGCAGAGCGGGGTCTGTGGTGGTCGTGTAACCGTGGAAGGCTTAATCTGCTGACAAACGTCACAAGAAAGCACATAAGTACGGGTTTGTTTGTATAACCCACGCCACCAGTAACGCTGCTGCAAGATGGAAACAGTCGCAGACACGCCAGCATGAGCCGAAGCCATGCCTTCGTGTGCGGCCGTTATCAAGGAAATCCTGCGGTCCGCGTTGTGAATCAGCCGATCACCAACGTCGGGTATTTCTACATAAGGAGCCTGTTCGGGACCTAACTGTTAAGAATATTTGGAAGGAAAGCCCCTAGGGTAATTAGCACCTTCTTTTGTTGCAGCAATAGCTGCTAAAATATCAGTATCAATTTTAGACATGGATCTGGTAACTGCTGCGACTGAGCACGTGACTACTGCTGATTTGGCAGCTTCGTCTGCCAAACCGTTACCAACAGCGTGTGCACCCACACGCTGGTAGCCAAGGGTGTGAACCACCTGTGTGAGAGGCAGACGTTGTTTCAAATCTGCCACTCGAACCCAAAGCATTTTATGCTTAATTGTGCTACCGTTGGCGTCTCTGTAGTCGTTTTGCGACCAAAAGAACAGATTGTCATTGAAAGACTGAACACAGTAGTAAGAATCGCATACAATTAGAGTGGTCACATCCGGAGTAGCGAACTCAAGTGCGAGCACCAATGCACGCAGCAAGGCCAATTGTGCAGTACTGTCTCCGAGTGCCTGAGCATGCACTACAGTAGACTTGAACTTACCGTTCACAAAAGTGCCTGCAACAATAGCACATGCGGCTGAATAGGCATGCTTGGAACCCGTGGCCGGTTGTGCCGAACCATCGGTATAGATAACACAGTCGTAATCTTCAAGCGGTAGCAAGGACAGAGGAGGAGGATGAACGAATTCATACTGCAAAAACTCCCGAGTCTGAAGTGAAGAATCAAAAATAAAAGTGACATCCGGAGACGTCAAAGAGGTCGCCCAATGAATCCAACGGGGGTGCAAAGCTTTAGAGTTCGGAACACTTGCCTTTGTCACTGCCTCCAGGGCAGGATATGGTGTTACCACCAGAATGCGTTTTCCCTGTGCCAGTGCTCGTTCTTTCAGAATCGCCATCTGCACTGCAGTCAAAACTTTCTCCACAGAGGAAAAGCGCATTTCCGCGGAAGTGTAAAGATGTGACTTGTATGCGATGGGTACTGTGTCACCTTCGTTAAAGGTTAAGTACGTGAAACCCACTGCCCCTGGAATTATCCTAATCACCAGGTTTGTGCGGTTATCACGAGTCAACAAGTATTTAGACTCAAGAAGGTCTGTCTGCAAAGACTGCAGAATGGAGGAATGCTCCGGAAGCCAGCATGACTTCGAAAAGTTAGGTTGTATCAAGGCATACAGTGGCTTGATACGCTAGGCGTATTCGGGAATGTAAGTACGCCCGAAGTTCAGAAAACCCAGCAAAGACTGAAGTTTCCTCAGAGTAGTAGGAGGGCACAAAAGTGCACATTTCTCTAGGAAATGGGGGCCAAGCCCTTACCTTCATTGTTGAGCTCATAGCCCAAAAACAAGACGGTAAATTCAGCAATGTGAGATTTGGCAAAGTTAAACTTATAACCTAAAACCGCAAATTCTAAAATAATCCGGTCCACTCGGGAAAGATGCGGAAATAATTTGTCGTCTGTCAGATAGATATCATCGACGTATGAACATGCATCTGGGTCTATGCCGTCTAACAAAGAGACAACACGGGCAGCGAATACACCTGGACTGTTTTGTAGCCCATAGGTAAATGCCGGAATTTGGGAAATTTACCACCGGAGGTAAAAGCGCTCCATTGGCTACTCTCCGGGGCTAAGTTGTGCGTGTAGAATCCATTGGATAGGTCAAGTGTAGTTTTATATTTCTTACGAACAAGACTGTCTACAAGCGCAGAACTGTGTGTGTTTTGCACCGCAAAGGTCCAACAATGAGAATTCAAATGTCGGTAATCCAAAACTAAGCGGTACGATCCATCGGGTTTAGAAACCGCGAAAAGGGGATTGTTCATAGGTGACACGCAGGTTTCAATCACGCCCTGATATTCTAACTGGGTCAGAATTTCGGAAACGGGACCTTTAGCTTCCCGTTTGATGGGATATTGGGGTTGTGGCTGTGGTAGGGACCGCAAAGGTATTTCATGGGGGGGGGAGTCTTCATCCCAGCCCACGTGATTGCGGTATAACGCTGGAGCCAGGGACACAGCCCACTCAGCTGCAAGAGCCTCCACTTTGTCCTTTGGGACATGACGAGAAAAGCTCGGAAGGATTACCTCCTCCCCTTTACGCGCAGCAAGTACGAATGGGGGCGGCCAATCCGCCTCCGCTAACAAGATGTCATACGAAGAGGTCAGATTTTCCCAAAAAATCCCTTTAATAACACGCTGAATGTCACCTTCAATTTGAAGAACAATATTATGTAGTCTGTCAGGGGGTGCCACTCTGGTGTCTGCTGTCTCGACAGTAATGAATGTTTCAGTTGCTGTCGCCTCCACATGAGGACGTAGCGCCTCCCGCACTATGGCAACTTCCGCGGCGCTGTCTAGGAGGGTCACTGCCCACGTCCAATTCAGGAGTCTCGTTCTCACCGTCTGTGGCATATCTCGCTGTTACAGCGGCAACTTTCTTCTTCTGAAATTGTGGGCGAGAACGCGGAAATTCTTCTGCTTTCCCTCTGACCTGTTGTCGAGGTTGGTCTCGTCCCTGGGGAGCCTCTCAACCCCTTCCTCTATCCTGGCGATCTCCTCCACTGGCCTGCGAAGTTGTCGGTGCCTGTGAAGAATGAGGAGAACGCGTATCAGGGACTTGAAACCTATCTGGAGATTTAATTCTCGCCCTATCGCGCAAAACATAAGTGCGTTCAGAAGAGACGGAAACCGGGGATGCGCCTCGCGACCCCGGCTTCTTCTGTTGCTTACCCTGTTTTTTCAATCTCCAGCTCTTTTTAGTAAAGACTGGTTTCTCATCTTTCTCAGATTGAGTTTTTGGTTGTTGTTGTTTGCGATTGTGTTTGTGATTTAGCAAAAGGCTTAACTCCCAGGCTATTTCGGCCAATTGTTTTGTAAGCCTGGGCAATAATTTTCGGTAATTCGCGCTGCTTGTCCGGATCTGGGACCAAAGCCAAAGCATTAGCTACTTGAAAGTTCACTGCATCGCCCTTGACATTCGCAAGGATCAAATCAGCTACTACGTCGAACACTCCCACCAGTCTCATCCCTAATTCCACAGCCGCTTCAGGGCCATGCTCATCCTGCACACGTTTAATTACAGAGGGGAGAACCGTCATGGAAGGAGTGCCGAAACACTTCGCATATACTGCCGCGAATACCGTGCCCCAGTTGTTGCATTCTGCCAACTCGGGGATTAAGTCTTTTGGCAAACTAATCGTCAGAATTCTGTGTTTTTCCACGGGAGAGGTATTTGGAAAAACTGCCTCCAGCTGGTCAAATTTTTCTGCAAGCCAATAAGGAAAATCATCCTTATTTTGTGGGCGCTTGCCCATCACGGAATTCACCATGACAGGACTTATGGTTACACCGCCTGCACCAGCTGGATGGGCCACAACTCCAGGCGGGGCTCCCTGGATGTTGCCTGTAACATACTGTACTAAAGCTCGATGCACTCGTATCAAAGACGAATGCATATCACGCAATTCAGTGACTGCTACCATTATATAACGCGGATGTGGGGTATACCCAGGCCAAGTGGCCCCGTCAATGGATAAGGGGCCTAAACGAACCGTGGTAACCGGTTGGGGGAGGGCGCCATCAAACCAAACACGGTGTTGCCAAGCCGTGAGCGGTACTTCAAGATTCCTATAAGGTCTATAGTGATTAGGAACAGCGGTGGCTGTATATTCATGGAACAAATTATCGTTCCCATCCACCGCCGGAAAGGTGACCCAAGAGTAAAATACCTCAAAGTGGTAAGCTGGGTCTGCTTGTACCACAAAGATCAGATCGACACCCGCGTCAGGCACTCCATACACTGTTAAGTGAGCCCGGAGCGCTGCACGGCTATGTGCCGCAATTTGAATAGCCATTCTAGGCTAAACGTTTTCGACAACCTAATGTAAGGCAGCACAATATAGGGTATGATCTAAAAAACCTTTTAACAACTTCAAGCTTGAAAGAACCTATAAAAACGTCAATATAGGAGGTATCACCGTCACACACGCTTCCGGAAGCGTCTGCGAGGGGAGTTGTGGACAAGCACAAATACTACTCAAGCGTCTCGCAGATAAGCAGCCCACTCGTTGGTTGCGCCATGTTGTAGGGATTCTGCACATACACAGAGCTATGCACAGGATGTTAGGACCTCAGAATATAGTGGTGAGCCAACCATAAACCTTAGCACCTAAAATCCCAACCCGACTAGCTGTAGCGTCTCATTAGCAATAGTGCTACCAATGATTAGACAACCCAGAACACGGTATCTCTCTCTCAGGACTCGCAGTAACAAGAACACCCTTTCATAACTCACTCATACCTGTCCACAACGCGCGTAAGAAGAGACACTGTATAGTTTAAAATGTTTATTTTAACTAACGTGCTCTAAGATACAGTACACGTATCAGTACTATCAGCATAATGCATAAGAATAATATAATCAGCATAGTTACAACTCCATAGAATACAAACGGGGAAAGCATTTCATAAAGCAGTGGATATAGGGCTAAATGACCTTACCACCCTCCCCGTGCTAGTAGCTAGTTTATTATAAAAACAGAAGACCTCTGGGCTTTGACTAGCGAACCCCCATACCTCAGTGTCTAGATGCAAGGTCTACATCGGCAGACAATCACAGCTCTTCTCCCTGGAAAGGTTTTTCTCCAAGTGCCTCTAAACGTGAAAATCACAATATTAAAAGCACCCGAATTTCTCCATGGCAGCTGTACCTAGTGTTATGTCTAAGTGCGAGGGACTGGCCAGATCAGCAAGAACAAGGGACGGTGTTTTTTGACCTTGTACATGTTGTGCAGACGTAGCCCAAAGGGAACAGGAGAAAAGGTGAAAGACAGAAATGCAGACAGTTCTAAAATAGCCGGGCAGAAGCAGAGGCTGAAAAAACAACGGCACAAAGTAATGTGCGCAAAAAGTCATCATGGCAGCCAGGCCTAAGTCAACGTAGCAAGGCAGACCAGGAGGCCACAAACCACAAGACAGTACAACTTGTGCAGTTGGTTTTGGCACGAAATGCTCCTAGTGGGGCATATTTACATTTTGTGCCCAGGGAAGTCTTCTCGCCGACCGGATATCTTCAGCACCTTTGCGTGATCAAGATTTCTACATTGGGATCTAGTCACTTTTCCCGAGCTCGGACTCCTTCAGCCGGCCAATGCTGTGGGCAGGAACCAGCAAGGTCTCTAAAGGCAGGAACTTTTTTGCCAAAGTCCTGTTGAAATGGATTTGCTGCAGAGAAGCTCCAAACATGGGAAAAGCTGTTTCTTAAGCCCAACGAGGTCGCGCCCGGGGCCGATCAGTTTGGCAGGCTTTTCCCGGTCCTCCAAAAGTCTTGAAGTTCAAACTTTTTTTAAGTCTCTGGTTTTCTGAGGAATTAAAAGAGAAATCCACTTAGACACAGCTAGGGACTCCAGGACCTCAGTAACAGCATTTGGGGGTCAAGCTCACTTCAGCAGAGGTCATTAGAAGGGTCCAGGATGGGTCTAGTTGAAACTTGTCAGCTGGGAGCTTCAGGAAAAGACCTCTTGTAGCTTTTTGTGTCCCTGTAGGAGGCAGGCTAATTGACCCTTGGAATCACCTCTTGTTCCTAGGTTCAATAGAGAGCAGGTCCATTTCTTCAGAGCTCCTCTTCGGTCACAGACCGTAGATCCATTCCTCTTCTGTTGTTCCTCAGGTCCAGCAGTGTTCTGAAGAAGGTGTCTTGGGGTGCCACATTTATACCTGGGATTAGCTAGTGAGAGGGGGTGACCTCAGGACCCTCTGTGGCCAATAGGTTAGAAGTTGCCAGAGGTACCCCACCCCACTTTTGGCAGCAGGTCCTGGGTGCCTTACTACAAATAGTTCCACAGTACTACTCATTCACTTAATTCAAGATGGAAGAACCCTTCTCCCCTTGGGCAGAGCCTGTGTGCCCACCCAGGGTAATGAGTAACTCTTCCTT
The DNA here is from genome assembly GCA_963921515.1 of Calotriton arnoldi. Lineage (NCBI taxonomy): Eukaryota > Metazoa > Chordata > Amphibia > Caudata > Salamandridae > Calotriton > Calotriton arnoldi. The sequence continues at coordinate 764,029 of CAWUFW010003805.1, read as the reverse complement.
TGTGATCTCTTCACACCAGTTCTAGGGGTAGCTCACCCTCTCATTGGGTTTGGTGCCTTCTTGACTGGGAGGATAAAAGAAGGGATCTGTCCAGGTGTCATCTGACATCTGCTTGTGACAAGGGGGACTCTTTGAAGTATAATGGGTCCTGGGTAGAGCTCAACTGGTCTTCAGGTCAGAGGAATCAAACCAACCTCCCCCCTCCCACCCAGGCCTTTGTCTCTTCTCTGAGAGCAGTTTTCAAACCTCATCAGGGCTAGGCACTCACAGGGCCATTGTTTTTTTTTTAAACATATTTTTATTGACATTTTGCATTTACAGTGACATTTTGCATCATGTAGCGATTCATCGGATCACATTTCCTTGCAGTTATATCATAATGCATTGTTATTCGCACAGTTATTAGTCAAGTTTCCTGTCACTATTGAGGTCTTTCTACAGAGAATTTCTGAACATAACTGGGGTGGAAAAAACTGGGGGGGTGTTCATGGAATCTTGGGTACAGGTGTCGAATGAGGTCTCAGGGCAGCATATGCCCCGGTGAATGGTGGTTCTGCGTGTTTCTAGGGGAAAAGGGGGGACCCGTGGTCGGTCTAGCTCCGGGGTCCGGCTGTCAATTAAGTCGTATAGCATAGCACTAAGAACTAACGACTTTCAATGTGTGCTGCGGGAGGGGATCTGGCGTTCGTGTTCGCGGCCTGTGTCTGCGATTGTGTGTCTTGTGGTGTATGAGGGTCTCCCTCCGGGTCATCATGGGTCAGTGGTTGTTTGGATTGATTCAGTAGGATAGCCCAGTCCAGTGATATGGGGTGCTTGCGCATCCCTTTCACCTCTTCTTCCTGTAATGTCTCTTCCTCCGCCAGTGCCCATTTGTGTACCGCCCCCACCCATGCAGCGACTGGAGGGCCTGTGGGAGACCGCCAGTGCATGACTATGTTTCGCTTGGCTAATAAAATGGCCAGTGAGACAAATCTGAGGGGCACTTTGTGTTGTTTTCTCTTCTGATAAATACCTAGTGCACAGGCTTCCCATGTATCCAGGAATGTGAGTCCAGTAAGATCCCTGAGTGACTTATGAATGTGTTGCCAGTATGAGTGTAGTGTGGGGCAGCTCCAGAACATCTGATGAAAATCTGCCGCTTGTGAGTGGCACCTGGGGCATAGGAACTGGGTGTCGGGGTAAAAGCGTTGGAGGCGCGCTGGTGTCAAGTAAACTCTGTGTAGGATGTAGAATTGTATATTTTTAAAACGCGCATTTCGAGACACCGTCTTGGGGTGTTCGAGAGCCCTTTCCCATTCTTTCTCATGTAGTGAGCGGCCTAGTTCGTCTTCCCAGGTGGTTCATAGGGTCTCTAGCGGTTTGTTCCTGAGTTCCCTGATGGCTTTATAGAGCCATGTGACCAGGTGTCGTCCCGTTCCCATATGTAAAATTGTGTGTATGACCGGGTGTGTATTTGGTTCCCCTGTCGAGAGATCATGATACTGTCAATAGTTTTCGAGGAGTTGACGGTGGAGTAAGAATTGGCCGGCGGGGAGGTCATGTTCCTCTATCAGTCGCTGGAAGGGCCTAAGCTGGCCGTCTTCGAATAGCGACTCAACTTCGGTGACGCCGCAGTCTGTCCAGGTATGTAGCATGTTAGGTGTATAGTAGTGTTCATGCTTGGGCCATCCGACCAGCGGAAGAAGGGGGGAGTATGGGGGCCTCCCTGACGACATACGGTGCATCCTTTGCATGCACTGACGTGCAACTGTTACCTGTAGGGGATTTGTACGTCTAGGTTTGGTGCCAGGTAATAGTAGTCGACGGAGTTCTGGAATGGGCACTGGACCATTCGTGGTGTATGTCTCCCCTACGTGTCTGCCTGCCGTCCAGTAGGACAGCCACTGTAATTGTGCGGCTAGGAAATAGGATTCGAAGGATGGGGCGGCCAATCCCCCTTGCATGGTGGGTAGTTGTAGCTTCGCTAGTGCTATCCTATGTCTGCTTGTTCCCCATATCAGCGAGCTGAGGAGTGTGTCTAAGTCGCGGAAGAAGGTTCTGGGCGGGATTATTGGCAGATTCGTGAAGTAGTATACCAGCCGCGGAACTATTATCATTTTGGCAATGGCCACCCGGCCAATCGGAGCTAATGGGTGATTTTTCCAGAACCCTACCGAGGATCTGATGCCAGCCAGCGCCTTACGGTGGTTACCTTCATAAATATCAGTCGGGGTGTGGTAGAGATGAACCCCGAGGTATCGGGGGGCCTCTGCGCTCCAGGCGATGTTCTGATCACCTAGTCTGACAACCCGGGGGGGAAGGTTCGGGTGCAACGGGTACACCGTAGATTTCTCCCAGTTTACTCTTAGCCCAGAGACTTCTGCAAATTCTGTCAGCGTGACCCAAATGGGCGTTAAATCCTCGGTGATGTCCCTAATATATATTAGAAGGTCATCGGCATACATAGAAACACTGTGCATGGCATTGGCTATGGGAATGCCCCATTGTTCTCCCTCCTGTCGCAGCCGTATGGCCAGCGGTTCTACCACGAGGGCAATAATCAGAGGCGGGCAGCCCTGCCTCGTGCCTCATTGCACCGCGAATTCTGGTGAGATGTATCGCCCTATATGAACGCGCGAGGTGAGTTTGGTGTATAAGAGCTGTGTATACGCCAAGAGGGTGGGGCCGAGTCCTATTCGTTGTAGAACCGAGAAGAGTTATTGCCATGTGAGGGTGTCAAAGGCCTTTTCGAGGTCTAGTATAAGGTAGGCTGCTCGGGGGTAAGTGTCGCCCACTTGATCTTGGACATGGAATAGTCGGCGTATATTCTGGGATGTGTTTCTGCCCGGGACAAACCACATTGATCGGGATGTACCAGGGGCCGTATAATTTGCGTGTATCTGTCCGCTAATATCTTTCCTAGGATCTTGCAATCGGTGGATAGGAGCGTGATGGGGCGATAGGATGCCATCAATTGTGGATCGCGGTTGTGTTTCAGGAAGGTCACGATAACCGATTCCCGGAGGGATTTCGGTAACTCCCCTGTATCTAATGCCGTGGTGTACATCACCGCCAATCGAGGGACCAATAGGGGGGAGAAGGTCTTGTAGTATTCTAAAGGGAGTCCGTCTAGTCCCGGTGCTTTGTTGCAAGCTAAGGTGCGTAGGGCATGGGTAATGTCTACAGGTTGTATCCTCGCCTCTAATGACGTACTGTCCTCACTTGTAATCACAGGGATCATTAGGGGGTCGAGAAAGTGATCTATTATGTCCAGCTCAATCGGGATTGGGTGTCAGTAAACTTTCGAGTAGGGCTGATGGAATGCTGAAAGGATCTGATCTTGGGATCGTACTAAATTACCGTGGGGGTCTATTACCTCAGTTATGGGTTTCATGTCGCTGTCTTGTTTGGCTAACCATGCTAGCAAGGTACCCGTTTTATCGTGTTCCTTCTGCATTCGGGTTGCATACGTCCTAAAGTTGTAGCATCGGAGGTCGACGCAAACCACCATATATTCTGTCCTGGCCTTGGCGATCTGTGTCGCTACCTCTTCCGATAAGTCATCCTGTTTAGTAACGGTGGCGAGGTGTTTTTCGGCTTTGGTGAGTGTTTGCTCTAGGGTCCGTTTAACTCCCGCTATTTGCTTAATACATTCTCCCCGGGCTACCACTTTAAATGTGTCCCATTCTATCAATGTGGAGGATGCTGTCCCTACATTGTTTGTGAAGTAGTCCTGTATACTTTGCCCCTGGTCATGTTTGAAGACTGGGTCTGCTAGGCAGTCCCGTGGGAGACGCCATGTGGGGACTGGGGGATGTGGGGGTCTCCAGTTTAATTGCAGAATGTGAGCATCGTGGTCAGAAATGATCCTACCCATGTAATCAGTGTGTTGCACTTTGGGCAGAACCGCCGCTGAACATAAGAATCTGTCTAGGCGGACTCTAAGGTTATGTGGGATGGAATGGAACGAATATAGCCTTGTCTGCGGATGTTGCATTCTCCATGCGTCACTGAGTGCCCATTGTGTGACCCAGGCTCTGAATCGTTCTGTTTGTTTCTGGGCGGCTGAGTGTGTGGGTGGGGGTGGGAGCGGTCTACAGTGAGGTCCAGTGTGCAATTGTAGTCGCCCCCTAAAATCCATGGTATGGAGGCAAATTGGGCGAGTACCCCTGTGAGGCGGTCCCAAAACATGTCCTGTTCTACGTTCGGGGCATATATACTTCCCAGTAGTACCGAGTGTCCATCGAGGAGGCCCTCTAATAGGGCGTATCTACCTTCCTTGTCTACCACCCGTCTAAGTTCCTGAAAGGGGGTCCCTGGTCGGACCCAGATCAGCGCTCCCCATGCGTAAGCGGAGTATGATGTGGCACATATGGTACCGCGCCATTTGGACTGCAGCTTGCTTATCTCAGTGTTAGTAAGATGCGTCTCTTGTAGAAACACGATCCGAGCGTTTTGGTGCTTCGTGTATGAGTATATGGCGTATCGCTTGCGTGGTGTATGAAGGCCTCGGGCGTTAAGCGTTAGGATGCTGATGTCAGCATTCTGTGTCTTTACAGCCATGTGATATCGTCAGTGCTCGTGTGGGTGGGCTGAACCTGCCGGAGCCTAGTGACCAATGAGTCTCTTGTGGTGTGGGGGACACATACACTGCCATCTGCCTCCAGTAGACATGTCTCAGGTACCCTGTTGCGTGTGTTTCCATGGGGGGGAGGGTGATGCTGGAGGAGGGTAGGAAACTACAAAAAGAAACTAGGGTCGGGAAACGTTCCCAATACTGAGGACCCATCGCAGTCAGCGATACGTCCAAACCTACTCTCTCTAAACAGGAGAGCGCAACGATAAACAATGGGGGTGGCAGTACGTGCTAGGCGAGACGTCTCGCCGATCGGGCCTTTGTAGGATCTCGAAGCGTTGTTTGGAGCATGTCAAATCATGTCTATGTCACAAGTGTTCAAGAAGGAAGGGCAGGCTACGTAGGTCGTTTGGAGTGGGCGGTGAGATCATTTCATGCTGGGAGGGAGTTCATTTGCCCATCCATCATAGTATCAGCTGTCTGGGGGGTGACCATGGGAGGTGTAACTGAGTCCACTCCGGAGATTGTTCCATCGCTATCGTCTTCCCCTTCTGAAGAGAAGAGGTGTGGAGCTTGATCGATGTCCTCCGCCTGGGAGGAGGCTTGTAGGTCAATTACCGCTTGTAGGACCTCCCGTCTCTCTTTCATGATTTGTTCTAGATCCGGGGAGTCTTGGGTGTCGGTCCGGGTCATTGTCTTTGCCCCGCTGTGTTGCCGTTTTGGGGTGCGTCTCCTGGTGCGAGGTGCTTTGAAGGTCGGGTCTCGTGTGAATTCCGTTCTAGATTGTTGCGTGCAGTGATGGTCCGCCCAGTCGTGTGCCTCTTCTGCACTCGTGAAGAAGGTAGCCGTGCCATTATAGAGTATTTTGAGACGGGTTGGGAAAAGGAGGGAGTACTGTATTTTGTTCGCACGCAGCTGACGTTTTACTTCCAGGAACGAGGATCTTTGCTGTTGCACCGCTCGTGCATAGTCTGGGAATATCATTATCTGCTTGTTTTCCACGTGTAGGGGGCCTGTTTGTCTGGCTGCTCGAAGCACCGCATCCCGGTCTCGAAAATGTAAGAATTTCGCCAGCATCGGTCTGGGGGGTGCTCCTGGTGGAGGTTTGCGAGCTGGTACTCTGTGGGCACGTTCAATGGAGAAGAACGCCATCCTGTCCGTTGCGGGGTGAACGATTTCACCCATGTTTCCATGTACCCAAACGGGTCCATGCCTTCAATTCCCTCCGGAAGGCCCAGCTCGCGAATGTTGCAGCGTCGCGAACGCCCTTCCAAGTCGTCCGTATGTTCCTCTATGGTGGACAGGCGGCTCAGGACATCTTGCAGTGTCGTTTGGTGTATTTTGATAGTGGGTTGCAGCGCGGCCAGATCCTTCTCCCCCTCCTTCACTTTGTCGGCGAGTTTGCGGTGATCGTCCCGTAGAAGGCTGATATCCGTCGCGAGGGTGCCCAGGCGCTTTTCCACGGAGATCCTGGAATGTTCGATGGCTGTCAATACTTGATCCAGCTTGTCTGAGATTGATGGGTTGGTCTGTGGCGCAGTAGATGCGTTCCACGCTCTGGCGTTGGGCATGTTTTCGGGGGTGGTCTCGGGCACCGTGGTGTGCTGGGATGCCCTTGGTTTCCCCATTGTGGCATCTATGAGGGTCCATTGTGTCGCAATCGTCTTTGAGGACAGTGGGGCGTGCGGCCTACAGTTGAAGCGTCTCGGCATTGGACCGGGGAATCCGGTAGACGATTGGTGCCCGACTGGCAGGATACTGGATGGTACTGGGTCAGTTGACCTTTGAGAGGAGGGGAGCCCCTGCTCCGGTTGTCACCGTGTCCAGTTCGCCTCCCTACAGGTTTTGGGAGGACGTGTGGAACTGCGTGTGTAGGTGCCGGTGACCACGGTGCTGCGGGGGTCCTTGGCGAGGCGACAGCCTGTCCGTATGTTGCACCCTTGGCGAAGTGTGTGGGCTGAGGCGGGAGCGATAGTGGTTATGGCACCTCCATGTCAGAGTCAGGCAGCGTCCATTTTAGGCGTGTCTGGGACTCGCTGTATTGAGGAGGGGAGGGGGGGTTTCGCTGTAGTGGTCTCGCTCGTGCCGAGGAATCCAATGGCTCACCTTAAGTCTGTGTATGTGGAATGTTCACAGAGGCTCCCGAGTCGTGGCCTTAACTGCGCTGCTCGTTTGTGAGTCGCGGGTGCCATCTCAGGTCCAGGCAGCCTCGAGGAGAGAGCAGTCCCGCACTTTGTGAAGCTGACAAAAAAAGGGGGGGGGTTATCGGCTTCTCCCCCCATTGCAGGGAGTCCGGTCACTCACCACCGACTCGTTGAGGTAGGGTGTCCGTGTAAGGCCGCTGGGCCTTGGTCTCAGTAGCGCTGGTGATTTCGGGACCTAGACGCCATCTTAAGTCCAGGCATTGCCAAGAAAGGAGGGCTCCCTTGAGCTTCGGCGGGTCTCCGGCACCGCAGTTTGGAGCTCACGCCGCAAGTCCGTATTGTGTTGTACCAGCGGTGGGAGCGGGTGCGGTAGCACGCTGATTCCCGTCGCCGCTGGTGATGTCCGCTTTGGGCTGCGCCGCTTAGAGCCTGCAGTTAGTAGCGGGCGGGTGCCATCTTGCCGTCATCAGCCCGAGTCCCGTTTTCTTCGGTTTTCCCACAGTAAAACCCTTGCTTGTTGGGTCTTGGGGGAACCCTCAGATGCAGCTCACCCTCCGACTCTTGTCTGTTGTTTTGGCCGTCCAAAACGGCGCTGGAAAAAGGGCGACTTGCTGGCCCGATCGTGGAGCCTCAGCAGAGCACGTCCGCTCTCATAGCCGGCTTGGCCACGCCCCCTCACAGGGCCATTGTTAGGGAGCTATTGCAAATTAGCCTCCAGAAGCTTCAGCCAGGGAAGAAGGAACTTTCTAAAAGTTATGTTTCCTTAATATTTATCAAAACTCCAACTTTACCATTGAGTTGGGATTTAAATAAATATTAAAAATAGTGGTTTAATCATATTTCTAGCTGGTCCCAATCCAGATATGGTAGTACTGATATTTAAAATTGCTTCTCAGTGTTTCTCTATGGAGCAGCCAGCCTTACGAAAGTCAAAATAGCTTTTGGGTCCAAGGCCATTAACTTTAAATTTCTACATATCCTACTTTTAAATACCATGAATCCTACCTTGCGGGCCGCCAGGCCTAAGCAAGGATGACTTATTAATACTTAAAAATAATATTTTCTCCTACAAAAAGGTTTGCTCTGACAAGTCGGGCTGCAGGTTTAAGCTGCAGCTGCCAGGCTGGGGTGCAACCCTGGAGTCATGTTTGCTTGGTCGTACTAGTGGATGGCACAGTAGTACTGTGGTCTATAGGTGGCATTTAACTTTCCATGTCTTGGGTGTGTTTTGGGACACTATATACTATGGCCTTGTAGGAAAGTGGTTTGTCATCATTCATAATCTCATGGGAGAAGATAGATTTTAGCTCATCCCATTCCCTAGCGATTAGGAATTTCCTCATGCCACTGGCCTCATCCCTTGTGTTCTCTATGTGGGTCCCGACTTCCCACCAGAACTACTCTTTGACAAGGCATTTCCACAACATGTATAGGAAACCAGCGTGGTCTTCATCACAGCAAGGACAGTCTACTGTGCCATTTGAAAATCATTTTTTCATTGATGTGTTGGGTCATGTAGGCCCTTGCCAACTGATTGAATTGAATGTACTGCAGCCAATCATTCCTTGAGATTCTTTTGGTGTATTCTAATATTTTATCTGACTCTTTGCTTGATAGTGGTCTACCAATGTAATTTTACCTTTTATCTTTCAGGGAGCTCCTTCCAGGTCAAGCATCACCACATATATCCATGTAATAAGTCTTTGTCCGCCCATGGTAAAAGTACTTGGAAGTAGCATGGATCTGCGGCTCTGTATCCGTGGTGTCCGATAACTTGTGCATTCCTGCCTCTATAGATCTATTGAGCGGGAACCGCCTGGGGGGGAGTTGGATACACTAGAGAAATCAAAAGGTATGAACACCCCTTTTCAAAGAAATCTTCCACTGTAGCTATCCTAACCTGTGCCAATTTTTCTATTTCCTTGCAGTTCTGGAAGTCTAGGGAGCTAACCCTGTATTCAATAGGATGTTGGGTGCATATGCCACGAGTCCCGGGTGCACTGTAGTGCATGCTAAGATTTGTGCAAAATGCAAGGGGGCAGAAGATGGTCCAGGAACTTGGAACCATTATTCAGTCACTTCACTGTGAACAACTGGATTAAGCTGTGCCCTGCTAGCCATCCGGCAATCTACTGGGTTTGGCCACGAGGTAGTACAGCCCAAAATCCAGGACCGCAATGCCTCTTCTGTCAGTACGCTTTTTCAAGGTTTCCAACATAATCCTGCACTGCTTCCTATCCCATACTAGGTCTAACCGGAGGTTATCTAGGTCTTGGAAATGTTGCCTGGAAATGACTAGGGTTCGGTACACAAAGAAGTACAAGAGGTGGGGTAAGTGATCATTTTGGCTATGGCTAGCCTTCCTACAACTGTAAGTGGAAGAATCCTCCAGAAGGTTACCTGAGGCCTTGGGGATCGAATAGTACTCCCTACATTGCCCTCCAGAAGGTCAGCTTCATCATGATATATCTGTACCCAGATCCATTTAAAGGTGGTATCCCACCACCTTATAATTTCTCCTCCTCTATCCTCCCTTCCCGCCTTGGCCTTGGGCTCAGTAGGACAAAACAGGACTTCCCCCAGATAACTTTCAATCCAGAGTCACCCAGCGTATTTGTGATGGGTTGGAAATCGACTCCGACATTCCAAATATACAACAGGAGATCATCTGCATAAAGGGAAAACAATATTGTGTGTCTCTCCATTCAGGATTCTCCACTTCACGGCATCTGCCTGAGACATGCTGGAAACGGCTCTATCGCCAGTGTGAAGAGGAGGGGAAGATGGGGCAGCCCAGTCTCGTTTCACATCTGATAGGATATTGTGGCAATATCGCCTCGCCTGTTTGCATCCTAGCTAAGGGCGATGTACAGAGTATTGTTATCCAGGTCAGAAAGTTACGTCCTAGTCCAATTTTTGCAAAGACCTCGAGCAAATGCTGCCAACTCAGCGAATCAAATGCCTTCTCCATATGAATTGTTAGTACTGCTGCTCAGGGACATACATTGGGGCCAGATCCATAGCTTTAAATAGCTTCCGGATTTTTCTGACATAGTGCACCCATGTGAAATTGTTTCGGTCACTATGTAGGAGCATCAGCATGTAGTGCAGTAGTCTGCTAGCCAATTGTTTGACTAACTTTTTATAGTCTACCTTCAGAAGGGAAAGAAAGGACACTATGCTATTATCTCCTCTGAGTTAGGAGGTGTGATTATTAGAGCCTCACTGGATGCAGGGGCTAACGTGCCGACCTAAAAGCCTTGTTGCAGTCAGCTTGGGTACTAGCTAATCTGCAAATGTAGCATAAAATTCTAGAGGAAGGCCATCACTACATGGTATTTTGCCGTCAGCAAGAGATGATAGGGCACCACTAAATTCCTACACTGTGATTGGTTGCTCCATGGCTGCCCGGTCCTGCCCATTGAGAGACGAGTGGGATATCAGCTATGAACCCATCGATTTCCTCCTCTGTGCTGTGCTCCCATCTACCATAGAGCTCAACGTAATACACAAGAGACCAGCCCATTGATTGCCCCTTGGGTTGTTTTGATCCTAGTCAACAGGAGTCCCTTCCTGTCAGGTCTAGCCAGTCATGCTAAGAGTCTACCTGTATCGTTGCTTTCTGCGTGCCGGCAGGCCACATAAGCTGTATGGTTGACATACCTCTCTCTTCCTACCAGAGTGGCGTGGGCTTCTCTAGTCTCTCCAAATGTAGTGTTCCTAAACTCATCTGCTGCACCAGTGTACTCAAGCTTTCTAGTTTTGGCTTCAAGGTCCTCCAACTGTTTGTCAATTTGCGTTATTACCCTTACCGTTGTGCAAATACAGTAGCCCCATTCCCCTACCCTGAAGGCTGCCCACTTGTTTAGCAGTGAGGAGGATGGTCTCTCATTACCCTCAAAGTAGTGCTGAATTAGCTCGCATAGTGAGGCGTGGAAGGCCAAGTCTTCCAACGTAGTGCTCTGCAGTTACCACATCGGTATGGGCGCTAGTCATTTCTCCTAATTGCTAGTCATGACTTGTGAGTTGAATTTGGATAGGGCCTGTCCTAAATAGGGCCTGTCCTAAATATTCAATTGTGCCTTCTTCTGCCACTGGAACATTTTTTTAGCAGCCGCATAGTACTAAAACAGGTGCCAAAAATAGAGGTAACCTGTTCTTTCATGATCAATTTGTCATCCACCAAAAAGCCAAGATTTTTAACTTAACCCTAGGTTCCAGCCCGTCTCCCACAGCCGAAGAGCCCTTCATTGGCTCCCAGTGGACAAGAGGATTAAGTTTAAATCCCAATGCCTAGCCTTCAAAGCACTACAGAGTGCCGGGCCTCAATTTTTGAGGACTCATCTGAATTGGTATGTGCCGTCAAGAAGTTTAAGCTCTGCACATAGTAAACTCCTACAAACACCTAGGTTCAAGAAAGCACGCTGGGGCGGAAGAAGCTTTCTGTTAGGGACAGTCAAGACATGGAACCTACTCCCGATCGCTGTAAAGAACAGCCCTACGCTGATATTCTTCAGGAAGGTGCTAAAAACTTGGCTCTTTACCAACTAACATTTTCTGTACAACCACATTGGCAACCTTATCCGGTCCACCTGACCTCAGCGCCTAGACACCCCCGGGCATTCGTGCGCTTTATAAATGCATAAATCAAACCAAATCAATCAAATCAAACATCCCTTTTCGAGCAAGAAGCTGGACCCAGTTCAGGCGGCCACCTGTCCTCAGACCAAAGGCCCTCCTTCCGATCAGTTGTAAACAATTGAGAGTCATTCAAGTGGCCACCCTCCTCATACGGTCAATCAATCAATATACTTTATTTCGCTTTTAAAATAAAATACATAAAAGTACATAGAATAAAATTCACTTCATACATATAAAACATTAAAAATATTACAGTGCAGTCCAGGCAGATTTGAACTGAGTCAAGAAATGAGTTATCTAAAAACAGAATCATTTGATTTTAGTGAATGATACGATTTTCTACAAGCAACTAGCACAAATTTCATAGTAGAACCAAAATACTTATGCCACCTTATATCAGCCACCTTAAGTAAAAGATTTCAGTTTTAAAATAAATCATAAAAAACAGATTTTAGCAGAAATTCATTGTAAAATTTAGCAACAGAATCACAATCTAAAAAAAAGAATAAAATTGCCTTCTTATTTGGAATTAATTAAGAATCTTACAAGTACCATACATATTGTGCATAAACTCTTCATGGTTATTCTTTGTACTAAAGTCATCGAGCTGCTCACCTTTTTAAATTGTTAATGTATTTTGGACACCACAAATTTTTAAAGCTGCTAATAAGTAAGAGTCAGTTACAAAGCATACAAAAGGGGTTTCAAGTTGTTGAAGTACAAATAATGCCTCCTTAGTGCGACGCAGATGAAATTTTCGCACCAATGGGATAATGTATTTCTTCCTTTCTGTGGCATAAAAGGAACAGAAAAATAATATGTGCAGGGTAGATTGTTTTGACTTTCCAGCACAGGGCCAGAGGGATAGATGACTCAATGAAAATACATTTGAAGGGTGTCCCAGCATTAGTGGTATATAATTAAGGCGGAACCTCGTCAGAATAAAACGATGCCGGGAGTTCTATACAAAGGAGAGATATGAGAGGGAGCCCTGTTGTACTACCAGTAAATCCTGATATGTCAATACTGTGCTTTTCCCTTTATATCTTTCCTATTTGTCCTTTACGCTTTTTGCCATAAAGATTTCTTTTAGCTTGCTTTTAGGAAAGCTTTCGCACAGTGTTGGCGTAACATACCGGCCCTACAAACCCAGTGAAATAAAAGATTCTCTGACATGGATAACCACAGAATTTTAGGGGCATGGTCTCACTTTATAGCATCTCTTATGATCATTTGGCTTAGTGGCACCGTTTTGCGTTTCCAAATTGATAACCAGAGTAAAAGCGGGGCCATTTTGATCATATCACAAATAAAAGGAAAATCTAATTCTTTATGTGAAATGAAATTTGAGCAAGCTCCTGGGACGGACAACAATCTTTTGACAAATTTGTCTTACAACACTTGGAGTCCCTCCACATCTGCTGACCCCCAAATTCCTGCCCGTATGTAGCTATCGATCTTGCTTTTGCGAGGTAGATTTTAGCATTTTCTTGAATGGGTTTGCCTCCCAATCTTTTTGAAAATCTAAAAATTGCAGCTATGCTCTTGCTTAGGTGATTTATTTTATTTTGGATCATCTCTTTCCATTTTAGCTTAGAGTAAAACAATACATCAAGGTAGGCTAATTTTCCTACTTGTTCGATTTCGTTCCCATCTAGATAAAATCTTGACAACTTCTTTGAGTTTCCACCTATGGTCATAATAAACTATTTCTTTTTATTGACCTTAAGGTCCAGGTCAGCCATGAAGGCCGCGTATTGTTCTATAAGTATTTGAAGGGCCCGGGGGTTATGAGCCAGTAGGACAGTGTCATCCGCATAGAACAGGATCAGAAGGGGAATTAACTCTACACTTGGGGCATCTTTTGTCTTTTCAAGCAGGGCCTCATTCAGTTTGTTTGTGTAGAGAGAAAATAAGAAGAGGGTGAGTACAGAGCCCTGTCTAACTCCCTTCTCTATTTTAAAAGGTCTGATACACTCCCCTTCGATCCCGTAGCGGACTGAGGCTGTTGCATCTGTATAAAGTTGTTTTATGAAGTCAATTATTGGTTGGTCCACTCCTATGGCCTCCATGATAACCCATAATTTGCTGTGTGCTACGCAATCAAATGCCGCAGCCAGGTCCATGAATGCCATGTGAAGACGGCCTGTCTTTGCTATTGTATATTTCGCAGCTTTTAAAGTCAAGTTCAGGCATTGATCGAGGGTGCCCCTACCCTTCCTGAACCCATATTGAACTTCGGCCAACATCCTCTTCTCTTCAACCCAGTTCTTGAACCTATTCAGTAAAACCCGGCCCATGAGTTTTGCCATACAATCTATTCATGATATGGGGCGGTAATTAACAGGATTAGACTGTTCCCCTTTTTTATAGACTGGTATTATGAATGCTTTTTGCATGGTGGTAGTGGCCCTTTTTTCGCTACTGAATTAAAAACAACAGTCAATAGGGGGGACCATAATAAAATATTAGCAAGGAAAACGTCCACCAGGGTCCCATCTGGCCCTGCAGCTTTCAGGGGAGAAGACTGAGAAAGAGCAAGCTCAATTTCTTCTAGATTAAAAGACATAACTGTTTTCTCCTTACAGGGGCAAATTGCCTCATTTGGGAGGAAGTTATCGGCCTTTTGGAATATAGCTTGAAAGTGGGTGACCCAATGTTCCTCACTTATATGCACATCTAGAAATTGGCCCTCCTTGGCAGACCATAAAGGGGAATTAATCACCGTCCAGAAGGCTTTGCTATTATTCTGAAGTGAAGCTTGCTTTAAGTTATCCCATGCCTCAGCCTTTAGCTGCTTCAGCCTGTGTGCTCGGGCCAGTTTATAATTTAGCCTTAAGGTTCAGATCAGGTCTTTTTCCCTATATTGGATTTTTAAGGCTTTGCATAGGTTTGCGGAAGCTTCTGAACAGGTTTTGTCAAACCAGGGGTGCTGAGGGACGGTATTGGTGGGCCTAGGGTGGGTTAGTTGTAACTTTAGTTCTGCTACGATCTTTTAAAATGCTTCGACCACCTCTGTGCCTTCGGCCATGGGATCTAAGCAGAGCAGGACATCGTTATGTTTAGAGGTTATGGTCTTGGTGATTAGAGTGACCGCATCAACTTTATCCCATTTTAATGTAGACCCATTTTTCTTTGCAAGGACTGGTTGGGGGCCACTTTACTATTCTTTTTACCACCATCCCTCCAAACCAACAAGCAAGCAAGCATAGCATGATCACTGAACTCTGTCATTTTAACATTAACCTTTGTAATGTTGTTTCTGAACTTACCACAAGTAATCACATAATCAATCGTAGACCTCTGATCTACTCTTTTATATGTAGGAGCAAATTGTAAAATGGGGCCCATTAAGGTAGTATCTAAAATTATCTCATTCCTAGGTTCTAACTGCCAAGTCATCAATAAAGAATTTAAGGTGTTTCCATATGGTGAGTGCATAAAATGTGTTATTTGGTCTCCATTTTAGTCCACTATCCCACAACATATCGGCTCATCTTTTGGACACTTTCTTATGTTAAAATCGCCAGATAAATTGCAAGGGATTCGGGTGGCGATAGGTTAGATTGTCGATAGTCCTATCTAGGCACTGTATCACTGATGTGGGATTCTCAAAATTGTTGTTATAATAATTTATTAGCATTAGATCCCAGTTTTTATACCCTTTTATTATTTAAATATGGAAATAAGGAGAATTATTCCAAAATGTCAGAATTTTAAACGTGGTAGTATTTGCTAACATGGTAAGAATGCCCCCTTACCTCTACCCCTTTTGGTGGAAGAGCTGGGGTATGAAAAGACTGGAAGCCATTTAAATAAATGGGTTCCACTTCCCATGTTTCCTGGACACATAGGATCTGAAAATTTGTTAGCTCATTTAACCACTCATTGTTATCCTTTTTATTATTAAAACCTGCGATGTTCCCTGAAAGGAATGTATAGTGTTGATCAGTTTCCTCTGTTACAGCTATCTCTAGCCCATTTCTAGGTGCATCCATTGGTGCAGATCTAGAGCTCACAGCCTCTAAATCTTTGCTAGTTTTCCGGGTTCGCACCAAGACCCGCACCAAGACCCTCCTGGAATACCCTGAGAGATTAACTGAAGTGACTAACGGGGTGAGAGCTGTAAGTCAATCACAGGAGTCTAGGTTTTCTAGTGGACGAAATCTATTTGAGATGGAAATTGGCGGATTTACTCTCGAGATATGCCTATTCCTGACATTGCGGGGGTCTATACCTGTCCTATATGGCTGTGTTCTTGGGTTAGGACTTGGACTATGACTTGGTCTATAAAAGTATTTAAGGGGCACAGAATATATCTGAGACTCTGATGAAGGAGCTGGGGGAAGTTGTGCTAATAATTCTCCCACAATCTCAGAGTTATTTAAGTTAAGGACAATGCAATCCCCATTACTAGTCTTCGGGTGATTGGCCTACCCATGGTGTTCTCCTAGCCATAATCAGATGGTGTTGGATAAAGTGCCCTATCCTAGCGTGCTTGGTTATCCAGGTTTGCGCTTAATTCATAAGTTGGGCAGTGGATTCCTGTTGTGTCGAATGTAGGACTGGGGCATTTACCAGTATTAGGACAAAAGGCATGCAATCCCTTTCTCCCGGAACAGGTCTCGTAACTGCCCCCTCCGAGATTTTTTGACTGGTGAGGAAATTAGCCTCAGATGTAGCTTGAGCCCCTAAACTTCTGTTACATTCTATTACAGCCCCAGCGGAGGCATTTGTGCTCTGTCCTATGGGCAGTGCCACAAGGGTAGGGTGGCCTTTAGTGGTATGTAACCCTTGTTTTCCCTGGTTACTCTTATTGTATTCAGATACAGTCAATAGTACATTTGAGATGGAATTATGTAGTGAATGCTTTAGTTTTGCATTAGCCTCTAGATTTCTCAAGACAAGTGAGCCATTTTCTATTATCTCTTGAATCTTGGACTCAATATGAGACTAGCCGTAGCCTTATGGGTTGTAAGATTAAAATCAATTTGTCCAGTAAAGTATCTAGGTTTGTGAGTGGATGTGCAGATTCCTGGGCTTCAATATGCGGTTTTGGAGTGGTCTGATTAGACGAGATCTTTCTTGGTCTCTTGGATTTCTTGAGTAGGGATTCTTTTGGGGGGCCTCTTTTCCTTTTACCAAGTGTGTCTTGATTTGAGGGTGTTAAGTCTCTACTTGTGGGGTCAATGGGGGCAGCTGAGTCTCCATGAGATACAATAGGACCTTCCCCGGCTCCTTTTCTGCCATGATTTCTTTGTGGGATGCTATCAATAGACTCACTCGATATATTTGCACTGGACAAAGTTCCTCCACCACCAAGGGATAGCCTTCTTTCAGTCAATGCAATCTCTTTGGAGATAGCAGTAGTAACTTTAACTAAAGTGCAGTTATAGTTACCCCTTCAGAGTCCGTCGCATTAGACTTCTTTTTCCCCATACAAGAGCCTTTCCTGCAGCTAAAATGCCCTCAGAAACCAAACTTTAGCGGGGGGCCCAGCCCAAACTCCTCCAGGCTCTGACAAGCGTGGACGGGCCCGCCCTTGGCCCGGTCTTGTCCCGCGCACCGGGGACGCGGTCTTCAATTTCAGCGCCGCGAAGCAGGCATCATTAGGGACCAGGGAGTCTGGGAGCTGGAGTCCTCCCCTGGCCCGGTTCCGGTCTCGCGCGGTGCAGGGCTGTCTGTGGTGGATGATGTGGGCTCTCCTCATACTGTCAACAAATCTGACTTTGATTGAAAGAAATAATTGAGTGTCATCCGCATAAGATATTATTTCAAAGCCACAGTCTTTAACAATCTTTGCAAGTGTGGCCACATATATATTAAAGACGGAGGGGACACTGTTGTCCATAGTCATGTTTTGAGATTTGAAAGGGTGTAATGAGACCACTTGGGTCCCAGAAAGTCTTTAAGCCAGTCTAAGGCCTTCCCAGGTATGCCTGTCTCATACAGTCTCTAATCAGGATGGAAAAAGAGACAGTATCGAAGGCAACAGACAAACTGAGTAGTACCATAATGGCCAGAATGCCCACATCCATCTGGTGGAATTGATCACTGTAAGAAGGGCAGTCTCCGTGCTATGGGAAGCTCTGAAACCCGATTGAGCTAAGTCCAGTAGGTGCAGTGGCATAGCTAGACCATTGGCCACCCGGTGTGGCCCCAGGGCCCCAAAGTTTGCCACCCACGGCGGCCGCAGTGAAGAGCAGGGGCGGTGCTGGCGCGATTCCCGTGCCACAACGGCCGCTGGTACGAGCGAGGGGGTAGGGGAGACCGCTACCCCCAAACTCATGTTGCCCCAGGTGGTCCGCACCCCCCCTTGCTACGCCACTGAGTAGATGATTGTACTCCATGTATCTAGGCTCTCCAGGACCTTGCAGAGAAGAGAAAGAAGCAAAATAGGCCGGTAGTTTGCAAGTTTATTGGGATCAGTGTTTACTTAAAAAACAAAATAGGGATGACAAAGGCAGATTTCCAGTTCTGAGGCAATTTGGCTGAGTCAAGGGATAAATTGAAAAGGTCCGAAATAGAAGGTGTGAGAAGCGATGACGGAGAGGAGACTACATATGTAGGGCAAAGATCAGATGGCAAACCCGATTTAATGGTGACTAGCATGTCTTGCAATTGTTCTTGGGAGATGGCAACAAACTTCTTCAGCAAGGCGGGTGCGTTCGGAGGAGGAAAGCTGAAATTCAGCGAGTCATCTGATCTCAATGTCAAAGTAAGAAAGCTTTGATATATCTTAGAGATTTTACCCTCAAAATAGTCGGCAAGTGAGTCGCATATCTCTTGTGATGCTGGAATAGCAAGCTTACAGGCAACAGGCTTGGTGAATTCATTAAGTACTTTGAATAATTCTTTTGCAGAATTAAGCCTGTCAATAGTATGAAATCTATCTATCTGTCATTTCTCAGCTCCACTGAATACCAAGGGCATGATGTTTGGTAGATCTAGGGATGCCTAGTTTGGGGGTAGCCACTGCATCAAAGGAATGAATGAGAGAATTGTGATAACCAGTTAAAGCATCATTTATTTCATCACAATTATGTAAGTCAGGGGTATGAAAGGCAGTTTGAAAAGTAAGGGGGTTGACCCGATTCCCAAGGTCTAAACGCCCTTCTGGCAACCGGACCTAGGCAGCTCAAAACTGATGGAGTAGTAGTCAGTCTAAACTAACGGCTTCGGGATATCTATTTTCAGCTGCTTAGAGTTGGTAAATAATGGGTCCAAAGTGTGCCCAGCTGTATGAGTGGTGGCAAAAACCCTCTGCAGTAGCTCTAGCATTTCAAGATCAGTAAACAGTTGACAAGCATCAGTATCCCAAGCGTCTTCCCCATGGTAGTTAAAATCGCCTAATAAAAGAAACTTTTCTGACGCAAGCCAGTGCAGCATGCCAGCTTATGGCTAAAGTCTCTCTTGGTGCCCAGAAGTTGATAGACTAAGGCACCTTTCCAGAAATCCCCCAAGAGAGTCTCTGACTTAAAAATGCTCATCTCCACCCAGTCTGAGAGGAGCGTGTGAATGATAACCTTCAGGGAGTCAGCAAAGGCTACTCCGCCTCCCACTTTTGTTCTCTATCCAATCTTAAGCCCATATATTCCTCGGGAAAGGCCATGGGAATACAGGGAAGGACCAGGGGATAGAGCCATGTTCCCATAATGAAACAGGTGCCAGGTTTGGGGAGGGTACGAGGTCCCATAGTTCAATAGCATGTTTAGGGATAGAGTTTGCATTGCATTAAAGACATCTGATCATCTCGGATTTGTTAGAGCCTGTGGTTTGTAGTAGATTCTGACAAAAACTTCTTCCTCCTTTGTGACCTCGATGATAAGTTGGTGATAGCTTCTTTTGAATGTTTAGGCATAGATGTGTATATGAAGGTTGTGTCAGTGAATTTCCTGTGTCAAATAACGGGACTTAGCTGTCCTGTGAATGTGTGGAACTAGTGCATTTTTGCTATATTTACTGTGGAACAATTCGCCTTAGTTGTATTTTTCGTATTTGATGTTCTGCTTGGGGTTGTGCCTTGATCTTCTAATAGTATTTGTTTTAAACAGTTGCCAGGCTAGATGGGCTCAGACATTTTACTTTAGGAGCTTACAATTAGTTGGACAGCTGATTTGTAGAATGTGCAGCAGGTCTGAATAATAACAATGACTTTGGGCCTGAGTTACTATTCCCATTCCCAAACCAGGGATATGCAATTTGACTGGTTTGCAAATGGGAATGTATTTAACTATGCAACTTATTTACTAGTAGGTCGGATAAAAACTGTACATTCACAGGGAGTTGCAAAATGACCTGTCTTATAAATGTCAATTAGGCAGTTCACATTTTGCAAACCTCTGCGATTGGCTGCAAATGCAGGGATCAGGCCTAAAAGGGATAAGCAGACCTCCCTCTCTGAATTTGCAATGCTTAAATAAAAAAGCATTTTTTTAAAAGTAGCCTTTGACAATTAGGGGGATCGGTGCTGCTTTTTAAAAAGAAAAAAAGTCTCCCATTTGGAACTCTGTCTGCGAGAGCTTATCCATTTTGGAGGCCACAGTCAGGAATCAAATAGGGGAAGCCATGGACAGCTTCCCCTTTTGCAAATCCGATACCACCGCCTTTGAGGTGTCAGTACCTGATCAATGGTTTGTGACAGTAATTGCAGTCACAATCCATTCATGGATTTTCTCTAAACAGCAGATAGGAGGTGGACACTCCTTTCACGCCCCCTCGTACTTGTGATTCCAATAGGGTCTCAAAAGTGATTTTATGAGTCCGAAAGACTTCCAACCAATAAAATTGCTTTTGTAATGAGCAAAAATTTATTTTGGAGTCATAAATCATCTGATTTACAAATCATAGCCCATGCGACAACAAAATACCTTTTTACATCTAGCCTGTTCTTTCTTAATACCTGGTCTGCGTGCAAAGCCTGATCAGGTGCAGGCTTCCTCCATGCGTGGTAGAGTGATGCTTGGCCGGATCAATGTTCGTCTGTGAGAGTGCGCTCATGTGGTTGCACAGGCCTCTTCCGTGCGCAGCCTTCCAAGTTTTGTAGTGTGTGGTTTTAAAGTCAGTTTACAGATAGCCTTAGCTCTCTACTTCACGTTTGGTTATCAATACTTTAAAATATATAGAGGGCTTATACTCTGAGCCAGGGCCGCAGAGAAGTATTTCTCTCTCATTTCATGCTTTTGACTGTTGGGTGTCTAGTTCTGCCTCCTATGGAGTGCTTGCACTGCAATGCTTGAGTGAAAAGTTCACATCTGAAAAACACACAGAATCATCACACATTAAAATATTTATGCCATTCATGCGTTCTATACAGGGTGCAATTCTTTTCTTGTTATTTTTTTCCCTTCCGCCTTCACTCTAGTCAATTTTAATGTACTGATTGGGCTATATTTTATTTGTATTTATTTTATTTATGGAGTTTTATATAGCGTGAACATCACCCAATTAGGGTATCAGAGCGCTGTACAAATAGCCATCAAGTCATACAATATAGGAAAAGAAGAAAAACAAATGACAATGGTAGCAGGAATAAGCATGGATTTACATATGTACAGTGTATCATTGAGCTTAACAGTTCTAAGAGCCATTGGAAGTCCACCCAATGCTAGCCAGGCTAAAGAAGCTTCATCGCTCCTGGTCTAAGCATCAAGAGCTTTTTTGTCTCTTTTTTGAAGTAGGCAGACAAGGGTTTGTCCTGATTTCCGGAAGTAGAGTGTTCCAAACTCTAGGGGCAAGGCCGTTGTGTCTGCGCCTGACTTTACGATGCATAGAGTCACCATATTGATGATTGATTGGGACAGCCTGATCCTTAGATGGCCAACCGCGTCCTCCAGAGTCAACAATAAAAGCTGCAATCTCATTAAACTTAGTGTGGCCATCTTGTGGTTGGGTGGCCCAGTCTTTTTGAGGTATTGAAAGAAAGAAAATAAAGTCCCATGTGGGACAGTCTAACTTTTTGCTGAGGCGGTTCCTAGTTTACAATGTTTATTTTCAGACAGCATCAAGGATGGCACTCATGAGTGAGCTTATCAGGTTTTATGATTAATGTCCTGAGAGCAGAAGTGTCATTGTGAAAGTGTTTTTTGCTAGTAGTGAAAGAAAGGGGAAGTGCTGTGTTAAGCCTCCATTTAACATTTTTACTTGTTTAGGCAAGCAAAATATCCTGCAAATAAATTCAGTACTATGAAGTACAGTAAATAATTGTCATAATATGCCTTGCAGATCTGTAGAGGGTTCTATCACCCGGGAGGGTATTCTGGTGACGTCCAGATGTGAGTCCAGGCCCACCTTGGACCTAGTGGCAATACTCAGAAATCCAGGTCTTCAGCTTCTTACGGAATTCAAGAAGTGAAGAGGAAGCTCTTATGTGTAGCCACAGGCATTCTATGGTTTAGGAATGATGTAGGAGATGGCTCAACTAGTTTTCTGTAATTCGCAGTTAGATCTCTTTTCTGTGTAATATGAGCTTTGAAACAACTTGTAAACATGTATATATTTAAAAATAAGGCCCCTTCTTCAATTCTGTGTTAGTCTTACAGCTCAAATGGCACACAAAGCCCTTGACATTTTCAGGATGCAGTGAGATTTCCTACCAGCTAACAGGGCTAACATCAGAAGTGTACACTCTAACTTAGTGCAGTACATTCTAGTGTTTAAGAAGCTGCTGGAGTCTCAACTTCTGCTTACATGTGTACCGTCCCCCTAATCTCCAAAATTCGCTACCTGAATCGGCTGAACGCAGCATCTTGCCTTCTGAGAGATTGTATTGCCATAGATACTCTGAACCTGGATTCTTGACAGCTATATGCTGCAGCAACAAAGTGAGCGGACCAGGTCACAGCCAGGAGGTGACAGGCCACCACCTGCTCTGGTGCTGGTAAGCATTGTTGCCTCTTCCATTTTTCTGGGGGGTGCACACTCTGGCTCAATGTCCTGCACACAGAAGGTATCTCTATTGAGCCGTTCACTATATTCACTATTTAAATACCAATACTTGAAGGTACATACGTTGTTTTGTGAACATCTCAATCGCGATCCAACCTTCGTGAATTTTAGAAAAGATCTCTTGCCAGACATTTGGGTTAGGTACTTCAGCTATCCTCTTACTTCTCATACTTTTTGCTCTCTCATGCCTGACATATGATATGTAGTGGTAGTGGCGATTGACACTTTCATCATGCTGTGATTCTTCACTTTTGGCTGAACATGGTTTTCAGGAATCATTTTCGGAAGTTGGTGTCCTTTTTCATCAGTCGAATTCAGTTGCAAAGATTTGAGTTTAGCTTTGATATGTTTAGGTGGTTTCATACAAATACATTGTTGTATTGCATTGTATTACAACATATAATTGCTTTTAC
Organism: Calotriton arnoldi; assembly: GCA_963921515.1. Classification (NCBI taxonomy): domain Eukaryota; kingdom Metazoa; phylum Chordata; class Amphibia; order Caudata; family Salamandridae; genus Calotriton; species Calotriton arnoldi. The sequence goes on along the minus strand of CAWUFW010003805.1, from coordinate 741,329 downwards.
TACTCCTATAAGGGGCACTGAAGCACTTGCCCCCATGGTCAGCAAGCTAACTATGTAGGGCGTGCAGATGGAAGGGTGGTGTTCTTGTTTTTTTGATCCCATATGGTAAGTTTTTCCAAGTCATGCATAATGATCACTGGGGTGCGGTTAGCATGTGATGGAATGCATCATGTAGTGGATGAAGAAGTGTGAGAGACAGAAATGCAGTTTATGGCTTTAAGTAAGCTGGCAGCTTTGCACAGCTCTGCAGGTACCTTTATAGTATTTATGATCATAGTCTTCTTCAGTGGTTACTGCACTGGGCTGTCAAACTTGATATTTTGTTTAAAGTTTATGGTTCTGAGCAAGCATGGTTGGAGAAAGAAATGATGGGAAGATCTGCTGGGATGGACTTTGTTACTGTATTCTCATATTTGAATGTCATTGTGAGATTTAAATAAGTGGTCATTGTATGAAGCTAGTTGAAAATTGCAGGGCTAGACTACATTAGAGTCCTCTGCTTGGCCGGTAGAATACGGCAGGCCTCTTCAGTTACTCCATGCATGTACAGTTGCTGATGGGTGTTGGACAAGAACTGTAACATAGATTTGTTATGTGAGTGTAATAGGATTACACAGTATATGGAAGTTACTATGCAGCTTGTATGATCTACAATCGTCTGCCTACTGCTGAGTGTTATGGTATTAGTATTAGTATGGGCCAGAAGGGCTTTATATAAATAGACATTACTATATAATGCCCAGGATAGTCCTAGATCAGCCCTTCCTCACTAACCAGGATATAGAAAGTAGTGTGCTGGCTGAGCTGTTTCATATCTGTGGGCTGTAGACTGTAAATTGTACTTGGAAGTGTCATTATTTTTGTAGGGTTCTGTCCCAGAGTTGTGGTATGTACTCATTTTGGAAACCAACATCTTTTTAACTGTCTCCTTAAGTGAATATGCTCCTGAATGCTTTAAATATTGGATGATGATGAGCTCCGGAACTTGGTAGCTTGTACTGAGAGTGCACCGCTTCCTATGGATTTCTTATTGTAAGGTGGTATGATGATTTTGGTGCATTCCTGGAGTGCAGTGCCATGTTTTGTTTGTATTTCTTGAATTTAACTTGTAGGTATAGTGACTCTTCACTTTGGAGGTTCTATGGACAATAAAAAGTGCCTATAATGTTGCTCCTATAGCTATAGGTAGCCAGTGGACTGAGCGCAGAACTGGAGATACCCTCATCATGAATGAAGCTAGAGGAATCTTGCAGCAGCATTTTGAATTAATGACATTTTGCATATGATGAATGGTTGTGCTAAGTTATACGTTGTTCAGAGAGTCAAGCTTAGAGATTATGAGTGTAAGCATAACTTGTAGTTTTTGTTGGTACCCAAGGAATGAGAAGATGCAATGCAGTGTTTCCATTGTGTTGAAGGTATTATTTACAACCTTGTTGACATGTGGCATCAAGGATTAGCTTGAATTCATGATTATCTCTAGGTTTTGGACTTCTCTTGATTTTGTTGGATGCATGGGGCATTTAGTGGTAGGAGGGTAGTTTTGGCATTGCCCACAGGTCACGATCTCTGTCTCTGCAGTGTCGAGCTTTAGGTGATTACTCCTCATCCATGTGTTTAAAGCAGAAAGGCAAGTGTCAAGTTTTTAGTTGTAGAAGTCACCTATTTCTTAGAACAACTTGTATGTCATCTGCATAGATGTACCAGGTGAACTTGAATGATTTAATCAGGTCTGGTAAGGTGGTTAAGTAGATGTTTAAAGAAAGATGAGATATGATGGACCCCTAAGGGACGGCACTCTGTTAGTTGAGAGGAGGTGATGTGAAGGTGGTACGTACACTGCACTTTGTCTCTGAGGTAAGAAGCAATTTATTTGAGAGCATTTTCAAATTATTTTAAGAATGTAGTAGAGTGGGGGGAGGACAGTGTCAAATGCTGATGATTGGTCCAGAGGCAAAAGGTCAGCCATTCCATTCTTGTCCAGTGTGAGTTTTAGGTCATCCCAGCTGTACATGAAGTAATTTTCATCTGTAAATTTTGAAAGTTGAGTAAACACTGGTGTTTCAAATATTTTTCATCAAAATGGGCTATTTGATATTGGTCTGTCGTTTGCTGGGTTGGACGTGTCTATTTTTTTTTTCTTTTTCAGGAGTGTTCTAAAGTAGGATATTTTCAGCTTTGGGTGGGAATCAACCTACTTCAAGGGACTTGATGAGCAAGTTTCTAGCTATCCTTCTCTGCACAGGTTGTGAAGTATTTATTTGCAAAGGTTTTTGGAGGTGCCAGATCTGAAGATGATCCTGATGGTCTGCTTGCAATAATAATGTTGAGGAAATCTTTTTCTCAGCGGGTATTGAAAGTATTTAGTAATGGAAGATTGATTTTGTCTCTTTAGGGTGGTTGGGTTATGTGTTGGGTTGCAGTTGTCTGTATTCTCCTTAAGGTAATTTTCTGTCATTCAAGTTTTGAAAGTTGAGTAAACACTGCTGTTTCAAATATTTTTCCAAGGAATCGGCCATTTGATATTGGTCTATCATTTGCTGGATCGGTGGGTCTAATTTTTTTCTTTTTCCGGAGTCCTCTAAAGTACCAGATTTTCAGCTCGGGTGGGAATTAACCTAGTTCCTGGGACTTGATAAGTAAGCTTCTAGCTACTGCCTATACACAGGTTGTTAAGGATATATTTTTAAAGGTTTTTGGAGGTGCCAGATCTGAAAGTAATCCTGATGTTCTGCTTGCGTTGATAATGCTGAGGAAATATTTTTCTTTGAGGGTATTGTAGTATCATCTTCAGAATAAATCCAAATTCTTGTAGTAATTGTAATTGTCTTTTTTTATTATAAGCCCCCACATAGTACAAGCGTGGCATCAGCTCCAGCAGCATCTGCCCTAACATTCTACTCCTAGCTCATATAAGCACAGAACTTTAGAACACAAACAATAAAAGGATTCTACATGTTAATACATTCTGAATATTAATTATGCATATACTACACAATCCCTTTTCTTTTTTTAAAAAAATTATTACAAGAAAAGCTAAAGCAATGTGAAGATATAATAAAGTAGGAAAATATGACAATAAGAATAACAACAGACCAAACAAAAATAATCAATTGCATAAGATTTCATTAAATTGTTTAGGTTTCTTACAAACTCTTCCACAAGCAGTTTTCACATTGGACGAACATTCAGGTTCATCTTAACGCTCTTCTTGAATGGCTTCGTTCACCACGTTCTCTTCAGACTCCTTGGCAACTACTTCCTTCCTATCATTCATGACTCCTTCCGCTTCCTTTTCCTTACTTACATCACCAACACGACTATGATCTCCATCATTCAACCACCAATAGTTATTACGGGGTTTAACTCTCACTTCATCACTCTCAGTACTACTGCCTGCCAATGCTAAGTAACTCATATGCCATACTTCACACTTTTCCAAAACTACTGAGCTGTTTCTCACCTGTGATACTCTTTTCGGTTCACTGAACCTACTTTGTCCTTTTTTGCACTTTTGACTAACCCTGGGCAGGTATCTCTGCTCCGTCAGCGGAGTTTGCAGAGATTTGCCTACTCCGCGCTCCGTTGCGAACGCGGAGGTAGGCAAAACTCCACCTCAGTGGTGGAGCGGAGTTAGCCGCTTCCTCCCAAATTCTTTAAAAATGAAAAAAGAAGGCACTTACCTGCGTGTCTGCTGCCTCCCCTGCCTAGCCGCTATCCTTCCTGCTCCTCTTGTGTCCTTCTTCATTGAAAAAAACACTACGTTGTACGTCTTGCGAGTGTGCAATTACTGTTTTCGTGTCAATTTTATCCATCACACTCAATTCACACCATCTTGAAAACATGTCATTAATAACTAAGATATATTTAATGCTGCCATCCTCCCAAACAATTGGTCCCATTATATCTAAAGCCCAATCCTCCTAAGGTAAATTTGGGGAATTTACAATACCTAAAGGGGGGGTTGAACGTTTTTTGAGATTGTCTGCAATTTCACAAGTTACACAAGATCTTACAATTTTCTCAACATCACTATCAACTCCAGGCCACCAGTACTGATCTTTGACCTTCGTTTAGTACGTGAAATGCCTGAATGACCTTCATGGCACAAGTGTATAAGTTTGTTTCTTAATAACCTGGGAGGCATGATCCTTTCTGCCCTTAATAGTAAATCATCAGAAATGGTTAATTCATCTCTTACTTCCTAAAATCCTCTTAAGTCATCTGGAATGCATTTCTTGTCTGAATTACTCCACTCTTTAATTACTTTGGATTTGACTTCTTTCAAAGTAGTGTCTTCTTTATCAGCATTTAACCATTCATCATGGGTTATGCTATCATGTAATTCATTCACTTGGAAAACATTGGCGACAGAAAAATCATTCCATGAATTAATGTCTATTTCTGTTAAAGGCAGAGCCAGTCTGCTAAGAAAATCAGCAGTAATATTCTTGGCTCTGAGAACATACTGAATGTCAAATAGGAAATCCTGTCATCTCATTGAGAACCTGGCAATTTTAGCTGTTGCTCTGGTTAAACCATCAGTAGTTAATAGTTTGAGAGCGTTATTGTCAGTTCTTACAACAAATTTCTTCCCCCACAAAAATTTCTGAAAATATTCTAAAGACACACCACTGCTAATACTTCTTTTTCAATAACTGAGTATTTCTCCTCCATAGTTGTAAGTGATCTGGAAGCAAAAGCAGTGATTACCTCTTGTTTGTCGTCATTTGACTGGCTAAGTACTGCACCTAAACCTCTGCAACTAGCATCAGTGGTAACCATGGTGTATGCATTGGGATCAAAACCCTGCAAATTAGGATCTTTGCTGATAGCATTTTTAATATTGCTAAAGGCTTGCTGACACTTATCTGACCACTCAAAAGCTGACCTTGTTCTGCAGTAAATTTCTCATGGCAAAGGTTTTTTCTGAACATTTATCCACAAATGTAGAATAATATTCAGCTAAATCCAAGAATGACGTCATCCTTAGATTTGGGAGCTGGGGCATCAATTATTGCCTTAATGAGTTTCTCCTTTGGTTTGATTCCAGAGTCACTAATTTCGTGACCTAAATAAGTTGCATTTCTTTCACCCGATTTGCACTTTGAAATTTCTGCAGTGAGACCTTTTTGATTAAGAACGTACAATACTTTCCTTAATCATTCGTTATGCTCCTGAACATTGTGTCCCATGACTAGGATATCATCCTGGAAAAACACAACCCAGAGCATATCACCAAATAACTGCGACATGACTCACTGAAAGATAGCAGCAGCGGAAGCTAACCCAAAAGGCATGCAGCAGAATTGTAAGCAACCAAATGGGGTGCAGAAGGCTGTCACACTTTTACTGGATAGATGCAAAGAAATCTGTTGATATGCCGAAGAAACGTCGATGGTGGAATACTATTTGGCTCCACGGGTCAACGACAATATTTCATCAATTCTTGGCAAATGGAATTGATCTACCACTAAGCTGTCATTGAGACTTCTGGGATGTACAGATAGACACATTTTTCCATTAGCACGTCTAGCAATCACTAATGGAGAAATCCACTCAGATGCCTCAATGGGTTCTCTAATGCCAGACTCTTGTAATTTAGTGAGTTTCTTCTTCACCTCATCTTTTACAATTAAGGGAATATTACGAACTTTGTGTGTTTTTGGTACTATGTTGCTTTTAACTTTGATACAATGAGTAAAACCCTTTAATTTGCCTACCTTACCACTGAATACATTAGGGAATTCATCAAGGACCCAATTCTTAGCGTTCTCCCTTCACACGCAACAAGAACCTGTTCTGGACTGTTAGGGTCAAGGATGATATGTAATGCCCTTTGATCTTTCCACCCTAAAACAGATGGACCATCCACAGCTACATATAATTTGCATGTGGCTCTGCGATTTCTGAACTCAAAAACAAGTCATCTATAACCTAACATGTCTATTTTATCACTAGTAAAACTTTCTGGAAGAACATGGGGAGAGGATGTAGCCTTACGGCTAGAGAGGTCGACCTCGAAGCTGGGGAACTGGGTTCGAGTCTCGGCAACGACGCTCAACATCCTGTGATTCTGGGCAAATCACTTAATCTCCCCTGTGCCTAACAAAAATGAATGTGTCCACCTGTAACGATGTAAAGTGCTCTGATACCCAATGTCTCGGGTCTAGTTTGCACTATATAAAACTCTTTAAAAAAAAATCAGTTGGTTCAATATAAGAGCCAATAACACCCACCAAACTACTTTCCCAAACCATACGTGCAATAATTGTAAAAAGACATCCAGAATCCGCAGTAACCTGTAAAGGAATTCCTCCAAAGTTAATTGTACACATTGGTTTGTTACTGTCAGACCCTTTGATGTTGAGAACAACACTTCTTTTTTTCGTCTTTATAAGGTTGATCCTGAGCAGAATCATTTAAATTGTCATCAGAAGAATTAGAGTCAGTTTCAGTGAGGCAAGAAACCCTTATGTTTTTCTTTTCTTTCTTTCTGCAAACTGTCGCAAAGTCACTTATTATACCACATTCCAAGCATTTTGCTGACTTGGCTGGACATCTGTCAGACCTAGCATTGTGTGCTTTACTACCACAACGGTAACAAGAAAAGGTTGCATGTTCAACTTGCTAGTCTCTAGTCATGGGTTTCATAACATTTTTTTTTGTTAGATTTGTTTCTTGTGTAAGTACTCTTTTCTTTCACCTGAAATGTTGTTAGCCGTAGGAGAATCATTCTGCGCAGAAATTTCTTTAAAGCTCCTCTCCGACAACTCTGCTTTTTTTACTAAGGCTATGATGTCTTTTAAACGAGAGTCACCCTCAATCCACAGTCTATCTTAATTCCTTTGTTTTTGGTGCAAACAACAATTTGGTCATGAATTAAGTCATCGTGCAATACTCCAAATTTGCACATAGCGGCTAGCGTTTTAAGAGCAGAAACATACTCTTCAATTGATTCATGTTGTAGTTGCTTCCTTTTAAAGAAAGCGCGTCACGTAACTGCAATGCATACAGAGGTGACTAATGTTCCTTTAAATATCAAATGGCCCACTTAAAAACATCTCTATCACCAGCCCTATCTGGTTTTTGCATTTGGTTATTTACTCTAAGGCCTTCAGGACCTAAGCAATGCAAAATAATACTTTTTTTTCTTTCAGGAGTTAAAATACTACCATTATCTTCCAAAGTAGCAATATGGTTTAAAAAATATTCTTTCCACTCCACCCATTTTATGATGGGATTACCAGGGCTGGTTAAACATTCTTTGTTCTTTGTGTGTGTTTAAGGTGATGCCCACAGTAGTATTTGCTAAGTTTATGGTGGGGGCTCTATTATTGGTATCTATGTTGTATATTCTGGAGGAGGAAATGACAGGGCAGAATCTGTAGCAGAAAGAAATAAAAGAAAGAAAAAAAATATATATATATAGTTCCTGCACGTGTGATAAATCGTCAATACTTGCCATTTGAAGAGGCTCAAACTCAAAGGCTGCGTTGTGCTTCCTTGTTCCGTGTAAATTCAAAATGGCAGCATGTAAGGTAACGTTGGGTGACCCTGTAAGACAAAGTGCTCGCCCCAGAATGCAACACTGTGCTCGGCAAGGAATCCTGGAGTGGAAGCACGTTTGGAGTTTTGCTACCGATTTGAATCTCGCAGAGCGTGAGCGTGCAGAGTGCCACTTTTAAAGGTATGAGAGTTTTGAAAGTAAGCAAAGCTGTTAAGGGTGGGAAAAACACCAACAGGCTTGGGAGCTTTAAACGAAAATGTCCACGAACCTCAGATAATGCGAGGGAAAACAAATGCTTCCTATGAATCAGATATCCTCGGAATCGTAGGTGGAATTTCCAAATTAGTGATATAAGTAGAAAAACAGCAAAAGCAGGATTGAGCCGCAATTAAATCCCATGAAAAGCATGCACACATGGGTTCAGGGGCTGATAACATCATCTCGTCGCCAAATTGATGTAGTATCGTCTCCAGAATAATCCAAATTCTTATTGTAATTGTCTTCGTTTATTATCAGTCCCAACATAGTACAAGCGTGGCATCAGCTCCAGCAGCATCTGCTCTAAAATTCTACTCCTAGCCCTTATAAGCACCGAACTTTAGAACACAAACAATAAAAGGATTCTACATGTTCATACATTCTGAATATTAATTACACATATACTACAGGTATTAAAAGTATTTAGTAGTGGGAGATTGCTTATTTCTCTTTAGGGTGGTTGGATTTTTGTTGGGTTGCTGTTGGCTGCATTCTCCTTAATGTACTTTTCTATCATTCAAATTTCTGATTAGTTCCATGGAGATTTTGTCACAGAAGATTTGCAGTTGTAGAGTTTCTGTGTTTTGACATGCTGTATTGTGGAATTTTGCTACAATCTTGTGCAATTCCTTAACAAGGTCATCAGCTTCAGCTATGCTTGTAGAGTAGTGTTCTCTATTTGTGGTTCTTATGGCTCTTCTGTAGGCTCTGCTATAATGCCATAGTATGATTTTGTCTATTTCATCTCTTGGTTTTCTCCATTTCCGTCATAGTATGTTAAGCTAGGTTTTCATTCGTTTGATGTTGTCATTAACTAATGTGGTGTTCTTTTTGTGGTAATCTTAGATGTGGTCTTTATCGATATCTGTTTATCTAATGCAGTGGGGACTCGGTTATAGAAAGTGTGTTTATCTTAACGTCGCATATTTATTGAGGTTCAGAAATATTTGTTAGAGGTTGGAGGCCTCAAACGTTGTTGTAATAGTTGTGGTTGTAGTTAAATTCTTCTTGTCAAGCCATATTTTGAGATCTAGAATGTATAGATTTGGGTAGTTCGGGCAGGTTTTGGTCACTGCATCCAGTAAGACATCTTTAAAGTTTACATTGCTGGGTCATAGCCTATATTTTCAGAGGAAGGAATAAGTGAGAGTTGGAGTGGGGTGATATTTTATGAGCAAGGATTAGCTATAGTCCACAGTGAAGTTTTCGATCTGTGTTATTTTAAGTGATTTTTTTTTTATACCGACTAAATTCAGGTGGCATGGCTTTGTAGCATTTTGATGCAGTGTCTTCACTGAGCCCGGTTTCTGTTACGAAAGGTGAGGTCTTGTACTTTTTCAGAGAGTACATCAATATATTGAGTTGTTTGTGTTCAAGGATTTTGAAGAGTAAGTATTTAATTTTTGTCACTTTCCTCTTGATGCAATGAAGCTTTGAGGGAGAGGTGTGGTCTAGTATGGGATAAGCAACAGGGGAAAGGGTACTCTGGTTCCAGCTTGAGATAGAGTTGGAAAGAAGATTGTTGGTGTAGAGAATTTTGAGATTTGAGAACTAGGTCGGTGGACTTATTGTGGAAGGTAGTGATACTGTAGCTACTGTGTTGACTTGTGGTTTTAATAGGAGGTGGAGGGCTCTGGGGACAAGGTGTGATCAGGGAACCTAGTGATCCTATGTGCCTTGCCTTGATTTGATTTTTAATTTGCTCCTGGCAAGTGACATTGTATTTGTCAGCTGTTTTGGTTGTGGTTTTATAGTTAGTGTGTTCTTGACGGGGTGGTAGTCTCAGTGTGGTGGCTGGATTGGGTGTTGAATAGGCTATATAGATGGATGTGGACGGTTCAGAGGTAGTTATGTTGTTGATGAGTATTCAGAATAGTCTTTAGGGATTACTAATAGATCTAGATTGTGTAAATGAGTGGTTGCTTATCTGGAGGTTTGAAGGCGGAGATCCAGAGTTTCTGGCCCTAGGCGCTTTCCAGGTCCTAACATGGCCAAACATGCAGCACTCTTAACCTGATACCCAGGATGAATGTCCTATAGCCTCCGTTTAAATAGGAGAGGAAACCCAAACTATCAGGTAACCTGAACTAAAAGGAACCATATGCACTAGAAACAATAGGAACCCCACACCTTAAGGGCTAGAACCAATAGGAAACCTAAACCCAGAAACAAATAAAAACCCCAGGATTGACAACCCACAGACATCCTAACCCTAAGTCCAAGATCTAATAGAAGCCCTAAGACCAATAGCGAATAAAACAAAACACAGAAAAACAACCAAGAGAAACCCTTGCCATGAGTCCAACAACCAACTGAAGCACATGGAGCAATCACCAGTCGAAACTCTCACCCTAAGCCCTGGGGAGAGGAGGAGAATCCCTGATTCAGGTAATCCTGTGGTCAGTCAATCACTTAGACTGCAGCTGGTGTGAGGAATGGGCAGGAGAGTCTGTTCTGCTCAGGTTTCGTTAGTTACTGAACTTCAATATACATTGGAGTGGGTTTCTCCACTCAGGTTTCCTTAGTTACAGACAACTCTTAAATACACTTTCTTTTCCGGGGCTGGACTGCAGGTAAGTCAAAACTGACTACTAGCTTTTAATGCTCTCATGTACTTTGAAGAACCGTCTCGTAAATACTAACATGCTGTAGGGATCCTGTCCAGCCGATGACCAGAGGAACTCCCTTTAGGAAGAGCATCACACCGCTATTTGCATATTAAGCCTCTAATTGATGTATCCCGACTGGCTTACTGAACAGATTTTATCGATCTCCCTGTGGGGTTCCTAGCAGTTCAAATGGCCTTCGGACTAGTTCCTTGATTGATTTATGAAACATTCTGGATTTCTTGATATCGCTGTCATTGGATGTTAGGTTTTACTAAGGACCTTATAAAAAGAACTCTAGTGAATAATCTTATTGTTTAAGGTGTGGTTTTGTGTGTCCCACACTGTTTATCCACCCCCGCCCTGATGAAGGTGTTGTCCCGTTGAGGGCATTACACCGAAACGCGCGTTGGCGCTTAACTCTTCTCGTGCCTCTGGACTTTGTTTCCACCCATTACCAGGAGGATACACGAGAATGCTCCACCCCAACATCAATTGGAATTTTGCCATCTGGAGCGATCTATATTGTTTTAGATATGTGTTTGTGTTGAGGAATGAATGTGTATGTTACTATGAATGTGTGCAAGTATGATTGCTGTTTATGAGTTTTACGTGTGGGACATATGTATATATTTATAGATGATTTTGTATGCTTTATTTATGTATTTTTTTGTAAAGTGACATTATGTTTGATACTATGAAAATAAATGAAAAATAATACGGTTAATCCAATAATATAATTAAAAAAAATGTTTCGAATTTTTGAAATGTTGCGTTTGTCAGCCCCAGGTGTTGGAATGTAATCTTAGGACCCTTTCTTTGGGCCTTTTTGCATCCTCATATATGGGCGGGTGACCGTTGTTAGTGGTGGTTTAGCTTGAATTTTCCCCTGCCCCTCCTGCCCTTCATTCGTACGCAGGGGTCCCCCTTTGTATTGGTTGATGCTGCTACGCAACGTCAGATTTAATCCAGGCAAACAAGTTATGTAGGCTAGAAACACTTCAAGTACACTCCTTGAGCACTTTTTATCCGTTTTTGAACATCAAACCCATCTGAGACACACACACAAACAGATGCACAACAAAATGCTGAAGCTAGATGCAAAACAAATGCACAAAGAAAAGTCTCTTGCCCTTAACAACTTCCCTCTGGCCTTTCTTCTTGGGCGGCATCAGCCCTGTGTTTATGTTGTATTTTGCATAGAGCATGGTGCAACAGTTGTTCCTGGCATGCAATGTACATAGGGTGTGGTGCAAAGTCATAGCATAGCAGTGTGTGGATAGGATGAAATGTATCACTTACCCACTGTTTCCTTTTGCTTGAACGATTTTGCTGCTATTACTGGTTGGATGCCATGCTGCTGTGTGCAAAGTGGGTAGTGACGGTTCTATTGTGCTTGTAGTGGGAGGTAATGTCCTTACTGTGTCCTGTTTGCTTTTTACAATTTTTGGGTAGAATGCTCTTCGTTATAGCCCACTGACTGAAATCACCACACACCGAAAAGATGTCTTGTTGGTTGCATCTGTGAGAATTCATGTGAGGTGCTTTGCATTTTGTGGATTGGTCTGTGCACTGGTGTCCAGGGCTGTGTGATGCTGATATGGTGATAACTGAGTGGAAGACCTCTACGCTGCACCCCATATGGTCTCTTTTATAATTTCTTTTCATTGTTGCTAGTGACTTGAAGCGTACTGCAGGGACAAACTCACTGGTTAAAGTTTTTTTGAACATCACAACTTCACACACACAGCGAATCCTCACACTATCACCCTGTGCATGTGATGACACAGTTTGAGAATTCATGCTGTCTGTAAAGCTGTGGATGGTGCTGGTATGGTACTAGAATATTGTGGACTAAATATTGTCTCACCAAAATAATGTGTGTTAAATGTTATGCACAAAAATATCACCCCTTTGGAGTTAATAACAGAAAATCTACAGCCAATGGGATGATTTTTTTGTAAACAATATTTAGGACACAATATTTTTGTCAATGATATTCGAGCATACAAACAAAATGCATGCCTTTGTCCTAGATATGTTTATCCTAAATATATGCTATATTTAGGATTCTGTAATACACAGTTATGTAGATTACGCTATATTTAGGATTCTGTAATGTGCACTGGTATATAGATTATGCTTTCTATGTGTTCAGCATATAAGTTCTTTGTTCCCTGTGGCTTGGTGTGGTGCATGAGTTCTATGTGGTCCTGTAATGTGTGGGTGGATAGAATATCTTGACTTGCTCTTCTATTTAAGTGTGGCATGTGTGATGTCACGTAGTCAGTGATTTAATAATGAGTGTTCTTTATGGGCCTGGAGCCATATCAAGCTGCTGGTGGGGTTCTTCTACCTGTAACCTACTTCGTGGGTGTAACCTACTTCATGGATCAAAGGACACCGAATTCACCTGTTTGCCTTCCGCTCTCAGTGTGTACTGTGCAATTTCATAGCTCCAGAAACTGGACAGGTTGCTATCCCAATGCACTTAATCAGTCATCTCCTTTGGAAAATGTTTCTACTCCACTGGCACCTGTTAAACGTCCGATCCCCAGTGAAATACTTTGCTCTCAGACTTTTTCCCAGTGGTTATATGTGCCTTGTCAATTCACAAAGGGATCCCTGCAACCTTCAGGCCTTCTGGCATTCTCAATGTGAGCAGGTGTGGTCCCTCCAAGAGAGGGTGCCGCGCCCAACCCACAAGAAGGCCTTGGCTGAGAGCCCACCCTTTGACGTTTTACATTTCCTTTTAATCCTGTAAATAAGGGGGAAAAGGCAGACGAATCTGCCCACTGACGTGGCTCTTGTGTCAGCTCAGTCCCAACCCATTGGCACACGCTCTTCCAGCAAATGAAAGACTCATGACTGCCGGGTGTGGCCACGCAGGTTGGAACAAGAGCAACCCTCTGGTGCCATCCGTCCATCCACATCCACCTGTAGGAGATACTGCAATGGGAACGCCAAAGCACGTTCCTGCATGGCATTGACTGTTTAGTCCATACCGTTCAGGAACTGGGCATGCATGCACACAGTGGGGCCCACCATTTGCCCCTCTGCATGCATCCCAGTGTACAGGGGCAACAGGGGGCCCTGTAGGGCCCCCTTTTGTTTCCCCATTGCCAGCCTTTTCATGGCAGGCTCACCAGCATGAAAAAGCTGGCAGTGGGGAAACTCAGAATATGCTTGGCGGTGCTACAGCAGCACCGCCAAGCATATTGCTGCCAGCAGCACCGCCAAGCATATTGCTGCCCGAGACTGTTGCGCCACCGCCAGGAAATGCGGTTCCCTGCTGATTGTGGCAGTCCCAAAATGGTCCAACCGCCATACTTGTAATACAGCGGTCGGACCACTAGTGCGGCAATCCCCAACCGCCACTGCACCTCCACTACGGGTTCGGCGGTCCGATGAATTCGTAATCAGGCCCTATGTCTGCTGATGCTATTTGATCACCAAGGAGGCCTTCTCCGAGCTTCCATATTGTTGTAGCCCTAGATGATGCTTTATTAGTGGATTTTCTCTCTAGAATAGTTAGGGGCAACTTACTCAACTGTCAATTACCAAACACATAAGCTAACTAAAAGTCAAATGTATTTTCCAGTGTATAGTGTTTTGCCTGGTTTTACTGTATGGATTCCACCCTGTATAGTAACAACGTTTTTTTAAGTGTACAGTCCTGAGAGTGCTTCAGAGGTGCTTCTTACAGTATGAAGTTTCTTGAACTACTATTACTCTCTGACAACAAATTGTGCCATTTTTCTTGGGAACTTGTCCATGACTATATCTGATATTTTAATATATGTAGAGTGAAGTAAGTATATTGCAATCACTTGGCCAAAGATACTGATAATTTACATTAATAAGCAATCCCATTTTATTGACATGTTTATTAAGCACATGGCTGTGTCTGTTTAATAGGTTACCTTCTTGCACCTACTCCCTTGTTGTTTCAGTGTTTTGTCCGCTAGAGCAGTGACACCAAGCCCTGATTATGGCATCAAACATGTTTGCGTTTTTCCAGTGCTCTGAGTCATTCCATGTTCTTCACTGTTATGTCTGTGAGTGAGACTTAAAACTCACCGGGTTCAGTGGTACCTTTAGGATGCCCAGTAGGTCATGATGTCTACACCATGGAAGCATGTCCAGGGTTTATTGCTGCTGTTTACTTTACCTCACTCAAATTTTGTATTGTTGTAGGCAGTAGCTGAATACAGCCCTCACTGCATGTTTTTTCCATAATCAAGGCGCCAACGCAAAACAAGCATCAAGTAACTGGGAACTGAGTTATCGGATCTAGTGCAATGACGGCTATCATAGTTAGCACCTAAAATGTCCTTTATCAGCAGAAATCTCAAAAATGAGTGCGACAGCAGAAACGTTTGAAATTATGCTGCATTATGCATACTCAGGGCTGGGCAGTCCATGTTACTTGGCTAAACCTGGCCCCACACCAGCCCTTCACCTCACCAGTGGCGGCTCCTACGCCATGGCGGAGGAGCGTTGCCCCCCCCACTGCTTTTAAGCAGTGCAAAGAAGAAGCATAAGATGATAATAACTTTAAGGGGCTGCTCTGCTTTCCAAGCAGGGCAGGGGAGGAGTGGTTTGCCCGCTCCTAAGTGCGCAATGACTGTTTAGTCGGCCCTCTCGGGCCACCAAAACCAGTCATGCGCACTTTCCCCGTTCTCCATGCAGGCTGCATGACAGCCTTCATGGAGAACAAGCCCAGGCTCCCATTCTCTGGTTTAGCGTCCAAACAGGACGCTCAAAACCAATCATAACGCTGAATTGCAGCATTGTGATTGGTCAGGGGAGCCTGGGTACCTACCAATCAAACTGTACGTTTATTTTTAATTTAAAAAAATAAAATATGCGCCCCCCCCCCCGGCCACTCGCAAGTCATGCCGGCCGCCACTGCATCTCACCTCAGTCACCACCAGAGAGAAACTCTTTGCTACAATTCATTCTGTTAATTCAATGTCCCATCTTCTTTCGTTTGATAAGACTTTGTTTTCAAATTCGATGGTATGACCCACTACCAGCATACCTGCTTGCAGTTTGTGCTTTTTGGGAAGCCTGACTGAAAACTCCAGTAATACTGCCTGTGACCCCGCCTCCTGTACTGAAACAACCCTCTTTATTGGTGTGCTTGGTCGGAGGATGAAATATTGCCATGTGAGTGAGATCCCATGTGTTTATCTGGATCTAAGGTTTCATGTATCCATACAAAATCACAGCTCACCTCAGACGTACAGCGTGCTCTGGATCGCAAAAGAGCATCTGAGAATCCATTCACTCATCAACACTCGCCTCTGTAAAAGGGAATGTGGAGAGTATTAGTCCTTCTGTTTGGGATATATCTGATTAGAAAGAAGGCAAAGCTTCTGCCCATCAATCATCTGAACAGAAACTTACGAACAACTGTTGTTACCGACGTGCCTGGTGGCTCAATGTTAACATTCTCAAATGTGAGAGAGAGCCACGATGGCGGCCCCCTTCTTTGGTTTTGCTGGGGAAAGAGCAAAGGATGTGTCATTACGGCCAGCTGCGGCTCTTCCGCTCTAGTGTTGTCCTCCTCCTGCTAGCAGCCAAAAATATTGAAAAATAAAATGATAATAAACGCTTGTTTATTATCATTTTATTTTTTGCTCTCAGGGCCGAGCATTGCGGGCGGGGCAAAGGGTTGGCAGGCACTAGGGGGAGTGTTTTGCACTGTTATCTGTGCGCAAGAAAGTTGGGCCCTCTCAGGACGGCCAATCCTTCATGCGCACTTAAAGCTCTCTCTAACCCGAGCTGCATTGCCAGGTTAGAGAGAGCAGGCACAGGTTCCTAGTCTAACTGGGATTACAAATCGAGGGAGCTCAGGCCAATACTGACACTGCTTTCATGCTGCCAGAAACATGAAGGCAGCATCAGGGTTGGTCGCAGCAAACTCTTGGAGCCTGTGCCTGCAGTGGAGAGTAGCGCATTGCCGCGAAGCGGCAGGTAAGTGTTTTTTGTTTTTCTTTATTTGTCTGTTTCTCCCCTTCCCCCGCCCCACCAATCTATCGAGACACCAGCTGCTACTGGTTACGGCCAGAGTTTCCAACTTTGTTGTTTACGCTGCATTGTTCTGGTATCACTGCCCCTGGAAGTTAAAAAAAGCACTCGACAATCGGGTGGGGGTGTATAACGTGAGGGACATGGGGAAACAGGACAGTTTTTTAAAAAAGCGCTATGAAGTGGCCAGCACTGGCTGCTTTATAGCATTTTTTACTTCTGTCAGTGGTAGGGAGAGAAGAAAAAGGGATGGTAGGGAATGGGAGAAGAAACAAGATGGGAGGGTGAAAAAGAAAACACCCTGTGATGCGGCCAGCATTGACCGCATCAGTGTTTTTTTTAGAAACAAAAATAGTACCTGTATTCACAGTACAAGCAGCGGATGGACAGTTGAGTGACACTGATTATTAGAGTTAATTGGTCTGTGCTCGGTCCATGCGCCACCAAAAGAAAAAGGAAGTGATGCATGGCAAGTGCTGCCCAATTAAAACGTAGCAAAGAAGAGTAGCAAAGCTGCAAGCAAAAGGTAAGCAATAGGCGGTTTTCCAAACCCATTGTAGAAGCAGCTGCGGCCGCTGCAGGTAAGAGTGGTGAGGCGGTGGGGCCGTCTGGGGGAGATTTCGAGAGACGACCACAAGGGAGAATTAAATAAATAATTAATTTTCCCTCGATGTCGTCTCTCAAAATTCCCCCCCCCCCCCTTACCTGTAGAACACAAGAGTCTCGCAAGCGAGAGATCATGCACGAGCGCATTCACATGCAAGCGAGACCTAAAAATGTACGACTCAAACAAAATAGTAGGAAAAATAAACATCACATTACCGAAAGCACTGTAGACCCTTCCAAATGCAGCAGCGGCAAATACTGCTGAGGTTAAGGAAATAAAATTAATCATTGCGTCCTAAAAAATCCTTCATTACTTACTGATCAAAATCCTAACTCAAGTCAATCAATCAAATATCTTTATTCGGTTATAATAACAATAACCATAAAAGCACATTAAAACTCAAGTCAACTATATTCTCTAACAAAAAGCTACATTTAAAAAATCCATTCGAAATCGACACAATTATGCAAACCACCAAAAACCCTTGAGTCAATGAATGTATGCCAATAACATGATTTTGAGATTTAATACCTCTTTGTGCGATCCAAAGACATGTTTTGAAAAATAACTCAACCCATTCTATTTCTTCTCCAGCACAATTACCAGTCTCCTGGAGAAATTCTCGTTATGGGCTTTGCTTAAAGTAAAACTTCGTCCTTCCACGTAAGGAATTTTCATCTCTAATACTCACTAAAATCGCTAGTGTATTGTTTGTTTGTTTTAAAGAGCCCAGAAGGTTGCCAACACCGCCATGTACGTGACAACACCCTTTTAATGTTCCTGTTTAATAGCAGTGGAATGATTAATGTTACAGGAATTAATTCTCAGCCCTACAAAAATGGCAGACTGTCATCTCCCGCCCATTATAAACTGTCTGATTGTTGCTTACTCATAGTATTTTGAAACAAAACCGTCTGGCATAGACAACCAATCTGTTACCAGCATGGAAGAAACTAGTGTAACCTGCTGAAGGATGCACATTTTTCCTCTCTCGCTGGTGGTTCACTGCAGGAGCTCGGAAGGCGATACATCCTAAACCTAGCCTGGGATTGATTGGTGGTCACTCGCCGGAAGCGAGTTCAAGTTTCTGCCAGCATATAAGATGCTTCCTGATCAGCAGGCTGTCACAAGACCGTGCTACACAAAACCTGCTCATGCACTTAGTGGTGTGCAGGACAATATTTGTTTATTGGTAGTTAATAAAAACCATGCAATTAATAAGCATTCTACTAAATAAATAATATCAAATCATAGAGTGTCTGGTCATTACTCCTTTTGGTCAGCAAGTTTATGTTCAGGCTTTATTTTGTTGACATAAGGTATTTATAAAGATGTCCTCTGTGCTGGGAAATAAAACAAAACTACTACTTTACAGAACCTAAGACCTGATTTCTTAAAAGATGGTAACAGAAGCAATTTACATTGCGCTAAAAATGTTGGGCCGCAGAATATAATGTGTGCTAGACATTCCCTGTGATAATTACAAAATTAAAGGCTTGTATTAACGCTTTTCAGCTTCCGTGATTGCGCTATTTCTCCTAGCTCACAGAGTCCAAAACATAGGGGTCGATTCCGATCTGGGTCGGAAAGCCCTCCGACCGAGCCGGATCCGGAGTGTTTTCCGACCGAGCCGTACCCCTGGAGTCCGACCGAGCGAGTACGATGCTGCCGCATGCTGACGGACTCGGCTCGGTCGGATTCCCATTGAAGTCAATGGGAGCCGGTCGTACGACGCGTGCATTGCCTCGCACCAGCTGAATAGGTACGTCTCGCAAAAGGGCGCCCCCTGCAGTGGGTACGCGTTGGTGCCATCTGCACCATACATGCATGTGAAGGGGGGACCCTTGGGTCCCCCCCTGTGTTCGACTCATTAAGCTACGGGTGAAGGGGGTCCGGCACGAACCCCCGAAGTCCGCTTCCCGGAGCTTTTTTCGTCCCGGAGACTCCGACTCGATCCGGCTGTCCGAATCGTGCATTGTACTTGCTCGGTCGGAAATCGACTCCATTGCGCGGTACGGTTCGTCTGCGACCGAGTCGTACGGAGCGGTTCGGACCCAGAAACGAGTCGGTCGGCGATTTCGCGTTCTTCGCATCGTACTTGCTCGCTCGTACAGCTGTACGAGTCGGTCGGAGAACACGCGTACGGCTCATACTTTTTCCGGGCGAATCGCGTTCGGAGCCCTACCGACCGAGATCGGAATCGACCCCATAGTTGGAGGTATTTAAGTCGAAGTGTACACGTTATAGATACTGCAGGGTGTGTGAGGATGATTTATTGTATAGTTTGCCTTAGTTATACCACAATAACAAAGATTGACGCATTTTTGAAGGTCTTTACCCCGAGACTTCATAGTGATGTGTTTCTTCAAAAGGCATTTAAAGTTCCTTTATGAGCGTGCTTGTTCCCATGGTTGTGCCATTTGTAGCTCTTTTAAGATGGCACTAATTGCAATATGTCAAGGGTTCGTACCTCGTTATGTAGGGTTTTCAAATTCATTACAAAGATTGTCCGTAAATGAATTTGGATGAGCTTGTTTCCTTTTGAACCAATGTCTTAGTAGAGCACCATCAGTTCCCATTTGTTCATCAGTCAGGCCACATTCAAGTCAAATTTGAGCTTGGTTTGAAGTTTAAAAATGGTTCTGAATAACTTACTTTGCTGTAACTTTAACCAAGAATTCAATTTGTCTACAAAGGCTTCTAGGCCGTAGCTTAATAATGGTAGATATTTAGCTGTTATGACCTTGAGGAGCAGTGTTCATGATGGACCATCAAGATTGCTTGACAATTTTAGGAAAGCAAACGTATTATTGTCGCTTTAGTTTTCATTGTCCACATATGGGATTAGTGATGGACTTTCTCATGTAAGGTGACTCTGAGATATGTATAGCTTTCGATGGGACCGATAGTTTGCCGCTGCAATATTCCAAGTTGCACCCATATCCTTTTCTGTGCTAAATTTTAAGACCTTTCTTTTTCATAGCTAATCTGAAATTCATTTTGCAGACAACAAAGATGCAGCTTTTTTAACCTATGTTATAAGCTGATTTGAGTGTTGTCTAATAGAACTGTATCCTCTGCAAACTGAACTATGCTTACGGACACCCATTAAGCGTTAGTGGATACGCTTTGAGTCATAGCCTCAATATCTGCAACATATGGATTCAAAAGAAGCGATGCTAAGGCACAGGCCTGCATTAGCCCTTTGTTTATATAGATTTTAGTGGTCAATGAAATGTTGTCCCCAAGTTTGATCTGGATCCAATTATCGGAGCTTAAAATCATGATGGCATTTAGCTATTTATCTGGAATACCCCATTTCACAATTTTTTTCCCGTTAATGGAGTTAAAAGCTTTTTCAAAGTCAACAGAACAGGCATATAGATGGATGTGTTTAAATAGTGCTTTATATGTCAGAGGACTGATTGCCATGATATTATCTAAAGTACTGCAATCGGTTAAAAGTCCTTCTGGAATCAAGGAATTAAGTTCCTTTCTCCTACCCAGTTTTTCACATTGTCTGACGGCTGAGATGTAAAATATTTTGAGTCTATGTCCTAAGAGCAATTAGTTGGCAGAATCTTATTGCCTTTCTTGTAAACTAATGAAAGTATGAGGCTAGCCAGGAAAATGGGATGGTGGCCATGCTTTAGCATCTTTCAAAGAGACTTTTCAAAGTTGCGAACCGGCATGTGGAGTTCAATTTAAAAACAGCCGTTGGTATCCCATTTTGCCCCTGAGATGTATCTTTCTTACTTCTGTTTGTTAGCTTTAGTATCTGAGCTATAGTTGCCCAATCTAACGTGGGAGGGTTCTTTGATGCTTGACTAATTTGATCATTAGTTAAAGATATGGGTACTGTTGAAGATATAGGGTTGGAGCAGCTTAGAAAGTTCTTAGCATTTATTGTTAGTTATTTGCTTTCTTTATATATAATATATTACAAACGTGACCCAATGAGCTGTATTTGCACTTCCACTCCTTAGAGTTACATTTATGACTGATATTTTGTTGACATGGTTCCAGAATTCCCTAGGCTTCCTGGATTGGCATGCTTTATGGAAGACTTCTCTTCTCTTGTATTGCTGTCAAAGAGATCTTCGTTTTAAAACAAGATTTGTGTTGTTGTTTGCACAATTTATCATCCAGGCTTGCTTTGTAAGTTTTATCTTCTTGTTGTGGAGTTCCAATGTGTACCATACATTGTTTTCTTTTTAGACTTTGAAAGTTGTTTTTACTATTATTTATGAAATTGTTTTTTTAGGATTTTTTATGAATTTACTCCAAAATATGGGATCGTATGGTTCTTCATTCCATGCCTCGGAATCAAGCGATAATGGGGCCGATTCCGATTCGGGCCGGAAATCTCTCCGACCGAGCCGGACCCAGAGAGAATTCCGACCGAATCGGACCCTAGCAGTCCGACCGAACGAGTACGATGCGCACGCATGCTATCGGACTCGAGTCGGTCGGACTCCCATTGAAGTCAATGGGAGCCTGTCGTACAACGCGTACGCGGGCTCCCATTGACTCAATGGGTGCGAGGCGGACAAGGGCGCCCCCTACAGCATGTACGCGTCCATGCGCATCGCGGCATACATGCACAGGTAGGAGGGACCCATGGGTCCCCCCTGTGTGCGACTCGCGCGCCAACGCGTTCAGGGGGGTCCGACGCGGACCCCCAAAGTCCGGCTCCGACAGCTTTTTCGAGCCGGACGGCGCGAGTCGGTCGGACTGCTCGCGGCGCGCATCGTACTTACCCGGCCGGGAAACGTCTCCATAGCGCGGTGCGAGTCGTGTCCATGCGAGTCGGTCGTAGCGTGTTGTAGCCGCGTTCGAGTCGGTCGGCGATTTCGCGGGTGCTTGCATCGTACTCGCTCGGCCGGACCCGCGTACGATTCGGTCGGGAAACAGGGCTCCGAATCGGATCCGGTGAATCCGAATCCGATTCGGAGCACTACCGGCCGAGATCGGAATCGGCCCCAATGTGTTGTCTGTTATTGATCACCAATAACATCACATCACCATTACAAAAAAATACCCGCTCCGCTGTTGTTCAGGCGTCGCAGCACAGCTGGGTTGCATTCGGCAGCCCAGCTGGGAACCCTATGATGAAGCATGCCTACAACTAGGTTGGTGGGTGAGGGTTCTTTAAAAAAACCAAAGGGTTTTCCAACATTCCTGTGAATCACAGTGAGTCATTTTCTCATAGTTTTGGATCCCTCATTGGGTTCGTCCACGTTGTTGTTTATTCAGTACCTTTCCGGGTGACGGACGTTCCCCGTATTCCTTACTCTCTTTTTGTTGCTATTTGTATTAGACAGCGCACAGCTGTGAGAGTCCCTCTTTACTTTTCTCCGTCTGAATACAGACTTTCTCTATCCAATAGTAAACATGGCGGAGAACACAGGTCTTACATTTACGGAAGAAGATGTGAATCTAATCTTATCAGCCCCCCCTTTAATGGCCGACCTAAATGTAGCACAAACCATAGCCCAGAGCACAGACTGGGAAAACCTCACAGAAAAAAAGAGAACGAGAATAAGAACAATCCTGCATGGGGTGATACTCCCTGAGTATCTGAGGAATAACACCGCCCCCAAAGGACTAATCGTTACTAATGCCCCGTGCATTTTTCTGGAGGATGCCGCATTCAGGAGAGACTGAGCCCAGATAGCCTGGCATTGTACCAGAGACTGGATAATCCTCATCATCCAGACGGCTAAACGCCTGTCGGACGACATTCTCATAGAAATTCAAGCCACAGAAAACCACTTCAAAACCACCTTGACCGCATTTAAGAAAACACTGGACGAGGTCAATAAGGAGATGGCTTTAATATAAAGAGAATTTGACCCAATCTAAAATTCTAAAATTTCAGAAGGATCTGAAGAACTTTTCCTATACGAAGACTTACCCCTACTCAGAACTTGACTATAAACCTATGAAACGATCAGAAATGTCAGGGGGTTCCTCTGATGAGGACTTATCCACCAGCAGCGGTTCCAGCGGGGGCAGCTACAGGAACAGACCACATGGAAGAGGACGTTCAGATAACTGGCAACATCCCTGGCCATGTTTCCATTCAGGCGGACAGATGCCATTTCCTAGTCCTTATCCTCCAAATCCTCAGATGCTATATGAATGGATTCCACCCTTTTCTCAACCTCAACCGCCTTTCATGAACAACAACCAAAGGTTTCCTTTTTTAGGGGGAGGCAGAAGAGGACGTGGAAGAAGAAGGCGACAACAACAAGTTCACTGGGAAGAGGACCAGAACCCGGGAGCCAACACAAGGAGCAGAACGAGGGATCAACAAGCAGGACCCAGCTCCAACGAGTTTAGTGACAAATTTGTCATCTTATACCCTTACCGAAACTGAAGAAAATCTACGCAATAAAAGGCTAGGTTTTGTGCCCACCTGCAGACTTGATAAATTTAAACTTCATTGTGAGTTGGCAGAGTTTTTTCGGAAACTGAAACTTAAAGCATTCTTTTCGAACCACCAACAAGCGCCAACTCAAGAAGAACAGGGAGACACCCGCTTAAGAAAAAAATCGACTTTCACCCCTCCTCATAACACCATACCAGTGGAGATTGCCTTCGAACAAGCGGTATTTAATGACATCGAAACGGCAGCAGAAGTCAAACCATTCCGTAATACTTCAAGCACAGAATTCGAGGCATTAAGGAATCTGAGGTCCAACGACCATATCATCATCAAATCAGCTGATAAAGGGGGAGGATTCGTTCTCCAGGACAAAACCTGACTATCAAGCTGAACGCCGCCGCCTACTAAACGACCAGCAGAACTACAAGTGCCTTGAAGAAAATCCCAGCGAAAGCCTGAAAGATAAAATCTATGCGCTAGTTGGAGAGGCTGAAATGGAGGGCATCATTAGCAAACACGAGGCTCAATTCTTGACTACTAGTGAGGCTAAAATTCCCTATTTTTATGCACTTCCCAAAATACACAAAAAGAAGAATCCACCTCCGGGTAGGCCTATTGTGTCCGGCATAGGCTCTCTACTAGAACCTTTGTCCCGGTTTTGCGATTTCTTCTTGCAACCTATAGTGCAGTCCACCTACCTCAAGGATACCAAAGATCTTCTCAGGCTTCTGGATACCTTAGAATTCGATCCTAACACGTCATTCCTGGTCAGCTTAGATATCGAGAGCCTATGTACCAGCCTCCATCAGGACGACACATTAAGGGTACTAAAAGCATCTCTAGAAGCCACCACATGGGATTACAAAACTCCAAAACATTCATATTACAATGTGCCAGTCTCGCCCTTAAAGAAAAAAAATTCGAATTTGAAGGCGACCTTTTTTTGCAAACAAACGGTACTTTGATGGGCAGTACCTTTGCCCCAAGCGTAGCTGGTTTGTATGTTTACAACTTTGAGGAAAAACACATCTTGAATCCTGAAATGCCTTATAAAGACAATATCAGATTCTACAAAAGGTATATAGATGGCATCCTCTTGATCTGGGAAGGACTGGAACAAACTTTACAATCTTTTCTCATCTGGATCAATCAGTTAGATCTGAATCTAAAATTTACCCATACAACAGACAAAAAAGCTATCACATTTCTGGATCTGGACATCATATCCGAAAATGGCAAACTCACAACCAAGATGTATTTCAAACCTACAGCTAGGAATTCCCTTCTTAGATTCGATAGTTTTCACCCGAGGCCATTGCGCGAAAACTTACCATTCGGACAATACCTCAGGCTCCGCAGGAACTGCAGCAGCATCGCAGATTACAGACAACAAGCCAATTCACTTTCATCCAAACTAAGAGAACGCGGATACCGTGAAAGAGTGATTGGTAAGGCAAAAAACGTGCCAGTAACCAGAACAGAGATGGCCTGCTGGAAACACCAACACGAGTTCCCACGCCTATACCACTCACATGTGTAACAACATACAACACTATCTCCAATCAGGTGTCCAAAATTATACAGAGACATTGGCGGATCCTAGCAACAGGAAAACTTAACTGGGAAAAACCCATGTTTTCATACAAGAGGGCACGCAGCCTCAAGGACAGCCTAGTGACAACCCGCCCCCACTCGCAATCACCCTCCACTCGCACAATTTTGAATGCGTGGGGTCTTCCCAATGTAACGGGCCATTTTCCCTGCGGGAACTGCAGCGTGTGCCACCTGACCCAGACAGCCAAAACCTTAAACCTTGAACCAGGAAAAACATGGCAGTTAATCAAACATACTAATTGCAATCCCTGCAATGTCATCTATCTGATAACCTGCCCTTGTGGTCTACGATATGTCGGTATGACCACGCGAAAGATAAAAACCCGTATTTTCAAACATCGCAGTAATATCAGATGCAAACGCAACACCACGAGGATGACAGACCATTTCCTTGAAATTGGTCATACCACTAACGATCTCAGGTGGTTGATCATTGAACAATTGGATACTCATACACCGAACATGACAAACCATCTGTTTGAGGAGGAACAACGTTGGGTATATCACCTGGCAACTAATAGGCTGGGTCTTAGTAATAACACTGCCTGGAACGCAATTAACAACCTCTAATGAGCAGACTTTTTCTGGGGTTATGAGCCTAATTTCGCATTTTCTATTATGCAACAATATTACATGGATCTGCCTCTATCATTATTGGAATCCTTCTGCCTTGGTTCATATTGCATGTCGACACTATGGCCACTTAATCTGGTATTCCTAGAATTATGACCAGCACAATTTGACCTGTGCTTATACCCTTCTAACGGGTAATCTTCCCAGAAGCTGCAAAACACTTGACCTGTCATTCCTTAAAATTAAGATCTCCAAAATAAGATCTGTGTTTACACACTTTTACAGGCATTGTTTCCATGATTTGGAGAACACTGCCTTTATTCACCTCGTCCTTTTTAACAACACGCTTTCTTCACAAAAATGTCATCATAACCTAATAACTCTATGGTATTTCCACTTCCAGTCTATTCAATAAGAAAAATTGGATTAAACAACCGATCCATTTACGCATTTTTCTAGAAGCGAGACTTTTCCCCTCACTTCCGCTTGCCACAAGACATACCTGGCAAGCGTTCTAGTTCCAATTAGCTCCGTCGGTCGTCGCGCCACTCACGTGACCATACGCGAGGGGCATGTACGTGCATGATGCTGGCCGGAGCTTGCACTATAAACCGGCAATCCCTGCGAGTAGAAAACATCGCCGGGATCCCGTGAAGGGCCGCCGTAGGTATTCGAGGGAGTGCATCCTCGATGAAGTCAGTCTCATCCTCATACTCCATTCTGGTCCTACCGCTGTTCCTTCTCACTGCCGAACGAAGGGCTGATTGTTTTCTGATCTCTCAATTTTTGTTCCTGTCCCGTAGTGTTTGACTACAGGAGCCTCCCCCCTCCGGGATCATCAAAGCTACTTAGGGGCCTATTACGATGGCGGTGGGATGTCTACCGCCGGGCCGGCGGTGGTGCCCGCCGGACCGGCAGTCGACATCCGACCGCGATCGCAAGCCAGAAATCCGCCGGTCAAATTAGGATGGCGGTGGTGACCGCGGTTTTGGGAAACTCCGACCGCCGCTTTTCCGCCGGTTGCCATCCACACTCCTGCCTGGCGGATGGAGCAGGACCGGGATAACGGTGGCGGTGCAGAGCAGGCTCCGCCGGCAGGATTATGATGCCGGCGGTAGCCAGCCTTTCCTCAGTGGTCAGACCGCCATGGAAAGGCATGCGGTGATTGTCTTACGGGGGCCCATTGCGGGCCCCCAATGTTTTGTGGGGGGTGTGGGTGCACTGGGGGGTACCCATGGTCCCCCCCTACATTTCCCTGTACCAGGTGGCAGGCACTGTGCAGTGCCTGCCACGCAGTGCAGGGAAATGCAGGACATGCTCATTTTGACATCGCTGCGGTGCTGCGTGCAGCAGCTACCGCCGCAATGTTAAAGACCGCGATCCGACCGCCGCGGTCCGATTTCGACAGCGGACCATCATAATGCGACAGGCGGTTGAGTCGCGGGCCATGTGGTCTTTTCCCACTACCATGGCGGTCGGGGAGGTTTTCCGACCGCCATCGTAAAAGGCCCCTTAATTCATGTAGCTTCAGTAAGCCTAAGTTTTTCTGCCATTGTTTCTTTGCCATTAAATTTAATAATAAAAAAACGATGCTAGCACTACGCTTTTCATCGGTACCTGTTAGGCATAAATATTGCCTGCCTTGTACGTCACTGTCAAAGCTTAGACAAAATTACAGAAGTTGCAGGACTTCATTGTCTCGCACCCTCTCAATAGCCAGGCCTATTTTTGGGCCCTAGCTCACTGCATATCAACACCTGACTCCACCTACTTGCATGCCTCAGTACACGATTTTATGCGTAAATATAGCATTCACTATGTGTACACCTGCCTGCCCGTATGTAAGGGTGTAATGAGGATCCTGTCAGCTATTTTATATGACCTCACTTGAATGTTACACCACAACCTCACTACCTGTATTAGGGGTCTCTACCAACACACCCCACCCCGCTTTTAGTAAACTAGATGTATATGAGAACTGTTCATTGTTATGCTGTGTGTGTGTCTCTTTTCTGTTTCAGATTATTTCACTGCTCAGTGATAACCGTAAGTACGGTGTGGT
Source organism: Calotriton arnoldi (assembly GCA_963921515.1). Taxonomy (NCBI): domain Eukaryota; kingdom Metazoa; phylum Chordata; class Amphibia; order Caudata; family Salamandridae; genus Calotriton; species Calotriton arnoldi. The sequence continues at coordinate 713,672 of CAWUFW010003805.1, read as the reverse complement.
CACTGCATTATAGCACACCTTAGCATGTGTGCTCACTTTTTCTGCACTTCTGATTTGGTCCTGACGAAAGCCTCAGTACTATTTTGTTGAGGCTGAAACATGTAGACCAGCTACTGGGATAACAGAAGATACATTTTTATCTTCACATGTATCCCGACTCTAGTTTTTAAACGCACCCCAGAGACTCAGGAATAAAATTTAACAATTGGATACTCTGGAGGGTACGCAGACATAATATCGAGTTGTAAATATTGATATGCCATAATATCGATGTTTACATTTTGATATGACAGAATATCGACCTGCAAGAATATCGACTACAAGAATATCGACATGCAGGTAAGAAATATCGTTTTACTTAATATCTAAGTTAGTAATATCGTAAGTCAAAATATCGTTGTTAATAATATCGAAAAGAAAATTTGTGTTTTTTATGTTAATATATGTGTTAAAAGTATAGGTTATTTTTTTAATGTATGTTTGAATTTTTTTATAAGTAATTAATTTTATGTTAAATTTTTGTTTGCGTATTTTCGTTCCGTAGCGGGTTGTGGGTTTATAGGGGATTAGGGTGGGAAGTAATTTAATTATAATATATTAATTAATTTTTTTAAAGTTATTAATTTTTAAAATAAATAAATATTGCATCTTAGTTCCGTAGCGGGTTGTGGGTTTATAGGGGAATAGGGTGGGAAGTAATTTAATTAAAATTAATTAATTAATTAATTTATTAATTCATATTAATGTATTTAATAATTTATAATGTTAATTGTGTTAGTTAATTGGTTATTAATTACATTTTAATTGATTATTAATCAATAATAATTAATTGGTAAATATGGTAAATGTGTAATTTTTTTAGGTATGGGTTGTGGTTTTACAGGGGAGTAGGGCGGGAAGTAATTTAATTATAATTAATTAATTAATCATTTTATTAATTAATATTTATGTAATTAATATTTTATATTGTTAACTGTGCTAAAAAAATATTAATTAGTTATTAATTAGATATTAATTATTAATACTTAATTGGTAAATATGTTAATTGTGTAATTTTTTTAGGGGTGGGTTGTGGGTTGATAGGGGAGTAGGGTGGGAAGTAATTTAATTGTAATAATTGTTTTTATATATAATATTTATTTAAAGTTATTTTAAAGTGTTAATTGTGTGATCTAATTTATTTTTGATGGTTTTTAATTTGCTTGTTAATTGTTATTAATTAATTAATTAATTGATATTTAATTATGTTAATTGTGTAATATTTTATAATGTTGGTGTTGTTGTTCATAGGGGAATATGGTGGGAGGTTAATTATTTTTGAGAAATTAATTATTTGTTAATTAATGTTAATTATTTTGCAGGAGTGGGAATACTAAATTATTCTCCTCCGCTATCCAACACTTTCCCTACTGTTGCATTTGCTGGAGTGGGAATAGTAAATTATTCCCCTATGCTATCCAACATTTACCCTACTGTTACACTTGGTGGAGTGGGAATAGTAAATTATTCCCACTCGCTATCCAACACTTTCACTACTGTTGCACTCGCTGGAGTGGGAATAGTAATTTTTACCCCCCCCCGCTATCCAACACTTTCCCTACTGTTGCATTCGCTGGAGTGGGAATAGTCATTTTTACACACCCGCTATCCAACACTTTCCCTACTGTTGCACTCACTGGAGTGGTAATAGTAATTTTTACCAATCCGCTATCCAACACTTTCCCTACTGTTGCATTTGCTGGAGTGGGAATAGTAAATTATTCCCCTACGCTATCCAACATTTTCCCTACTGTTACACTTGGTGGAGTGGGAATAGAAAATTATTCCCACCCGCTATCCAACACTTTCCCTACTGTTGCACTCACTGGAGTGGGAATAGTAATTTTTACCCCCCGCTATCCAACACTTTCCCTACTGTTGCACTCACTGGAGTGGGAATAGTAATTTTTGCATACCCGCTATCCAACACTTTCCCTAGTGCTGCACTCATTGGAGTGGGAATAGTAATTTTTACCCACCTGCTATCCAACACTTTCCCTATTGTTGCACTCACTGGAGTAGGAATAGTAATTTTTAGTACTCTGGTATTCAACACTTTCCCTACTGTTACACTTGTTGGAGTGGGAATAGTAATTTGTATCCACCCGCTATCCAACACTTTCCCTACTGTTATACTCGTTGGAGTGGGAATAGTAATTTTTACCTCTATCCAACACTTTCCCTACTGTTGCACTCGCTGGAGTAGGAATAGTAAATTTTACCACTCCGCTATCCAACACTTTCCCTACTGTTACACTCATTGGAGTGGGAATATTAATTTTTACCTCTCCGCTATCCAACACTTTCCCTACTGTTGCACTCAGTGGAGTGGGAATAGTAATTTGTACCCACCCGCTATCCAACACTTTCCCTACTGTTGCAATAACTGGAGTGGGAATAGTAATTTTAACCCCTCAGCTATCCAACACTTTCCCTACTGTTACACTTTGTGGAGTGGGAATAGTAAATTATTCCCCTCCGCTATCCAAAACTTTCCCTACTGTTGCAGTTTTTGGAGTGGGAATAATAATTTTATTCCCTACGCTATCCAACATTTTCCTATTGTTATAGTTAATGTAGTGTAAAATATTTTTTTAGAAATAAATACTAATTTTAATATTTTAATTTATTATATGTATAATTTATTTTTATATTTATATTACAGCTTTATGTATATATATATGTATTTATACTTTTTATTATGTTTCTAACATTTTATAATTAAATTAAATAATTTATTAATATTTTTAAGTTAATATATATATAATTTTTTTACAATATGTATGTTTTATTTTTTTATATATTACATTTATTGTTTATCATTTTTAACTATTTTAAATAATTGTAACTATGGGGTCCATTATGATGGCGGGCGGACTGTGTCCGCCCGCCACCGCAGCGGCAAACGGGACCGCCCGCAAGAGGTGCGGCGGTCCCGCAATGGCAATTAGGATGCCACTGCCGCGGTGGCATCCCTCATATATTGCATTGCGGCGGGCGGTGCTGTAAGCAGCACCCGCCACAATGCAATATATGCATGTTGTGCATTGGCATGCACAACGTGACAGGCACCGCGCGGTGCCTGCCACCTTGTCCATGCCAATGTTGGGGGGTACCATAGGCACCCCCAAGTGCAGCCCCCCACCACCCCACCCCCTTGGAGGCCCGCAACGGGGCCCGATGCGAAAACCGCATGCCTTTCCATGGCGAACTCTCCGCCATGGAAAGGCATTGAAAATGCCACATGCTAATATGGATGGGGGCGCCTGCAAGGCACCGCCACCAAATTATGGGCCTTTTCCGCCCGGTAGGCAATCGGGACGATTGCCTACCGGCGGAAATGCGGCAGACAGACTTTCCGTCCGCCGCGGTACACCCCGCCATAGTAATATGGCGGGGGGTAAATTGTGTTGTGATGGCGTGCGGATCGCCACCGCCCGCCACCGCTGGCCGGGCGGTGGCGATCCGCACGACATCATAATAGACCCCTATGTTTTTATTAATTATATTTATTTTTTAATTAATTTTATATTATTTTTAAGACATTTAAAAAAAACGATATTTTATACAAAGATATTTTAAACAACGATATTTTGGTTTCGATATTTTTGTACTTACCTTTGTAGAGATAGGATGTCGATATTCTGTCCATCGATATTCTGGACTCGATATTGTTGTAGGTCGATATTCGGTCCGTCGATATTATGTCAGTGATCCACTCTGGAGGTACTTTTAATTTGCACTCACTTTTTTCACATCACCATTCCAAAAACAACCCGCTCCGCTGTAGTTCAGGCGTCGCAGCACAGCTGGGTTGCATTCGGCAGCCCAGCTGGGAACCCTATGATGAAGCATGCCACCAACTAGGTTGGTGGGTGAGGGTTCTTTTAAAAAAAACAAAGGCTATTTGTCTGTTATTGATATCCATTTTCCCAATTTTATTTCTATGCTATTAATTTGTCTACTCCTGCGATGGTGCCTAGAGATTTCATGAATGGATTTACATAATTCCTTATGGCTAAGGACAGGGCTTGCGGCAAATATTCACTTTCTAACCCATTTTCTATCTTGAAACTGGTGAAACAGTTCACAAATTAAATTGAGGTGATATAGTATAGTCTGCTCTGCTTTTCTTGATTTTCCAATATGCGTAACTGATATTGGGACGTCCTTGTCTAAGCGGACATTGGTGTCGTCCATCAATAGTATGCCACTCAAGTTGTTTGTTTGCATTAAGGTTCATAGCAGTTCGATTAAGTCAGCAAGTTTTTGTTTCTCTTTTTCGCCTTCTGGTTGCAAATGTATGTTTACTATTATTAGAAATAAAAAGCCACATAATTATTGTAAATGTTACTATGGTTAGCAGTAACCATGATAGGCCAGTATTAAGTTCCTCTAATTGGAATTGGAGTTTTGCTGCTACCAGTACAGCCAAACCCCATGATGGCTTCCTTCATTGATGATCTTATTGTTGGACTCTCTCGAAAGATTCAAAATCTGGATGATTTATTGAATTAATTTTCAGGTTTTTTGGAGACATACAATATCAAAGGCTGAAATAAACGCAATTGCGTCTTCATGCTTGTTAATGTGTGGCCACCCTGCTAAGAGCATATTTGTATTTTATTGATAACTTCAAAATCTTTGTTACATAGTTGGGTGTTAGGAGCTATTCTTTTGTCTTATAGGATGAGGGGCTTTCCAATCAGTGATGTCCTTGTTTTGTAGGGGTGCTGACAACGCCTCCCAGCCTTCATTTTGTTGTGTCAGTTGTTTTGTGAAATAATGGTGAAAACCAGATTTGTTTGTCGATTGTAAGCTCCGTATCTGTATAAGTTGTTGATACAGGATGTTTTTCCATCTTGAGAATAGAAAGCATATTGTGTTGCTTGTCATTTGAATATGTTTCATGGTCATTTAGTTTAATTCAATGAATTAACAATTCTCCTACATCCTTCTTATTTCTGATATTTTGAGTTTGGTATCAACAACTGGAACTTTTATCTTTTCTGTTTGTTCAGTTTGACTGAACATAAGTGGATAACATTCTGATTTTGGTAAGCACCCTGAGATGCCCCATTTCTTGAATATACATGTTTAGCTAGGAGTTTTGCTTGCTCAGAGTCAGTTTTGTCGTTTTATTTTTTACATCTACTTTTAAGGACAAAATGCCACATTCACTGCTGACACATTAGAGAATTTGTTAGACTGAGAAGGAGACACTAGAAGGTTCAAAATATTACCAAGGTTTAAGAGGCCTTGAGAGCCTCTAGACGTATATTGAGGCGTAAAGTAGGCTATTAAACAACCAGCATCAATATTAGCTGGAGTATGTGGTTGGTCCAATAATCAATTCTTATAGACCGAGGTAACCTCTGCTTTAGGATTGTTTATTGGCTTTGTGTTTGAAAAGCCTGGTTTGGCTAGTTGTGGAGTTTTGGATGGTTTGCTAGATCTTATTCCGTTTTCTCCTTTGCTTTACCTATAGTTGAATGAAGTTCAGAACCAGTAACATCCACTAGTTTAGGTTGCTCAAATCCAGGAATGCAATCATGTGTCAGAGTAAAAGTTGTAATTATTGACTGGGGATATTTCTTGAAAGGACTAGGATTTATATTTGGCTTTATTGATGTTAATTTATAATAGTTTTGCTTAGTTCGCTCATTCATTAAATGCTATTGGACAGTTAACTGTTCTTTTGGACGTCTAAGATAATCAATTTAAATGAGACGTATCCTTAGAACCTTTATCTGAATTGAATCAACAACTTGAAAGGGTGATTATGTTAAATCTCATGTTTATTTTTGGTTAAAATTGATGTTGTGGAAATTTTAAAGTTTTGTCCAATATTTCCCCAGGAGTTTGCTGATCTTGTATTTTGATCACTGTTAGAAATCGGGGTCTCCAATTGGCCCAAGTATGCACCTGTGTCCAAGTAGGGAGCCTTCCTTCTAGTCAGGGTAAGGGAGTTACACACTTTAAATAACCCCTGCTCTCCCCCCTGGTAGCTTGGCACGAGCAGATAGGCTTATCCCAGAGGTAATGTGTAAAGTATTTGTACCCCAAACACACAGTAACCACAAATGGATACCATACCAGTTTAGAAAAATAAAGTATCTTTATCTAAACCAAACAAGACTAAAACGACAAAAAATCCAACATACATGTATCAAGATATCACTTTTAAAATAGTTACTTCCAAAAATAGAACTCTAGAAACAAAATAGCTCAAACAGGGGCTATCACGACCATCGTGACAGGCACAAAGCCAAAGTACGGCACCGACCACAAGGTGCGTGGGCCGGGCACAGAGCTACAGAGACCCCCAAACAACAGTACCTTTGAAAAAAGTCAACAGACGATGCACGGCGTCGTAGAGGTGAGGGGTCAGTGCAGAGGCAAAGCTGGTTCCTTTCTGCAATGGGGAGGTGAGGCGCCTAGTCCGTGAGGAACCGAGGTGTCTAGTCCAGGACAGGGTAAGTTAGGCGGCATCAGCAGATGAGGCGTCGGTTCCGGTGAGGTGATGTGACGTTGAAGAGTTCATGAAGTCACCCTCGTCGGTTATCGGCTCTGCAATAACGTAATGCTAGTGGTGATGGCGTCGGTGCGAGCACTGGCATTGGGAAGGCTGATAACTGCAGGTGTCGTAGGCTTTGGAACTGTGGTGAAGGTGGGGTGGTGCGCCATGCACTTCACAAGCAGTTTCCCGGGCCTAAGTGCAGGTTGCGGCGTCATTGGTGGCATCACTGACAGCGTCTGAGTTGTTCTTCTGACTTTGCAACACTAACCACACAGTTCTCAGGGCCCAGGAACTGAAATTGGCGCTCTTTTGAACACAGGAGTCCACAGAGGAGTCCAGATGCTGGTCAGTGGGTGCAGGTGAAGTCTTTGTGGCCCTGAGACTTCAGAACAGGAGGCAAGCACACACAAGCCCTTGAAGATTCTTCTTCAAGCAGGTTCACAGAAAAGTTCAAGTCTTTGTCCTCTCTTTGGCAGAAGCAGCAACTGCAGGCCAACCCAGCAAAGCAACACAGCATAGGGGCAGTACTCCTCCTTACAGCTCTCCAGCTCCTCTCCTTGGCAGAGGTTCCTTTTGAGTTCAGAAGTGATCTAATTCTTTGGGGCTTAAGATCCAATACTTATACCCCATTTTCTCTTTGGTTTTTTGTGACAAGGGTCTCTGAGCCCAGTCCAAACCAGTTCTGTCCTCTCTGGCCCAGCTGCACTACATGAGGTGGAGACAGCATTTTGCACAGGAGACACAGCCTATTCAGGTGCTAGTGAAACTCCTCCCACTACTCTAAATGCAGGCCAGGTCTATTCAGCCCAAGTGTGAGTCACCCAGGAAAGGCAAGACACACCTCAACCCCCCTTTGGGACTGTCTAGAGTGAATGCACATCTCTAGCTCCTGTCACTCCAAAAAAAGACAGTGAATAAACAAACAGGCAGAGGCTCACAGAATGGTTAAACAAGAATTAGCCCACTTTCTAAAAGTGGCACTTTCAAAAACACAATTTAAAAACCATCTTCACTAAAAGATGTGTTAGTAGATTCTGAGTTCAGCGTGCCTACACTCTATTTCTCTATCTTGTCCTCATGGAGAGTTACAGTTGTAAGATGTTACAGTGCAGCTACCATGCTATCCTATGGGACAGACAGCCTTTAAATAGTGAAAAACTAAATTGGCAGTATTTCACTATCAGGACATGGAAAAAACACCAGTACATGTCCTACCTTTCACATACACTGCACCCTGCCAGGAGGAGTACCTTGGGCCTACCTGAGGGGTGCCTTACATGTAAGAAAAAGGAAGGTTGGGCCGGGCAAGTGGGTGCACTTGCCAGGTCAACATGGCAGTTACAACTGTGCGTACAGACACTACAGTGGTAGGACTGAGGCACATTTACAGGGCTACTCATGTGGGTGGCACAACGTGTGCTGTGGGCCCACTGGTCGCATTTGATTTACAGGCCCAGGCACACTCAGTGCACTTTACTAGAGACTTACCAGTAAATCAAATATGCCAATCATGGATAACCAATTATAACCATAATTTACACAGAGAGTATATACACTTTTACACTGATTAGCAGTGGTAAAATGCCCAGAGTCCTAAAGCCAACAAAAACAGGTCAGTAAATGGAGGAATAAGCAAAAAGTTTGGGGATAACCCTGTAAATAGGGCCAATTTCAACAATCACTTTTTCTTTTGTGGTTTGAACCAGAGATTTCATTTCCTTCAGATTGCTTTTACTAAGCAATATATGCAAATTAATTCTAATTGGTGTTGTTGATTTTCGATGATAAGTATTTTGTCCTACATTAACCTTACACATCGATTCAGTGTCAGGCAACTGTTATTGGTTCGTGCTTTGCATCATAAAAATTGAGCAGGTATGTGGTTGGTTTGATTTTATGTGTTTCTATATTCTTTTGCTGTTGAGTGTTATTTTGTTGAGCTTCCTCAGTCTTTTTCTTATAAATGTATGGGACAAACTTAGGGGCCCATTACGATAACCGGCGGTAAAAAATCCGCCATCTACTATAGCCTGAAAAAACCGCCCGCCTGCACCATGGGAATACCGACCAAGCAATTATGATGTCGCGAAGCAACCTCCGCCCGCGGCGGCAAAAACACAGAAAATTCCACCCGTCCATGTCAGAGTAGAAGATTATCCGTCCGCCGCGAACGCAATCCCGCCCGACAACCCAAATCCGCCCGCTCTGACGACCGAGACACCGGCCGTGAAATTATGATCTCCCCGACATGAGCACAGTAAATCCACATATTTCCCGCCCGCCACGGTTAACAACAGTGATGAATAACTGACACGGCAGAAGGCCTGGCGGCCACGTCCGTGCACACAAATCATTGGCGGACCAAAGAAATACACACAACATGGCCAACAAGTCCACACAGCAAACTACGCCAAAAAACACAAACACAGAACACATCCCAAAGACACATCCCCCCAGGCAAAACAAAAAAACTACAAATCCCAGGACACCAGGCACAACACACCTGAAAACGACAGCCCATCATGACACACCCACATAGGTAAGTACAAAAGCAGCCCCTTCACAGACCACAATCCCTTGCACTACTACAAAGCGAAGACGACAGCAGAGAACCCAGAGAGCCACAAAGGAAAGCAGCACACCACACGCACGCACACATCACACTCATCACCAACAACACCACCACCATCACCACTGAAACACCGGCACCACTAACCCCCTGCACATCACACACCACACACCCACCACACCAGCACCACAAATACCAAACCACACACCATGGCAAGACAAAGAATGCCTAAGTACACTGCCACTGAGTTGACGGTCCTGGTCGACGAGATCATCAAGGTGCACCCACAAATCTATGGGAACCAGGTCCAACAGACACCAGTAGCCACCAGAAACAGAATGTGGAGCAGGATCGTAGACCAGGTGAATGCAGTTGGGAACGTGCCACGCAACCGGGGTGAAATTGCAAAGAGGTGGCACGACCTGAAAAGCGTGGTCAGGAAGAAGGAGGCCAAGAATCGTGAGCTGGCTGACAGGACTGGTGGCGGAAATCCCGTGCCATTCAAGACCTTCAAGGCGTGGGAGGAGAAGGTGCGAGGCATTCTACATCCGGAGAGTCTCACCGGAATACCAGGGGGAGTGGAGGCTGGTAAGTACAAACAAATGTATACCAGCACACCGCTATGTACTGTCATGCACTACCAGAATGCCACAGCTCCGAGGGACAAACACCCCCATGTCCAGTACACAATCCACAAGACATCTCTCACACATGCAACAGACACTCCCACACACTCAGCCCAAAGGTACCAACAAACAAAACCATGGGGGCATGTGTACAGTCAGCCAGCACCACAACTCCCACCAGGTCCCCTTGTACCCCAGATGCGCCGGAAGGAGCACTCCCCACACCCACACACATGTGTCAGGCATAGCTGCACTAACCAACAAGTAACAGGTAAGTAGCCCTACCACAAAGTCCGTGTATCGGAGGGGGGACTGCAGAAGTACAACCCCTACCAGGCCCCTAGTCCTACAGCGCAGCAAGATGGAGCACTCCCCACACCCATGTGTCAGCCATTGCAGTGCACACCTTCACCCGACAGGTAGATATGTTTCCCTACATGGAGGGGTGTCTGTGGGTGGTAAGCCATCAACACAACTCACAACATGGCCCCCACTCCCACAGACCAGCAAGATGGAGCACCCCTCCCTCTCATAACCATGAGGTAGCCATTGCATTGCTCCCTCCAAACCAACAAGTAGGTAGACTACTGTACAGGGCGGGGTGTCTGTAGGCATGAGGACTGTACTACGACTAACATTTGGGACATGTCACGTAGCAGAGGAACAGGTAGCACTGCTCCCTGTCATAATCATGTGACTAATGTGCACACGGACATGAATTACAGAGTCATAGCCCACATGAGCCATCTCAAATACAGTAACACGTAAGGAGTCACGTCTGCATGCACAAGTCTCACTGGAGTACTGACCCACATGGCGTGCACTGTGCCAGTCATCACACACATCAGCAACACCATCGAAGTCTTGTCCATGTAGTCGTGTCTGCTTGTTCCGTTGACATTGTACAACAGGATGTATGACGATACCACGCATGCATTACATCGCATGCCATTAGATCGTGGTTTTAACAACGCAAGTCGTTACAACGACTTGCGTTGGAGGGCGCTGGACTTAGGAGTAGTTTAATTTACTATTCCAACTCCAGCCTACGTACAGTAGGGAAGGTGTTGGATAGTAATTTAAACTACTCCTTGTCCTATAGCGCCCTCCAGTGCAAGTCGTTGTAACGACTTTCGTTGTAAAAACCGCGATCTAATGGCATGCGATGTAATGCATGCGTTCTAAAGGTTGTTTCCCGTACAACATCACCCATGTAAGTCTATCTTGTCTCAATGTAACAGAGTGGAACCCCAGTAATGTCACATACACCACTGGACCCAGGAACCACACAGCTACACAATGCACATTCAAAATCTCATCCATCTCATCTTTCAGCCCCAGTGTCATGAAAGGTATATCATCTAAACAGTTGTCCCATATACAGTAGTTCAGCAAAGGTTCCTGCCGATGACCAAAAATGTGTCTGCAGTGTCTGAAGCGCACGTCACACTGTGATTTACAACATACCTAATATAGTCAACACCCCAAGAGCACTGCATTGCTGCACATGGCTGAGGGTAGCACGCACACCAAGGAATTGTCCCAACTGCAATACGTTGTGTGGCACACAACCATTACTCACTCACTACAATGCTTGCAGTGTAATGTCCCTAAATGACAACAGTGAGCAGATATACTGGGTATGTCAGACATACACACACCTTTGTCTCTGTAGTGTCGTGTGGCCAAAACACATGTCCCCTTCTGCACCCATATGTCACAGTATGTACCACAAAACCATATTTCATCTCAAAAGCGTTGATGGAGCTGTACTCCTTTTCCCATCTGCGTTTCTAAGCGGTTCATTTGAACCCCAAAACCATATTTCATCTCAAAAGCGTTCATGGGGCTGTACCCCTTTTGCCATCTGTGTTTCTAAGCGTTTCATTTGAACCCCAAAAACATATTTCATCTCAAAAGCGTTCATGGGGCTGTACCCCATTTCCACCAAAGCCACAAAATGTAGGGGTACTGCAACACACACCGATTGGCATTCCAAATCCGTCCCATGCCACATGCACCCATCACACTATTCCATTGCCTTGATCACGCACACACATTGTAGAGCCATACACACGCATCTGGGAAATCAGTGCACAATTGTGCACAAACTGTGAATGTCAGACATCTAACACAAACCTTGCAAGGTGCAACACAATAACCTTTCATCTCCGCCCCACAGGTGACGAACAGCATGATGCTGGAGAGGGAGACAGCAGCCATCACAGCCAGTCCACAAGCCCTCCACCCAGACTCACGGATGTGGAAGACCTGGACATCTCTTCGGACGAGCACTCCCGACCAGGCACATCTGGTGTGGCAGGGTGCAACCGCTCCCCAGGACCCCTCCTACCCACCAACCCATCTCCCAGGGCTGGTGACCAGTCCCAGGCCCCTGCTGCCAGGGTCATTGCGGCCACCACCACTGCCGCAACCACCACCACCACCACCAGGGCCTCCCTGACCACTCACCCTGCGCAAGGGGTGGTACGCACGTCGACATCCACCCTGGGAGCCAGAACGAGGCCCCGGGTGACCACTGTGGCGAGTGGGCAGGTCGGTGGCAGCAGTTCAGGTGGGAGGAGCAGGGTCAGGCCAACGCCATCAGAGCCTGGGAGCCAAGCCCTGCCGCAAATCGCCAGAGTCCTTGGGGCCTATGAAGAGGCCCAGGGACAATGGGCCCGGTCAACTGCCGATACGCGGGAAGTCCTTGGGGTGTTGAGGTCCATGGACGCCCATATGGGCCAATTCGTGACCCGTATGGGCCAACTTGTTGACCTCATGGGCCAGCTAGTGGTGGTGGTGAGGGCTCAATCAAGGCCAACCACACCACCTCCGCCACCACCTGCTGGGGCGCAGGATCGTGCAACATCCAGTTCCCCTGCATCCACAGCGTGTGGGCAATCCTCAGCCACCACCAGCAGTCCACAAACACAACCCCCCCTCTCAAACGTGGAAGGAGTCGTCCGAAGAGGAAACAGGTGTCCAGAGATGACTTCGCACGCTCCAAACACCAGTGAGTCAGCCAGCCAAGGTGGCCATCTACTGCATTCACTTGGACTACTATCCTACCCCACACTGCCATGTGAATGGCATGTGTCTGTCGGACTGTGGACCCAGAACAACATGGGTACACCTTGACCATCACGCGGACATGACCGTCAACTCATTGTTTCAGCATGCACCACTTTTGGGATCACCTTGCCCACAATCACATGTCACCGCTTGAAATAAATACACCTGGATCACATTCTGTTTTATCTGCTCTGTTTTTAATCAAGGATGTGCAACCGTCACCATGATCAGAAATGCATCTGGAGTGTGGTATGTCAATAGGCCAGGAGAGGCTCTAGGGACCTAGGGGTGAAAAACAGAACAAGAGTCCATTGAATGTGTGTGTCACACACTCATCACACAGTACTTGTCATCAAGTTTAAGCAATGTACACACATCTCACAGAGCAACAGGGCACAATGCAACAGCCACTGTCAGTGGCATACTACCCTGGACATGGACCATTGCCACACAGCACTCAGTGAACAATAGGCCGCCGTGACAATGCACACATACACCTACACAACTACAGCAACATCAGCCGTCGTACATGGTCACTCACCGTCAAGTGAAGTAGCGGGCGATGAGCTGCTGACGCTCATTCACTGCTTCCTCCTCTCCACTGTCCTCGTCACTGGACACGGCTTGGTCTGCAGGCGGGGGCCCTGGCTGAGCACCGTCATCCACTATCAGGGGGATCTGCCTGTGAATCGCGAGATTGTGCAGCATGCAGCATGCCACAACTATCTGGCACACCTTCTGTGGGGAGTATGCCAGTGCACCCCCGGTGTGGTCCGGGCATCTGAATCTGGACTTCAGGAGTCCAAAAGTCCGCTCCACCACACGTCTAGTCCTCCCATGTGCCTCATTGTATCTGACATCACCTGGTGTCCTAGGATTACGTAGTGGGCTCAGCAGCCAAGGCCCGTTAGGATATGCAGAGTCACCTGGGTGTGAGAAACACAGAGAATCGTCGCAATTCCAACAGGATACAAGACAGCACACCCAGCACGCTACACGAGTATGCATACTCACCAACAATCCATGCACGGTCCGGTTGAAGATTGGTCATCATTCGTGGGAGGATGCTGTGGCGCATGATGTGCGAGTCATGGGCGGATCCGGGAAACTTCGCACACACCTGTGTGATAATCATGTCCGCCAGGCACACCACTTGCACATTCAGGGAGTGGAAATGTTTCCGGTTCCTATAGATGTGCTCCATGGCCTGTGGTGCAACAAAGCCAACATGGGTGCAATCAATTGCACCAACAACGTGGGGATGCGTCCAAGGGCATAGAAAGCACCCTTCACTGCCGCCAAATCACGAGCCCTGGGGAATCGGATGTACCGGTTCCTGTAGAGCATCATAGCTGACAGGACATCCCGTAGCACCATGCTGAACATGGGCTGGGACATCCCACCTCCACTGCCCACCGTGTGTTGGAAAGATCCGGTTGCGAAAAAATGCAGTGCAGCCATCACCTTAGCCGTGGGGCTGAATGCTGTAGGATACACCCTGCGAGGACGAAGGTGGGGTTCCAACATTGCACATAGGTGATGCAGGATGGGTCGGTCCAGACGGAATTTCCGTATAACCTCCACATCCTCCATGTCTGCCAGCAATTGGTAGGGGCGATGTATGTTTGGTCTCCTCCTAGGACAGATGGAAGTGGACACATGTCAATGCAACACACCACATGGCATTTTCACATACACAAAACTAAAATTACTGACAAAGCAATAGAATCACAGAACAGCTGACAAGTAGGGACAGCACAGCTACAATACTCTTACACAGGTCCCCTTACCAATAGCAATGACCACTGACACTAACCATTGCTATGAGCATGCACATGGGGATTTAGGCCATAATAGCTTGAAAGGCATGATGATGATTTCAGACTGCATATGTGGGAAGTGGCAACACCACGGCAATATACCTAGTTGCTGTACCTGACACAGCTTCCGAGGCTGGGTGAGTATGGCACACACCAACAACACAATGTACACAGGCTGAGCGGCCCAAACAAGTGGGTCCTGTTGCACAACGGGATATGAGACAGTCAATGATGTCCCTAGTTCACCCAATGTACAGCACTGTACGTATCACACCTCCAACACACATTGACAGGTGTACACATTGACAACTCCATGACAACACAGCTGTGTGAATGCAAATACACATCACAAGTGACACGTAATGTTGCACGTGCCAAGTGGGAGATGTACATTGAGAAATATGGCATGTGTGTGCATTTGCACATCCCATGCTCCCATGCTAATGTGTACATGATGATGTGCCAACAGACATGTGGAGGCTGAGCACTGTCCGTCAATGCCTATGCACACAGCATGAAGTGGCCCTGTCTAGTGTGGACATGCTCCCACACACAAATCATGGCCACACCTGCAAATGCATGGCGCACATTAAACTGTGGATTCCACATGGCACCAGCGGACTGTACCTGCCATGGACCAGGCCCTTGAGGCCAACTCTAATGGCCCTAGCGGTTGCATCCTGCGTGTTCGACTATAGAGGTAAGCGTACCGGGACAGCTCGGAGCAGGCCATTGGGTGCATTTGAAGTAGGCAGACATGGTACACCAATTGCAGCAGCTTGGACCCACTGAAACAGCCCCAGGGGGCTATATGAGTGTGGGAGGGAGACCGGCATTACCACAGCTTCCAGGGACTGCTGCCTGGCATCCCTCAACAACACCTGCTGCTGCTGCCACCTGTCCACCTTCATGTCGACGACTCTGAAGATATGTCCAGGTCCACTCACCAGCGAGGAGCTGGAGATCCTGGATTCCGAGCTCCACGCACACTGCCCAAGGCTATTTCTTGCAAAAGTTGTGTGTGTAAGACAACTACAGTGTGTGTGGGAGTGCATGTGGGGGACACACATGTCGTTGATCCGCAGCACTATGAGTCAGAGCCTGTGGGGTTCCAACATGCACTGCTTACCATGCTTACTACAGGTGGAAGGGGTATGTAGGCTCTCTGGCGCTTTCCCATGCATGTCCCTCCCGAGTGGTGGTACATGGCATTTTCATGTCAGACATCCAGTGACGCAGCCACTTGGCAATGCAGGACTCAGGGCAGTTATTGCTTGTGTGAATGGCTGGCTGGGTCCCTGCTGGCCTTCTCAGTCTCAGCAGACCTGGGCTGCACATTGACCGCCCAATCCTAGAAGGAAATAACACTGACTGTACAGTGGGTTACATGTGTCTTTTGTTCACAACTCTCCGGAAATGCGCAAACTCAGCCCTGTCGATTGAACACTCCAGGCCTTGTGATAGGGATGTGTGTGAGAGATAGTGGCACTGAATGTGACCTCCATTGCGGGGTGAGCCATTCACAGGGCGAGTACGTTGAGGGCTGCGCAGTGTTGGACACAGTGAGTCCACCCACAAAGATGTGTTGCCTTGTCATCTATGTGTTGGTCTACCTGACAATGGACAGTAGATGTGGGCAGACTACACATTGCTCAATGTGCTGGCATCCTGCATGTGAATGGGATGGACAGGTACTGTGTACACACTCCCACCAGCATGCATTCACGTGTGGTGTACACATGCTGTCATGCCATGTCCGATTACTTCTTGGCTCTGTTACACATCTCTGAGTATTTTGGATGGGTCAGCATCATGCCACTGTGATTGGTGGATGTGGATGATGATGAGAGGTGTATGAGTGATATTTCAACCCTCTTGTGTACCATCCCTGCAGTTGGAAGTCCTCCAGCCCAAGGCCTTGTGATGAGCCATTGCATCCAAGTTGATGCCTCTGGGTATGGGTAACCGACAGTGCAGCCAATTCCACAAAGGGTGTGACGTCATCTGCCGGATGAGCGATTACGTGGCGGAGACGAATCGGGGGATGCCCCCTCGTATTGTCAGGTTAGCACGGCGCTGCATTTCACCACTAATGGTCTGCATCTTGACAGTCACACAGCCTGTGCCGGATGCACATTTGTAGGGGCATCAGCAGCAAGCAAGTGTACAGTATTGTGGGATGGTGTCTTTTGCTGTGAGAGGCAGCATGTGTCCACAGCCTACCCATAATCTGGGTAATGTGATGTCTGTTGTGTGATGCAGTGGGTTGTAAGTGTACTCTGTGCTGGGTGCATCTGACATGCATATGCGATTCCTGAGGGTCAAGATGTAATTTGAGCACTCTGCATTGTCAATGCATTCAGAGTCGTAGCCCTCAGGAACAACCTGTAGTAGGCTGGAGTGGCAATTCACATGTATGTTTGAGGCACTGTGCCTACTCTGATTTCGTTCGGACATATGTGTGCGATGCCTAACCTCATATACCTGGTACTTACACATCCGGCACACTGTGCAACAGTAGTTGTGCTCGTGCGAACGACAGGTGGATGGCATGGGCTCATGACCACTGTGGACTGTCATGTTGCAGTCTGTGTGAGTGGTGTCCCATTCTGCTCAATGCAGGTATGTCCTTGGCCTAATTACGTAGTGGTCATCCTTGCCACCATCAGGACAGTGGGTGTGCACACAGCGATTTGTGGCTATGGTCGCAGGGTGACACAGGCCGGGTGTTGTGCTATGTGCACAACACATATGCCACTTATTTGCGGCTTCATTTACTGTATGCCAGCCATTACGTGTTGATTGTGGTGGCTGAACACAATTGCACAGGTATCATGCAACATGTGGATTTGAGAATGTTCTGTGCTGCTTCCCTTGCACATGTCTATTTAATTGATGCCAAATGAGTGAAGCCACCTCGCTCTCTCTCATGTAGCATCTCCCGTGGGTACTGAGGGACAGGGGACGGTCAACAGTGGTGAGGCATCGGATGAAGCAGCTGCACAGGAGCTGAGTGAGACAGATGTGACCAGCGCCTCGGAGGGGCCAGACGTGTGCTGGATGAATAACAGGCCGAGACGCCAATTTCTGCGTCATCTGAGGACAGAGGTGATGCATCCATGTGTGCTAGCACAGGGGACGTGGACTCTGGCTCCTCTTCAGCCACGCGGAGGCCAATGCCCGCACTCCCATCTACTTCCACTGGTGCAACACTTGTCGGCACAAGGATGAAGGATAGAGTGTCCTTCACACCAGGCACAGCTGCCCCTGCACATGTGACCCCTACTTCCCTCAGTGCTGGGTCTGTTGAGCTTGTGTGGCATCTCTGCATGGGGCAGACAGCTCCCCTCAATGACTTCATTGCCCATGACATCACCTTGCCGCAGGTGACATAGTTCATGGAGGGCCTACATGTACGCGAGGGTGGGTTACACCAGACTGTCCAATGGTTGTCCTCCCCAGTCAAGGTGGGCCTTCAACTGGGCCAATCTCAGGCTGACATTCCTGACCCTTTCTCCACCCCCCTGGAAAGTGGCAAATCTGACAACAGCAGGGCACGAGTCCTAAGAAAGAGAAGTGGGGGACGCTGACGTCACGACAGGAAGTGACATCACGAAAGGTGGCTTGCACCGTCAGACTCATTGCCTCCCTTGCCCACCCCTTAGATGCGATTGCATCAGAGAAGCCAGCGCGTGCACCAGCAGCTCCGATCTCGCCCCAGAGAGGCCAAAGAGTGAATGTGTGGCTCCATTTGCTCCAGTTATCGAGCTCGCGGTAAAATAAGTGGGGGGACGCCGTCCACCCGCGTGGTACCCCGACTCGAGCCCTGGTGTGCAGGCAAAGTGTCCTATTGGCTTTGCGATATGTGTGAGTTGCATGACACTCATTGGCGGGGGATGGCTCGGAGGCCCGTCACCCTGAGGCCCATGTCTCACTCCATGGGTCCCTTGTCAATGGCAGCGGATGTAATGACTATGCGCGCCGGGGTGGGTCTACCTTTCGTCTGGGATTGTGTTTGCGGCCTGGCCCGCTAGGGCAGCTACAGCCTCTGTGTGTTGCATGTGGTGTATCCGGACTCCGGAGGCTGTCATGCATTGTCACTGTTGTCCAGGGCTCGAGTCGGGGTACCACGCAGGTGGACGGCGACCCCCCACTTATTTTCCCGCGAGCTCGATTACTGGAGCAAATGGAGCCACACATTCACTCTTTGGCCTCTCTGGGGCGAGATCGGAGCTGCTGGTGCACGCGCTGGCTTCTCTGTTGCAATCGCATCTAAGGGGTGGGCGAAGGGAGGCAATGAGTCTGATGGTGCAAGCCACCTTTCGTGACGTCACTTCCTGTCGTAACGTCTGCATCCCCCCACTTCTTATTTAGGACTTGTGCCATGCTGCACACTGAGAATGTGTTGCCTGCGAGATGTGACCAGGAGAAGTGCGCCATGCCTCCCACCCACCAAGCTCCACTGCCATCCCGTGCCCTGGGTAGCCTGTGCAGGTGGGCAATGTAGGGGGTACACCTGGAGTACAGGGGATGTAAGTGCCTTGGCAAGGGCCTGGCAGACGCACAGCAGTATCCAGCATGTCCCCAGAGGGAGGGCTAACGTCTACACCTGATGCAGCATTGATCGTGTGCCCGCCTGTTGTGCCCACACGAGGTCACCTTCATCCCCAGACAGGTAGGCTTTCCAAATACCCAACACAGTGGAAATCTACCCCTCCGGAATACTCCCCACACAGTCTGTTTCAACACTGCGTGAGTGCACCTACCCGTGCCACCCACCCACCTGGGCCAAGCAGCCCTCCCGCTTCACATGCCACATGTGTGTCTTCCACAGTTGTGCTTCTCTCTCAGGGGCGGACCTCCAACTGTCCCGTAGCACACAGACAGCACCGAGTCGGACTGGCATCCTGTTTGAATGGTAGGCACCCTCACACAACTACCTGTGACACAGTGGTGGCTGTAATGGCTATTGTGACTGCCATGGCAGTGTTGCTGGCCATGGCAGGGTACACTCACACACATTGCATATGCAGCTTTTCGTATCACTACTCTGCACATCGGACTGGCCACTGTCCCTGGTGTTGATCAATATTGCCGCCTGACTATGTAATCTGTGACTGGATGCTGTTGTTCCTGTAGTCGGTTGTATCTGTGTAGTTGCTGATTGCAGTTGTTGCTGTGAGTGCATAGTTAAGTGAGGCACATGCTGTGTATGGTACCTCAGCGATACAAAAGGGGATGATGGACCGGAACGTTTGAGCCAATCAAACACTCACCCCCAGTCAACTGATCTGGGTTTAATCCATCATCATTCTTTAGCTCACTCCACCACCCCAGTTCAGACATGGCCATATGCAAATCAGTCTGACCCTGTGCCTCATGGGAACAGTCCAGCCCGAACTGCCAAGCCATGTCTTCCCTGGACCGGAAACAAGCATCCTAGGACCGGTTTCTGGCATTTCAGCTGTCATCAGCCAGGCTTGCTTGAATCCAGTGGCAAAGTGAGCAAGGGACCCACGTCTGGGCATACCCCCGCCAACTTAGGGCGACCAAAGCGATACAAAAGGGGATGATGGACGGAACGTTTGAGCCAATCAAACACTCACCCCCAGTCAACTGATCTGGGTTTAATCCATCATCATTCTTTAGCTCACTCCACCACCCCAGTTCAGACATGGCCATATGCAAATCAGTCTGACCCTGTGCCTCATGGGAACAGTCCAGCCCGAACTGCCAAGCCATGTCTTCCCTGGACCGGAAACAAGCATCCTAGGACCGGTTTCTGGCATTTCAGCCGTCATCAGCCAGGCTTGCTTGAATCCAGTGGCAAAGTGAGCAAGGGACCCATGTCTGGGCATACCCCCGCCAACTTAGGGCGACCAAAGCGATACAAAAGGGGATGATGGACGGAACGTTTGAGCCAATCAAACACTCACCCCCAGTCAACTGATCTGGGTTTAATCCATCATCATTCTTTAGCTCACTCCACCACCCCAGTTCAGACATGGCCATATGCAAATCAGTCTGACCCTGTGCCTCATGGGATCAGTCCAGCCCGAACTGCCAAGCCATGTCTTCCCTGGACCGGAAACAAGCATCCTAGGACCGGTTTCTGGCATTTCAGCCGTCATCAGCCAGGCTTGCTTGAATCCAGTGGCAAAGTGAGCAAGGGACCCACGTCTGGGCATACCCCCGCCAACTTAGGGCGACCAAAGCGATACAAAAGGGGATGATGGACGGAACGTTTGAGCCAATCAAACACTCACCCCCAGTCAACTGATCTGGGTTTATTCCATCATCATTCTTTAGCTCACTCCACCACCCCAGTTCAGACATGGCCATATGCAAATCAGTCTGACCCTGTGCCTCATGGGAACAGTCCAGCCCGAACTGCCAAGCCATGTCTTCCCTGGACCGGAAACAAGCATCCTAGGACCGGTTTCTGGCATTTCAGCCGTCATCAGCCAGGCTTGCTTGAATCCAGTGGCAAAGTGAGCAAGGGACCCACGTCTGGGCATACCCCCGCCAACTTAGGGCGACCAAAGCGATACAAAAGGGGATGATGGACGGAACGTTTGAGCCAATCAAACACTCACCCCCAGTCAACTGATCTGGGTTTAATCCATCATCATTCTTTAGCTCACTCCACCACCCCAGTTCAGACATGGCCATATGCAAATCAGTCTGACCCTGTGCCTCATGGGAACAGTCCAGCCCGAACTGCCAAGCCATGTCTTCCCTGGACCGGAAACAAGCATCCTAGGACCGGTTTCTGGCATTTCAGCCGTCATCAGCCAGGCTTGCTTGAATCCAGTGGCAAAGTGAGCAAGGGACCCACGTCTGGGCATACCCCCGCCAACTTAGGGCGACCAAAGCGATACAAAAGGGGATGATGGACGGAACGTTTGAGCCAATCAAACACTCACCCCCAGTCAACTGATCTGGGTTTAATCCATCATCATTCTTTAGCTCACTCCACCACCCCAGTTCAGACATGGCCATATGCAAATCAGTCTGACCCTGTGCCTCATGGGAACAGTCCAGCCCGAACTGCCAAGCCATGTCTTCCCTGGACCGGAAACAAGCATCCTAGGACCGGTTTCTGGCATTTCAGCCGTCATCAGCCAGGCTTGCTTGAATCCAGTGGCAAAATGAGCAAGGGACCCACGTCTGGGCATACCCCCGCCAACTTAGGGCGACCAAAGCGATACAAAATGGGATGATGGACGGAACGTTTGAGCCAATCAAACACTCACCCCCAGTCAACTGATCTGGGTTTAATCCATCATCATTCTTTAGCTCACTCCACCACCCCAGTTCAGACATGGCCATATGCAAATCAGTCTGACCCTGTGCCTCATGGGAACAGTCCAGCCCGAACTGCCAAGCTATGTCTTCCCTGGACCGGAAACAAGCATCCTAGGACCGGTTTCTGGCATTTCAGCCGTCATCAGCCAGGCTTGCTTGAATCCAGTGGCAAAGTGAGCAAGGGACCCACGTCTGGGCATACCCCCGCCAACTTAGGGCGACCAAAGCGATACAAAAGGGGATGATGGACGGAACGTTTGAGCCAATCAAACACTCACCCCCAGTCAACTGATCTGGGTTTAATCCATCATCATTCTTTAGCTCACTCCACCACCCCAGTTCAGACATGGCCATATGCAAATCAGTCTGACCCTGTGCCTCATGGGAACAGTCCAGCCCGAACTGCCAAGCCATGTCTTCCCTGGACCGGAAACAAGCATCCTAGGACCGGTTTCTGGCATTTCAGCCGTCATCAGCCAGGCTTGCTTGAATCCAGTGGCAAAGTGAGCAAGGGACCCACGTCTGGGCATACCCCCGCCAACTTAGGGCGACCAAAGCGATACAAAAGGGGATGATGGACGGA
Organism: Calotriton arnoldi; assembly: GCA_963921515.1. NCBI lineage: Eukaryota > Metazoa > Chordata > Amphibia > Caudata > Salamandridae > Calotriton > Calotriton arnoldi. The sequence continues at coordinate 691,132 of CAWUFW010003805.1, read as the reverse complement.
ACGTTTGAGCCAATCAAACACTCACCCCCAGTCAACTGATCTGGGTTTAATCCATCATCATTCTTTAGCTCACTCCACCACCCCAGTTCAGACATGGCCATATGCAAATCAGTCTGACCCTGTGCCTCATGGGAACAGTCCAGCCCGAACTGCCAAGCCATGTCTTCCCTGGACCGGAAACAAGCATCCTAGGACCGGTTTCTGGCATTTCAGCCGTCATCAGCCAGGCTTGCTTGAATCCAGTGGCAAAGTGAGCAAGGGACCCACGTCTGGGCATACTCCCGCCAACTTAGGGCGACCAAAGCGATACAAAAGGGGATGATGGACGGAACGTTTGAGCCAATCAAACACTCACCCCCAGTCAACTGATCTGGGTTTAATCCATCATCATTCTTTAGCTCACTCCACCACCCCAGTTCAGACATGGCCATATGCAAATCAGTCTGACCCTGTGCCTCATGGGAACAGTCCAGCCCGAACTGCCAAGCCATGTCTTCCCTGGACCGGAAACAAGCATCCTAGGACCGGTTTCTGGCATTTCAGCCGTCATCAGCCAGGCTTGCTTGAATCCAGTGGCAAAGTGAGCAAGGGACCCACGTCTGGGCATACCCCCGCCAACTTAGGGCGACCAAAGCGATACAAAAGGGGATGATGGACGGAACGTTTGAGCCAATCAAACACTCACCCCCAGTCAACTGATCTGGGTTTAATCCATCATCATTCTTTAGCTCACTCCACCACCCCAGTTCAGACATGGCCATATGCAAATCAGTCTGACCCTGTGCCTCATGGGAACAGTCCAGCCCGAACTGCGTATGGTACCTCAACAATTGCAGTGTCTGGTCTCACATTCCAATGTGTTTTACACGTGGCAGGGACTTTACTTCTTTCAGACTCTGCTACTTGTGTGTGTGATGAAGAAGTATTTTTGTGACACGGATTGTCTGCATGTATTTGGTGGTATTTCTGGGAAAATGTATACGTGTCATGTTTGCGTGCAAGCAAAGCACAGGGTGTGAGTCTAGCCACAGGATGACAGGTAGCATGTGCAGAGTATGCGGGTATGTGTGAGCTTACTTTCTGTGTGGCCAGTTAATCTTGTGATGAACATTGAGCCTGGGCACATGGCTTACTTTCAATGTGTGCATTTGGGAGTTGTAGGTGTGTGTGGTGTGAAGGGTGTGACTTTGGGGTAGTGTTGGTGTGTGTGTGTGCGCTCTGGCAATGTCGACTACACACATGTGTTACCCAGGCCCATGGTGGGTGTTTGTATCCGTGTTCAGGTCTGTGAATGTGATCACATGTGTGTATTGTATGTTGCACAGTGTGCAGTGTATGGGTGTGTCCTTGCAGTTCAGGATGACTCTTACTTGATATGTTTTGGACATTGTGTGTCTGCAGTGTGTGTGACTGTCAAGATTGTGCCTTGTTTAATTGAGCATGTATGTGAATTTCTGCAGTTTGTACTCACTGTGCAGACCTGCCCACCCACACTGATATCGTGTGTGTGTTTTGTCATGCATTGCTGTAGCATGCTTCTTGCGTGGCTCCTACTTTTGCTTGATGAGTGTGATGTCAGACTGTGAAGGTAATTATACACATATGTAGGACTGGGCTTTGTAGTGACCAGGCCGTCAGTGTTAATGTGATGATCTGTTGGGCCACGTCAGAGTCTGACAAGCCAAGGCCCACAACCTGTAGTATTTCACTAGGTCCACTGTGGTGGCAAATCATATGCATTGACATCCAATGACACTAGACTACATGGTCATCTCACGACTCTCGTGTACTTCACACACTCTCATCCTCTCTCATTCGTACTTGTCTTCGATAAATAATTCTACAGAGTCACATATTTGCTTCAAGGCATGTATTTGGACTTACTTCCTCTGTGATGCAGTATAGTGGACACTACTGGCAGCAAAATGCATGTGGAGGATATACTTAGCATGATTACACATACAAAAGGGGGTACAGGTAGATGTGATTAGTTGTTGACTGTGGAATAAAGGCTTCAGTGTTACAACTGCCTTGCCTTTGCTATGCTAAAGTACATTTGCTCATTACTGAGGAGCTCTAGACTTTGACACAGACAGTATTCATTTAGCCTACCAGACAGCTTGACATCATAGGCATAGTACATCTCAGTTCCATGGTACAGGATTACTACAATAGTGACTCAGACACACCTGCGTCAGAGGTGACATCAGAGCATGAGCCTACATGCATGCAGCAGCGTCTCACAAGTTGTTGCAATGTGGTGGCTACTGAACATGACACAATAACTAGGGCCATGTTGTAGGGGGTTGCATTTGTTGTCCATGCAAAAGTCCTGACACGGAAGTACAGACAAAGGTGAGGTGACAGTTCTCACGTAATACAGCAGACAGATAAGTGTGCACTGACAGGTGCATGTGTTCAGGTGCGCAGAATACATATTATAGCATAGTTGTTCGTGCAGTATTGGCCATGTGGTTACTGTACACAAGTCCCATACCTCTGCCTCCCCCTGTTCATGCAGAGACACAGGATATGGTGAGGAACAGAGTGCATGTCCCGAAAATGTCAGATGTCATGGCAGTGGAGTTGATGGTAAGGTGTTAGTTGCAGATTGTATGGTATAGTTGTTGTACAGCTAACTGCCCACTCCATGCGAAAGCCAAGCATAGGTACGGTGTTGAACATCAATGTTCAATTGGGGGTATTGAGTCGGGGACCCATGAATTGACAAGTTGTCATGTATGCGATACCTTCCAGCAGGGCATCCATCCCATTGATGGTAAACATGGATGACATCCAATGAAGCGGATGGTGGGTGGCAACGTGTTCGTCGTAAGTTGTCCCTTGTAGAAGCCTGATGGGACATGTTGGATGACATTCGATGAAACTGTGATCCAGAAGACGTTGTGTGGAGGCACACTGGTCCCATTGCAGTGTGTCCGCGATTGCAGCCACATACGCCATACCCCCATACACTGAACAGATCCTGTCGTGGTCGTCCAGGGGTGCAAACAAGTGTACCAAGTCCGCCTTTGGACATGCCGGGTTGGAGAGACATAAATCCACAGGACAGTGGAACGGACACCTCCGACAGTAGAAGACGGGGATGACGCAGCTGAACATTGCAATGCGGTAAGTTACTCGGTAACTTACATTCAGCATAGCCAGATTTGAACAGCCCACTATGTGTAGCAAGCTGTCACTGTACAGCTTGATCTGTCCGGCGTAGTTGAGAAGCACTGGTGCAACAGCCATTTTGCTACAGGGTGATGTGATGGCGTGCTCCGGCTGCCTGAGCAGTCAGCAGAGTGCAACCTCCGACGATGCTGGGAATTCAGGAATGGATGTACGGCGGCAGGACTTGGGGTATAGCTTGGGCGGAGGACACAGGCCCTCATCCCACATGCTTCAATGAATGGTCAAGGCCAGTGGTGTCTGACTCTTTCCAGATTACTTGCATTTGGCCCACATGGAGGAGTGGTATAATTGTATTTTGTAGTATTATCTTTCTTTCATGTTAGGCGCTATCTGCCAGTGGAAGTTTTACTCTGCATGGCTATGTTTGGCTTCTTGTTGGTACAATGGCTCCATTCTCCTGCATAATTTGTTGCAATGTGATTTCAGAGTAGGAATGGAAGGCCATTCAGTGCTATCTGCTCTCCCGTGTGTGGGCGGGACACTCCGTTGCCGCTGTACATTGAGGCTTCTGTGTGGGTGTAGTGATTGGGAACACCTGTTCTCAGGCAGCATGGTTTTTCTATTTTGTACATTGCATGGCTTGATGTTGCGAGCAGGATGGTATAGGTATTTGTGGATGAGACTGGCGTGCCTTTTGCGGACAATGTCCATATTCTGCGCTGTTATGTAGCAGCCGCCGTGTGCTTCTCCATGTTTTGCACACAAGGGTGTGTCCTATTTTGCAATCACATTACTCCCCTGTTCGGGACACTTGTGTGACATCCAGTTGACAACTGTGAGTTGTCGGTTGGGGACATGACTGATGCAGGAAGGCCACGTGACATGTGCCTTCAGGGTGGGGCTGGTGTGTGGGGTGTGTAGTTGTGACCCTGTGGTGTTTGTGTGTAGTCCATGCGTGGCGCTGTCGTTGGCCTCTGCGTTGTGCGCATGTGTACCTGCGTCATCACCGCTGCAATGCCGTGACGGGGACGTCACTCCTGGTCCCGGGTAGTGGGTGCCCAGGATGTTGCGAGTTTTTTTTTTTTTTACAGGTGGGACATGTGTGGGTACAGTGGTGGATGTGTCCTGTACACACAGGAGGGTCTGGTGGGGCCATGTGCAGTTTTTCCGCCCTTGCATTGTGTGCAGTGTTTGCGTGCCCTTGTTGTGTGTCTGCCTACCTGCGTCGTCGTGGCGCGTTCACTCCTAGGTGGTGCATCATGTACAGCATGGGGATGGCCTGGAGTGCAGGATTCATTTCGGGGTGGACCGCCTTTTTGGTCTCCGTACTCAACAGTCGGGTTTCCGCCTTGGTATCTCGTGCGGTGTCTCTTTGCCGGTGAGGCTGTTTGGTTGTGGCATCGTAATTTGTACGCCGGGCGGTACGTCATTTCGTCGGACGGTGTGTCTCCATTGGCTCGCTCCGCTACGTGAACGGGCGCACTTTGATGGCGGGCGGCGTCGCAGGCTTACGGGCGGTGTTTGGCTGACTTTTCACATCCTAATTTTGCGGGCGTGTGGGCCGTTGCTGGCGGATGGTAACTAGCGGTTTTTGACTCCGACAGCACGGCGGTGGTGCTTCCGCCCGACATCGTAATGGACCCCTAAGTTGTCTTCTAGAATGTCTACAGCCTCACTATTCGAAGTATTTTTCGTAGGCGTACTTAGTTTGATTTCCTGAATTGGTTCAAGTTCTGTGCATTCTAATTCATTGGCAATTTATTTTTTGTTGCTGTTACCATCGAATTTGGTAATTTGGGTGCCTGGTGTCATCTGAATGGACAGCTGCACTTGCCATGATTTTATTAATTTGCACTAATTATGAATTAGAAACTTGAATTGTTTGTATAGGTAATCTGTTATCAACTGTTTGTTTTGAAGTTTTATACGATTGTCCTTTAATTATGGCAAGTTTGATAGTTTATCTAGAGGAGCACAAGAGCAAGATGCTTTTGCGTGTTTGATCTTTTACTGTGTACCAATGTGTTTAATTTGCTCAGTTTGCTGTCAATTGCATGCATTGAACTGTATATTTTGTTCATTGTTTTAGTTTGTCGTTCTTGAATTAGGGTCTGTTTTGACATGACTGTTATCATGATATTTAATGCTGCTGCCATGTCATGCCAATTTGTGGTTTCATCTGATTTATTATTAGTGGGGGTGTGGCGCAGTGGCCAGGGCGTTTGACTCTGGACAGCCGGGCTCACGGTTCAATCCCCAGGCACCAGAGGCAGCTCAGCATCATGTGACTCTGGGCAATAGCTCTCTTAATCTCCCCGATGGCCGCCAGCGCCTTGAGACCCTTATGGGTGATTAGTTTGCGCTTTACAAAATACTGGGTTTATTATGCTGAGGTCTTCTATCATAGTTCCTGTAACTCTGACTCATTTCTTCTCCAGGGCTCTGCTGTTTGGTTATTTAGCATATTTGATAGGTCATCTTTGGGGAAATCACAGTGGCTTAATTTATAGTTTTACACTTAATTCCTTCACATTGGAGCTCATTAAATGTGCCCACTTCAATTGACTCTTGTTCATTTTCTTTTGCACATGGTGAATGAAGGAGCAGAAGTAGCCATAGCTGAAATGGTACTTTTAGAGATTTCATAAAGTTACTTGCATCAAGACAGACTAGTGTTGCTTGTTTCTGTTCTTTCAGTTTTTTGGGTCATATTTTCCTTCATGTCACTGAAAAGGCTTCTGATTATCTCTTGAGCTGTACTCGTTGTAAGACACATTTCAATGCAAAAAAAGTCTTTAGCTTTTGGCTCAGCTCTTTTGTATGATCCTGTTTTATTTGACTGCCTTAGTGGAAATTTTAAAGTGTTATATATATTTTTGAAACCTATACTGAAGGTTCCTTTTTGCCAAGAAGGATTGCATGCTTCTGTTTCTACTATGGAGACGCCAAGTGCAACTGGCTTGAGCTAAGGTATATTGATTTATCCTGTGATTTTCCATTATTATTAGTTTTGGTTTGTGATTTGCTTTCTGTCAACTGTTCTTTCCTTATTAATACGTCCCATAGATGGTTGAGTGAGCATGGCTGCATAGTGCATTAAAACAAGCTCTTGTTTTTTGCGTAGTAAATTGTTATAGTTATGGCAAACTTACATCGATCATATCAAACAAGCTCATCAATTGACTTATGCAGCCTACGACTTTGTATCCTTATGGCATTATATAATTTTATGGCCTTTTAATATAGCACATACCTGAGTATCCTGTATAAATTGCACTGTCAAATCGATTGCCATTTATATGGTAGTATTCTTTTTTGCTCCTATTGCAGTCTCCTACTGTTGTCAGATATTACATGCTCATTTTTAAACAGCCTCACATTCTGAAAGTGGGGAAAGCAGTTTTCAAGAGCTCCAGAGAAGATCTGCTAACTGTGTAGAACTATTTGCTTCCCTGCTAGGAGAGCCTTGTTACTACTTTTTGCTGGTGTGCTGGTTATGTTGTTTAGGAGGATTTAGAAGGACTGCAGCTTTAGTGATCCAGTTATAATCCAGATTCAACTCGACACCTGGCTGCATAGCTTGCCACACCTAAAGGTGAAGGGCAGGTTAGAGGCTAACAGGTGAAAAAACGGGCCTGGGTAGAAAACAAAGCAAAAAGCCACAGGCAGTGGCTCTATACAATGGTGTTCCCGGTGATGTCCCAGTTTCTCCTCCATTGCTGGAATTACCACAGTAGAACTGCACAGCCGTGACCCGTGCAGGTAAGAGCGGTGGGGCCGGGTGGGGGTGGTGGATTTCGACAGGCGACCACGAGGGAAAATTAATTATCTATTTAATTTTCCCTCATGGTCGTCTGTCGAATCCCCACCACTCTTACCTGCACAGGCTGGGACTGGAATTGCAGCCAGAATTACTGGCATGCTTCCTTCGCTGCTGGATCTGCCCAAACACTCCGAGATCCAAGACCACGTCTTGAACCCCCCAGCCCTAACTCCATGCTGTACCATGGCAACCCAGGACTGGCTTTGCTCTAGTTAGGGCTTATCAGCCAGGTATAGCTTGGCTCCAGTGACAGTATGGATGGGACTCACATCTGGGAATAACCATCTCATTTAGGGCGACAAACTAAAATCAAAAATGTCTTGGAACCCTCAGCCCTGCCTCCATACTGTACCATGACAACAGCCGGCAACTCGACCAAAGTATGCCAAAAAAGTTATGTACAGAATGCTTAAATTAATCTCAGCTACTGGTAATCACTTGGATTGTATTCCAGTCCATCATTATTTTACACACCAAGCCACCTCAGTTTGGGCCCACCCACATGCAAATCAGTCTTGACCCTACTCCAATGGGAACAGTCCAGCCCAAATCACGAGGCCAGGCCCTCCCTGAACCTGAACACAAGCAACCCAGGACTGGCTTTGCTCTAGTTAGGTCTTCTCAGGCAGGTATAGCTTGGTTCCAGTGACAGTGTGCATAGTACACAAGTCTGGGCATACACATCCCACTTAGGGCAATAAATTAGAGTATACAAAAAGTGATGGATGGAATGGTTGAATTAATCTCAGCCACTGGTAATCACTCGGACCGTATCCCAGTCCACCAGTGCTTTGTGCACCTGGCCACCTCAGTTTGGGCCGAGCCATATGCAAATTAGTTTTGAGCCTACTCCAATGGGAATAGTCCAGCCCAAACTGCGAAACCAGGCCCTCCCTGAATCAGAGCACAAACAACCCAGGACTGGCTTTGCTCTAGTTAGGGCTTATCAGCCAGGTATATCTTGGTTCCAGTGACTCTGTGCACGGGACACACATCTGGGCATACCCATCTTATTTAGGGTGATAAAAAAAGTGATGGCTGGAATGCTTGAATTAATCTTAGTCACTGGTAATCACTGGGGTCGGATCCCAGTCACTTGTTATTTTGCACACTATCCCACCTCAGTTTGGACCCAGCCTTTTGCAAATCAGTCTTGACCTTGCTCCAATAGGAACAGTCCAGCCTAAACTGCCAGGATAGGTCCTCCCAGAACCGGAACAGAAGTAACCCAGGACTGATTTCATCCTAGTTATGGCTCATCAGCCGACCTGACCATAGAGCAGGTGAGGAGGGCAGGGCCACGGGGACACAAGAGCTTCCAGCCACTTCTACAGCATCTTAAAGCAGCAGCATCAGCAACATAGTGCATTTTGCTCAATGTCACCTAATACGATTACCTAGGGACTTTTGAGACTCCAACGGTGCCTCTATCACATACCCATATGCATTAGATTTAAATGGTGCTTCACTTTGTGGTGCTTCTTGTACCACAGCCTTTAGCCTTTTAAATGTGTATGACACCTCCCTACTGAAGATGTGGAGTATATGGATGGATAGTGTGCTTTCAGTTGCAGCATACCATCGGATTTCATATCTCTCTTTCTCCAACTTGTAGCCTGTTTCCAAACTACAGAGGCCGCCTGGGTAGACTTTTGCTATTCAAACCTCTACTGAAGGTCCATTCAGAGTGTAAGGGTGTAGGTCTATGCTGCTGAAGTTTATCAGGCTGAGTTTAGTCCAAATAAAAATCTTGCAGGGGTCTTCTTCGCTTACGGTATACTTAATATTTAGAGTTTGTAATAGACACTATTCCATGTCTATGTGGGACTTAATATGTTGGAAAAGCTATTAGACTTGTTAAAACCACCAGTGCCAACACATTTTGGCAAAGTCAAACATACCATCTCTGAAATGAGAATTCACAATACTAGAAAATTAGATGAGACAATTGAAATAAAGATGCCATAAAGAATCGTAAAATTGCACATCTTAATAGCAACTGTTCACATATATATAATATGCAGGGCTGCCAAGTTTCCCCTCTACTTATGTGTGATACTTCTGTGTTTGCAGTGAGCTAATGTGTGGCATTTTCCAGTCTCAGGTGTGACACTTCAAGTGACCCTGTATTGCAAATGTAGTCAATGACCCAAGCAGTGATCTTTCATCCACTAGTGGTCGAATTATCCCCTCAGCAGAGGTAACATATCACTGAAAGGTGCCTGCCACCATCACCTGCCTAGTAAAAACACACACCCAGTGTCTTTCCTCAAAGGACTCCACATTCTGCATTGCTTTGGTGTCACTGATTGTGGATTTTGAACATTGAAAAGTAACTTGAAATACATAGCATTCAGTAGTAGCAAACATATTTCATGTTGCTCCCTTTTTATATTGTGAATAAATCAGAATGTATTTTGAACTAAGAATGTTCAGCTAGAAAGTGCCCATTTATAACGTGTGGCACCTTTGTATAAAAAGGGTCCGAAAACTTCACCCGCTAGTTTCAGACAGATTGCTCTGTTGGATGCCTCGGGTAAATTATTTGCAAAAAGCATATTATGTCATCTGCAGCAATGGGCCCATGACCAGAATATTTTACCACCAGAACAAGCTGGTTTTAGAAGGAACCATGGTACCTTGGATAATATTGCGGTCGTTCAGACCATTGTGGAGAAATATGTTTTTTCACGAAGTATGCCAGTTTATACGGCATTTATTGACTTCTCCACGGCGTTTGACAAAGTGGATCGCCAAACGCTGTGGAGAAAGCTCTCCCATCTTGGTATACCACATCATCATTTAGGTCTCATTATAGAACTACATACAGACACCTGGTGCCCAGTTTTGATGGGAGGTTCGTTGGGTTATCATGCAAGATCAAAACATATAATGGGCTTAAGCAGGGTTGCCTGTTGGCCCCTCTTTTGTTTTCTTTGTATATATCTGATCTCCTCGGCGCTTTTTACTCAGTGAGGGGGGATGCCCACAGAATTGGTACGATGTCCATTGGCTCTTTATTATATACGTATGACGTTGCAATTTTTGATTTAACGCCTATTGGTTTGCAACATCGTCTGGATGTACTAACTAAATATGCAGAAGACCACTTTTTGAAAATTAATATTGCCAAAAGCAAAATCTTGGTTTTCTGCAATAAAGGGTGTAGAACAAAGAGATGTTTTAAGTGGTCGTTAGGGTCTGAAGAACTGGAATTGGTTGACTCGTACTTATATTTGGGGAAGGTTTTTTCAAATACAGGGCGAGATCTAGAGCATATCAAACTTTGTGTTAGTAAGGCTGTCTCCCAGGCTGGTGCTTTAAATAGATTCTATAAAACTTGCGGGAGACGCCACTTTAGTCATGTTATGTCAGTTTTTAAGGTTAAAATTCCCCCTTCAATAACATACGCTGCTGAGGTACTGGATATGAATCACTGGCTTTCTTTCGATAAGGCTGAAGGCCGAATCCTGCGCCAACTTTGTAATCTAAATTCCCTGGCTGCCCCACATGTTCTACCTTTGGAGTTTGGTTTAGTCTCTTCATATATTCTATCCTTGGCTGCGGTCTTGAGGTGGGGTAATTCCCTCTGCTGTGGGGTTGAGGGAACTCTTAGGGCTGCCTTGAGAATTGAAATCTTTGATAAACTAAAAGGACAATCAACATTCTTCAGGTCCTTTGCACAAGCAAACGATTCATTTGGGCTTAACTTGTATACTGATTCCCCTATGCCAAAGTTTACATTGAAGCTGCTTATAAAGAAGTCCGTAGCCTCTATCAGTTTGGTTAGAGACATTGCCTTAAGTCAGTCTAAGTCTCGTAATGAGGTGGTCTGTGGGAGTGCTTTGGGGAATAGACCACAGCTTTATTTAACTTGGAACCTTCCTCATGGGATTAAAAGGCTGATACTCCTACTGAGAATTAACTTACTGCCCCTAAGAGAAGTTACTGGTATATGGGACAAAATACCAAGAGAGAGAGAATTTGTGAAATGTGCCATTTACAAATTCAAGATCTTAATCACGTGTTATTTGTGTGCACAGAGTTACAAAGGGCTAGGCATATGTTTTTAAGACCATTTTTTATTAAATTTACTATCCATTCTGTCCAGGAGGCCCACTCATTTGTTTTGTCCCCACCAAATGAAATGGTTTGCTATAAGATATATCAATTTTTTAAAACGTTTTTAGCTTTTTATTAGGTAATTTTTAATTCTATTTTGTATGCTGTAATTTCTGGTGGTTGGATATTGAAGAATTTTGTATTGTACATAAAGCATCTCTCTTTTAATCCATTTGTGACTTTTGTGGACCTTCGTTGGAGTTCCATATCAAAATAAAAATAAAACTTGAAAATTGAATTGTGTGGCACCTCTTGCCAGTTCTGACTTTTCAATCCACAGTCATTACATTCTGGGACTTGTAGTTTTACTTTTCCAATGTGGAATTTGAATTTAAATAACCAAAGCACCAATTGAAGCTAGTTAAAACCTCTTTTCAGGACTGGTTGAAAGTATCAAACAAACCACAGCCACTTGACAACTAATAATAACTGAGTGACTCTACAGATGTTGCCTTAGTTCTTCTGGTATTGAGGTACTTTTTGCACTGACCAGCCCCCCACCTCAGATTAACTGAGTTTACCAGATGATCTCTCGGCCAGTGTATCATTCGTTTAAAAATTAACACGTCTGTTGACAAGCTCACCGGGAGAAGGGTGGGTATTTGGGGCTGGCATGCTGAGCCATGGAAAGCCTTCAGCATTTCTGCCCAGTAAATGAGTCTGCATCTGTCACGAGGGACAAGCACCTAAATATATGAGGGCAGAAAGTCGCTATCTGACTCCTAATCTTGCTGTGGGAGCCAATCTTGACTACTTATGTAAGCTGTCGGATTTCTGTCAGAGACGCTCAGAGAAGGCTCATGGTACCTGAGCTGCTACAGTTGTGGTGTATTATGGGCTCTGAGGCAAGGTTCTATTCCTTGGCAGGTACAGACAGCAATAGTCACAACACACAGCCTAGCGGAAGCAGCACCGTGCACGTGTTCAAAAAGGGAGCTGGGCCCACTATCCACTGCCCAAATGAAGAGGAAGATAATGTATTTGCAAGGGACAAAGGAGAGGTTAAATGAACACTCTTTCAGCTGTCAGCTGAGCTCACCTAAATTGGATGACTTATGTCGATGTTTGCAGTAATGTGCAAAATATTCTCATGAGTGTTAATTTAACTCTACATGCGTGGCACTTGGCAGAACTGTATATATGTGCGTGTGTGTATATAGGACACCCTATCGTCAGTTTGGTGAATTCACTCAGATATGCATATTTGCACAAATGTACACAGGAAGAAAATGTCATATAACAGCATCCTCCATGGCAACAGTGGATATCCAAAAAAGTTGAGATGGAGTATCACCTTTGGGGAAATGCTAAGAGCTAGGAGGAGCTGTTCAGAGCATGAGGATTTTAGAATCAAAATGAATGAAATGAAAAGCAGATCCCTTACAAGGGATACCCACTGGCAATATTACAAGAAGCCATGGAAAGAACACTGAAGAAACCTAGAAGTGAACTTCTAATTTCAAAGAAAGCCTACCTGGAAAGTGAAAGAGAACATTCGATTTATTATGGGTTACAATATTCAACACAAGTAAACAAAACAAATAATTCAAAGAAATTGGAGGATATTACAATCTGATGAAACACTTAATAAAGTTCTGTTAGATCATCCAAATGTCACCTACAGGAAAGTTGCTTCATTAGGAGACATTGTAACTCAAAGCCATTACTCCACTGAAACAGGGGGGGAAATGAATTGGCTCAGTCAACCAGGTTTCTGGAAGTGTTGTAAATGTAAAGCCTGTGAACATGGCATTAACCAAAAGGAGTACAGATTACATGATGGAAGAATTGAGAAAATAAAAGAACACATTACCTGTAATACAGATTTCATAGTGTATACTTTGATGTGTACCTGCAAAAAATATCATGTAGGCAGCAGTATAAACAAAGTCAGACTGAGAATTTTACAACATCTTCGAGCAGTGAAAAATAGAGACTATTAGTATTCAATTGCAAAACACTTCTGGGAAGAACATCAAGGTCACATTTAAGAATTTGCAGTATTTTGGGATTAAGCATATAAAGACAAATGAAAGAGGTGGAGACAGACAGTTATTGCTAAGAAGAATGGAATCAAGATTGATAATTAAAATGGGAAAAGAAATACCTATGGGCCACAATTTGGATGCAGAATTGCATGTACACCTTTAGTACTGTTCCCAACCATATCAACTTAAATACTGAACTCATGTGTATGTCCAGGATTTTATGTAAAGGATGTAATATAGAGATTAATTGTGATTTGTATTAGTTAATGGGGGTGTTTAGCAAGACAAAAGTAGAGGGGTTATTTCTTTGACCTTGGATGAATTAAAAAAGAAAAGGTGTAATATCCATGCTATAAAGTACTGTTGATGCACATGCACTTTAGGGGAGGATTGGAGGTCATCTAAAAAGGAATAAGAATTGTAAATTGAAATGAATTGTTTATAAGGCAAAAATAATCTTCTGCACAATTGTTCATTGCACTAATTTTCAGGGAACCACAATAAGCAACCCATAGAAGCTGCTCATGCACATGCACTTCTTGCACTTTATTTTAAATGGAAAAATGCTGCTCCTTTAAGTGAAATTCTTTAACCCTTCTGAATGCATTTTAACATAACCATCCTTATCCTTCCCTCTAACTTATTTTCCAACTTATTATCCTGCTCTGTCTCACCTCATCTTTTGAGTCATATAAAAAGTACTACAAATTACTCAATCTGCATGTTAAGAAACACAACAGCACTGTATGAGAAGTTTCTTTATTATCAACAGTACTTTACTGTAATTTGAAACTGAAACAAAGAGGAATGAGCTTGTGAAAAAGGAAAGAAAGGAAAATCTAATATTGCTGCCAACTTTCTGCATGATATGTTAAAACTAAGTCAAGTAATACATTGTAATTTAATGTACTTTATTTGAGATTTAAATGACAATTGGGATAAAATTACTTGACAAGGAGAAAAAGTAAATGATAATGTGTGGTCTAATTATGGTTTTTTTAATGTAAAAATGGATGATGGACTAAGGTCACGGGCACCTGTAAAAGGATAAGCTAGATGGCAGGAATCTATGGTCCTGTGGAACACAAGCGCTGAAACGCGTCGTCTGTCCATTGTGTAAAGCACTGGTGATTAAACAATAAAATCAAAGAATACCAACCCCGCGGTGCTATTTTTGATTTCTGTTGACACCGCGAGTTGAAAAATGGAGTCGTGAAAAAACACACACACACACACATATATATATAGATCTATATATATATCTATATATAGATAGATATTTACATATAAATATATATATATATATATTCTTTATGAGTAGCAATACTTTACAAGTATTGAAATTTCCAATTGGTTGAAAATAGGAGCATTAAAAGGGGGTAAACGTGTTCCAATTTCCTATTTCATAAGAAACGTGAGGAGGACAAAGTGAAACAAACAAGAAAAGATGATGGCTTGAATGGACGTGATGAAATGTAAAAAGGTTTACTAGAATTACATAAAATAAGATACTATTTCAGCTCTTGCAAAGTAAAAGAGAAGAGAAATGTATTAGCTTCCCCATCTGTGTAATACTGGATATTTAATCACAAACTGAATTCAAAGTCAACAACATGGCACACCTATACATGCAGGGACTTTTTTTCTGCCCCACCAAACTCCCAGTGCTCTGCCTCATTTGGAGTTGGGGGAACAGGTGATTGCATGCCAGCAGAGCCCCTGTCCACACACAATTATTGTCCACAATGTGTCTGTCACTTGGCTGTCTTCTCTAGTGTATTTAGTGTAATCTAGGGTGGTACTCCTGATGTAGATTTACCATGCAGCAGTGGCGGTTTCTGCATTATGGGTTTGAGGCTGTAGCGATCACCCATCGGAGAAAAAGCAAACAGGCAGTATACCGCAACTTGAACAAAAAAGGCCCCATGAACTACAGTTCCCAGCAGGCAGTGGGGCGAGTTAGAGGGCAGACCGTATATAAGCACCTCCCCTGCATACGGAGGGTGCTTGACAATTCTCATGGATAGGATCAAGATGGCGGATGGTGTTCCCTGCCGGATTCCAGCGTGAAGCCTTTTCAGCTTCGTTCCTGATGTCGGCCTGATTTGTATCAGTGGATCGTTTTTCTCCCGTTTTTGCTGTACCCGTTTGCCTGTGCATTTCGGCCTGGATTAAGTCCTAAAACGGCGTACAGGTATTTCAAGCAGAAGCCGGCGCGCTTCCTACCTACTCTTTTTAAGGTTTTGTTTGTCTTATATGCAGCGCTCTCGAAAGAAAACGTTGGAGCGTTTTTTTTTTCTATCGTGACTTTGGCCAGTACATTCTAAACCTTGCCAGCCTATTTGGAGAACGCCTGAATATGCCTTATTGCACCGCGACACTGGATATTGAAATGTCTTAAGTGTAACTGTCTTCCGCTCGTTTCTGGGTTTATATAACGAGGGCCGAACAAGATTGCTGTACGCTATTACTGAATAGTTACTTTACTTTCTCTTTTCATTTTGTTCGAGCATTTTCGTTTAATTTTGACATACAGGCAGTACCGTTTTTCAGCACAGGAGTACAGTGTTTATCTACTTTTGATTTTGTGGAGCTTATTGTTAAGTACTTTACGCACGATTGCAATGCCAATATAGAATTGCAAGAGAAGACATAAAATGGACATTACTGGAAATTGTAGGTGTGGCATTTTTTAGGAGACGTGCTTATTGGAACTGTTTAGGTAGTTTGTATTGCCATTTTCGAGAGTCTCAGTTATTGAACAGTGGTACACTAGTATCTTGTACCTGGTTTTATATACCCTGATAATCTCTTTGAGTATTCCTAGCCGCTGAGCTTCTGGTGAGTAAGTGTAGAGGTGATTAGTGATTCTGTAAATCAATAGTACGAACTCCCATACATTGTTGTGCCTTTTCTTTTCTCCTGTCCTGCAGGGTCACATTCATACCGATACGATATAGTCTCCTAGACCAGACCCTGAAGAGACCAGAGGGCTTGCAGCAAGTTTTGTTACATTCTCCCCTTCCCTTTTTCCCCCTGGGCACGATCTCACGCAGCAGGGTTTTCTTACCTCTGCTTGGGATTGCGTTCAAGGGATTTGGGGGAACTATCACCTGCCATCGTCCCCGCTGGTCACAAGTATAAGGTTAGTGGCGTTGCTTATGTTCTTGTGCTACTGACAACCCTGACAGATTGTCAAGCCCAAGTTTAACGCCCGGCCTGGACGATGGATACCAACGCGGTGTTGACCACGCTGTTGGAGAGCCTGACTGCTCTACAACAGGAGGTTCAAACCTCTCGTATAGAAAACCAGAATTTACAGAGAGAAATGGGCACATTGCGTAGAGAAGTTGCGGGCCTCTCCCGCAAGGGTCATGGGGAGGGTTCATATCTCAGACCAGCTACCTTACCTCCTCCTGTATCCACTACACACACCCCTTCACCTACCACCCAAGGGGGTGGATTTTTTACGGCAACTCCTTTTCCCCCCACTGCAACAGACGCAGTTCCCACAGTTCATGTAATACAGAACACAGGCATTCCCTTGGCACCCCCTGAACGTTTTTATGGGGATCCTAAAACGTTTGAGACCTTTTTGAATCAATGCCGACTTCATTTTTTATGTAAACCGGCTGTGTTCCAAGACGAAGCAGCTAAAACTGCTTTCATGATGTCTTACATGGGCGGCAATGCAGCTAGCTGGACCATCCCACTGATGGAAAGGAACGATCCCGTGCTGCACCATTTTGCGGATTTTTGCTTCGAAATGAGGAAGTTATTTGATAGAAAATCACATATGATGACATTAGATCGAGAACTACTCACTCTACGACAAGGGTCTCAGGATCTGCTTACCTACATCACAACGTTTAATCGGCTAGTGGTTGAAACTGACTGGCCCTCCGAGAAAAGAATCACCCTGTTTTACCAAGGACTACGAGGAGAACTCAAGGACGTCCTTTCCCAGGTCGTTCAGTTGCCACCAACGTGCGAAGAGTTAATAGAGTTAACTGTTCAACTGGACCATAGACTCCAGGAAAGAAAAGGGGATAAGACCAGAGGAGAAGCCCGATTCTCATATACGAGGCCAAAACATGCAGTGGAAGAGCACTCCAAGGCCCTAGAAGGACCGGAACCAATGCACATTGGAGGGATACGAGCTCCTCTTACCCCGGAGGAGAGGGATAAACGTAGGAAGATGAAACTGTGTCTGTACTGCGGCAAAGGAGGTCATTTCATTAGGGAATGCCGTGCTCGAACTCCACTCACAGGGAGAACCTTCGTTCCACGGGTACAAGCAACCATGAGGCAAGGAGAACCGCCGGAAAACTGAAGAGCTAAAGTCAGGATGAGGTGTCTGATTTGGGTGAACCTCGCACAACGATCTCGTCGGTACTAGCTAACACCCAGCAACCTGCCGTTGCACACTTGAACGTGGGTGTATCCCTGTGGATCACATCAAAGGATATCTTGGAAGTGGATGCCCTGCTAGATTCCGGAGCGACAGGAAATTACATCGATCAAGAGTTTGCCCTGAAAATAGGGATTACTTGTGAAAAGAAAGAAACCCCCGAACTAGTGAAAGCAGTAGATGGGACTGCCCTGTCTTCTGGTCCTGTGAAGTACCGCACTCGTTCCCTTCTAATGGAGTTTGGCCTTAATCACCACGAGTATATCCAATTCGATCTCATCGATGCTCCACAGTTCCGTCTAATCCTTGGAATGCCTTGGTTGACGCTACATGATCCCGTGGTCAGTTGGGCAGCCCGAACAGTCACCATGACTTCTGACTACTGCAAGGAACATTGCAGTAAAGAAAATACGCCTTCTCTGGATAACGAGGAAACACCTTCTATGCATCTGGCCCCGGCCTGTGCACAAGAACATTAATGCTGTTCCATAGTTTTGCCTGAAGCCTACAGCGAATACCAGCCCCTGTTTGACAAACAAAAGGCTACTCGGTTACCACCCCATTGGGTGTATGATTGTCGTATTGAGTTGATACCCGGAGCTAACATACCGTGCAGTAGAGTGTATGCCTTGACGGAGCCAGAAACGCAATATTTAAAAACATACCTTGATGAAAATCTTGCATCCGGGTTCATTAGACACTCCTCATCGCCAGCATCCTCTCCTCTTTTCTTCATTCCAAAGAAAGATTGTGATGAATTGAGAACATGCATCGACTATCGAGCCATAAACCGGGTGACCATCAAGAACCGATACCCTCTACCGTTGATACCGGTGCTTCTGGACCAAGTTAAGGGGGCTCGGTATTTCACAAAGCTTGACCTCAGAGGAGCCTATCATTTAGTACGAGTCCAGAAGGGCGATGAGTGGAAGACTGCCTTCAGAACAAAATTCGGTCTCTTTGAGTATAGGGTGATGCCTTTTGGGCTCTGCAACGCCCCCGCGGCCTTTCAGTTTTTTATGGACGAGGTATTAAGTTAAGCGGCTACTTGGAGACATTTTGTGTTGTCTATATAGATGACATTTTGATCTATTCAGCTACACTCCAGGAACACGTGGTACATGTAAAGGCAGTATTGGATAGGCTCAAACAGCATTCATTATATGCCAAACTCGAGAAATGCATTTTTCATGTCCAAGAAGTTGCCTTTTTGGGTTACATCATCAATGCCCGGGGTATTCAGATGGACACGGGCAAAGTCACTGCAATCACCCAATGGAAAACTCCCCAGAACATTAAATCAGTACAAAGCTTCCTCGGCTTTGCCAATTACTATCGAAGATTTATTAAGGATTTCTCAAAGATGATACATCCTATCTCCAGTTTGCTACGAAAATTTTTTCCTTTCGTGTGGGGAGATGAGGCTGCTCGATCTTTTCAGCTGTTAAAGGATAAATTCACACAGGCTCCTATCCTGCGCCATCCTGATTCACAACTCCCTTTTGTTCTAGAAACAGACGCCTCGCACTATGCTGTTGGAGGAGTGTTGTCCCAACGACATCCCGAAAACGGACGGCTACACCCAGTAGCATACTATTCCAGGAAACTCACTCCCAGTGAAATCAATTACACTATATCCGATAAGGAGTTGCTGGCTATAAAGAGGGCTTGTGAAGAATGGCGACACTATCTCTTGGGGGCATTACATACTGTGGAGATCTACACAGACCATAGAAACCTGCTGTTCCTCAAAACCGCAAAAGCCCTGACACCCCGTCAGTTACGATGGACTCTGTTCTTTTCCGATTATGATTTCGTGATAAAGTACCGACCCGGACCACAAAACGGGAAGGCGGATGCCCTT
The DNA here is from genome assembly GCA_963921515.1 of Calotriton arnoldi. Lineage (NCBI taxonomy): Eukaryota > Metazoa > Chordata > Amphibia > Caudata > Salamandridae > Calotriton > Calotriton arnoldi. The sequence continues at coordinate 671,786 of CAWUFW010003805.1, read as the reverse complement.
TCCCGTATGGAAGAACCGGATAATGAGACCTCGATAAACCAGCCAGAACCACCATTTATTCTTACTGAAGCAAACCTTCCAAAGCAAGCTATAGCTCTACTCACCTCCCAGGACTTTCTAGAGGATGTACTAGTGTCCCTGGCAAACCTGGATATACAAGCTTGGATTCAAGAAGAACCAGAACATCGCTCGGAAAGAGAGGATTTAGCCTACCATTATCACGCACTGTATATTCCACACAAAATATTGCAACAACAAGTACTGACATGGGCCCATGATTCAGTATTGGGAGGACACCTAGGAACTTACAAGACTATTGCCTGTGTGGAACGCTCATTTTGGTGGCCCGGGTTACGAAAAGACGTCCAAGAATATATAAAAAATTGTGCAGTATGCGTACAGGGAAAAGCCTGTCATGCTAAACCTACAGGCCTACTTTGATCCTTGCCTACTCCTCCACGACCTTGGCATACCATATCGATGGACTTCATTGTGGAAATGCCCCCCTGTGAAGGAAAGACAGTAGTATTGGTGATAGTTGATCACCTAACGAAGATGGGACATTTTATTCCGCTAATAAAACTACCCACGTCCTCAGAGTTAGGCTTGGTTTTTCTCCAACATGTAGTCAGAGCCCATGGAATCCCTTGCGTTCTGGTCACTGATCGGGGTACTCAATTTACTTCTCGCTTCTGGAAAGCCCTTTGTAAAACTATGAATATTGAGGCCCGACTATCCTCTAGTTACCATCCGCAAACGGATGGTAAGACAGAACGTCTAAATCAAACAGTAGAGCAATATCTTCGGGGCTTCACCATACAAAACACCCTCAACTGGTCTACACTGTTGTGGATGGCAGAGTTCGCCTATAACAACGCTACACATGCCACTCTAGGCTGTTCTCCTTTCTTTTGTATCTATGGTCATCATCCCAACATGCTCCCGTTTGAGTGGCCAGTCCAATCCCCCTTACCCAGCATACACGAACATCACGCTCACCTCAGGGCAGTGTTGATAGAGGCCAAATTAAATCTTGCCACAGCTCAATCCGCACAGAAACACTTTGCAGACAAGAAAAGAACGAAAGAACCCACTTATCAGGTAGGGGATAAGGTATGGCTATCTACAAAAACCTACATCTGAGGGGTATAAATAAACTAAAACCTAAATATGTAGGTCCCTATAGCATCGAGGAGGTTATCAACCCTGTAGCTATGAGACTATCATTACCCCATTCATGGCAGATCCATCCTGTTTTCCATGTATCCCTACTCCAACTTTGTCCTGCTAGCATGAGACTAACAGAGAAACCACTCCCCATAGACATAGATGGTCAGGAAGAGTATGAGGTACAGGAGATCCTTGATTCCCGGCTGGTACGGGGTCGGATTCAATACCTAGTGGATTGGAAAGGGTTTGGGGTGGAGGACAGAACATGGGAACCTGAAGATAATCTACATTGCCCTGAGTTAGTCGAACAGTTCCATGCAGTACATCCTGGAAAACCTGGCCGACCGCCGAGTCGACGGTCCTTGAGAGGGGGTACTGTAGCGATCACCCATCAGAGAAAAAGCAAACAGGCAGTATACTGCAAATTGAACAAAAAAGGCCCCATGAACTACAGTTTCCAGCAGGCAGTGGGGCGAGTTAGAGGGCAGACCGTATATAAGCACCTCCCCTGCATACAGAGGGTGCTTGACAATTCTCATGGATAGGATCAAGATGGCCGATGGTGTTCCCTGCCGGATTCCAGCGTGAAGCCTTTTCAGCTTCGTTCCTGATGTCGGCCTGATTTGTATCAGTGGATCGTTTTTCTCCCGTTTTTGCTGTACCCGTTTGCCTGTGGATTTCGGCCTGAATTAAGTTCTAATTCAGCGGTTCAGGTATTTCAAGCAGAAGCCGGCGCGCTTCCTACCTACTCTGTTTAAGGTTTTGTTTGTCTTATATGCAGCGCTCTCGAAAGAAAACGTCGGAGCGTTTCTTTTTTTCTATCGTGACTTTGGCCAGTACATTCTAAACCTTGCCAGCCTATTTGGAGAACGCCTGAATATGCCTTATTGCACCGCGACATTGGATATTGAAATGTCTTAAATGTAACTGTCTTCCGCTCGTTTCTGGGTTTATATAACGAGGGCCGAACAGGATTGCTGTACGCTATTACTGAATAGTTACTTTACTTTGTCTTTTCATTTTGTTCGAGCATTTTCGTTTAATTTTGACATACTGGCAGTACCGTTTTTCAGCACAGGAGTGCAGTGTTTATCTACTTTTGATTTTGTGGAGCTTATTGTTAAGTACTTTACGCACGATTGCAATGCCAATATAGAATTGCAAGAGAAGACATAAAATGGACATTACTGGAAATTGTAGGTGTGGCATTTTTTAGGAGACGTGCTTATTGGAACTGTTTAGGTAGTTTGTATTGCCATTTTCGAGAGTCTCAGTTATTGAACAGTGGTACACTAGTATCTTGTACCTGGTTTTATATACCCTGATAATCTCTTTGAGTATTCCTAGCCGGTGAGCTTCTGGTGAGTAAGTGTAGAGGTGATTAGTGATTCTGTAAATCAATAGTACGAACTCCCATACATTGTTGTGCCTTTTCTTTTCTCCTGTCCTGCAGGGTCACATTCATACTGATACGATATAGTCTCCTAGACCAGACCCTGAAGAGACCAGAGGGCTTGCAGCAAGTTTTGTTACATTCTCCCCTTCCCTTTTTCCCCCTGGGCACGATCTCACGCAGCAGGGTTTTCTTTTCCTCTGCTTGGGATTGCGTTCAAGGGATTTGGGGGAACTATCACCTGCCATCATCCCCGCTGGTCACAAGTATAAGGTTAGTGGCGTTGCTTATGTTCTTGTGCTACTGACAACCCTGACAGAGGCTTCGCCCCTCTGATTTTCTGGCCTGTAAAATGTTTCCTAGAATCTTATGGTAAATAAGGGCGCAGCTGCCTTATCTTTTCTCTGAAGATCATAGGGCAGCCAGGCATGTATGGGAATCTCTCCCTTAGGGCATATAGTTTTACAGCCCATGATTATAATAACAAAGGTTCTGAAGGCAGTTCCGGATTGCAAAGTAGGCACCGGCCTATGGGCCCCACTTTTTTTTAGGGGCCTTGTGGCAACGGATCAAAATAATATTGATTTGATCTTGAAAGAAAATTACAATCAAGCTTTCTTCTGGTTTAATTAGCTTTATTGAGTAAATAACAACTACACAAAAATAGGCCTGAAATTGACAAAATAACTGTGATATATTAGAAAGGGAAAAATAGGCAATAAAACAGAGTAGAATGCTATTTTCATTTTGACAATATCATGGGGAGGGAAAAAGGGGAATTGAATACAAATCTACAATTGAAGATCGTGTAACAATAATAAAAAACTACTTAAGGAATAAACAAATAATTAGAAACATCTAAAATGCAATTCAATAGTGAAGAAATAATGTAGAGGAGAAAGCAGAGACAATAGTAGTTTATGGAGGCTGAACATTTTCAGAACGATTACGTAGTACACGAGTTGTAACCTTAGTTAAATAGTTAGTTAATGGTGACCAAAATAAATCCCTGTTTACAAATAGTTTGACAGAGGAGGCAAAAGCGATATCCAGTCTGTGATAGTGACAAACATTGTTCCACCAGGACTTTACTGAAGGCTTAGTTGAACATTTCCAATTTAGTGAAATTTGCTGGAATGCTAAAGCCAACATCAAATCAAATAAACCTTTTTCATGTAAAGATAATCCCAACAACTCTGATAAACTTCCTGTAAAAATAATAGTATTTGATAGAGGAGCATGCAAGTTGAAAAAGCTGAGATATGCGACCAAATATTCTTCCAAAAGGAAAATACAGCAGGACAGCAAAACAGGAGGTGCAGCAAATCCGCTAACGGAAAATCACAGGACCAACAAGCCTTGTTATCAGTGTGTGTAAAATTAGCTATGGGCAAGGGAGTAAAATATAATCTATGGTAAAAAAAGAACTTGGATTGAGTGGTGGAGGCAGATCTAGAGATCTTCAAAGACCTACCCCATAACTTGTCCCAGAAATCGATGCCCCAAACACATCCCAAATCCGTCTCCCATGCAGTCTCTATCTTAGATTTAGGACGGTCAGCAATTGTGGTAAGAAGATGTTTATAGAGCAGGGATGCTCTAGGAAGCACAGCTAATACTCTGAGAAGTGGATCCTCTGTGGGCTCAAGCTCATTTGACGGTAGAGTATAAAAAACATCTAGAATTATACCCATAAGAATTGAGAAGTTGTGCCAAAACGAGCGCGGGCATTTAAAGGTGTCCTGAAATTGAGGAAAAGAACACGGAGATAAACCATCAAACAAGCCTGAACCCAAATAATTCCCCTAAGTCTCCAGGATTTCCAATAAAGAGGTCTATTATTTATGGTAATGAGACAATTGCACCAAAGAGGAGACTGCAGGAAGGTATCCCTAGAGACAGTTTTCAGTTGAAAGTGAGGTCTTAATAATGAACATGTGTGTTTGAACAGCGGAAGAGAAGTTACATTGACTTTTGTAGTAAAGGCAAGAACTTCCTTTACAGAAAAAGGCGCAAGTAAGTACCGTTCAACATTGACCCATAAATGTGTAAAAGGGGAGACTTCAGTAAGGAGCCATTTGGAAGCTAATCTAAGACAGAAGGCCTTGTGGTAGTGTTGAAAATCGGGAAAATTCACTCCTCCCATAGATTTAGGTATTCGGAGTTGTGACAGGGAAATTCTAGATTTTTTATTATTCCATAAAAATTTAGAGTGGAGAAAATCAATTTTTTTTAAATAGACAGTATAATATACAGATCATATAATAAGATAGGAGTAATCGTCATTTTAATAGAATCAAGACATCCCCACCAAGAGAGAAATAGAGGGTTCCAGGAGGAGAGGAGTTTAGAAATAAGATCAGGCACTTCCTTCATATTAATTTTAACTAAATCCAATATGGAGTTATTAAACCAGATGCCTAAGTATTTGATTTTAGAACTATTCCATCGGAACTCAGTAGCATCAAAATGTTGTTTGAAATATAGTTTGGTGATGGGGAGAATTTCAGTCTTGTCAGAATTATTCTTACAACCTGAAACTAGGGAAAATCTGAGATTTCTTGCAATAGAGGAGGAATAGAGGTTTCAGGAAGAGATATAAAGAGTAAGATATTGTCTGCATAAGCAGATAACTTCAAATGTTGATCACCATAGATAAATCCAGAGATAGAGGTATTCTGGCGGATATGAGATAAAAAGGGTTCAAGTTATAAAATAAATAGAAGGGGAGAAAGAGGACAACCTTGACGTACACCCCGTTGCAGATGAAAGAATTGAGAGATAAGACCATTAACTACGACAGAAGCTTTAGGGACCGAATACAACAGAGAGAACAGAGAAATAAATTTAGGACCAAAACCATGCCAATGAAGAGCTTTAAATAAAAAGTACCAATTTACTCTATCACAAGCTTTCTCTGCATCAATGGAGACTGCAGCTAGAGAGTAGGAAAGAGTTGGGGCCTTATTCAAAACATTAAATAGTAAACAGGAATTGTCAGAAGTTAGTCTGCCTTTAATGAAACCACACTGGTCTAGACCAATTCGTTTTGGTAAAAGAGGTTCAAGACGCAAAGCAAGCAATTTGGCAAAAATGTTATAATCGACATTCACTAGGGAAATAGTATGATAATTCTTACAATGTTTGGGATCACGGCCATCTTTATGAATTAGACATATTGTAGCTTCTAAAAAGGTGCCATCTGCCTTACCAGTAGTATGAAAGTATTGAAAGAGCTGTAAGAGTTTTGAAAGAAGTAGGTTTCAGAAGTGTAAATAAAATTCTACCGTAAACCCATCTGGGCCCGAAGTTTTATTTTTTTTTAAGAAGATTTAAAAGATTGAGTTAGCTCTAGGGTGGACAGATCAGATTCTAGAGGTGCGAAGTCTAGGTATACATGAGAAGGGGGTGGAACGTGACTAAGATAGGTGACAATGAAAGAGGCAGGTGTAGGGGACTCTGGAGTATTTAGAGTTTTACAAATATTTCATAAATTCATCTAAAATGTCCTGATCTTTAAAAAGAAGTTTTCCATCCGATGAGTGAATAGACTCTACCAAAACACATTCCTTCCGAGCTTTGAGATAGTTAGCCAGAAGTTTGCCAACTTTATTCCGTCCACCATAATACCGAGCGCTAGTAGGAAGAAGAATAGATGAAGCATTATCCGTAGTTGTTTTCTTAAAGTCGAGCTTCGCACGAACAAGCTCCTATAAGGCAGAATCAGATGAAGAAGTGTAAAATTGGTGTTCTAGGCACTTGATATTAGCTAGCAAAATTTTATGCTGATTAAGTAAGAGTTTCTTTTTCCTGGAAACAAAGTCTATAATAAAGCCTTAAAAGGATCCCATATCAATGAAGGTGAAGCATCTGGAGCTGCATCTAGAGAAACGAATTCCTCTGCAAAAGAAATGAAAGAGGAAGAAAAAAGTGGATCCTGCAAAAGAGAATTATTAAACTTCCACCTAGAGGACTTGGGATGTGAGCGGAGCAAATCGAAATCAGCAGCAACAGGGGCATGATCAGAAACGACAATAGGTTCGATTGAGGAGGAAATAAGGTTCTGTATCAAGTCTTTAGAAAGGAAGATGTAATCTAATTGAGTCAGGGTGCCATGTGGGGGAGAGAAAAAAGAAAATTCTGTAGTATCAGGGTTACAGAGTCTCCAAGCATCTACAAGATGTCTCTGAGATATTGTGCTTTGGAATTGTTTATGAGTCTTGTGAGGGAAGAAACGAACTTGGGATTGTCGATCAATGAAAGGGTCAATAGCTTGGTTATAATCACCTCCGAGTTTAACAAATTTGTCATTATATTAAATACACTTTTTGTAATATTAGGCCAGAAAGAATAATCCGGTTGAGTTGGACCATAAACTTTAAACACTGTTAGAGATATATTGTTAATGAGCAACTTAACTAATAACCATCTACCTTCCAAATCAGTTTTCTGAGATATAACACAGCATTTCAAGCGTTTATGAAATAAAATAATTACCCCATTTTTCTTAGTGGTCGTAGGAGACACTAAGACTAAACCAACCCAATTCTGTTTGAGTTTCAGAGCCTCTGTCTCTGTCAAGTGTGTCTTTTGCAACAAAACTAAGTCAGGATTGTATGAAGCTAAATGGGATAGTATTCTCTGCCTCTTTATAGAGTTAATAAAACCTTTCACATTCCAAGATACAACTCTGAATGTAAAGAGAATGAATTAGGTATAGAACCACATGATCAACATTGATGGAAAGAGATAAAAAGAATAATGAAAAGAGAAGTATATAGAATGAAATATCCAGTAAGGTCAATAAAAGAAAAGTTGGAAAAGAAGAGTAGGAGTGAAAGAAAAGGAGCAAGTGAGATAATAAGAAAAGAGACGACTGTGATACATACCTTCAAGGGGAAACAAGCAAACAACAAGGACTGGTGACAGACAGTAAAGACGGCATATCCAACAGGGGGAGACGTAGCTCGTTGGGAGATAAAGAAAGGATGGGTTATGGATATGTAGGGATTCCGGATGATCTGAAATGATGGTAAAAACAAAGAAAGACGAATAAGGATTACTATAAAACAGATACAACCACCGAAATATAACCTGTAAAAGAAGTAAAAAATGAGGATTAAAGTGAAATCTACATGGAACTCTCAAAATTCTTAGAGACTGTCACAAATGAGTCAAGTTATAGAAGGAGGACCAGCTGTATCCATGGAGGCCGTGGAGTGTGAATGAAGAAATTTTCGAAGATCTGCAGGGTCTTCAAAAGAGGAGGTGCTGTTTTGAAAAGTTACTTTGATCAAGCATGGGTGAAATAAACCATACAGCGCACCCAAGGCACATACAGCCGGTCTGAGATCGAGGAACTCCTTCTGCCATTTAACTGTTACCGTGGAGACGTCTTGGGACAAGAACAATTTAGACCCTGACCACATTTATTGTTTCTTAAGTTTGACTGCCTTTAAGACTTGCAAAAAGTTCGTGAATTTCAAAAAAAGAAGGATTATGCCACGAGGCCTTGAGGGAGCAGATGCAGAAGAGAGGCGAGGACCCAGCCTATGGGCACGCTGGATAATCAGAGACACTGAAGCAGGGAGGTCTAAAAGCTTCGGAAGAAAAGAGGCGAAAAAGGTCACAGGGTCATCTCCCTCGACACCCTCAGGAAGACCATACAAACGAAGGTTGTTGTGCCTATTTCTGTTTTCAAGATCCTCAGCAGATTTCTTCAAGAGTATCACATCCTTCTCCAGAGATGAGATTTTTGTAGAGACATCTTGAAGGTCACTGACGTGCTGTTCGACTGTGGACACCCTGGAATCGAGTGTAGACCATTTAGTGTCCAGAACTTGTAGACGTGTATTGGTTTCCTCAATAAATGAACGCAAAGCACGTATTTCCTCTAAAACAGTGTCCAAAGAAACAGGCAAAGCCGGTTTCGGCAGGAAGGAGGATCTTGCTTAAGTCTTTTGTTAGCAGAGGAGGGCGAATGCAATTTTGATGGCGCAATGGGCGAAGACTCTGACCTGGAATGAGCCATATTGACAAAGTTATGCAAGTCATTCATAGGGGGCACCAGGGAGGCCAAGTACGACACAGGCAATCCAGTGGTAGACTTTTTACTAGAATGTAACAAATGTTTAGATCTGCCCATGTAATAAGAATGTTCCAATCAAGCATGCGTGTAAAAATCAATTAAGTCTCCCTTTAATGAAAAATATAAAGTGAAAAGACCAGTGGCGTGAGTTTTTATATTTTTAAAAATAGTTGGAGTAAGGCAAAATGTATTGAGAAAGCAAGTCCCCAAAGTCAATATGTAAAGGCAGTACCTCGTACAAGGAGTAAAGCTGAGAGGAATTGTTTCAGTCAGGAGGAGAAACAAAAGGGCGGCTGGAAGGCAGGAAATTATGTCCCTCAACGTTTTCCATAACCAGAAGGAGGAGGGAGGATTAAAATGACAGTCTCATGCTCAGGGGAAGTTCCGCTAAGAGGAACTCCCCATGGAAGCTGTATATCGGGTCTGGATCCGCCAAAATCAAAGATGCGTCTCCCAACGCAGCGCAGAACTCCGAGCTCAGGGGCCATCTTGTAAGGCGCCGCGCGTGCGTCCCTTCCACAATCAAGCTTTCTTAAATATTGGTTCCAAAAGATGGAAAAAAATTCATCAACTCAAAGAAACGAAAACTTGACATCAAAGACTCTATAGAGAGAATACTGTATTAATGTAATGTACCCATTAACAACTTGAAGTATATAAACCAGAGACATCAGATTCACATAACAGTTTGTCTCTTAAAATCTCTTCTTCTTGCAGCTGTCAGTTTATTAAAAAAAAAAGTGCATTGGGTATTAGGAGATAATTTGCGGGCAGGGGCCACATTTTGACTGCCTAGGGGCCTCCACAGGGTTTAATCCGGCAATGTCTGCAGCAGGAGTGACCCCCATCCCGCCGATAAAATATTGTCTCGGAGGCTGTTGTCGCTCCAGCCCGGCGTCATCAAGCAGTCATGCTGCACGTCACTCGTTCAGTCAGAGACATCCGTTTTACAGTGTTGTGGTGCAGCTCATTATTCAGGGCAATCAGAAACCTCCACTAAATGCCCCAAGACCAGGTACTTTGTGCAGGGATTAACAAAGTTCTCTAAATTGGCGTTTCATGCTTCTTAGGGACAAATACCATTGATCCTTTTTCAGTAGGTGATGTCAGTAGCACGTTGAATGACTAGATTTAGAGAGCCAGTGAAAGCTGAAAAACATCTTTCACTTTATTGTATTACTATATTTTACAATACCATATTTCTCTTGCCAGTTACGTAAAACCATGTTAAGCTGTTCTGAAGTAGTGTAATCAAACAGCACCAGCTTCTGGAATCTTGCAACCGATGCTTAATTGAATCAATATATAATGACATTACTGCATGTTTGTCATCAGCGCTGCCTGAAATTGTAATGGAGTGAGATACAGTGCAGTATTTCTGTTGCATTTACAGACCTAGGTGAGCAAGCATAAGCTGCTCTATGCAATGCCTGCACCGTTCCTACCCTGGACTAGGGACGGACTCCTTTTCAGCACACATGGTCTCACAGGAGCACTTTTCTTGGGAGAAAACAACTCCCCTTCCTTTCCCGCCGACGAACCTTTGTTGTAATAGTGGGTATGGGTTTCATTTGCTTACTCGCTGGATTTCACCTTGGTACTTTCTGCCATTTTAAAGTTTCACCGGCTGCTATAGCCATGCAGGGCATGGCGGCCTGGGCAGTGAACATCAACAGTGGTCTCCATGCACAGAAAGAATATGCCATACACATCAGTGTCCTTATCTTTTTTATTTTTTTATTTTAGAAACAAAATCCTCACTTTGGGTGTTTGTTTCTGAAATAGAAAGAAAGGCTGAGCGAGCCCAACCACATGTTCTGAGTGCAGCTTTGAGATTTGTGAGATCTGAACACCAGGAGAGGGGTCTTGCCATCTTGGGAATGGGTAAAATGGTGCATCCTGCGATATCCGGATGCCACACTCCACAGGAAGTGGTCACCACGTGGGAGGGAATCTGGTAGCCCATTAGCTGCCAACTGAATCCTACCCGGAGAGCACATTATGAGCATAAAGTGGGCACCCCAGGCACCCAGACCTCAGATCTTGACCAGCCTAGAAGAAGGACAGAAGTACTGCCCTGCTGCACTAAGGGAGCAGCAGAGAGAGGATGCACTGACGAGGACTGCACCTGGTGGCTAGCGAAGAGAGAGACTGTGCCTACCAAGTCCTGCTCAAGGAGAAGCTATCTCCAGAGCCCAGTCAAGCCAAGAGAACTCAAAGGGCCAGCTGACTGGCCTCTTGTTTGCAGCACAGGGACACAACAGCTGAAGAAGCCTACTGGGGCAAGTTGACAGCCCAAAGTCTTCAAGCCATTACAACTGCCCCAGTGCAGCACCGAGGACCAAGACCTGGTGCACAGAGTTGCACCCGAGTCTGCTGAACCTCAGAGTGCTGTCAGAGAGTTGCTGGGACCCTCAGAAGGCGAATTATCAATTCAGAAAGGACTGACCTGTGACCGCAAAAAGAGGCGACTAATAGTCCAGTGGTGACTGGACTTCGGCCAGACCATAGAATACTTCGTGGAACATCAATCCTGCAACCCCTCACCATCTTCGTAGACCGAGGAATCCCTGCAGAAAGACCCCTGTCAACTGTGTCGCAGCCACTGCATCCTTCAAGCATCTTCAGCATCCTTCATCCCTTGCATCATGACCACTCTATAGGAATCCATTGCAATGCAGATAAAGTGCCAGGAACTGTTGAAGGACTGCTTCTCCTGTGAAAGTACTGTTCTTGAGGATCTTGTTGGTCCCCCTGACTTTCTCCCTGCCAGAGTTGGTCACCCCAAGTACTTCTAACTTACTGCATTGACACTTACCTATGTTTTCTTTGAAAAAGTTTTTAAGTGTCCAATTCTTTGACTTTGCCAAGGCTTGTTCGCGGTTGAGTGAAATTGAACTGATTTAATATTTCTTGTAAAATCTATATCTCCGGAACCCTCCGGTATATTTTATCATTCTAATGTCTAAATTCTTATAAAAATAGAACCTATTTTCATAAGCTAGTGTCGGATTTCTTGAGTATCATGTTGATTTCTTCTTTAGTTGTTTTGGTGCTGTTTAAATGCTTAACACTTCTTCCTCTCTGTAAGCCTTGCTGCTCAGTGCCACAACTACCCAGGATTGAGCTGAGGGTTGGACAGATGTAACCCAAGGGTCCTAAAGGGGTTGGGAAGTGTATTACAAGGTGAGGTTGCACTACCACACCATATAATACACCTCATTTCCTCACAGGCACATTCACCAATTACTTAGCCTCATAGCATTTATTTGCATAACAGCAGTGAGTCTGTGGTTGTTGGAACGCCTGTGGAAGGTCCCTCTGCAGGGTGCATCCAATGGCCAGCTCTGGCATGAGCAACTAAGTGCAGTGTGGGATGCGTTTTCTTGCAACTTTGCCCCATAAATGGTGAGGTATCTTGCAACTTGCCAGTCAAACCCTTTTAAGGGTGATGTAGGTTAGGGTTGTCCCTGTGGGGTGAATCGCAGTGAGTTTCAGAGCAAAAGGCTTCCAATACAACCTGACTCAGCTACTGTAGCATTAATTGCTTATTTTGTGATACAGGCACATTTCAGATGAACGGACATTAAGCTCTACTAAGCTATAGAGATTGTATGTCAGTATAAGAGTGCTACTCTGTTTGAGGCTGAACGATTCTATACTCGAATGTCTTGTAGCTTAGCTGAACTGGCTTCAGTCGTGAGAGCTGATTCTCGGGGGCTGTCCTTTTCCTTAAGTGAGTTCTTGTTATTTCCATGAACTTGTTATATGTAATAAGGTGAGGCTCTAATTCATAACACATACAGGACTCTGATGCACCTTGTGGCCTGGTTTGGCAGACGAAAACTAAACCAAAAACAAATCCAAACAATTGCTGCTGCTCTTGTCATTTGCTTCCTGCCAGAACTTTAATCCCCTTGAAGCTATCTTGTCTCGTTAAGCTGCTTGGGACACAGTCAACAAGAAGATACAAGATCTCACAGAATGGCTGGTATAGTCAGTGCCTAATTTGTAGAAGAATAAGTGCTGGGGCCCAAAGTTTTGCTCTGCATCCTGCAGTTGGCGCTATCGAAGTTCAAGGTGCTGAATACCAAGGCTGCATAGTCTTGATTCCACCTCATGCTTCTTTCATCCACTACCAGGCACTCCCTCCCTCTTTATTTTACTCTTGCAGGTTCTTTTAAAACCCTGGGTTCTCCCTTGGTCATTGTTTGTCCATCTTCCTCTTTCGTTCCTCTTTCTGTGTTTTTCTCTAGTTTGCTTTGGATCAAAGTTTTGTTGAGGAACAATAAGTGCTGGTCCCCACAAATGAGTGCTGGCCGGCCCCACCTGGAACCACCAGCCCAAATTAAGCAATGTGTTTATTTATCCCTCCTTTGCCCACTCATTCTTACCACCAAACTGGAGCACATCTCCTTTCATGCCCCAGACAGTAAGCCCAAATTGTTACCCAAGTGCTCTAAGGTCTTTCCTGTCAAGGGTTGCTCTTAAGGGATACCTTATCGGATCAATTAAAACATACTCTTTTGTTAAAATTATAGGTCTTATAGAAAGATTGCTACCTCAGGCTTCAGTGTTTGTGGGTCTTGTTCATAGCAGCATGAATCAGCCCTGTGGATGATGTGGGCAATATAAGCGCAGAATATTGAATCCCGATATTCGTAAGAGAAGGATGTTCCGACTTGAAACCCTGTGATTCACAAAATCACTGGGTTTGCAACTGCAAAATCCCAATTTATGTACAAAACCCATTTTAAGAGTTTGAAAAGTTTTTCTGACTCGTACAATGAGGTGCGACACTCACACAGAATTATAATTTGAAAGGGATGTTCCTTCCAAATAGTGAGCCAGTACTTCGATTTTCTCAGGATTGTTATCCCCTTCACTTCTCAGTCAAACTTGTGTGTTTGCCTTTTTACATAGCAGCTAATTCATTCTTTTTTTGTTGTTTTCGTCAGTATTCTTCGGGAGGGAGTTGTCCTCTGACTTACATCACTTCTGCACACTACCCATACCAGAGAATCGCTCCTCAAGTCAGCTTGGAGCCTCAGCAACCCCTGTTTCCTAAGCCGATCTATTCCTACAGGTAAGCCTTGCTGCGCTAGTCTTGGGAGGTACACACTGCAGAAACATTACAACGCACGGGGTGTGGGAGCCTGGAGATAAGCAGCAAATCGAGGTCATAAACTGAAGCAAAGATTGTAGCTTGTGGGACGTCTTGAGTTTTTTTTTCATTTTAGAATAAACAATGATTGTAAAATACTATACGATCAGCTCCAGGTTATCCATCTATTGAACATCATGAAAATGCTTAACATGTCCCTGTCCAAAGTACCTAATTTCCTCGATGCCATAGAACGTTGTACCTCTCTTAACGAGCATTTTAGTGCTACGAACAGTTTCATAATTTACACGTATGAACCACTTTTGTCTCTCAAAAGAATCAATGTGCTTTAATTATGTTAAACCAACTACCCATCACACTTGGCTCTCGTGTTCCAACTCCAGGAAGGGTGAGAGCAGCAATGGAAATGGAAACACGTTTACTATTGGCTCCCATAGATCAAGTGCGGCAGAAAGAGGAATGTGTCATAAGGGGGGGAGACAATAACAGTCAACTTATGTGTTACATTTGACAAACTCAGCCCTTAAAGTAATTGCTAATTAGGAGCAATATGATAGTAAAGCTGTTCTGGTGTACTTAGTTGGTCACAAACACACTACATTTTAAGATAATGGAGGGGCTTATTAAGTAGCGCTTTGCGCGGGCTGAAAAGGGGGGGTGGTTTAAAAGGGGGTATAGTCTACAAAGAATAATTAAGAACTTCTTTAAAAGAGGTGTGACCACTGTTACTAAGGGCAAAGTCTTACATGTGGCTTAGTCACACTAGCCTCCTCGTCCTTGTACTCCTCTTCTTTCTGAACGTTCTCCTGAACATCCTCCTCCTGACACTCCTCCCCCTCTTGGTGATACTACTCCTCCTCCTCATCATCCTCTTGGTGCCCCTCTTTCCGGTTCTTCTCTTTCTTCTGGTCCTGTCCTGCTCCTCTGTTTGGCTTTCTTCCTAGTACTTCGCATGGACCTGGGTCTGTGATGTTTCTCCTTCTCCTTGGTTCCATGTCATAATCTCGTTTTCCACAACATCTTTGCAAAAAGCACCTTTCAAATACCTCTTCTTAGACTAACCAATATTTTAACCAAAATATATTTTCATAAATTTCGACATTCCCTTAACTTCTTTTTATTTAATTAAATTTTTTGTATCACTGTTGAGTTTCTATTAGTAGATCCATTTCATGTCACAAACATACATACACCATCAAACAATCTAAATTTCGATATGTTTTTTTTGTCTTTGGGTGAGTAAACGTGTGTGTCATTCCCGTATGCATGTGTGTGTTTTATATAAACAGCAGGTAGCATTGGCACTGTCTCCAAACTGACACCCACAACACAGGCACACGGAGGTGTGAGGTTTCTGCACCTGGCTGTCATCAGCCCAACTGAAGTGGTAATCAGAGACGGACAAAAGGGCAGGCCTGACCTAGAAACGTACTCACATCATACAACAAAACTGCAGCCCCAACCCTTACCTCTATCATCAACTAAATGACAGTGCTGAGGAAGACTAATCAGCAGCTCCTTGCTAACAAACTGCCTTCTGGAATTTCAAAAGGTGACTCTGTCTCCATCATCCTCATTTCAGTGTCAGGAATGCAGGCAACACACATTCACTGCCTTGGAGAACAATCCTCACCCTTCATCTTGTGCAATGCTAGGCCTAGGGCATCCCAAATTGATCCCTCTGTCTTCAGTACTTCGGCTCACTCTCACACACATACACACAGCCTACAAACACACATGTGCTAGATCTGGAATGTCAAAGTACTGTGTAACAAAGTAAAGAAGAGCATGGTGATTAAAGTACTAGTGTGTCGTAGTCAGATGTGATTCTACCCCAGGAATCTCATTTAGTAGTGAACAACTTTGGGTCGTATGTTAAAGAAAGGAACAACTGCTAGCATGTGCAGGTTTTTCACCTGCGACTAGAAGAATAGCAGTTTGGTGAATACTCTCCCTCTGTTATCAAAACATGAATGGATGCTTAAGAATGCTAGGGGGCGGTGGCAGGAAACTGGGACTGTGAACAGTAGCTGATTGTGTCCTGGTATCTGCTTCCTAGCATTCATCAGGGTAGGCTTAAGAAGGAGGTTCCCCGATGTCTGACGCAAATGTGGAAGTGGTCATTTTGGTGGTGTTTGGAAACTAGTGATTGACAATGTAAGGCACTGGATGACCTCCAGGTCAGGTTTCCAGGGGACAATTTCAAGGATAAATGTGTTTATGTACATGGGCATTACAGATGTATCAAAACCAAAGGGGATGATGGACGGAGTGTTGAACATTGCAAGCACTCACCCCCAGTCAACTGATCTGGGTTTAATCCATCATCATTCTTTAGCTCACTCCGCCACCCCAGTTCAGACATGGCCATATGCAAATCAGTCTGACCCTGTGCCTCATGGGAACAGTCCAGCCCGAACTGCCAAGCCATGTCTTCCCTGGACCGGAAACAAGCATCCTGGGACCGGTTTCTGGCTTACAGCCGTCATCAGCCAGGCTATCTTGAATCCAGTGGCAAAGTGAGCAAGGGACCCACGTCTGGGCATACCCTGCCAACTTAGGGCGAACATAGCAAAACCAAAGGGGATGATGGACGGAGTGTTGAACATTGCAAGCACTCACCCCCAGTCAACTGATCTGGGTTTAATCCATCATCATTCTTTAGCTCACTCCGCCACCCCATTACAGATGTATGACATGCAAAGCTATAGAGAGATACACAATACTGTTCTAGAGCCTAAGGATCACACTGAAGACCAGACTATTCTTTTGTCCCAGGCATAATGGGCCACAAATGTACAAAGATTGAATTCCTTGCTAGGGGTGTATTATGTCAGGCTCCACTGATAGTGTTGATGTGTGCCCGAGGGTGTCGGTTTTAGGGTGTTTCTTACCAGTCTTGAGGCGTTGGGACGGGTCCTGGCTTCAGTTCTTGTAAGTCCTGGTTTGGCCGAGATAGGGGCTACCCCTTCCGGTAGCCACGGTGCTGGTGACAATGAAAGCCTAAGCAGCCAGTGCCCTCCAGAAGGAGTCCCAAGAGGATAACCCAGGAGGGAACAAACCTCTGATGTTGATGATGAGACTCCAGGAATGAAGGAGAAGACAAGGAGACAGAAAACACTGGAAGACCAGGAGCACAAAAGGAACCAGGAGAAGACTGGAAGACAAGCTGGAGCAGAAGGTGCAAGGGGAAAAGAAGCGCCAACGGAAGGAGGGAATCACCAAAAGAGGAGCCACGGAGCCAACAGGAGCGAGGACACACCAGCAGGAACAAGGAGTGTTGCAACGCAAGGAAGGAAAGGTTCTGATCCCTTATATACAGAAAAAACAGGAAGTGGCGTACAGGAACAGGAAGTGACATACAGGAACAGTAAGTGACAAATCAGGAAGGAGAGGTGTCGCCATCTTCGATAGGGAAAAGAGTGAAGTGCATTACAGAAAGATCGCCATGTTAGGAAGGTAAGTAACTCTCCCCTATTGCCTTCTGGGAGCAAGGTGAAGAGGAGAGCAACAATATGGCCCCCAAGGAAGGGGGATCACCAGAGGCCCACACCAGGTGAGTGTAATGTCCCAAGGTGCCTCGGGAAGTGGATGGGCTGCCGCGCAAGTTTGGGGCGTGCCCGAAAACCAACAGGCGTCACGGGTGCTTTCCGCGACGCCATTGAAATGGCCACAGCGGGCCGCGATGCTGTACCGTGGCGCACCCAAAGAGGAGGGAGGGGCGCTGCGGGTTGCACCGTGGCCGGCGAAGAGGAAACAGGTAGCGCCGCGGGTCGCGAGTCGCCCACGGCGTAACAGAGGGAAGAGGACAATGGATCGAGGCATTCAGACCTATGGGGACAGAGTCAGCATCCTCCCAAGTATTGTCACTGAGGGGATAGCCTTTCCAATGGACAAGGAACTGCAAACGGCTCCTAAAAAACCGAGACTCACAGATAGCTTGGACCTCGTACTCGGGTACCTCATTGACCAAAACAGGAGGTGGACAAGAAAAAACCCTCATATAGGGATCTGAGACATAGGGTTTCAACTGAGAGGCATGAAAAACAGGATGTATCCTCCAAGCACGTGGCAGTTGAAGTCGAAAGGAAACAGGATTCACCATTTGGGTAACTTTTTAATGGACCATAAAAGTGTGGCTTAAATTTACTACGTGATAACTGAAAAGGTAGAAACTTCGAGGACAGCCAGACTTTGTCATTGACTTGGTATAATGGAGATTGGCGGCGATGGACGTCAGCAGTGTCCTTCATTTTCACCTTAGCTTCTTGGAGATGGACATGAACTTGAGATTGTATGGCTTGGAGGTGGAGAATAAAGGAGGCTGCCGTTGGAACAGAGGGGCTGTCTTGCAGAACTGAAGGAAAGGTCCGAGGATGGAAACCGTATAAACAAAAGAATGGGGTAGTCTTGGATGCACTATGGACTGAGTTGTTGTAGGAGTATTCTGCCAACGGTAGATAGGAGGATCAGTCGCTATGAGTCGCATTGCAATAACAGCAAAGGTATTGCTCTAGCCTTTGATTCAAGCGTTCTGTTTGGCCATTGGTCTGGGGATGAAACCCGGAGGACAAGGCCACCTCAATATGAAGACCATTACAAAAATGTTTCCAGAAGCATGATACATACTGAGGGCCTCGATCCGATACAATCACCCTTGGCAGGCCATGGAGGCGGTATATCTCCTGTATGAAGATGCTTCTGAGTTCTTTTGCAGTAGGTATTTTTTTAAGGGCGGTGAAATGAGTCATCTTGGTGAAAGAATCTATTGTCACCATTATAACCCAGTTACCTGCAGATGGAGGCAGAGAGGAAATGAAGTTGGTGGATATGGTATGCCATGGAGCCGGTGGAACAGGTAGGGGGTGAAGGAATCCCATGGGTTTAGTATGCAATGTTTTGGCTTGGGCACAGACAGGACAAGATGACACATAGACTTCGGTATCTTTTCTTATCAACGGCCATCAGAAATAGTGAAGTATCAGTTCTAGGGTAGTCTTGAAACCACGATGACCGGCCACGGGAGAATCGTGACACATTTGGAGGGCTTCTAGCTGCACCTTTTGTGTGGGAAGAAATAAAGCCCTACCATGGTAGTAGAGTGTGTCATGTTGCTTAACCAGATTGACTAGCTTCTTCCATTCTTCTTGGTTCATGGATTTGTATTCAGAATGAACCCTGCCTAGGAAGCATTGAACCATGCCAACAATCCTTTGTGGCTCGATTATGTTCTGTTGTGGGGGCGTAGGTCTTTCTGGATAACGTCGAGACAAGGCGTCTGCCAAAGTATTCTGAGATCCTGGTATATAGGAGACAACAAAGTCATACTGGCTAAAAAAGTAAGCCCACCGGGCTTGACGGCTATTTTGGCATTGAATGTTACGGAGACATTGGAGGTTTCTATGGTCTGTTCTGATTTCGAATGGTTCTTTAGTTCCCATTAAAAACTGCCTCCATTCACGGCAGGCCTGCTTCATGGCAAGTAGTTCACGTTCTAGAACAGAGTAGTTCCTTTCAGAGTCTGACAGGACATGTGACAGGTAAAACACAGGATGTTCAAGTCCGTCGTCTTCTTGTTGTTGGAGGAGGACGGCACCAACAGCTCTGTCCGACGCGTCTGTCTCCACGAAAAATGTCTTTGTTGTGTCAGGGTGTCGTAAAATGGGTGCTTGCATGAAGGCCTTTTTTAGGGACTGGAAGGCCTGTTCGGTGGCTTCGGTCCACTTGAACCCTTGCCGGAGATACTCCTTTTATAACGTTTGGGATATGAAGCTGGTTTGGTGAGCAAAGTTGTCAATGAATTGATGGTAAAAGTTTGCCAGACCTAGGAAACACTGTTTCTTTAATGGTCAAAGGTGATGGCCAATCCAAAATAGCCTGTACCTTTTGAGGATCCATGGCTATTCCTGTCTTGTTGATTCGGTAACCCAAATATTCTACTTCGGATTTGTCAAATTCACATTTTTCAGGTTTACAGAAGAGGCTATTTTGGCGTAATCTTTCCAGGACTTGCATGACGTGCGTCCGATGTAACTCAGGAGCTGCTGAGTAGATCAATATGTCGTCTAGGTACACAACCACTATCTGGTTTAGGAGATCCGAGAACACGTCGTCCATGAACCTTTGACAGATGGAAGGGGCGTTAAATGCCACGACCTCAGCCACTTTTCACTCCCTTAAACTGCTTAAAAAGATCAAACCTTTTCTGCCAGAAGACAGTTTACAAACGGTTGTCTCATCCCTTATTCTATCACGGCTGGACTACTGTAACGGGCTATACCTGAATATTCAAGTTCGGTACTTGAACAAACTACAGATCCTGCAGAATGCTGCAGCAAGACTTGTGACAGGTACTCCCAAATATTTATCGGTCAATCAATCAGGTGTTTGTTAAGCGCGACTACTCACCCGTAAGGGTCTCAAGGCACTGGAGGGGGGGTGCAGGTTCCAGTCCATCAAGGAGGGGGTCTGTCAAAGAGCCAGGTCTTGAGGATTCTCGCGAAGATGGAGAGCGATGTTGTCTGTCTGAGGTGGAGCGGAAGGGCGTTCCTGGCTCTGGCCGCGAGGAAGGAGAAGGAGCGGCCTCCCGATCTGGTCTTTCTGGTGCGGGGGACCACGGCGTAGGAGAGCTGAGCTGATCGTAGGGTCCTTTGGGGTGCGTGGAATTTGAGTCAGCTGTTCAGTTATGCTGGTCCGGTGTTGTGGAGGGCCTTGTGTGCGTGGGTGAGAATCTTGACGGTGATTCTAGCCTCGATGGGGAGCCAGTGGAGTGTGCGCAGGTGCTGGGAGATGTGGCAGTGTCTTGGCAGGTTGAGAACCAGTCTTCCGGCGGCGTTCTGGATGTTTTGTAGCTTGCGGGTGAGGTTTTTGTTTATTCCGGCGTAGAGTGCGTTGCCGTAGTCGAGTCTGCTGGTGACGAGGGCGTTAGTGACGATCTTTCTGTGCTCAAGGGGGATCCATTTGAAGGTCTTACGTAGGAGGCGGAGGGTGTGGAAGCAGGAGGATGCGACGGAGTTGATCTGGTGGTCCATTTTGAGCTCGGAGTCCAGGATGATTCCAAGGTTGCGTGCGTGGTCCGTGGGGGTGGGTGGGCTTCCGAGGGCGGGGGGCCAACAGGTGTTGTTCCAGGCATCGGGGTTTGGGCCCATGATGAGTACTTCTGTTTTGTCGGTGTTGAGTTGTAGGCAGCTGCTCTTCATCCATTTGGCGACGGCTTCCATGCCTTCTTTAAAGTTGTATCTGGCGGTGTTGGGTTCGTTGGATAAGGAGAGGATGATTTGGGTGTCGTCTGCGTATGACACAATGTTGAGTCTGTAGGTTCTGACGATGGGGGCGAGCGGAGCCATGTAGATGTTGAAGAGCGTGGGGCTGAGGGAGGACCCCTGGGGGACTCCGCAGGTGGTTGGTGTAGGGTCCGAGAGGAAAGGGTTGAGTCTGACCCGCTGCGTTCTGCCGGAGAGGAAGGAGTGGATCCAGTTGAGGGGCTTGTCCCGGATTCCTGCGTCGTGGAGTCTGCGTATTAGGGTGCGGTGAGAGACTGTGTCGAACGCCGCTGAGAGGTCGAGGAGGATGAGGGCTACTGTTTCTCCTCTGTCCAGTAGGGAGCTGATGTCGTCTGTTGCAGCGAGGAGGGCGGTTTCTGTGCTGAGGTTTTTTCTGAAGGCGGATTGGGAGGAGTCGAGGATGTTGTGCTCTTCGATGAAGGTGGCGAGTTGGCTTTCTCAATGACTTTTGCTGGGAACGGGAGCAGGGAGATGGGTCTGTAGTTCTTGAGGTCGGTGGGGTCCGCCGAGGGTCACCAAGGAAATTAAAAGATTACACTGGCTGCCTATCAGGAAATGGGTGCACTTTAAGTCGCTATGCTTTGTCTTCAAAGCACTACATGGCCAAGGTCCTGACTTCTTGACTCGCCAGTTTCAATGGTACACTCCCAACAGAATGTTGCGCTCACTAGGAGCCAAATCAGTGAGCATACCGCCCACGAAGAAAGCTACGTGGGGGGGGGAGAAGTTTCATTTTAGGTGCGGCCAAAGCTTGGAATGCCCTCCCTTGGAATATGAGGAACTCCACTGACCTCCTGGCATTCAGGAAGGAACTTAAAACTTGGCTATTTAACCTATAGAATCCCTCAGCTAATCCGGCCTTGCAACCTTGATCTCAGTGGAGTTGAGCTACTAGCGCCAGGACACCCGCGGGTAATCGTGCGCTCTATAAATATAATTAACATAACATAACAAAAGGCATAACTCGGTATTCGAAATGCCCTAACCGGGTTTGAAATGCGGTTTTCCACTCATCCCCTTTTTTGATTCGAAGGAGATGATAGGCACCCCTGAGATCCAACTTGGTGAACATTTGAGCCCCTCTTACTGACTCCAGGATATCCTTAATCAAGGGCAACGGATAGCGGTCTTTGATGGTGACTTTATTCAAGCCCCTGAAGTCAATATATGGTCGGAGATCTTTGGTCTTCTTGGGGACGTAGAAGAGGGGCACCCCGGCAGGTGACGAGGATCGAACGATGAGGCCACTCTGGAGATTTTCCTCAAGGTATTGTCTGAGAGTCTCTTTCTTGGGTTCAGTGAGAGAATATACTCGTCCGAAGAGTACTGTTGCTCCAGGTTCCAATGGAATGGCACAGTCAAACTCCCTATGATGAGGTAACGTCGCGTTTGTAGGCTTCTATAAGATGTCAGCGTATGTATGGTAGTGACTTGGTACGCCTTGGACGGAGTTAACGGAGGTACAGGCTTCCTTTCTTATCATAGGCATTACTTTAGGAGACCAGTATTCTTCAGTGGGGTAACAGAATTGTTGACAGAAATGAGACGACAGGGAAATGGTTCTTGTCTCCCAGTTGATATATACGGGTTATGTCTGATTAGCCAAGGTATACCTAAGATCATGACGTGGCTGGGTGAGGCGATCAGGTCAAAAGACAAGAGTTCTTGGTGTTTTCCAAATGTAAGTTGTAATAACGGTGTCATGTCTTTGACTGGACCGGAAATGAGGAGTTCCGTCCACAGTATGGACTTGTTCTGGGATCTCTTTAGGGACACGACTAATTCGCCTCTCATTAGCCCATGCTTCATGCGTTTTCCAACTGCCTAGGAGGACGAGTGGGACAATTGCGAATCATGTGCCCTGAGGTGCCACAATACAGACACAGTCCTTGTTTTCTGCTCTGTTCACGTTCGGCCTCAGACAGGGGTCCCCTAGTTAAGCCTATCTGCATAGGTTCTTCGCCTGTGGAAGGCTGTATGTCGGACACAGGGTTTCTGTTTTACGAACATTAGGTCGGGTTACTCCAGTATGCAGCTGGAATCGTGACTTTCGTCTCTCCAAACGACGTTCATTGAGACAATGTTCAACTGATAATGTAAAGTCCATTAACTCAGTCATAGTCTCAGCATGAGGAGAATGTACCAACTCATCTTTGATTTCTTCTGGCAGCCCTCTATGAAAAAGGGTTACCAGTGTTCATTCCACCCAAGAAGTTTCAGCCGCCAATTGCCTGAAACGTGTGATGTACTGCAAGACGTCCTGACTTCCTTGTTGGATGTCACACAAGGCTTCTTCCACTGATGTCTCCAGCCCAGGTCTTACAAACATCAGTTTAAAGGATTCAAGAAAAGACGCATAATAAGACAGTCTTGGGTCTTCTGTGGCTACCAAGGGTGTTGCCCATGCTAGGGCTCGAGGAGTACAGCACGGATCCCCCGGACTGCGCCCTGAATGCCAAATGAGATGCCATGGGTGATTTACTCCCCGGTGTTTGATTCAATCAACACTGCAGCCTTGATTCCTTCGAACCATTTGACTTCACCGCTGAATTAATGCAGACCGGCGCCTGAGGGGCTGTAATCCTGACTTCACCTCATCATAGGTTGTCTCCCCCCCCCTCTCCCCGTCCTGAGGAAGACCCGCCTGCAGAGGATATAAACTACCCTCCATGCGCCAGGGTCGAAACGTCGACACTTTCCCCAAGTGAAGTGGGCCTGTACCTAACTTCACCCTAGCCCTGCCTTTTCACAGATTAATAAACTCTGTGCGCTATCAGGAAACAGCAAACACTTGTAAATCCATGAGAGACAGGCCCAATTGTAAGACTGGTGCTACTGTAAACCACGACCAGTTTACTAAGGACATTACTATGTCAAATTGATTGTTCAAATTTATCCTTTGATTTCCCTCCCTATATATCTGTTCTATTTCACGAGCACTCTTCTTCTTCACACTCCCCTTGGAGCAACCCTTTTTCTCTTTTGAAGCATTGTTTACAGTGAACTGTTATAATAACTGTGAAATTAAACAGTCACTATTGGAGCTATTTATGGTGCTTGTGTGTCATTTTGAGGATATATTTAATTGAATTGAGAAAGAATTGGGGTACATATATGATGCAATTTGATTTCTATGTGTACCATGTATATAGATCTTGACTTAATGAATACCTTTCAGAACTAAAAATCAACTAGAAGTAGTCTAGGACCATTGTTTTCTATACCATGCTAGGGCAGGGCCGGACAAGGCACTAATCAGGTACCCAACTTTAGTTCTATCCAAGGAAAACTGGGCTGGACGAAATGCAAAAAACACAGTCAAGGAATCCAAGAATTCCTTCAGCTTGTTGGGATCTCCAGAATAACGAGGAGTAGAGGCAGAGACCATGGGTACATCGGATGTCTTGGTTGTCAGCACGTGACGTAAGGCTAAGTTTTCTTCTCGTAGCTGTTGTAGTTCTTGGGCTTGTTGTTGAACCATCTGTACTGATGCCTGTGCTGTTTCTATCCACCCTTCGGTAGGAGAGGACTGTGAAGTATCCATGCAGGTTTTTAGGTGTTGCAATCTGTCGGTTTTAGGATCTTTCTTACCAGTCTTGAGGCGTTGGGACGGTTCCCAGCTTCAGTTCTTATAAGTCCTGGTTTGGCCGAGAATGGGGCGACCCCTTCCGGTAGCCACGGTGCTGCCGACAATGAAAGCCTAAGCAGCCAGTGCCCTCCAGAAGGAGTCCCAAGAGGAAAACCCCGGAGGGAATAAACCTCTGATGTTGATGATGAGACTCCAGGAATGAAGGAGAAGACAAGGAGCCAGAAAACACTGGAAGACCAGGAGCACAAAAGGAACCAGGAGAAGATTGGAAGACAAGCTGGAGCAGAAGGCACAAGGGGAAAAGAAGCGCTAACAGAAGGAAGGAATCACCAAAAGAGGAGCCACGGAACCAACAGGAGTGAGGACACACCAGCAGGAACAAGGATTGTTTCAACACAAGAAAAGAAAGGTTCTGATCCGTTATATACTGAAAAAACAGGAAGTGACGTACAGGAAGTGACATACAGAAACAGGAAGTGACAAAACAGGAAGGAGAGGTGTTGCCATCTTGGATAGGGAAAAGAATGAAGTGCATTACAGAAAGATCGCCATGTTAGGAAGGTAAGTAACTCTCCCCTATTGCCTTCTGGGAGCAAGGTGAAGAGGAGAGCAACAATATGGCCCCCAAGGAAGGGGGATCACCAGACGCCCACACCAGGTGAGTGTAATGTCCTAAGGTGCCTTGGGAAGCAGATGGGCCGCCGCGCAAGTATGCGGCGTGCCCGAAAACCAACAGGCGTTGCGGGTGCTTTCCGCGACGCCGTTGAAATGGCCACAGCGGGCCGTGATGCTGTACCGCGGCACTCCCGAAGAGGAGGGAGGGGCGCTGCGGGTTGCACCGTGGCCGGCGAAGAGGAAACAGGTAGCACTGTGGGTCGCGAGTCGGCCCACGGCGTAACAGAGGGAAGAGGACAATGGATCGAGGCATTCAGACCTATGGGGACTACAGGGGCTTGAAACAATTGATGACCTATTAAGCCTAACTAATTAAACCAATATCCATTGCCAGGACAAGACATGAATAGTTCAGCCCAAAGCTTCATTGTAGGAAGTGTATAAGTGAGGTATGAGAGTGAAAATCATTGCACTGACAGTGGTGAATATACAGGCGAGCATGGCAAATATTAGAAAGGCAGAAAAGAACCTCTTATAGTTAGAGAAGTGAGTGAAAACAAACTTGAAATTGTAAAGATAAATAGCAGCGAGAAAAGAATGAAATCAGATTAAAGTTTCGTTCATAAGGACTCATAGACATATATCAATCGTCATAAGGAGGGCAAACTGCTTGTCTGGTTAAGCAAGAAAGATCCAAAAGACAGATGCATTTTGAAAATCATGGCTAGTGATGAGATGGTGGTCAAAGTTAGTCATGAAATGGCATGGGTATCTGCTGATTATTTCCGAGCCATCTATGATTCGAGGAATACTTGAAAGATTCGGGAAATGTTAGTTTCGTGAGGGCCTCCCAATTCGAAGACTAAATGAAAACAACAGTGAAATATTGGAACTCGTTTCCAGATGAATTACTTAAGAGATAGCCAAGTCTTATGGCACTGCAACCACTAAGGCCGTCTAGGACATGGTGAGAGAAGGGATATTGACAGATGACCTTAGAATGGCAACATTAACCCTTATCCATAAGAAAGTTAAGACCAAAGAGAGATACAAGCTTACAGCCCGATCTCATTAACATTGAACCTAATATCCTTACAAAATTATTAGCTAAAAACAGATCATGGGCGTAGTGGAGGCTTTAATTAACACTGAACAATCTTGCTTCATTTCTGAAAAAGAAACTAGACTGAACCTTGGAAGTCTGCACAACTTCCAAGATATGTCAAAGTTGGTGACTAAACCAATGGCGACTTTGCCTCTCGATGGGGATAAGGCATTCGACTATTTGAAATGGCCTTTATCGTCTCAATACTGAATTGAAAGGGATTGGGGCCGAGAATGTTGGGTTGATTGAGCTGCTGCATAGATTGCCAGTGAGCAGAGTCAGGGTTAATTGTGTACATTCAGGTTCCTTTGCGTTGAAGAAGGGCAAGGACATGGATACCCACTTTAACCCTGATGCCAAAGCCATTGGTCTGCTCGGTCTGCATTAGTAAGACAGCTTTCAGATGGCGTTAAGGATGAGAGCGCAGAATGATGTCACAATATATTTTACTCTATGTAACAAGCACAGATATGGTCCAATGACGTTAAGAGATATACAGCATTTTTGGCCATTTCTCTGGTATTGGGTTTAAATAAGGAGAATCTGTACTGAACCAACTAAATAAATGGTGTCTAGCGGCGCAACCTGTCTCCCAGTTGAAGACTAAAGCAGAGGGATTTACACATTTCTGATCATATGTAATGAGAGAGAAAAAAAGATTCTAAAAACATAATCTGGAGACAGTTATCAACATGTTTCGAAATGAGGTAGTTAAGTGGGGGAATTGTTCTCTTTTTTAGTGTGAAAGCTGTTTTTGGATAATGGTTGAGTGCCCCAGGTTTTTCTATGTATCAAAAACATTCCCTGCTTGATCCCAGGGAGTATTTTCATAGCACAAGCAGCAGGTCTTTGTGGCTTCCTATGGTTAACAGGTACGCTTAGAATTCCCTTGACAATACTATAAAGAGGGGTGTATGAGGGTGGGGTCTCTCTTACAGATTTGTGCAATTACTATTCAGCAGCACATCTGCTTGTGGTTAACGAATGGGCCTTTATGGTACCGGGCGTACCTTCATTGAGAAGAGGCAGGTACAGGATAGGAGGCCAGGCCTTGGATTGTTGGTAAGACGGGACACTTAAAGCACACTGACAGCAAGCAACTGACTGTTGCCAGGATGAGGTTTGACAGGCTAGCCCATCTCCCTACTTTTCTCTGACAGGCTAATGGGTGACAGGGAGCGCAAGTAGGACCTGGGCTGGGTGCTGAACTGTTAGGAGGGACCCTCACAAGAGTAAAGTTTGGCTCAGAGTGTGCCGCCTGGCTTCCCAAATGCATCATCCTGACACTTGGCTCACGAGCTGGCATATAACAATACCAAGAGTATGATGTAGGTCATAGTAAGAAATAAAGTGGGGCGCAGCCCTAAACAAAGCAAATTGGACAAGCACGTTCAGCATGGCCCCCTTTATGGCTGGTATTGCTGGCACTGCATCCTAGCTCGCAGCAAATGACTCTTTTTGCTTTGACATCTTAAGCATTAACATAGGTTATCTTACAGGTGATTCAGGCATCACAAACAGCATTTGAAGCAAAGCTATGCGAGGTGAGATTAGATGTGTGCTTACTAAGACATACAGCTGATAGTGTCAGGTAGTCCGAAGGGCATATTTCAGAACTTGAAGTAGCTGTGAAATAACAACACTCCTCTGCAGCCGCGGTCCGTGCAGGTAGAGCAGTGGGGGCGGTGGGGTCGTTTGGGGGGGTTATTTCGATGGACGATGACCAGGGAAAATTAAATAATTAATTTGTCCTGGTCATTGTCTGTCTAAATCCCCCCTCACCCTGCCCCTCCGCCCAACCGATCTTACCTGTCCGGGCCGCAGCTGTTCTTCTGTTACCATGAAGATGACGTTGGGAGGCCTGGAAGAGGGAGAGGGAAAAACAGAGTATAGCTAGGTGAAACAACCTGCATTTCTTTGTATTTTTGGAAGGAGTGGAGAGCTCCAATCATGAAGCCTTCCTTAAATGGTGGCTACACAAGTTTGTACCTAGCAAACATCTCATTCAATGCTCCATTATAAGGTGCATCCCTCTTTGCACAAAACAATCTCCTGGAGGTCCCACCTCACCCACTAATAGCTAAGATACTCTACTATAAGAACAAGTTTCTTGCAGTGGATAAAGTTCTTTCGGGTGGATAATCTATCTAATCGCAGAGTCCTCATCCTCCTGAATATTTCCAGCACCACTGGATACAGAGAATTTTATCAGCAATTCTCTCCTGCATTGGTAGGTGGCATCATGTGGCTCCATATCTGGACTGCCCCTCCCTAGATGTGACATCGAAGCCCCTACATAGCCCTTACCTCTGCACACTTTGGTCAGTTTCTTTCTGATATCTGTCCACTCTATCGGACACGCAGATAGTGCTAGTGTGCACATCTCTAGATTAGAATCTTATTAGTATGGACGAGATGAGCTGGGAGGTGGGTGGGTCAGTGCGGGATCTGCAGTTAGAGTATCACCAGAAAGTGCGCTACTGAAGGTAAGTAACTTTTTCTTCTGATGGGTACTTTTCACCACATATTCCTCACCTTGTGAATAGATACCAAAGCAGTACTTCACCAGGTGGTGAGTCTGTTAAATGGCTCACAGAAGGAAAATTTGCAGGACCAAACAGGCAAAGTGTCCCTCTCGCCAGACTCAGTTATCCAGGCAGAAGTGCTTCGCAAAAGTGTGGAGTGATGCAAACGTAGAAGCATGTCAAATGTCAGAGATTGGCACACAACGCACCAGCGGTGGTAGCAGCCGTTTTTCTGGTGGAATTATCATGTCTGCCTCTGGAGGATGTTTCTTGGTGACTCCATAACAGAACATGATACACAAGTAATCCATCTGGAGAGGGTTCTTTTCTCAACAGCTGTCCCCTTTTTTGTCTCAGAGAACTCTACAAAGAGCTGTTTGTCCACTCAATGTTGTTTGGTACGGGCTGATGCAAAAGCTTAGTGCTCTCTTTGGGTCAAGGTGATGAAGTATTTCTTCCTCTTGAAATGGGTGTGGTGTAGCAAAGAAGACTAACAGAGGGATAGACTGCCCAATATGGAAGGGCATGACAAACTTCAGGAGAAATGCTGCTCTTATTCTGAGGACTAGCTTGCCAGCAGAAAAAGGTGTGTACGGCTACTGGACAAAAAGTGCCTGTAATTCACTCATGCAATGAGTTGAAGTAATCACAATGAGGAATGTTGTTTTAGTGTCAGGAGATGTAGGGAAAAACTGTGCATCGTTGCAAATGGGGCACACATGAGAAAGGTGAGAACCAAATTAAGGTCCAGCTGCAGCATCACACACTGTGTTGGTGTGAATATGAGGGAGCCATTTTAAGACACTCCTCACAACTGGTAGTTAGAAAAAAAGGTATGGCTGATCAGGTAGACGTAAAAAGGCCGAATGGCCGATAAGTAACCTTTAACTGTTGCCACAGCAAGCCCATGCTGGGCCATAGCAAGACTGAATAACTGTATGTCAGCTAAGTGGGCCTGTAGAGGCTGAACGTTGCGAATAAACACCATACAAAAACTTTCTACCAGTATCCCACATTAACATCAACTGTTGCCACTCAATCTCCACAGGTGGAGATGTCGGTTTTTCAGGCTGGTGTGCAGGACTCTGCAATAGGAAGTCCTTCCGAAGATGCAGCCAGATTGGAGGACAGATGATCATGACCAAAAGATCTGGGTACCACACACTCCTTGCCCAGCCCAGGGCCACTGGGATGACTTGGGCCTGGTCTTACCTGACTGCCTGATACTAGTAATGAACTCACTGGAGTGAAGTGGCAATGACTGAATCACTGCCTTTGGTTGGGTTCCCTTCAGAAGCCAGAACAGTGTCCTGCTTGGCCGCTCACCCTCCCCAAATATACTTGCCTGTGAGTGTTGGTCCAAAAAAGCTACATCACAGTCAGCGGCTTCATTAAATTATATATATATGTCATTGAACTCTCTAAGATCTGCAGTGTTGTTGCGTAGCATTGATCACTGGCAGTGAGTGACTTCTCCAGGTGAGCTAGCTGTGTACAGAAAGATTTAAGGACACCTGTTTGTTTGGGTAGGGCCTAGTTCCCTTATGTAGACTATAAAGGTTTCGTCAGAAAAGCTAAAAGTGAACCAGCGTTAGTATAAAATAATTCCTCAATTGCTGTGGCAATGTCGACACAGGGCACTGGGTCAGATAAGGGAGCTGATGGGAAATGAGTGTGAGAGGCAGTCTTTCAGTGTCCCTGAGATGTACAGCAAGCGACCACAACGGTCTGTGTATATTTGCTCTGGTTTGAAGCATAGCGTTGTGTGGGTTAGTATCGCCATCCCGCTGGCATATGTACAGTATGACTCAAAGTATTTGATGTGTCCCCAACGCTTCGCGAAAGCGTAAGGTTTGGAAGGGTTTGTGTCCCCTGCAGTAAGGTAACTTCAGCACTATACCGGTCTAG
This sequence comes from Calotriton arnoldi, assembly GCA_963921515.1. NCBI lineage: Eukaryota > Metazoa > Chordata > Amphibia > Caudata > Salamandridae > Calotriton > Calotriton arnoldi. The sequence goes on along the minus strand of CAWUFW010003805.1, from coordinate 640,985 downwards.
ATAAGTTAGGATCAGCCGTCGCTTTTTGGGGTTACCAAGTGCCCTGAAATTCCAGGTGATCAGATTAATGTGTGCGTCATGCATTCCTATTGGAAAGGTGTATATAACAAATATAAGCGATGTAGAACTGAGTGGTCAAACCCTGCAAAGGACTGAAGTTGACTAACAAGCAGAACACACCACTAAAACAAAAATATAACTAAAAAAGACCCTGTTCCTACACACACTCACACTGAATTCCCCAAATCTCAGTGAGAATCTCTGAATTAACTCTGGAACTAGCTGGTAAGTAACACAATTGGGAAGGGCCAGCTAAACTGTCACAACGGTAAGATTCAATTAACGTATCATGATGATGGAGCCTAAAACGGACACGGATCTACTGATATTGTAATCAGGAGGAAAACTACCTGCAGCTCCCCCTTTGGATACGGTATAACATATAGAGAACATGGTAAAGTGTTATTGGATCCACTGATCATAAAATCATTCCACATTGGGTGTGGAATTGCCATTTAAATTCAGGGCATCAGTAGAGTGTCGATCTGGGCTTGAGTGGGAGCTCTCGTAGTTTTTAAGTTTAAACAAATTTCATAGCCTCTTTGGGAGAGATGAGAAAAAAAGCTTGGCCACTGTGTATTTGGACGCCTTGGAGAGCATGCGCTTTTTCCCATCAGTGAGGGCTCACCTAGCCTCCTGGACGGACACTGTCAGTCTTGATAAATGGAGATTACAGAGCTTTGGTACTCAAGGCGCCGCTGCTCCTTGGCAAGGCACAAGGCTGCATTGCAGTCCCAGTAGTTATGAAGGTGGGTCACAATGGGACACTGTGTGGCGGCAGGCGGTGGCACAATGCCCTATGTGCTTGTTCTTCGGTGAAAAGATAGGAAATATTGTATTTGCCAAGCATGTCCTCCAGCAATCGTTCTATCAAGGTTTCCATCTTGCCTGTGTTGATGATGTAGTCCAAAAAATGCGAAGGTTGTTCCACTGGGAACGTGATTCCAAATCGTCATTTTTCACCAAGATCTTTGACACATCCGCCAAGGCAGGTCATGGCATCCTTCAGCTCTCCAACCACATCCTCCACTGTGGAGATCGTGTGTTCCACCTCATCGAGATGGTTGCTGTGGTTATCAAGCTTCTCCTTCATTTGGTCAAGCTTTGCTGCTAAATGGTCAGGTTTACCATCTATAAGCTGGAGGCTGACCCACATCTCAAGCAAGATACCATGCATGTCACGATCTTCGTCTGCAGTAAGGGTCTTACCCTCTAAACTGGGAGAGTTGGCTTCAGTCATAGGGGCAGATCTGACTGGACGCCTGGAATCACAGGTTGCAAGTTGTTTTGGGTCAATTTTGCCCATGATGATCCCAGAGAAGGGGTTGGGAAGGCCCCAGTCAGCAGGTTGGTGAACAGTGCAAGGAGGCACCATCCTCAGGCACCAGCAGGCAGTCGCAGCTAAAGCAAATAGGAAAGTCATTCTGTGTCTAACCCAACAAAAAACAAAGGTCAGCTGTGGAAGCTATGTAAATCAGTAATATCTTAGGCTAGGGAACAGAGAGCACAGTCATCATAGTCTGAAAGAAAAGACGGTCTGTAGGTATAGCAAATCAGCATTCTCCCCAGGCACTGTCTAGGCTAAACTGGTGAATTAGTGAGGAAATAGTAAGGCACTTAAGTATTGTCAGCGGGCCCCCTCAGGAAGCAGAGATTGAAGCACCATACAGTCAGATCAATCCCCAGCAGCTAAAGACGGGCTGAGCGACTTGCCAGCAGACAGGAAGTAGTGGAGAGATTTTGTGACACGGCTAGTGAGGTCGCCGGCCAGGAGGATGCAATTTTGCCTAGAGGCCGAAGCAGCCAGGCCGCGCCACCCACAGGGCTCCGGCCCACGCCATGTGGCATTCAATGTGGGCACCTTCCCGTAGGTGCAGCACCATATTTAGAACCACTGATCTTGCTTCCGGCAGCCTAGAAGGGTTTAATTTTGGGCCAAGTGCCCAGGGGTGAGGCAGTCAATACAGCCAGAAGACCAAGCACCCGGGATCCCAGCAGGACACGTACCACCCTGCACAAATCACAGCAGCCCAGCAGGCCTTGTCAGTAGCCTGCTGCTAGTGCTTGGCAACAGCGCTTGCAGTTGGGTGCTGTACTGAGGGCCAGCCGGCAGGATAAGGTCTCTCATAGGCTACCTCCTAACGCAGGGGTTAACAGTGCCATAATATTACGGATTTCGATGGATTTTGAGGGCCGGGGACTGGTGCTACTAATTCAGGCAACCATCTTAGCTGGCGGTTGGCCACACACTCCTCCCTTTTCCTCCCCAATTGCAATTTCATAACATCAAAACAGGCTGATGTGTTGTCATCCACCTGCATGATGTCTTTGCTATGCATTCATTATGGACTATAACTTGAAAGTGCTGCACTCTATCCGTATTGCTGGCTGATTAAAAATTCCACATTAAATGTATTATAAAAAATCTAGATGATCATGACTAACAGGTGTCTGTGGAGTATCCCAGAGAAGATGGTGGGGGTAAATTACATTTGAAAAAAAACAAACACACTTACCTGCAGGCCAGGCGGCTGCCGCCTCTCGGTCCTCTTCGGCTCCTCGGTTGGCAGCAGGAAGCACACACGTTCAAAATGCGGCCTTACAGCAGTGTTGTAATTGGTCCGAGCGCCGTGGTTTGGGGATCAGAGAGGGACTTGGAGGCTGTACATGTTCTCCACCCAGGCTCTACATTAAAGCTGGTGGAGCGCATGACTGTTTGGCCGCTCCACTTCTCCACCTGACCCCTTCTCTGCTAGCCCAGTCCTGCCCAGCCCCGCCCCGCATCTAAGCAGGAACGGAAAATGAAAATGATAATAACATTGCTTATTATCATTTTAGTTTTCCTTTTTAAACTGCTCGCAGAGCAGTGGGGTGACGCTTCTCTGCCTTAGCGGAGGAACCGCCGCTGATAGATGGGCATATACTACCATAGACAGCCTTGCAAGGCAGTTATTAATGCTGATCAATCGTTCACATGAAAATTAGAATTTAGGATGACTTAAGTAATTACACTAAGCGTCCGTCATTGCTGTTGCAAATCAAAGTGCAAGTGCAAGTTAGACCATTAGCAGCCAAGTGTTCTAAACAAAGTAACAGGTAAACTAACTTCATTCCCTGATTTGCTGTAACTGTTACTCTCACCACGCTGCCTTTTGACAGGTCATCTTTCCCTCCAAGCAGTGTATATATAGGATGCTGTAGCCTAATAAATTTCTGGCCTGTCTGTTAGTGTTAGGGCATCCTTACATTTCCTCATTCCATATTTAAAAAAACAGGGGACAAAGATAAAACCTTCGGGGGCTAGTGTCATGACACAGAGCAGCATGAAGTGCATCAGTGTTTCTTGGCCACCCAAAGGGCAGCAGCACGGGCCATCTCTCAGTCCGGCAACCTTGGTCCAGGATTTGGTACAAGGCTGAACCTGTAGTGTTCCTAGTCTGAATCTGAGATATAAAGCCCTTTTCTCAAGTGGCGAACCCATATCTAGGAATGGCTTCCACCAGTGTTCGGACTTTACGGTCAAGCATTTGGTCAATAGGGCACCTTTTGTAGCCTCTTGCTTTTGCCACATATGCCCCCAGTCTTTCTTTTTCACCATTGGTAATGTGGCTTTGTTCATATTTTCTGGGTTGTACCATAGATCTAAACAGTTTATTGTCTTGAGAGTGCGCTCTATATGTCTAAACCAAAGCAAACTGCTGCAATTCTGGCTTCTCAGGATGTCCTTCAAGTTCTTCTGGAACTCTGAGGGCAGGAGTAGTCCACACTCATATCCATTGGCCTACTAGACGGAAGGCAATATGACCAGCAGCAGAGGTCATTCCCAGTTTGGCTCTGCGTATTGCCATTGGGGTTCCTGAGCCTAAGTATAGTATTCGCCTCAAGAATGAGTTTTCCACTTTTGGAAGCACCTGCACATTTGTGTGACCCCAAATTTCAGCACCACAGCAACAAGCTGCCACCGCTTTAGTTTTATAAGAAGTGAGGGCATGCTTTATTAGGTGATTCTTATATATGTTGGCGATTCTTCAAACATTCCAGACTGTTGGGACAAAATCACTGTGGACTTGGTTACTTGGGCACCCCAGTGGAGCTAGTTGTCGATCTGAATCCCCAAGTAATCATAGGTTTTGACCTGATGTATTGGGTTCCCGGAGATCTTAAAGGTTGGCTTTAGCTTGGCTTTAGGTTTCATTATCATAAACGTTGTTTTCTATATATTGATTGCTAATTTCCTTGTTTTGCAAAAAGGTTGGAAGCCTTCAAGCAGCCGTTTGTGCGTGCTAGGATGACTGTGCCATCTGCAGACATTAGGATCGAAAGATGCTCATTCCCCAGCTTAGGTACGTCAAGGGCAAGATCGCTAAGAGACTTCCCTGTGCCATTGATATAGATGTTAAATAAGTCCAGGGCTAAAAAGCAACCCTGCCTGACCCCTGAATGTATACCAAAAGTGGCCGTACATTTGCCTTTGTGACTGAATTTTATTGCTGCTGTATTGCCAGTGTGGAAGTTCATTAGCAAATTCAATAAGTATTTGGGGACAGCTAGTTCCTTCAGGATACGCCAAAGTGTAGACCTATCCACCCTGTCAAAAGCTGCCTTTAGGTCTATGAAGACCAAGAAATTTCGGAGAGCTACATACTTCAAACAGATCATGTATAATTGCAGAACTTGATCAATTGTGCTCTGCCCCTTGCGAACACCAGCTTAGAGATGAGATATTATGTGGTTGTCCTCCATCCAGGACTCCAACCAAGTAAGCAGCAGCTTGCCGAATATTTTGCCTACACCATTCAATAACGAAATTCGCGATAATTGGTTGGATCATCTCTCCTCCCTTATTTGGTGAATTGGAAATATTACAGAGGACCTCCCGAAGTCTGGAACCACACCTTTTGCCAATATTGCGTTGAACGCTGCTGTAAAGGGACCCAGCCACACGTCAACTGGCACCTTATCTGGGCCTGAGGCTTCCCCCAATTTTTATTGTTGAATGATCTGGGCTATTTCCATCTTGCTAAATGCGATTTCTTCATGTTGGTAGTTGCGCAGGGGGGCAAAAGCTACAGCTTGAGTCTTTAGAGCTCCATGCAGGTCCTTTTCTGATTCCCAAATTAGCATCCGAAGGTTCTTGTTAGACCTGGCTTTTTCTGCGGGTTTATCCCCTGACCTTTTGCTTTTGGGCCTCTTGTTTTTGACCCTGTTTTTGTTGGTTTCAGGACTCTGGGCACTTTACCACTGCTGATCAGTGCTAAAGTGCATATGCTCTCTGTGTAAATTGCTAATATGGATTGGCGTTTCCATGATTGGCTTATTTGACTAACTACTAAGTCCCTAGTACAGGGCCTGTAAGTCAAATGTTGCTAGTGGGCCTGCAGCACTGATTGTGCCACCCACACAAGCAGCCTTTCAAAGGGGTCTCAGACCTGCCACTGCAGTGTGTGCGCGCAGTCTCTACTGCCATGTCGACCTGGTACGTGCACCCACCTGCCAGGCCCTAACCTTCCCTTTTATTCCATGTGAGTCACCCCTAAGGTAGGCCCAAGGTACCCCAGTGGGCAGGGTGCAGTGTATGTGAGAGGTAGGATATGTCCTGATGTGTGCAATATGTCCTGATAGTGAACTACAGTGAATTTTGCTTTTCACTATTGAAAGGCTATCTGTCCCATAGGATAGAATGGGAGTTTATTTATAACATCTTATAAATATAACTTCCCATTGGGACCAGATAGGAAGACAAAGTTTAGTATGCCTGAACTCAGAATATAAAGATGCATCTTTTAGTAAGGATTATTTTTACATTCTGTGTTTGAAAATACCACTTTTAGAAAGTAGGTCTTTTCTTGCTTAGCCATCCTGTGTGCCTCTGCTGGTTTGTGGATTGACTGTCTGGCTTTGGAGTGACAGGGGCTCGGGATGTGCATTCACTGTAGACAGCCACTGGGGGGGTTGAGGTGTGTCCTGCCTTTCCTGGATGAGTCAGGGCTGAGCTGAATAGACCTGGGTTGCATTTAGAGTAGGGGGAGGAGATTTCCTTGCACCTGAATTGGCCTGGTCTGCCTTACACAATGCTATCTTCACCTCCTGCCGGGAAGCTGGGCCAGAGAAGACAGAACTGGTTTTGACTGAGCACAGAGCCTCTCTGCCACAAGAGAACAAAGAGAAATGCTGTATAAATATTGGGGCCCGGACCCCAGAACTTTAGATTACTTCTGGACTCAAGAGGATATAGCGAGGCAAAGTTCTTCACCCATCTTGAGGGGCCTATGTTGGCCTCGAGATTCCTGTCGGGTCCTGCGCAGCCCCAGTCTATGATTTACAAGAACTTTTTTGGGTCCTTTAGGTCGATTGTATCTTGTTAGGCTTTCCCGGCCTTCATCCACTGGTTTTTCTTCTTGTGTCTTATGAAGAGATTATAGGCACTTCTAGCTTCCAGCAGTTGTATCTCACCACCCTGTGTTATTAATTCTATTTTAGGGGCTGTTATAAGTTCTTTCTTCATTACCCAGAACTCCTTGTCATACCAATCAAGTTAGGAGTCTTGCACTGTTCAATCAATCAATCAATCAGGGATTTATAGAGCGCGCTACTCACCCGTGAGGGTCTCAAGGCGCTGGGGGGGGTGTGCAGCTCCGGATCACTCGACGAGCCAGGTCTTGAGGCACTTCCTGAAGGTGTGCAGAGTAGGGGAGCGTCTGATGTTGACTGGGAGCTCGTGCCAGGCCTTTGCTGCGATGTAGGAGAAGGCTCTTCCGCCTGCTCTGGTTCTGCGGATGCGTGGGGTCTCTGCCAGGGCAAGGTTGGCGGAGCGGAGGTTCCTTTTGGCTACGTGGAAGGATACTCTCTCGTTGAGGTATTTGGGTCCGATGTTGTGGAGTGATTTGTAGGCGTGGGTGAGTAGCTTGAAGGTTACTCTCTTCTCGACTGGGAGCCAGTGGAGGTCTCGTAGGTGCTGGGTCATGTGCTCGTGTCGTGGGGTTCCGAGGACGAGTCTGGCTGAGATGTTCTGGATGGTTTGGAGCTTGTGTAGCAGGGTTCTGTTGATTCTGGCGTAGAGGGCGTTGTCGTAGTCCAGTCTGCTGGTTATGAGTGCGTGGGTGACGGACTTTCTGCATTCGGGGGGGATCCACTTGAAGGTCTTGCGGAAGATGCGGAGGGAGTTGAAGCAGGTGGAGGTGACGACATTGATCTGGCGGGTCACGGTGAGGGAGGAGTCTAGGATGATGCCGAGGTTTCGGGCATGGTCAGTTGGAGTGGGTGGGTTTCCGAGGGCGGAAGGCCACCAGTGTTGTCCCAGGCGGTGGAGGAGGGTCCGAGGACGAGGACCTTTGTCTTCTCCGAGTTGAGCTTCAGGCAGCTGTTGTTCATCCAGGCTGCGGCGTCCTTCATTCCTTCCTGGAAGCAGAGTCTGGTGTCTTCAGGATTTTTTGTGAGGGAGAGAATGAGCTGGGTGTCGTCGGCGTAGGATACTATGCTGAGCCCATGCTGTCTGACGATGGCGGCGAGGGGGGCCATGTAGATGTTGAAGAGCGTGGGGCTGAGCGAGGATCCTTGGGGTACTCCACAGTTGATCTCTGTGGGTTCGGAGAGAAAGGGAGGGAGTCTGATCCTTTAGGTTCTGCCGGAGAGAAAGGAGCGGATCCAGTCGAGGGCGGTTCCTCGTATACGGGCGTCATGGAGTCAGGCCGCGAGAGTGCGGTGTGAGATGGTGTCGAAGGCTGCAGAGAGATCTAGTAGGATGAGGGCCGCAGTGTGGCCCTGGTCGAGTAGCATGCGGATGTCATTGGTGGCGGCGAGGAGGGCGGTCTCGGTACTGTGGTTGCTGCGAAATCCAGACTGGGAGGAGTCGAGGATCGTATTCTCTTTGATGAAGGTGGCCAGCTGGGCGTTGACGAATCTCTCGGTGACTTTGGCTGTGAAGGGAAGGAGAGAGATGGGCCGGTAGTTTTTCAGGTCCGTCGGGTCGGCCGAGGGTTTCTTGAGGAGGGGCTTGACCTCTGCCCGCTTCCAGTCATCGGAGAAGATGTCAGATTCAAGGGAGGCGTTAATGGTCCGGCCTAGTTCGGGTGCTATGGCGGCGACGGCTCTGTGGTAGATGTGCGGTGGGCAGGGGTCCGTGGGGGCTCCTGAGTGGGTGTTCTTCATGGTCGTGGTGGTGTCTTCAGTGGTAGCAGGTTTCCAGGTGGTGATGGTCGGCTGGTTGTCGGTGGTGGAGAGGGGGGTGGTGTCTGGAGTCTGTTCACTGAAGTTGTCGTAGAGGGCCTTGATTTTCAGGTGGAAGTAGGAGCTGAGCTTGTTGCAGAGGTCCTGGGATGGTGTGACGTCCGTGGCTTCGCTGGGGGGTTTGGTGAACTGCTGTATGACAGAAGAGTTCTTTTGCGTTACTTACGTTGGTGTGGATTTTGTTCTTGATAAAGGTCCGCTTGGTGGCTCTTATGCGCTGGTGGTATTCATTCATGGCGTTCCTGTAGGTGTTCTGGTCTTCGGAGGTTTTCCTGTTCTGCCAGAGTTTCTCGAGGCGTCTGCAGGAGCGCCTGGCTTCTTGGAGGTCGGTGAGGAACCAGGCGGCCTTCAGGGGGCGTTGTTTGACGGGGTGGCAGAGGGGTGCGAGCTTGTCTGCGCAGCTGGAGATCCAGCGGTGTAGTTCTTTGGCTGCGGAGTGGGCGTCGGTCGTGGCGGAGGGTTGTGTTGAGGTGTTCCTCTGTGATCTTGCTCCAGTTCCTTCGTGGTGGGCATGGGGTGGGTTTGGGTGTGGTGGTGGTGTTGAAGGTGAAGTGTACACAGTGGTGGTCTGTCCAGAGGGGCTACGTGGTGTGGCTGAAGTGGATGTTTGTCCCTCCTGCGAAGGTGGGGTCGAGGGTGTGTCCGGCTCTGTGGGTGGGGGTGGTGACGAGCTGCTTCAGTCTGAGGTTGGCGAGGTTGTCAAGGAGGGTGGTGGAGTCGGGGTCGATCCGGTTGTCAAGATGGAAGTTCAGGTCTCCGATGAGAATGTAGTCCGTGGAGGCGATGGCGTGGGGTGCGACGAGGTCGGCAATGGGGGTGGCGGAAGAGGCGCGAGGCCTAGAGGGTCTGTAGACGAGGGTCCCGCGCAGCGTGGTTCTGGGGCTGGTTTGGATCTGGAAGTGGAGGTGCTCTGTGTTGGAGAGGGGGTCGCTCCTGCTGGAGGTGGAGAGTCAGAGGGAGCTCTTGTGTGCGATGGCGAGTCCTCCTCCTGGGCGACGGGGGCGGTCCTTTCTTTGGATCTTGTATCCGTCGGGGATGGCGGTGGCGATGTCGGGGGCGGAGGTGGCGTTGGTCCATGTTTCCATGAAGAAGGCGACGTCTAGCGAGAGGGTGTAGAGCAGGTCCCAGATCTCCGTGGTGTGTCTGTGGAGGGAGGGCACGTTGAGGAGTATGCACGTCCGGGCTTCGGTGGTGCGGGTGTCCGTCATGGGTTCAGCGGTCGTGGGGGGGATGTTGATGGTGAAGGATTGTCGGCAGTGTCTGCAGGAGAACTGGCCGTGGGTGGTGTTCGGCCTCGATCTCTGGCAGTTGTTGTTTCTTCCGGGGTTGAGTGCGAGGAGGGCAGCGGAGTTGTAGCGGTGGAAGGTCGTAGATCCAGGGTTCTGGCGCTGGCCGCGGTCAGGTCGCGGACGGGTGCAGACGGGCTTGCCTTTGGCGCGCCAAAGGCACTCTCGCTGCGCGCGGCCACCATTAAGTAGGGGAGGGGGGAGGGTAGTGCAGCTGGGAGGCGGGAAGCGGGAACCGGCAGGGGGGGAGGGGCCGCGGGGGCAGCAGCGGCGGGAAGGACACAGAGACAGGAAACGGCTAAGTAAACGGAGAGGAACAGGTACAATTACTGGCACAATAAAGGACAGAGAGAAGGCAGAAAATGGGCACAAGGGGGACAGAATAACAGAAAATGGCACAAGGACAGACACGGGCACAAAAGAGACAGAAAAGCAGAAAAGTGGCACAAAGGCAGACACGGGCACAATAGAGACAAAAAACAGAAAAGTGGCACAAAGACAGACTCAGACAACAGCAGCCAGCAGAAAAGCAAGGCTCTCCCACTGGACCACCAGCGATGAGGCGCAGGCAGGAGCCTGCGGGTGGAGGAGGGCCTCAACACCTACCTGAGCAGCAGCACCCAGAGCAACAGTTCCGGATTGGTGGCACTTGACAGCGGAGCTGCGGGGTGAGAGCAGGTCTATGACCAGGAGGTCAGGGGTCTTGCTCGCACTCCCTAGCAGCGGCCGCCATTAAGTAGGGGAGGGGGAGGGAAGTGCAGCTGGGAGGCGGGAAGCGGGAACCGGCAGGGGTGGAGGGGCCGGGGGGGCAGCAGCGGCGGGAAGGGCAGAGAGACAGGAAACTGCTAAGTAAACAGAGAGGAACAGGTACAATTACTGGCACAATAAAGGACAGAGAGGAGGCAGAAAATGGGCACAAGGGGGACAGAATAACAGAAAATGGCACAAAGACAGACACGGGCACAAAAGAGACAGAAAAGCAGAAAAGTGGCACAAAGGCAGACACGGGCACAAAAGAGACAAAAAAACAGAAAAGTGGCACAAAGACAGACTCGGACAACAGCGGCCAGCAGAAGAGCAAGGCTCTTCCACTGGACCACCAGGGATGAGGCGCAGGCAGGAGCCTGCGGGTGGAGGAGGGCCTCAACACCTACCTGAGCAGCAGCGCCAAGAACAACAGTGCCGGAGCAGTGGCACTTGACAGCGTAGCTGCGGGGGAGAGCAGGTCTCTGACCAGGAGTTAGTTCCCCACTTTCTCTATGGTCCATTAATACTTGATTGGTGGCTATAAGCACCAGCTTAAAGGATTTGATCGTCTTGGGGCCTAAAGCCTTAGCCTCCATACTTAACGCTACATGAATTGCGTTGCGCTGCAAGTTAGTGGAGAAATCAACTGAATACCAATCAATGGGGGCTCTGCATAACTTTTTCCTGTTTCTGTTCGAGCTCAGTTTGCAGAAGTGTACAGATTCTATCTGGTGCCATTTCTAGAATAGAGTTTCTGGAAGAGCAAGCATGAGATAAGATCGGATCAGGATCACTTTCTAGTCTCTCTTCAACCCAAATTGATAAAAATGTAATCATTAGCTTTAGCACGCTTTCCTATGTGAAAGGTTGGTTTTGGGGGATTGTTGGAAGTAGTTTGGCCATTCAGTGGTCTCAGGCGCACGTTTAGGATGATCTTACCTAATTGTTTTGCTTATTTTGTTGTTCTGTAGCTTTTAGACGAAGGAGATGATAGCCTGCAGGACTGAGTGAAGGCTGGTATTCTGGCTCACGCATGAAATTATTATTCTTGCCCGGTTGTCAGGGTGAGTGGGAAGTGGCACTTTCCTGCCTTAGAGTAGACAGTAGTACATTCAGAGAATTTAGAAGGATTGAGGTTTCGACCTTCCCACACAGTGGTAGATAGATGTTGATAAGATCTATCACTCCTGTGCCTGTTTCAAACCTCAGGTGTTGGATATTTTTGTTTATGAAAGCAGGAGACTTTGAGCCAAATATGAAGGCCACCCTTTGCCTTTCCTCTTGGCCGGCTTGTGGCAGGTGTGTTAAAGGAAATTAATCCTTCTAGGTCTATGTTTTCCGATGACCAGGTTTCTTGCAGGTAAAGGATGTCTTGTAGCTTCACATATTCTGCCCAGTCCTTATCTTCCAGCTTTTTGCCTAATCCCGCTATGTTCCAGCTTATTATCTGCACTGGGTTGGTGGCTAGGTAGAGGGATCTCTGCTCTCTCTATAAATGACTGCTTCGTCCCGGGCTCACTGTGCCACTGGAATCAAGCTATCCTGGCTGATGAGGGGTGAAACCCCGAAACCGGTCCTAGGATGCTTGGTTCCGGTCCAAGGAGGACCTGGCTTGGCAGTTCGGGCTGGACTGTTCCCATGAGGCACAGGGTGAAGACTGATTTGCATATGGCCAGGTCTAAACTGGGGTGGCATGGTGAGCAAAAGAATGATGGATTTAATCCAGATCTCTTGACTGAGGGTGAATGTTTGATTTGTTCTGCATTCCGTCCATCAATTGTGTGTTTTTTGCTTTCTCGCCTTAAGTGTGCCGGGTATGCCCAGACGTGGGTCCCGGGCTCACTGTGCCACTGGAATCAAGCTATCCTGGCTGATGAGGGGTGAAACCCCGAAACCGGTCCTAGGATGCTTGGTTCCGGTCCAGGGAGGACCTGGCTTGGCAGTTCGGGCTGGACTGTTCCCATGAGGCACAGGGTCAAGACTGATTTGCATATGGCCAGGTCTAAACTGGGGTGGCATGGTGAGCAAAAGAATGATGGATTTAACCCAGATCTCTTGACTGGGGGTGAATGTTTTGATTTGTTCTGCATTCCGTCCATCAATTGTGTGTCTTTTGCTTTCTCGCCCTAAGTGTGCCGGGTATGCCCAGACGTGGGTCCCGGGCTCACTATGCCACTGGAATCAAGCTATCCTGGCTGATGAGGGGTGAAACCCCGAAACCGGTCCTAGGATGCTTGGTTCCGGTCCAGGGAGGACCTGGCTTGGCAGTTCGGACTGGACTGTTCCCATGAGGCACAGGGTCAAGACTGATTTGCATATGGCCAGGTCTAAACTGGGGTGGCATGGAGAGCAAAAGAATGATGGATTTAACCCAGATCTCTTGACTGGGGGTGAATGTTTTGATTTGTTCTGCATTCCGCCATCAATTGTGTGTCTTTTGCTTTGTCGCCCAGAAGGGGCAGTGGGATCCCACTCAAGCTGCTGTTGCAGTCTGTTGGGATTAGGAGAGGCTCTGGGCTGTCTGCCTGGAAAGCATTGACGATTCACCTCTGCTGTTTGCCTTATTGCCACGTGGAACTTTAGTTTTTTGAGATTGTCTTTTGGTGGGAGAGGATAAGAGGGACCACATGCTCTGTTCAAGATTGAGTAGTAGTAAGACCATTCTTTGATCACCAGTTTGAGGATGTTACCCCTGTTTAAAATATTGTGGTTTCCCCCTTGATTGGTACATCGGGGTGAAAAATAGAGCCACTCTGCCTCTGGACCCTTTGTTGATCTGAGTGGGGCAACTGGGCTCTCCATGGGAGTACATTGGTTGGGGGCAGGATGTCCGATGGGCCAGACCCAGCATCGCTGCGTTGACTACCGCGTTTGTCATCCTAACGTCCTTAGCACAACATCATTTATGAGGGGCTTCTAGAACTGGTCTCAAGGAGTCTTCTGGGTTCATAGTTACTAGAAGCAGTATAGAAGAGGTCATTATTATCGTCTTCTACCACCATTCTCGACTTGGTCGGGTTTCAAAATTGTAGGTGAGCTGCGTTAGAGTTCACTAAGTTAACATGGGTAGAGCCACAGAGACGATATTGCTTTCCTACGCTAACACAACTCCTGCACCAATTTTCATCCTGCGTTGATTAACTGGTTGTATGTCATCCTTTACTGAATCCTTCCCTGTATCTCTTTTCACATGCCCACTTCTTGCATTTCCTAATACCATCTTCAATTGTGGGCAATCTAGTCCCACTCCAGGGCTTTGTGGTGGCAGTATATCTCCCGGGGCTCTCCCAGGGACCCCATGTGGGGATGCCTTATTAAGCTGACAGTAGCACACCTGTAAGGTCTGTGCTTGCTTTGGGTGAAGGCAAAGCATGGTTTGGTGCTCAGACGGGGGCTGGGAACCTGGGCATGTTCTCCACCCATGCTTTAATGCAGCCTGGGTGGAGAACATGCTAAGTGCGCATGATTGTTTGGCCGTCCCGGCTGCCAAACATTCATGCACACTTAGGGAGTGAAAACCACTCCTCCCCTCTCATGCTGTCAGCAGAGCAGACCCGCCCTGCCTGGCAAAGCTGCTGCGCCCATAACAGGGAAAAACTAAATGATAATAACGTTGAGTTATTATCATTTTATTTTTCCTTACATACACTGGTGAAAAGCAGTGGGGCGATGCTCCTCCGCCTTAGTGGATGAGCCGCCCCCCTTTGTACATGGCACAAATTTCCCCACCTCTAAGTCCGTGGTTGTAAAAGCATTGCCAGGGCTCTTAATAAGCAAAGCAAACACAAGGAGATGATGGATGGAGCGCTGAAACTTTTCAGACACTCACCCCCAGTCACAGAACTGGGTTGAATCCATCATCATTCTTTAGCTCACTTCGCCACCTCAGTTCAGACCCAGCTATATGCAAATCAGTTTTGACCCTGTGCCTCATGGGAACAGTACAGCCCGAACTGCCAAGCCAGGTCTTCCCTGAACCGGAAACAAGCATCCTGGGACCGGTTTCTGGGTAACACCCTTCATCAGCCAGGCTAGCTTGAATCCAGTGGCAAAGTGAGCAAGGGACCCACGTCTGTGCATACCCTGCCAACTTGGGGCAAACAAAGCAAACACAAGGAGATGATGGACAGAGCGCTGAAACTTTTCAGACACTCACCCCCAGTCACAGATCTGGGTTGAATCCATCATCATTCTTTAGCTCACTTCGCCACCTCAGTTCAGACCCAGCTATATGCAAATCAGTCTTGACCCTGTGCCTCATGGGAACAGTCCAGCCCGAACTGCCAAGCCAGGTCTTCCCTGAACCGGAAACAAGCATCCTGGGACCGGTTTCTGGGTAACACCCTTCATCAGCCAGGCTAGCTTGAATCCAGTGGCAAAGTGAGCAAGGGACCCACGTCTGGGCATACCCTGCCAATAAGCAAGCCATGGGTCGCAGCTGTGACCCCTAAATGACGTCCTTGTTGTTACAGTAAATATAGAAGCCTGCTTTGTGCTAGAAGTAGACTGCTGTTGCCTCTTTCATTGGTTCTACTGCTGCATTACTGATAGTCGCGCCTCTGTGCTGCATACCAGGAGCAGGTTGCTGTTGGTTTTTTACCCTGCCTGTGCTTTGGTCTGACTGCACCTGTTGCACCTCTGACAACAGTGCCCATGTGCTGGGACCAGAATGCTTTTGGCTCTTCGTACCGCGTGTGCCCAGGTGCCACCAAACGTTCTCCCGGCACGAAGCTCCTGTGCTCCATGCTGGCAGGAGTCCATAGAAGGCTTCTCACACCCAAGAGCCCTGGTGCCATTGCACCTGCTGCGTTAAAGTATTTTTTCTTTAGATACCACCATCTAAAAGCATGCAGTTTATAAACCCAGTCTCTTGCCTGCATGGAGGACATTCCAACTTCCATAAATAGAAAGGAAGTGGACATATGGGAGAAACTGTGTGTAAAGAATCACACTTTCTCCGTACATTTTCCTCGTTTTGGAGGCCACATTTTACCACCCTGTGGACATGCTGAGAAAATGAGGAAAAATATGAAGGCCAAACACCTATTGTCCTTATATTTTCCCCCATGTATACCCACAATTCAATCGAGTATAAATGAGGCTGTTAAACTTAAATCAAGTGCTATGCAATTACTTTATATTATTACAAATGCAAGTTTCTTTAGATCAGTAATTGAGATCTGAGAGCTTTAATTTCAAGCTTAGCAGTGATCTCCATGATACAATCGGTGCATTTAGGTCTAATTTATTTTGGTAATCTTTTCACTGCACATCACAATGAGAGCTGCTATGACCCAGAAACTGGTTGCATTGACCCTCACCTATCCAAATCTGCAATTATTTCAACTAAAGCAAAACACTTAGGTAGCAGGCAGCAACAGGAAGTCTCCCAGTGTGCTCAGCTGAGCAATCATGCAGGACCTGGCAGCACTGGCACTGCAGCTCTACGTACAGTGTCCAGACTAAAGACAATACATAATACAGAAAGAGACCTTACCTTCTACATGCCTCGTGATTTCACTCCTCTTCTCTAGAGGGCTGGCAGTGAAGCTAAAAAGATTGCAGGAGAGGAAAGACACTGAGAGTAACTCATGTACGTTTATATAACCCCTGTAAGAAAGCCTTAAAGGTTGGTTGCTAGGTAACGGCTGGGGCTGGCTCATGGTCGATCGGAAACCATTTATGACAGTTTGGTGCTCCAGATAGCTCAGCCTGTAGTAGTAGTAGTCCTTTAAGACGCTTCCTTTTCATTTTTAGGTCTCGCCTAGCGGTGCAGCGCATGCGCTGCTCGCTTTGCGAGGCATGCAGTATACACTATAGGTGAGGGAAGCCCCGCCCACTCCCCCGCCCACTTTTTCATTGGCTTGTGGCTTTGTTGTTTCTAAATGCTGCCTTCTGATTGGTTTAGAGGCTGCTAGTCCCGCCTTATGACGGCCATGTCTCCTTCCACGGCTATTGGCCCCTTTACTGCGTGTTTCCTGAGCACTACTTTATACCAGCGCCACCCCTCCCGCTGTACGTGCCTTCTCTCCCGCCCCACCCACTCCCGTTTTTCATGCCTTAATCACGCCCGCCCACCCGTCTGCAATGCATTAGGTGTCGCGTAAATGCGAGTCCTCTTGCATTGCAAATGCCTGTTTGGTTAATCTCCAGCATTATCGGTCGTGGGTAAAGCGAGTAGTCTTTCTAATTTATCTATAATTTCCTACTACATGTCAAAGGCAGGGAACGCGCGTGCGCAGAATGAGGGGCATGCGAGGCGAGCAAAGTGACGCTAGGTAGGTGCGTGCTTAAAGACACGTCATACGCAACAACTATGCAGCGAGCGTTACCGGAGCAGACCAGTCAGCAGCAGCGGCCGCTGTCTGAGCGGCGGAGAGTGACAGGTCGAGACTCCGCCCCCCGTGACCACGTGACGACCGAAAGAATGAGCAGTGAGCCCCCTGTGCGCGCCCCGGAAACCCGGTGAGCGAATGGGAAAGAATGAGCCAAAGGAGGGAGGAGGTCCCGTCTTGAGACACTCTTACAGAGGTGAGGAGAGGTTGGGTTGTTGTGAATTGGATACATTTAGACAGGAGAGAAAGCGAGTACCCCACTTTACATATCCCTCAACGTGTTTGAGTATCCGTGCTAGGAAGCGACTTCAGTAAAAATTGCAAATGCGCATCCTGCTTTACCGAGGGCATGCAGGAGCTTGCGGCGCTCTCCATTACCAGGACCTCATTGGCAGCTGTAATGCAAATGCGCCTCCTGCGATGCGCTTTACCGAGGGCAGGCAGGAGCTCGCTGCAGCTCGCGGCGCTCTCCCCTAACCGGACCTCCCGCGCCGTCAAGGTCGATAAAATGAGAACAATTCTTTAACTATAAAAATACAGCTATTTTGCGTTAGGGTATGGTTTAAAACTACACATGTTGTGTTACATGTGTGTCGACACACACCCATACAGACTCGCCCACGCTGGATCTGCAGTACTTTCTTAAAAGCACTACCTTTTTCAGTTGTAATTACTTCACGAGTGCACACATATGCTTGCTTTTTAGCCCTGGTCCGTGCTCTCTTAAGTACAAACACACACACTCGAGCACACACACATAGATACGCACACAGCACGCACACTGACACAGACAAGCACACACACTGACACAAACACGCACTGACAGAGGCACACAGACAGGCACGCACACTAACACACAGACACGTGCACACACGCACCAGTACCTATTGGGGATTAGCTGCTGGTGTCCACACGCGGGTCCTGCACATGCCTCACTGGTGCACACCAGGGTTTGCCCATAAATACCGGCCGTGCATCGTGTGTTGACACAGCCCTTTCTCAGCACATTGTTGTACACAAATGGGCGTTGTGTTGGGAGTGTGCATTCTTCCTTCCAACAATGAGCCTGCCTGCGTTCTTTCCAAGTAAACACAGCTTGAGCGCTCCTTTTGTTAGCGCCTCAACGCCTCGGCCCTGCTCTGCAGGAGCCTCTGTGCTGCAGACAAATGACACACCTGTTTCGTGTGCGCTCCCTCACAAAGAGGGAAGGCTCCTGTTGCTGTTCACGGAAGCCTCGAAGGGTCGCATTACCGGCCGTGCGCCTGCTAGTTTTTCTACCAGTGACACAACGAGATTTTCTGTTGTGACTGGGGGAATGATTTTCCGTTGTTCTCTTTTGTGATCTGTATAAACAAATAGACCACAGCTCTGCTTACAAATGTGTATTAAAAAAATAGCACGCCACGCAGCTTCCTTTTCAATATCATTGGAACCCTGCGAACCTCAGGTGTACACTGCGTGTATGGGCAGGTGGGCGCACGAGGGGGTAGCAAATCCGATGGCACTTTATTTTAGACACAAGTATTCGGTGTCCAGCCGTTGCAGAAGCATAAAATTTAGGCACAGGTAGGCAGCACCAAAGCTCCAGTTCCCACCGATGGACTCCCTCGTATTGAATTACACCTACCTGGTGTTTCAAACATAGCAGGAACAATAACTTATTTCAGACACTGCAGTGCTAACGGCTGCCAGCCAGGGAAACTGCACAGGAAAGGAGTTTATTAATATGAAAAACCACAAAGAGCAATATATCTAATGTATGTAACCTATGGGATTAATGCGCGTTCTGCAGAGCACTGCCAGTAACCTGCAAGTCTCATTCTCTTTTTTGCAGTAAGATAGCTCAGTGGGTTGTTGTTGCAGAGATCCTTGTATAACCTGCAAGGCGTTAGTTCCAACCCTGATATAATAAATCAGTAGTTTAGGCAGCCACAACTCTATGTAACCTGCTAGGCTGAATTTTCATTTCTTACAAACACTGTGTCAATCTTTCACTTTTTTAAGGTTGATAAAATGTGTGCCATTGAGTACGATAGTAATATATACATGTTTATTAGCTTGTAGAATAATTAAGTTAGACTTTTGCCCTTCATTAATATTGAATATTAATTTGATTATGCACATGTATACTGGAAACCATTTATGACAGTTTGGTGCTCCAGATAGCTCAGCCTGTAGTAGTAGTAGTAGTCCTTTAAGACGCTTCCTTTTCATTTTTTTTTTCACAATGAATATATCCGAGTGCTTTTGTTTATGGTGCTTTCTTATCAACCTCAGAGGCTAGGGGAAACAAGGGCAGTGGCAAAGGTCGCATGGTCGCCATAGCGACCACTAAATGACGTCTATATGGTAACACGCCTGTTGCACTGAACATCGTCTTTTTTTGGGGCATATTTATATAGCGCGAACTCGACCCGAAGGTATTGGAGCGCTTTACATGAGCACCCACCGTATTTACATTACACATTTAGGCACGGGGAGATTAAGTGATTTGCCCAGAATCATTCGTTGTCTTCGTTGTGTTGCTGTTGGTATCCACCCGTACTAGTTGGTACATGCCCTTTGCAATTTCATTATTAAAGTGAAAATGCGACTTGAGTGAATAGGAACAACACATTGTGATAGTTATGCCAATATACAACTAGTAAAGACCATCTCTTCTCTTTTTTTGCCCAGTATTCTCATTTTCATGGCGCTGAGGAACAGTAAGAATGGGAGCCTGCCCGTCAGCGAGATTTACAACTTCATGACCGATCACTTCCCCTACTTCAAGGTGAGTCTTGACAGCGACAGGCTTTTTTAGGGCACATATTTTCCTGTTGCCATGTTACATATTTTGACAGTTATCAGTTAATTTATCCAGTAAAAAAGTCAGTTTTCTTCAATATTACAGAATTCATATACATTCCATTGGTATTCAGGCAACAATCCAACAATTACAAACAATGCTAAAGCCACCAGCTCGGTAAAATCACCCAGTGACTTATTGGGCGGACGGCAGATGGTTGGTGCAAATTGAGCATCAATTGTTTGCGACCTGTCTAGAATTTTTCAATGCGACTGATATACTAATCAGTCAAATCTCAAAATGTGTATTTGTAGAGGCCTGCTCCATGGTCATGAGCTCATTTGCAAGTTGCGACCCTCTATGAACGGCTCTGAAAAAAGAGTTCGAGGCCTACCACTCCAACCCTGCCTTCCATCCTCAGCATATCAACACTCCAATGCCGATTTGCAAAAGCATTTAAAAATACCAGAAATAGTACTACAGGTTTTCTCTTTTAAGTACTTTTAAACGTATTTGTGAATAGGTTGTGAAACGTCCAACACCCTATCAGGAATAGTACAAAGCGGGCACCATCCTTTGTTTGTAGTAATTGTATATTAATATTCCCTGAATATTCCGACTTTATTACCATTTTATATGTTTTGGGGCTAATTAAAAGGCATGTAAAAGTCCGTAAAATAGTACTACGGGATTGCTTCTTTACGTACTTTGTGAATCTGTTTTTAAAAACAGTCTGTGTTCCTTAAAGGGGCAGTTGTTGTTTACATTTGGGGAAGCCATTGGGGGAGTATGCACTGCTCCCCTAGACCACTGTCTTTCCCCCCACAAAGCTTTTGTGAATAAGTAACCATCCAAACTCAATGGTTTGCAACAGTAATGGCTGTCAAAACCAATTACATATCCCATTGCATCTCATATATAGGAGGGGGATTACCCTTTTAGGCCCTCTCGTTTTTTGTGATTCAGAAGACGGTTGTGAAAACATGTTTCTGACTCCTAAAAATACTTTTGTGCATTACAAAAATATGTTCTGCAATCGAAAACTCTGTGATTTTTTCAATTATGGTCTTTGCAACCACAAAAGATTTTTGTACATAAAGCCCATAATTTGTTTAAATAAGTACTTTAACTATAGATAGCGAAAAGGAAACTGGCAGTTATGTCCCCCTAGAGGGGGAAAGGCAGGACGAGGAAAATAGGAAAGTGTGAGGGAGAGAACTTTAAAAGGTGGAGGGCATTACTCCATTCATGTAACGTTCCCAACTGGGCTGAGACTTCTGTCTTGAGTTTGGTAATGCTGAACACTAGCACCGCTCCTTCCCGTAGCCACAATGCCATCTACACAGAACAACCAGACCAGGGAAATAAGGTGCCCTCGAGAACCTTGCAAGGGAGGATACAACCCGAAGAGAAACAACCTCCAGAGACAGATGGAAGATGCAGAAGTTTGGAGAACAATTCAGGACTTGGTGCAAAAAAATTCAGAATCGGGAGACTAGCAGGCAAGACTTGCAGAATATTTTTGATTCCCAGGAAAATCCTGAGAAAAAACAATGGGTCAAAAATACAGTGCAAGGGGCAAAGAACGCAATGAAAAACACTGTTGGCTGTGTTGTGGAGCACCCTCTCCTGAATTCAGCAGCCTTCTATTCTAAAGTGCGCCATGATGGATTGAAAAACAGCCAAAGGAATCCACCATGTCCACCATCTTGGATTGGGATCAATGATAGAGTCCAGCTCTGCCTCTTCCTGGAGAACCATGGGTCATGGTTGATTCCAGAAAACAGGAAGTGACATCACAGGAAGTACAAAAGCTGTCTTGGATTACACCACTGCCACAAGAATACACTAGACCCCCATCCTGGACTGGGAATGATTCTGTCATTCACCTCTGCCTTCACCTGTGGGAAACTAGAGGAAAGAGCTAGTAATAGGGATGAATCCATAAGGTGAATAAATGACCTCCTGAAATAGATACGCTTTTTCAAACTCTTTTTTCTTCTAAGATATTGCTTGCCTAAAGATATTCTTGAGGCACAACTATTCACTAAAGACGCCACATAGATAATTGATGATGATGAAAGTTTATTGTTTGATTAATTAAAACCTTACCATATATATGCAATAATTCTTGATAATAAAATCCAATTATAAAAATTGATTATAAAAACATTTGGACATCCAGTTCATTATACTATTTTCATATTATGTACATCCTACATTACTTTCTTTTAGTTTTTGATATTCTAACTTAACTCTCAGTTGCATTAAGAACTTTACAAAAGCTGAAGTTAAAATTATATCATCAGTATGTCAGGCATCTTATCAGAGCTTGCCTACAGCTCCTTATTCCACGAACATTAAAATGTCTTTTAAGAATGGATACTCTCTCAACCTTCAGTTCGGGACAAATACAGAGGAGGTGCATGATGTTCTCTTCACCAAGTTTGCATAAGTTACAAGTCATTGGTGCCTCTGTGCGCAACCATGGCATTATATGACATGCGCCCGGGAACACTCCAAAACGAGCATTTATGAATATTTGCTTATACTTAACAGACTAAGGAATTTCGAGATACGATTGCACTTTTACCTTGGTATATCCATTCATTAGAGGCCACGCATGCTTTCTTTTTGAGAAGGTCTCTTTATCCAAGAGTAACGATAGATGCTTAGTTGTACTATTGATAACTTTTTTAAATGAGTTCGCAGTAATTGGCATTTCCCAGACCGAGTTTACTGAATATTCTTCTAATGATGTAAATAGATATTTCCACACCTGGGCTTTCTGGTTTAAATTTATTTCCTGCCACAATAATTTAGACAATTGATTTGTAGTATCCGTTTTTATCTTTTTCCAGACTTTAATAAATTGGCCTTTCGGCGCAAATGCCTGATTAGTCAACCCAAATTCCATTCGTATCTGCGCGGGTGATGCATTATGCGGAATTAAAAAGAGAACTTTATAGATGTTCGTAACTGAATTATTAATTATGAGTGAGTCTTTTCCACACAATGCTTCACTTCCATATGTCAGAGTTGGCAACAGTTTTGCTGATATTACTTTCAACAGCGGTCCATAACTCTGCAATCCAATGGATTTCTGTATAATTCTGAAAGCCGCTAGTAATATTTTTGCTCTCCGTTGAATATCAATCTTGTGTGGTTGAAATGATCCTCGTTCATCAAATAGTACTCCTAAGTATCTGTATGTACTCACTTGTTCTAATTGTGAGTTATCCAAAATCCATTTATACTTATGTTTTAACCTTGAGTATTTATTAACCTCCATAATTTTTGTCTTAGTTTCATTGATCACCATTCTATTTTCTTTAGAGTAGTTAGAGATCTTATTTAGCAGGCGTTGTAGTCCAACCCTCGTTTGACTTAGTAGGATAACATCATCTGCATATAGCAGGTTTGATATTGGAGTATTGGCTAATTTAGGTGGACAAGCATTCACCTCATCTAAGGCTTGCGTAAGATCAGCTAAAAATAAGTTAAAAAGCAGTGGGGCCAGAACACATCCTTGTTTCAAACCTGACGCTGTTGGTATTTTTTCTGATACTGTTTGACCATCACCCATCCTGACCCTGACCCATGTGTCAGTGTAAAGAAGTTGGATTAATTTGAAAAGGGAGAGTGGTATACCTTGGTCAATTAACTTCTGCCATAAAAGATCTCTATGCACACAGTCGAAAGCTGACTTAAAATCAACAAAGCATAAGTATAGTGGCTGTTTCTTTGCAATGTATTTGTCCATTAGGACAGATAATACAAGGATATTTGTTGTAGTACCTAAGCCTTGTGTAAATCCAGTTTGGTTCGGAGGGATTATCTGCTTTTCTCTTACCCAATCAGTTAAGTTAGATAGCAGTACACCTGCAAATAATTTGGCATCAGTATCCTGGAGCGTAATGAGTCGGTAGTTTTCCGGCAGAGACCAATCTCCTTTTTTACAAATAGGAGCTATCAATGATCCCTTCCAAGTTTCAGGTATCGATGTTGACTTCACAATTTCCTTGAAAACCTTCGTCAGGTAACCTGACCATAAACTGGGGTCATTCTTATATAGTGCAAACGGGATACCGTTCGGGCCAGGCGCACCATTTTTTTGTTTCTGGATTAACTTACATATTCGTTTACTCCACACAAAGCCTATGCACACGCTATATTGTTCATTCGATAGTTCAAGTGAGTACACATATATGAAACAACTATTTTTTATGTGTTATTTATTAGAACATCACGACGAGGTCCAGCCAACACGTGTTTCATCCAAAGGGAAAGTAACCCTGGACTTCTTCAGGGCTGATATGAAAAGGAAATTCTAAAACCTAAAACCGGTGTAAATTCAAACCGGCCGGTACTGCATGATGTAGTCTTAAAATTGAGACCAGGTAAATCTAAAATCGATTAATTCCAGACCGGTAGGTTAAATGGCACACTCCAATACTTATTATAAAGTATTGTCAACAAATCTTGAAGCGAGTACGCTACAGTCCTGCTGCACAACACTCCCGGTAGCGCGTAAAACCGGATGTACATGTATATTCGTTTACTCGTTATATCAATCTCTTGTATCATATCATTCTTTGTTAGTTCAATCATATTGTCCCTAACTTTCAGCTCTGTTTTATACCCACAAGGATTAAGATGTATAGATAGGAACCTGATCCATTCATTCTCTGTTAAGGAAGATGTTACAGCTGTTCTGTTTGGTCGCACTAAACCATTTATTAATGTCCAGAATTCTCTGGATTTGATTTTTTACTGCAAAAGAGTACTTTAGCCCACAGATCATGTTTTTTAAAATTCCTTTCGTCCCACAATAACTTCTGCAAGTTGCGATTGACCCCTTTTAATTTTAAACACAAGTCCATATTTCTCGGATTCTTTTTTATCTGTCTCCTCAATTGATTACGCGATCTTTTCATAATTCTCGTTGTTAAGGTTAACGTAAATTTCTTCCCACTTTCTGCTTGCACCAGTTGTTTTTTGAAAGTTTTTTGCTTAAAGGTATTAACAAGTTTTTGTATAAAATCCACCCATTGGTCAATCGCAGTTAAGGTGTTATTTTCAAAAGAAGTTTCCACCAATTTAAGGGCCATCTTGTTAGTCACATCTTTGCTGTGCTCCTTCCAAACTAGTTTCCTGTAATTTACTGAACCCGTCTGTCCTGGCAGTGTTTCATATTTAGTATGCTTGTCGAGGGTCAAGTTGGTAATAAGTATTTGTTGCCCGTGATCACTCTCCGATGTTTTTACAATTGAAAAAGAGATCACATTAATAAAGATATTCAAGGATACCATTGTATAGTCGATTCGTGACTTATGATCCTGCGATTGGAATGTCCATGCCGGTGGGGAGTCTTGGGGTAACCTCCCATTTAGGATTCTTAAGCCCTGTGCTTCCACCTCTTTGACAAAGGTTACGCTTAATTTGCTTTGAAAGACGTTAGGAACTGTTGGAATGTATTGTTGCGGAATTGCCCAGAGATAATCTTGTTCTTGGATTAATTCATCTCTCATGTAAGGTACAAACAGATTTAAATTAAAATCCCCTGTGATAATGTACTCTGAGAAAGGGTCATTCATCATTAGCTTAGATAAAAATGCAATCAGGGTATTAGTCATATCGATTCTCGCAGTAGCTGTAGGTTGTATATATATATTTATTATAAACAGGTTTTTTGAGAGATTATTTTCCATATACCGCAACTTTACTATCAATAAGTTAGAATTACTCGTATCAATTAGCTCGTGTTCCACTCTTAATTCTAGAGCAACAAATGTGGCTAAACCCCACTGGGGCGTCCCCATTTACTTTGTTTAATTGCTGGCATGAAATATCCTTTGTATCCCTCAAGTATTACGGGGTTGACACACCATGTTTCCTGTAGTAATATAACATGACAATAACTAGTCATTGGGGTTAAATAAGCATTGCTTATTTTTTTGCGTAGGCCATTAATATTCCATGAACATAAATTTAAAGTTTCATCTTTATTTATTTTAGGTATTAATTTTACTTTTGCATTCTGTCATTGTGCTTTACTGCCATGGAGAGCCATACCAATCCATTTTTCATTAACTTTAGCTTGCTTTTCAATTTCTACTAGATCCAATGGTAGTTTGAGCAGTGAGTCAGTTTTTCCAATTGCATTTTTTAACACTGATTGAACCTGTGAATTTACTTTATTTTGTTGGTCGCAATCCAGGGATAGAGGTGTAGCAAATGGTTTCGGATACACCTCAGGCTTTGGTCTATTGATTTTTATTCCCCAACTGGAGAAAATATCCTTTACATTTGAAATTAGTTCCGCTACAAGTAATTTATCCAATGTTATCAAGGTCTTTTCCTGGTTACTATCTGGCGTTGTAAAAATTCAATTGCTTCAATATTTTCACTTGTAACTTTTTCAAGTGAGCAAATAGATTTAAAGAGGTGGAGGATATTTCCTCTATTTAGGATATCGTAGCTGCCTCTTGAACAGTATTCAGGAATCAAAATCAATTGCGGTTTATCATATATTGTTGTTTTTAGACTTCCCAAATCTATAGTCGGTAGGAGGTCATAATTTGAAGTCTGCCGAGGCTCTTTGTCATATCGCTTTATACCTTCAAGAGTTGTGTTTTTTGCCTTTGGGGATCATGAGGGTTATTAAGATTTATCCTATAGTCGCTCTGAGTTGGTCCTAGTGTTAGATTGACTAGTTGACCATCCATGTGCTCATTCCTCGCGACATTAGTTTTTTCAATTCTACTTACGTTCTTAACAGTTTCCATCTTTTCACATACACTGTGCGCTAAATTATATTGTGCCTGGATTGTTCTTTGAAATATAGGTTGAATTTGTTTTTCATCCTCATCCTTTCTTCCCTTCATGTTCTTCTCATTTATAGTTGAAATTTTTGAGTTATCCTTACTTTCCACGTTTACCTGTATTGTCCTTTGTATTGTTTGTAGGAGGTGTCTTTCTTTTTTCTCACTCTGCTCCTCCATCGATTTTACCTTATTGGGGGTGATCTTTGGATTTGCTAGTTTTTCCTTTTCGTTTTATCCGATGGAATCTTCTCCGATACCCCATAAGGTCCTAACAAACCTCCCGTTTTCCCATCTCCTTCTGGATCATAAGGGTTTATTTCACTAATTGATGTTAAGCTATCTATGCCTTTCTGTTTTTGTATATCATTTCTGCCTTCCTTAGGATAGTTTTCCCTGGTGCCTTTATTGAATAAGGCAAAGTATTTTTTACTACTTTCGTTAGTTAAAGATCTCCTGTCCACCTGTGATTCTTTATCTTGTTTTCCCCTAGAGCCTTCAATTTGGTTAGGATCGTCATCTCTCAAAGCATCGGACTGGCCTTCTAGAGCTTGTGTTGTTATTACCAAGCTGGATTTTGCTTTATTCCTTGCTTTACGCAGTTTTTTCTTATGTTTTTTTGATAAATAGAACTTTGGGGATGGCTCTTCCCTTACCTCCCCAATAATATGAGCTTGTTCATCATGTAAACTTTCTGATTTTCTTATATCATGTTGTTGACTCTCGTCAGCTTCTGTTCTTCTGCTATCCATGATTGTCAATATTGGGCTATATTTGAACTTTTTGCCGCTATACCTGGTTTTTTCTTAATTGGCTTCATCTCACTGGTTGTAAGGGGTTCAAGTTCACTTATTGATGGTTTTTTCACAATATCTTTTTTACTCGAAATAATCGGTTTCTTTGCCTCATCAGAAATCATACCTTCTTGTTGCTGGTTCTGTCCTGTTAATATAATTGAATAACCTGTATTGAGCATTTCCCTAGGTGAAAAACACTGGTCAGAGTCACATTGATGGTTAGCCTCATTTATTTGATTGACGTCATTAACTTTCCATTTTTCGCCTACATAGATAATTGGATTTTAAGGTCATAAGGAAAAGATCCTCAACATTAACATTATAGAATATATCTATAATATTTGCCCTGTGATGTGTTTTTTTTATTTTATAAAGCATCTTATGGTGTAAAATCACTTCTAGGCACTAGGATATTTACAAGAACATATACAAATGCAAATACCATCTTTAATTAATATGTTGTCATAAAATAGTCACCACAAAGTCATAGAAGATCATATACAATTAGCGCAAAGAGCAAATGGTGCAATCATGCAAGTGAGAATTCATTTAAATATTCAGTTTATCTTGTAAACGTTAATATAGCTATAATTGTAACCAATGTTATTTCACCTATATGGTAATGGGGGGTCATTTTGCAATTAGATTCAAAAGATTCTTGGGATTTTTCTACCTTCATTTTAATTTATCTACCTAGTGCATTGAAGGTTCCATTCAGTATATGATCCTAGACAACTGGTGCAAATTATTATTTAGGCCAATCACATTTTGGTAAATATAGCAGAACACAATTGTGCAACATTTTCAGAAATTGGTGTGGGATCTTTCTTTGGGTCCTAGTGTAGCAAGTGTCTATTAGGAAATATACTTGGTCAGAACTATAAATTGTCACAAGTGTCCAAAAGCCTTTGGGCATCATTGCATGAAAGAAGAATTGCCAAGACTCCCTTTTCATACTTGTCTGTCAAAAGCTTGCAGCTTTACTCTAGGACGTAATGTAGGTTTGGTCCCAGAAAGAGTATGAGAAAATAATAACACAAATAAAGCAATACCCAATCAGTTGTACTCCTTTTTTAAAGAAATAATTTATTTTTTATTAAAAAAATGAATACAACTCTATTTCTAATCTGGAATAACAAAACAATCTTAAAGGTTTTAGCACCATGGGATGCTGAGATATCCTCCAAAATGTATATTTTCATTTAGTGGTCTCCATTAAAGTTTAAGAGGGAGTCAAGTTTGGATTGATGCTGCTCAGGTCGATGGTTGTCTTGAAATCTCTGCTTTCTAGTTTTATTCCCATATGTATGGTTCCCATGCTTCCACTCAATGACAGATACAATTATTCAGACTAACTAAACAGGACAAATAATCCCATTCATGAACACACAATTTCAATATAATACACAATAAGGGGAGACAGGGAGCCGTAGAGAGGTCCAGTACCCTTGCTCCTGAGAACAAATATGCAAATACAATAACTGTTCCTAATAGAGTGTGTTTTCAGGTGGACAATAAGTACTAGGGAGAGGCTCTTCCTATTTAGGAAGTGGTGCCCTCACACACCTGTAAGGGGTCATGCTTCATCATCAGGTGTTTGCTCCTTGTGAGGTCGGCGCTGCAATACCCCATGGGTCCCGCGAGGGGACTCTTTGGCAGAGATCTTTTATACAAAAAGCCGCGATGATGGGTGTATTGGTAACTATGTGGTAAGTAGTGCATATATTTTTAAGGGTAGTTAAAAAAGAGGGGGTTGGAGGGCCTCCCACAAAAAGTAAACCTGTAATTGACATAAATGTAATTTTTTTAAAAATATATATATTTCATTTACAATAGTGATTTAAGATTTACTGTATAATGTTTGAACAGTTGGGGGCGGTGTTAGACTGTGACTGGATTTTTCTGTAACAGAATGCAGGGTAAAAGTGTGCTTGGTAGTGGATTGCG
Organism: Calotriton arnoldi; assembly: GCA_963921515.1. Lineage (NCBI taxonomy): Eukaryota > Metazoa > Chordata > Amphibia > Caudata > Salamandridae > Calotriton > Calotriton arnoldi. The sequence goes on along the minus strand of CAWUFW010003805.1, from coordinate 611,975 downwards.
TGGTGGAAAGTATTTCAGATGTGAGTGAATGTAAATGCGTGGTAGTACCGCCTTCCTCAACCATGCCAGTGGGTGTAGTCCAGTACAGCGACTTCATTTGCCTTGTAGCCTCTAAACTGTGCTACATCACAGCTAATCCCAGACTAACAGCCATGTCTGCATTTTGAAGGCTGTGAGGATTATGGTAAAGGTGGCATTTATCTTCAGAAACAAAGGGCCCAATTCATTTTTTGGCAGACAGCCCATCTTCCACGAAGGCGATGGAGTAGATCATTCCATCGCCCTGACGGAAGTGCTACCTGCCAAATTTTGAATGTCTGTCGGCCCGGTGGAATTTTCAAGCATTGACAGGAACCACCATCAAGGCGGTCCCTGAAAATGCATTGTAACTTTGCTGGATGGCTCCATCAAATATGACGGAGCCGTCGGGCAAAGTTAGAATTTCTTTTCATTTTCAATCAGAAAATCCCAAAGCGGGATTTTATTTCTGGAAAAAAAAACAATACCCCCTTACCATGGGAGTTTCTTAGTGAGGGAGCTTTGAGCACTGTTCAATGCCCCTTACCGCCAGGGCATTAAAAAACAGCTATATGTATGCCCATCTAAATTAGGCGAACATATAGCCAAATCTCTGATGGCCCTTACACCGCTGGACCGTTGGAGACGTTTGACCACGGCGGAGATGAAGTAGCCTGTGCCGTCGTCAAACTACGGTACCCTGCATTTAAATCGGGCAGGCGGGCCATAGTCTTGGCAAGGATGGCACTCTGTCACTTTTGTGACAGAGTTCCCTCTCTGCAAAGATATAAATCTGGCCAAAGTAACTATAGGAAATAAACAGCAGAATAGAACAAGTTACTTACCTTGAGTAACACTCTTTCTGGTGGATACGCCATCTAACCACAGATTCCTCACTTTGCAAATTCTCCCAGGCACCAAACTGGATCTGGATATTTGCAATAGCTTCTGCGAGCCACACACAGTGCCATCACACTTTGTCGCCTCAGCATGGCCTCTGGATTGGATGAGACTGAGGCGCCACTCCTACATGCATGTGTCTGTTTAGCATCATTGTTTTCTGTGCATTCTGACTTGGAGCGACTGACAAGGGAAGATCAACTGTGAGCTAACTCTAATGTGGGACTTTTATAACATGAAAAGTACACTCCACAGAAAGAGGAGGAGGGTGAGCCATGAGGAATCTGCTGTTAGACAGATTATCCACCAGAAATAGCATTAACAAAGGTAAGTATCTTTTACTTATGGAGACTTCAAACCGCAAATTCCTCACCTTGTGAATCAATACCAAAGATGTAAATTGAAAAAAAAGGCATAGGGTCTGAGGTGTGGACGTTACCCCAGGATGTCCTTCAGGAATGAGAAGGCAAAATTGCCCTCCCTGAGGACCTGTGAGTCAAGGCAGTAATGCTTGGTGAAAGGGTGGACAGATGTCCATGTAGCAGTCCAGCAGATATCTAACATAGCAAAGCCACTAGCCAAAGTCGTAGTAGTGACCTTGCCTCTGATGAAGAGAACCCATATGTTGTCAGGGGGCTCCTTCCTAGCCAGGCTGTGGCACATCTCAATACACAGATCAATACATTGAGACACCTGACCGGTAAACACAACAGTTTCCTGAGTCCTATCAATGTAAAAGCTCATGATCCCTTTGGGATACAACAGGTGCAGCCTTTCCTCTTCTGTAGAAGGGTACAGCAGAGAGAAAAACACAGAGTGTGAGAGATTGCTCCTCATGGAAGGGCAACACAGCCTTTGCGAGAAAGGAAGCTAATGGTCTCTTTGGGATTCAAATGGTGCAGCCTCTCCAATTCCTTAGAATGATACGCACAGGGAGTGTGAGAAATTGCCCCACATGGAAGGGTGACACAGCCTTTGGGAGAAAAGAAGCCCGAGCCCGAAGCACCAGTTTGCCAGGATGCAACACACAGTACGGTGGCGTAGCACTGAAAGTGCCTGCAGCTCACAAACAGGTTGCATGGAAGTGATTGCAATAACTCAAATTCAAAACGTGATTGATAGCTAATTAAAACCATTCACTATACAACCGCATTTTCTTAGTAGAAAATATATATACACCTATTGCTTATTAAAATGCCTTCCACACTGTTAAAACTCATAGTAGTCATGATTTAAATAATTTAGTTAATTATCAGACTAGTTGAAAATTGGTACTGTTAAAATTCTCTGTAATCATTTGAGTTGGAGATTGTCTGAAGTCAGAGTCATCATTCTCATAAAGCCAGCGATCAGTTGGCCAGCAGTACAGTTAAAGCAGGACAGTACTGCATCTTGCCAAGTACAAATCTCCAGCCTTCGCCAATGTGGGCACAATCGTTTTATACACTCGTTATTAAAGCAGAGAAGCAACATAAACGTGTGCCAATGAGTCACATTTGTAACTGCAAAAACAGCAGGTAGCCTCTTTCCTCTTGTGTTTCAATTTTGGTAAATTTTACCAATGTCGAAAATGCCGACCGGCAGTCTTAAGTATTTGATCTTTAGCTCCCAAGAGATTGGAAGTTTTAGGTACGAAGCCACTTGGTTGATAGGATGGCTGGGAGCGGCAACTGAACTGATTGTTCTTGCACTGAGGGTTTCAAGGCCTTTGGCGTCTGATATCAACTCTCAGTTGTTTGCTAATATTCTTTTGAAGCAGGGTTGCGTTAAGCCTTGTCCTAGATCCTGCACATATTTAGGTCTTGTAAAGCTAGGACTGAAGCTGTGTTCCATAGCGATGGTAAGTACCATAAATCCAAATCTTTTTTCAGAGGGTATTTTAAGGACCTGCGTTTGGCTACGCTTAATGTAAACCAGTAGCATAGAAGAGAGGCCTTCTGGGTGAGGATTTGGTTGAGAAGGTTGTTAAATCTAGTGGAATTCTCTGCTGAGGGGCTGACATGGGAACATGAAACAGTTTTCTTAAGAGGCTGTATTATGCTGTGTTCAACCAATTGCCATGTTTTAGGGAAAATGCTTCAGAGTCATACGAAAACCAGTAGAATTTTTTTGCTCTTATCAACTGTAGAAGAGGGATTAATGATGGGCTGGGCTAACTGCTTAAAACCATACTACATGGCATATATTTTTGAGTCAATATTTTGTGAGTCTGCTTTTACTGAGCCCCTTTTTTTAAAACAGACGCCTAAATATGGATGAGAGTTGACATCTTCAAGTTTTTCTCCATTTGGTGTCTGCATGAATTTACGTTTTGATGAGGTAACAAATGATGTGATCTGTGTACTGGTATGATTAGCATCCTGACTACTGTCTGCAGGGGGTTTAAAGTATATTGGCGGGTTATCTGTGTTTGGTCTAAAAACACAGGGCCCGATTCATAGAAGTAATCTGAGACGAAAGTCTAACTTTATTACTACTAAAGTTAGACTTTTGATAATAGTATCTCAATCAGCCACTGCTAGGTCACACTTGGCTAGGGACTGCATTACAATTTCCCACCTTAACTGAATCCGTCTTACAGCCTCGCTGGAACTCCACTCTTTGCTCACAGAAGAACTGCTGTGTAGGGGGAATCAGACTATTTATGAATAAATATAAAAGGTTTGGCATGACTAGCATTTTCAGTATTCCATCTCATTACTTGTGTCTGTAGTTTCCTTACTGGCCCATAGTTATCTCTTAATGACAGTTTCATTGTCTCTATGGACTTTCATTGCCAAATATCTTACTGAATCCTCCTTCCAAAGTAGAGGATATTCTAATACAATGGGCTGAGTAGCCTCTATTAAGGAGTATATTTTAGACTTACCCCAGTTCACTTTTATTCCAGAGAATGCTCCAAATGTTATTACCTCTTCAAGCCCCAGGGTCAGATTGACCTCTGGATATTTTATGAATTTCATACCGTCATCTACATACATGTAATGTATTACTTTTCCATTAAGGAAGAAAATACTTCTGTCAGCATGGTGTTGCCTGATTTTACATGCCAGTGGTTCCAAATGCAATGGCACCCCTGTCTAGTACCCCACTTCAACCTAATGGTAAATAGTAAATAAATGTTTATTGTTTAAGTTAATTAAAACCATAACAATTTGTCACTTATCTAAAAATCAACGGTAACATTTTGTCATTTTCCTTAAAACCTTAAAAGCTCTTCAACCTAGTGGAATCGGAATATATGTTATTCAGCTGTACTCTTAGATGTGGGGCAAGCATAAGCCAGCTTAATTAATCTATGCATATATGCTCCTAAACCCATAGGCTCCAGAACCAGTAACAAAAAGGATCACTTAAGTGAGTCAAATGCTTTTTCAGCACCTAAACAAATCCAATACCCGGCCGTTTGGGATTTATTTGATGTTGAATCTGGTGAATGAACCCTGTCTGATCAGGTAAAACTAACCCTTTAATTACTGGGGTAAGGCAGTTCGCTATCACCTTAGTCAGGATTTTACTGTCCAGATTTGAAAGCGAAAGTGACCTGTATGATTTGGTTGACTGAGGGTGTAAACGTAATCACTTCCCTGGTTGTTTTTGGTAATTACTGCAATACCAAAACCCTTATATAGCTTCAAAAATTGTGGCACTAATAATTCCCCATAAGCTTTATCAAGCTCTGTAGTTAGACTATCAGAACCAGGCGTTTTCCTGCTATATTATCGAATTATTGTTATAATCTTTTCTATTGTCAATGGTTCGTTGAGTGGTATCCTATCATCTGTTTTCAGCCATGCAATAGCTATATCATTTAGGTAGTTCTCAAGCAGTTCCCTATCTAAAGTCGTTAAGTACAGAGTATAGCTCTCTATAGTAAATTGCAAAGACCTCCAGTATTTCCTTTGAGGACAGTCTGAGATTACCCTTCTGATTTTTCACAGTGGCTATTACATTGCTCTTGGAGTGGTCCTTGAATAACCATGCAATCATTCTACTGGTGTGCTCTCCTTCTCCGTATTGTCTAGCCTGTGTCTCTTTACAAATAACTGCACTTCTCTATCCGTGGTATACCAGTAAGAAGTTATGGTCAAATTGAATGTATTTCTTATTGGTACATTATTGTCTACTGCCTTTACCTTCTAGGTCACTAAGTTGTTTATCTAACTGAGATAACTGGGTCCTTATTGCTTTTGGTATACCTGTTTAGAAATGCACCTCCCTTATATTATTGCCTTGAAGTCTTCCCACAGTATAGCATGTGTTTCTACAGTGTTAGCATTTAATGTGAAGTATTCCTTTATAGCTTGGGCTAACCCCCAGAGTCTCCTACCACCCCTCTTTTCGAAGAACGCTACTCACAACAGGACTAGAGAATAAGCTAATGAATGAGGGAGTTATTGCATCTCTAATATCCACCCCGTCACCCATAGAGAACACAACCAAAAACCTTTTCTGGCTAAAGTGTCATGAAATGCTGATGGCACCAGACTAGGTATGAGTTTGCCACAATCTATCACTTTGCATAACCATCACTAGGTTATAGTCCCCACCCCAGATTACAGCTCTGTCCTGGTAGTGGAGTCAATCTTATCAAATGTATCATGGGGGTTGGTGTGGGGACCCTATACATTTATTCTAATAAGATATAATCAAACAAGGTCCTTGCCACCGCAATGTATTCCCCTTCTGAATCCCTTACTACTGCTTAATGTTTATAGTGCACTGTCTTACAAGTCAGTATGGCCACCTTTTGTGCAAAGGAGCTATATGCTGCATAGTATCTATGTTGACCCCACTTACTCAGGAACGGCTTGGGATCAGTGTCCAGAAAGTGCGTTTCTTGTAGTAGGCCTATATCCACTGCACGTCTGTCAAAGTATTACTGCACCAAGCATTTATTTTTGGGACTATTTAAACCCTGAACGCTTCTAAAAATGGGGCTGTTTTACTCATCTCGGTCATCGTACTCGTTTGCTAAGTTTTATTAAGACTGCATGATCATGTTCAGTATATTAATCCTGTCTCCATCTATTTATTGAAAATGTCTCTACCCAAAGTATCTGTTTGAAATTTACAAAGTTGTATGTTCTACACCCTTTCCCACCTACACAAGAAGCAACTTCCTATGCAGGGCCCAAAATGTCTACCCATTTACTGCTCCCACCTTTATAATCAACAACCGAATTCAAATTTACTTGCCACCTGCCCATGGGGGAGGGGGGAGCAGTGCAATCCCATTTACCTTCATTCTACCACCAACATAAGCAAGCCTGTTTTATCGTACTTGAGGGAACAGTTATGCTTAACATGTATCGCTCTTCAAACCAGTAAACTATTCATTATTAACCTCATTATGAACGTGCAGTATCATAGTTCAATAGGGTCATACAGTTTTCTATGCCTTTTTCACAGAGTAATTTGTATACTTTTTTCACTGCTAAGGTAACACCCTTTACATTGATCATTGTCACTTCTTGCAATGACCTCCATCCGCCACGTGAGGCTTTCTTGCTTCTTTCATAGTTTATTATATTTCGGAGAGCCGCTTTGGCATCCAGAAATATCTGTAACTTCCCACCGAGTGTAAACAGGAGTCGAGCCAGGTACAGCATGGCATATGATACCCTGTAGTTTCTTTGTGACTGGCAATAAAGATCACCTGGCCTTTGTACCTGTGTTGTAAAATGCGGGTAAAAAGATAATCTAGAGCCTTTATGTGATATGTCTCCTTGCTTATATGCCAATCTGAGAACCGCATCCCTGTCATGGTAGTTCATGATGTGTTCGAGTGTGGTTTTTACCACATAAATTAGTATTGAAATGTACTATCTGAAATAACAAGTCACACGACTAAAAATGCAGGAACTGAGTCAGGAGTGACACTATATATTCAAACAATTTAGACACAAATGTCAAAGACACATCATTAATCAAAAATAACACTATGCAATCTAGTAAGTTTAAAATCACGGCAATGCAAAGAAAAAGAGAGAGAGAGAAAAAATGAATATCAAAGTACAATGAAGCATTATAACCTCAATCAAAATGCTAAATAAAACGGTTAGCCAGGAGCACTATCATCCTGAAAAAATACACTGCACGAGGTGGTCAACGAATGGGCAGATAAGTAGTCCTTTTATACATTTGAAATGAGGAACCATTGACCGCAAGATCTAATTTTGGCAGGTGCTTCACTGCAGAACATAACAAAAGTTTGAACTTTTTATCAAAAACACTTTGCGTCACCTCTCGGAAGCTTTAAGGTGGAAGCTCTTATAAGGCTATTGTTTATTTTAAGCCCTGTCGCTATTTTAGTTTCCAAAGCTGTGGAAAGTCCCAGTTGGTCCCCACTCCTACTCTTAGCCCATCTTGTCTTCTAGATGACAGATGCATCCTGTCTTCTAGATGACAGATGCATCCTGTTATTGCTACATCTTCTTGATGTTCAGAAAGATGTACACACAGAGGGCAGGGGCTCGGAGACTTGTTCACCAGAAAGACAGTGACCTGAGGTTATTGGCCTTCATAGGAGAGATACATCTGAGGTTACAGGAGGGTGTGAGGCCTACTGCCTCTGTAGACGCTCAAGACAGTGTGGACAATTTTAACACAACTCTGTCTATGGGCTGGCAGGGACATTTGAGACTCTCATGCTTCAGATGTGGGCAGAATGGGCTTGGGGCACTATATGGTAAAACTAGACCCTGCTTCATTCCCTCCTCTTGTTCATTCTTGAACAAAACTCTTACAGCATACTTTGCAGGCCCTCCTCCTAGTTGGGGTATCTCAGGGGTGTCATTCACATTGGAACATTGGGTCTCCTGCGGCTTTCTTAACTCTATATACTCTCCTTCAGGTATGTCAATGAGGGATGTATATGGTGTAGGTGTAGGATATGGTGTATCTACATTTAAATCCTATCTCAGTTGGTATCTACTAGTGGTGAATTGGGGGCTATTGACCTGGCACTTGGTAATGGTAGTGGGCTGCAGTAAGTGTTGTCCTGGCGTTGTGAGCTTTCAACTTCTAGCAGCGCTAAATTATACCCATTCATTGTTCTATCCTTCTTCTTGTGTATAGGCTTTCTGAATGTTCCCTATTCCTACATAATTCATACCTACTAATTTACTACCAGTATTTTTAGCACAATGACAGAACAACTGTACGGCACAACAGAGGAGCAACAGCACACGGAAAACCGGTGACAACATTTTTAGAATGGCAGACAGCCACGAAGGCATCCAGTCAAAGTTCAACCAATCAGTGGCTGTCTCTGCATTGGCACCTCCTTCAGTATTCATTTTCTTTTCTATGTTGTTCAAGTCCTCGATGACCTTGGTGATGGAGCCTTTTTCTTCATCGTTGGCAGGCCCCTCCTCTTGGTGTTTCGGAGCCAGCGTTCATGCGCCTTGATCTGGAACATCATAATGATGGTGCTGAATAGGGGGAACTCCTGAGGTATGTCTTGGAAGGCTGTCCACCCAAAGTACTCAGCATATCGCCGATGTCGGTGGAGCAAGGTAACAGTGCCAGTCATTGGATGGGCATGGATGTGGGAGATATTGGCTGTAGGAACGACCAGGGAGACTTTGTGCATTGTTCCATTAACTCCACACAGGACCTTGTTCGATTAGGCAGTTTCTGGCTCATACGTTTGATTATGTTGATTAGATTGTGTTTTATGCCTGCTGTTGACAATTTATTTCTAGTTGATGCCTAAATGGCGGCCTGTTGTCGAGCAGCTATGTAAGATGGAATGGACTTTTATTTTATGCATAGAGTGCACATTTGTGGAAAATGGTCAGTTTCCAATATTTCAAAGTTCTAAAGAAGGTCATCAACTCTCTTGATGAAAAAGTGTAGTTGAGGACTGCCATTCTGGTCCTGCCTATTCCTGTGTACTTGATGGGGGTGCCACTTGGGTAGCGGCCATTTAAAGCTTATATCCTTGAGGTTTTGAAGAGTTAAGCAAAGGGCCCTGCACGATGCATTAAAGCACTGAACGGAGACCGAGGGCTCAGGTATATTCCAATGCTTGTCCTCTTGTTCATACCATTATTTTTGGTATAGTTTTCCATTAGGTTAAGATTAAAATGTCTCCCATTAAAATGATCGTGATCTCTTGTGCAGCAGTCTGTACTGAATCTAATAAGCTAGTTAATTCAATAATTTTAGACTTCTTTCCTTTTGTCGAAGGATTGACATATACATTACGAATAAGGAGATAAGAAAAAATGTAATCTTTTGAGTTCAGCTTTACCGCAATGCCTTGGATCCAGGCTATTGATGTTCAGCTTGATGCAGTCTAGTTGGAGATGGGCTGAGACAAGGATAAGCCTCCTGATAGTTTGCCTTCTGTAGAGATCCTTTTGCCTGGGGTGGGGAAGCTTTCAGATCTTGGGTATCAATGGGCCCCATTCTAGGTAACTTCAAGGCAAATAACATCACATGTAGAGACAAATATAGGGGTGTCTTGCTGTTTTTCAAGTGCTTCCAAGCCTGCCATGTTCCAGGACCACAATTTGAGATTAGATTTGTTGATGACTCCATTTATACCTTACGATCTTTATGATTGCATATTTTTTTAGGTAGAAGGTGCTTGGAGCAGCTTTTATGAATGTTGCAACTAGCTGTTTTCAGCATACCTTCCAGCCATGATCAATCTTGTTGGAAGGGGTGACCGTCTGTACAGTTGCATTGACCGGGCTTACCCAGTGTGATTCTGATTTCATCAGTGTGGAAGGGGTTTTTCTTTGTAACTGTGCTTAGGTGGTTGACTTCGTTAGAGCTGTGCTCTGCTGCAGTATTTTCATTTGCTAGTAAAAGTGAAGGAAACTCTTCCATGAGGGCTCTGGTAATTATTATTCCACAGTCAGAAAATTGCACTATTTCCCCAATACGTCTGCTTGTTCCTTTGAGGCTAATGTAATTTTTGTGCATTCCAAGTTTAGACCAAGGATAGCTCAGGAACTGTTTTCAGTAATTTCAAGATGTTACCTCTATTTTAAGTTTCAAAGGGCCCTTTTGATTGGTATAATGGAGTAAGATAGATTTGCATGGGTGTGGATAGTTTAGATACATTCTGCTTATGCAGGTCTGATGGCAGTGCTCCTGTTGCGAATATATTCCGTAAGAAGGACTATGCATGTAGGAAGCTGAGGGTGGGTTGTCCTGCAAGTGGTTGAAAGTTGATGGGCTGTTAGTACTGGTGGACTGTTTCTTAGCTCCTGGAGGAGTCAGTTCACTTGGAGAATTGTGTGTGTGTTTAAATTAAACCAAGAGCATCACTTTCCTTATACAATCCTGGTGGGTTTAAGTGGTTGCACTGTTATTGCTTTTAAGGAAACCGTTGTTATTTGTGCATTCACTGGGCCCTTTTTTCCTCCTTTGCTAGCTTACAGGTGTTCTGCTCCCTGGGGAGAGCAGATAGGGCTTGCCTATAGACTAACAGATTTCCAGGTAAAAGTTTGGCAAATGCCGAAAGGTAATTTGGCTTCATGTTTGTCAAGCCTTTTAGAGTATGTTATGTTAGTTAAGCATTTGCCAAGCACTGATGCGTCATTGTTCTTTAGACTAGGGTGTTAGTTGATTGAACCGACGAGAGTTAAATATTGGATATAAAACTGGTTGAGGGTTTTTGCTTTTATAGGTTCAGCATTGATAGAAAGAGTTGGAATTTGCTTCATTAGTGTCCTAAGCCTTTTTAATTTTAATTTTTTTAGAGTTTTATTTCGAATTGTGTATTTTTATCCAATGGAGATACATAGTTTTCCCACCTGTTTAGCTGATCTTTAGTTGGGTTAGTAGCTACATAATTTATTGAAGGATTCTGGGAGGGAGACCTTATCAGGTCTTGCATCAGGACAGTAAAGTCTTTTGCTAAGGCTCTCGTGCGAGGCTATAGGGGGGGGGGGATCTCCGCTTTTACCACAGTGACATTTTGAGCTGTCACTTTTGAATAGTCCACATTAGGCTTCTGAGTACTGTGGATAATTTACATAAAGAGGCTGAGGCAATAAACCATCCTACCTACCACTTTAGTGAGTAAAAAAGTCGCAATAGATCACAATAGTGCACAGACCAGGAAAGCCAGCCCCTTTCACCTCCTTACAGAAAAAAACACATTTTTCCTACACAAATTACAAATTTTCAATGGTCCATCACAATACTTCAGTATACAATGTAAACAATTCCACACAGATCAACTCAGTTTTTAACACAATGCACAGACTCCATGAGTTTATTCTGAAGAAATTTCTCTATTCATGATCTTCTTGTTTGTTAAATTTCTCTTCTTTAATTCAAATACAGCCAACTCGTTTTGTCACAAGGACTTCTTCAGGGCTACAACAACATACATAACATAAAAATCTTTTAAAAACCTAAACATAGAATTTTGTCTTTTGGAAATCAATAATCATACTTAGGAAAAAAGGAAGAAGTGACAAAGGAACATTTAAAAATATATTTACCATGACATGTGAACATAACATGCATTTAATGACCAACATGCTACAATACCCTAGAAAGTTACTGTATGATTGTAAATCCAGTATTTGTAAAGCGCGAACAGCTACCCGAAGGCATCCCGGCGCTGGGGGCCGTCGGGAAGATTAAGCAAGCTATTGCCCAGAGTCACATGGTGCTGGGCTGACCTGCCGCCGGTGCCGGGGATCGAACCGTGAGCCCCAGATTCCAGCGTCAGTCGCCCTGGCCGCGGCGCCACACCTCTTCCACAATTGATTGGTGGTTAGGCCAATCTCTATTTATAATTAAATTATCACTGTGCATTAAAATGTTGCCACAAATCAATGTGTTATACTCAATTTTATATCTTTTCATCATGAGGCCATTCTCCATGGTGTTATCATCATTATAGACCCAATGATTATAACCATCAATGTTGAATTTTCAATGACCTTGTATCCAGTTTAGGCCCAAAGATTATATATAGTGTTACCAAACGTTAGCTCAAAGAGTACATATCATATTGCCACAAGTTATGACAAACCATACCTTCATATGAAAGTTCTTCTGAATCAGATAGAACTACACAGTCTTAAATATTTTGTATATTGGCACTTTATGTACAAATCAAATCAATCTCGACCTGAAACAGATGGAAAAGTATGTTTTACCAAAGTTTGATGATCAAGAGGCAGCATGGAATTTGTACATTACTGACAACCTCATCTAAAACAGGCAAGAGTCATACATCTATTGGGTAGGTGCCCAGTGACACATGTGCCACTCTGTATATTGAATTCTAGATTTAAATATCTTTCTGGTCACAAATCCTGGTGGGAAATCTGACTGTGATAGCTGGCTTTCCATGGATCCCAATGGCTGTCCTTAAGTGGATCCTATTGGCACTATATAAAAAAGAAAATTGTGAAATGAAATGATATGTCAGTATTTATTATAACATCAATGACTTTAATATCTCATATTTTATTATTCTAGATTTTTATATTATTTAATATCATCCTCGAAAGTCTTATTATCCATAACTCAATTAATTTTGTCGAGTTGAATGTTTAATCCACTCTCCAGCATCTGGAACTAATTACACGTTGATACTATTGTTCCACAACAGCACTCTATTCATACAGAGGGAGGATTGCTCGAAACTATCTAAATCACATGTGATTCCACATATGTTAATTCAGACGATATTACTTTGGAGTGAACATCAAATCATTATCTAATAAAATGCAGCAATGCCGTGCCTCCAATTAGATTTCCAGTAATAGAACCCAAAACTTTGACTTATATATATGGAATTTTTACCTAAATATGTTCTTCTAGATAATAGTCATTACAGAAATACATTGAATCATGTCTGAATTTCTATTTAATATAGGATTAAAGCTGCCGCCATCTTGGACTGCCTCATTTCCACAGTGAGGAGCTTCTTATGTTACGCTACTTTTCACAAACTATTTGAATAACATCTATTGAGAATTCGTGCATACAACCCCCTTTCTTTTATAAGCTCCCAGTAAATCATTACTTTATATATGCAATATCAATACATATGACACCTTTTATAAATTTTCAATAAATGTTAAAGAAGGAAACATATTATTGTTACGATATGTTGTACAAGTAGGTCTCACAATTTTCCCAGTTTTCACATTTCGTATATTTAACGGACCATTAAGAATTTGGCCAGTCTATAACATTGCTCTAATTTATTTCTGGCACAGGTCACATGTGTTACATTTCCGCATTGTATATTATTTAGTTGTTAACGTTAAAAAGCGCCCGTCCAATGTGAGTGTTCGAGTGTACCAAACTAAAGTGCACTTGATGGTAGTCATTACACCAATACATTGGATCATGTCTCAATTTCTATTTAATATGGGCCTAAAGAAACCACCATCTTGGACTGCATAAACATAATTTCCACAGTAAGGTGCTTCATATGTTACGATGCTTTACACAAACTATTTAAATGACATTCTTCTAAGAATCCATACATATGACCCCTTCATTAGCTCCCAGCGAATCATTACTTAATATAACAAAGATATTAAAAAGGAAAACATATTATTGTTGCGATATGTGGTACTAATTGGTCTCACAATTTTCGCAGTGTTCACATTTTGTATATTCTAAACTGCCCATCAAATGAGCTCTATCTCCACACTGCATATTATCCAATTGTTAACATTAGGGAACACCCGTCAAATGTGAATGAGAAGAGAAATTTAACAAAAAAGATGATCATGAATAAAGAAATGTCTTCAAAATAAACTCAAGGAGTCTGTGCATTGTGTTATGGGCTGCAGTGAAGAGAACCACCCTCTTCTTTTATGAGCCGCCAGCTGCTTGACTGGACGGTAGCTGGGCTCATCACAGTGAGTGACTGCTTCCAGCTGAGAGAGCTGCTCCCATTGGATGTATTGATAGATCAGTGTGGTCTGCCCCCTGGTCAATTCCTTATCTACCACGCTTTGGTGAGGACGTTCAGAGATTTATGGGCCGGGTGCAGACGCGAGCCAGCCACGCACGCTATTCTTCAGGCGATGGTGACCCTGGGCTCCGCACGGCACGTAGTGCAGTGGCTCTACAGGCTGTGAAGTCCCTTCTGGGGCTCTGTGACAGGTGGGATGCAGTGCTTGGTAGGAGCCTAACAGATGCGGAGTGGAGGAGGGCCTTAATGAGTCCAAAACGCATTTCTAGGAAATTTAATTTCAGAATTATTCAATTTAACTACCTGCATATGACCTACCTGACCCCCTGAAGGCTGCGGGCTATGTATGGTGGTGCGTCGCAGGCCTGCCCTTGGTGCGGGGAGTTGGACGTTGGGTTTGCACATATGACATGGAGTTGCTGGGGATTACAAGATTACTGGAGTGCAACAGTGGACATGCTTAATGCTGTGCTGGCCAACTCACTCCCCTGTAACGCTGAGACATGACTTCTGAGGCTCTTCGCTAGACTCAAGCTGCGCAAAGTAGGTACTAGATTTGTTGACCATGCTTTTGTTTTGGCGAGGAGACGCATAGAAATGAGTAGGCGGGCAGGGACGGGTGCAACCATAGGTTCCTGGGAAAGGGACGTAGATACTTTGGCCAGAGCTGAGGAGAGGGCACTAACTAGGGAAGATGCGTGAGGAATACGGCGATGCCCAATGGCTGCCCTGTGGGCGGAGGTGCTGCGATTTTGGGACGGCAGGAGCACTGCAGTAACTGGGGAACACATGGGTGGCACACAGCCGGATTGGAGCAGTGAAGAGTCCATGGGCTGAGGTGTGATGGATGGATGGGTGGCGGACAAGTTGGGGAGGTTTGATTTGGTGGTGCTCCTCCCCCTTTCTGGCCCCCTCCCCTGTGAGATACTATGCAGACTTCTCCTCTTGTTAAACGTTCTCACATGCCCCCACCATGACATCTCTTATCATATCCCCAGGGCAGCTTTTTGTTTCCTTTCTTCAATTTTGATAAGTGTTTTATTGCCTAGGTTTATCAATCTGAGTGACATGTTACACATTTATAATATTTCAATGAGCAGGACAACAACTCACAAGTACTGCCATATGTGTAAGGACACAAAGTACTAATTTGCAAAACTGTCACATCACTACCTGGGTAATGCTGGACCCTTTGTTGCTCGGTACTAAAAGTTGACATACAATGGACATCCTTTCTATGACAAATGATTGTGCGTATTGATACTACTCGAGTACACGCTTCTTTAAAAATATACTTCTTTATAACCAGTGAACGCTTTAATAACTGTTGAATGATGTGACCTTTAACTACAATTATGTGGCTGCTCTTACACACTGTACATTTTCATACTGTATTATGCAAAATGTCAATAAAAACATATTTTTTTAAAAGTTAAGTCCCTGAAATACTTCCAAGCCCCATGATTTCCACTTGTATTAGACCTGCGTTTCTTATTGTGCTCTGCACTAGATAATGCACAGCAACTAAGTTTTTTCAAATGAGTCAGATTTGTTTTTGTCTAGAAAGTCAGGAATTAGATGGTATGGGTTAGTATATTTAACTCCTGACTTTTAGTCCTTTTCCAAATTGCCCCATTGTTGGTGCTAAGTGATTTATTTGCATGGTAAGCACAGTTGAACATCTGCTGTGTCGGCACAATAACTATTGAGCTTGGCATTTATTTGCAATGTTGGCACAATCTGATCTATGACAGCACCACGTAACCATAGATAACAATGAAAAATTTCCTAGCAATCGTAAAGGAAAGTTTCAGTTCTATTAAGGACATGGAGGTGAGGATTATGCCACGCTTTCTTCGTTTATTTTAACAGCAGCCTTATTCAACAACATATACAACTTAATTCCCCATCATTCATGGGGAAATAAGAACAAACAATGCACTGTTTAATCAGCATCCAGCATGACCCTTATGAGCCTCCGTCAGCCTATGCTCGTCTTCTTTCTTCCTGCGACCAAAGCCGACGATAGAACACCTCACTCCTGTTTGGACGACTCGGATCCTGCAAGAATCAACGGATCAAAATTCAAACCAGGACCTGAGGCGAACTAATCAGCATTGCAGAGTACAATAGCCCAGAAACATTTAAAGGGCTAGCATCTCTAAAGAAGTTAAAATAGGTCTACATAGCAGGCATGCAAATTGATAGAGACACATTACTTACACCTTTAATGGAAACTCCTGCATCACTGGGTGAGCGAAGATCACCGAGCAGAGGGTGGGCTAATCCTTACCTCTGTGTCCTTAATAGAATTTAAACTTTCTTTTACAATTGCTAGGACATTTTTCATTCTATGTCAGGACCCCGAGGCGAGGATTATGTCAGTTTAAAACTTGTCTACCACCAGAGTTGCAATAGAGGGAACTGGTTTGAAATAACACCTCTTAAAAACCGAATCTGAAGACTAGTCTGCAGCATTCATAATATCCTCTAACGACGCCCCAAGGGCAAACGCTTTCGACACCACAGCCACTCTGGTGGAATTAGCTCCAAACACGTTCATGTCAATACCTGCCTCTTGCATGGCCCATCAAACCCAACGTAAAATGATTGGGGATGAGATTGCCTTATGTGGTTTACAAACTGCAATAAGCAACTGCCTCTCCCCATGGGGCCAAAGTTCGTCGGTCGTTGTCTCATAGTCCTTGACACAGCGAACTACACACAATTTTGGTGTACATGGGAACGCTGGGTATGAGATGAGCCTGGAGTTGCACTTTGTCCGGCAAGACACATGGAAGGACACTCCCTCAGGAGTAAAAGTGCGTCCGGTAATGTCCAGAGCCCGGACATTCGACACTGTTTCCTTGAAAGGTATTTGTTCCGTGGCCAGGAAAGGAAGAGATTCAACACCTTTTTGACATCCCAAAGAACCAAATAACCTGATACCCCTGAGAAGTTTCGGAACCAACGGATGCTCACCAACCGGACAACCTCCCACATGGGCATGTCCAGTGCAAATCGCGGATCAAAAAGTGTTGACTGACCTATAGGCCAATCCTTCTGCCGCCAACGAGGCCAGGAAGTTCAGGATGAGGGCAACATCTGACCCCACAGGATCCAGACTCCGTTGCTGACACCAACTCAACCACTGAGACTAAGCTGAGCAGTATTGTTTAACCATATTCTCTGCCCAGGCTCAGGAGAGGAGATTCGCAGCGTTGAGCGAAAGTCCTGGGATTTGCCAGCGTGCCCTGTAATCCTCCACGCCATAAGCGGGCGGGACCAGTTGACCATCAATGGGTAGGGATTCCCACAGAGATCCTTGAGAAGATATGGATCTTGGGGTAGATAGATTGAAAAATCCCAAGAAAGTTCCAGAAGAACCGGAAAACAGACTTACAACTTCCAAATCAGGGTTACCACCACCAGAACCGCCTGTTGCCTCCGTGTCTGCGCCATGAGTCTCATTACCATCACTAATGGTGGGAAGGCATAGCTCATCTCCTTGGGCCAGTCTTGGAGAAAAGCATTGGTCACTGTTGTATTGAGATCCGGTCTCCAACTGAAGTACTGTGAAAGCTGATGATCCAGCTGGGACGCAAAGATATCGATCGTGAAAAGAACCCACCGGTCTGATAAGGCCGGAAATGCTTCTGGAACGAGTTTTCACAGGCTCGAATCCTTGAGATGGCGAGACTGCCAATCCACTACTTGGTTGGCAGAGCCTGGGAGATGTTCTGCCACCACAGACATGTAGTGATCGATGCAGTACTCCCAGAAACTCTTCACCAGGTCCAACAAAGCTCTGGAGCTCGTGCCCCCTAGATGGTTGTTGTAGCAGACTGCTGCCACACTGTCCATCTTTAGAGGTACGGAGCATTGGGTGCGTTCTCTCGTCCAACATCTCACCTGTGATCAATTCCAGGCAGTTGATGTGCAGGGCCTGCTCTGAGGCGGACCAGATGCCGCCGATGGTGAACTCCCCACAACGTGACCCCCCAGCCCGAGCCACTGGCGTTGGACTCTACCACCAGGTTCGGTTGTGATCTGAAGATTGTGCAGCTGTTCCAGAGCTACCACTGCAACTCGTCTCTGGCTTCGTCCAAGAGAGGAGCGTGTTGGGAATATGTGAGGCCCGGGCGCAGGTGTGATGCCTTCAGGCATTGCAGAGCTCTGAAGTGAAGGGGGCCTGGAAAAATGGCTTGGATGGAGGAGCCAAGAAGGCTACCTGCCGGAGAGAAGTGGAGGGCTTTTTCAGGGTCCTGCACACTTGGTCTTTTTTTCCTGGAAGGGAGGCTCAAGGGCCATTCCACCGAGTTGATCAGAAACTCCAGGAAGACCAGTGATAGGGATGGGATATGGGCAGACTTCTCGCAATTTATAATAAATCCGAGGGACTGGAGGAAATACACTGCGCTCTGCAGGTGCCTGTTCAGAGCCTGATGGCATTGGTCCATGATAAGTATATCATCCAGGTACACTATCGTGCAGATCCTGGATGCCAGTAGATATTCGACCACCGGCTTGACCACCTTGGTAAAGCACCACGGAGCAGAGGAGAGGCCTAAGGAAAAGGAGGTGAATTAGAAGGTCTCAGCCCCCCCCTTGGAATTGTAGAAACCGATGATGTGGTGAGAATATCGGGATAATTAGGGACGCCTCCTTTAGATCCAAACGCACCAGCCAATCATTGGATCAGAGAAGGTCTCACAGGAGATGAATATCCTCCATTTTGAAGTGGAGGTAAACCAGCTACTTGTTGTATTCCCGGAGATTTATCACTGGGCATTGTCCGCCATCTCGCTTCTCCACAATGAACAAGTTGCTGAGGGTAGGGGTTGGACAAGGATATGGCTTCTTTGGACAGAAGCTCTTGAATCTCTACCTGGATAAGGGCCGCCTCCCTTCCTGAGAAGTTGATAGACCGAGGTGGGAAAGGTCGGAAGGGGTACCATAGAAATCTATATGGATCCCTGCATGGTCTGACGAACTTGCCGAGCTCCTTAATGAAAGATTCACCAAAGAGCCTGCCATGTGCTACTTGCCCCGCCTCAGAGGTCGCTAAGTCCCCCAACTTAAAATCAATCTTTTTTTTTTTTTTGTCCTCATACGCCATTAGATGTATCCAGAGCCGATTTGATCTACTCTGCGGGCCCCCAGTTGATTGGCACCAGCAAGAGAACTCTGGTCTAAATGGATGCACTTTACACAGAACCTCTCGTATTCGGTCTGTTCAACTCTTCTATCTGATTGGCCCCCAGAACTGACCCGAGTGGTGAAGTATTTCTATGTAGAGGCATAATCATTGGACATATATGCCCTAGCTTTCATAAATTATCCAGCCAACCCTTACAAGGCAACCAAAACTGTTTCTTTCTCTTGCTCTTCTTTTCCCATATAGCTTTATCCAATTTCATTACATACTTAATGGGATTTATCCAATCTAAAAAAGTCGGAGGCGTACACTTAATCCAGCATTTACAGATTTCTCTCCGAGCAAGTAGAATGAGGTAAAAACACAACTTATTTTTATCTAGAGATAATAGTTCATAGTTTGAAAAAATACCAAAGAATACTAAAGAGGTGCTCACCTGGATATCAAAACCAAATATGTCTTCCATACCTCTGATAACAGAACCCCAGAATTGATGTAACATAGGGCAACTTATGAACATATGATCGTCGTCTGCTTTTTCCTGCTGACACTTTGGACAGCATGGGATAGCTCCCTTCGCAAACTTAGAAAGCTTAGAGGGAGACCAGTATACTCTGTGGAGAGAGAAGAGATGATTTCTCCTTAAATTGGCAGCTTGTACTGTAGAGTATAGTAAATCATAAGATACTTGCCATATTGCTTCTGTACTGGAACCCCGCAAGCACTCGCTCCACAGCTGCGATGGAAGGGTGAAATCGCCATCTGCCAGATCTATCAGGAGCCAGTAGTGATTTGCCACTTCTTTCTTATTTCGTTGTCTCATTCTTAAGGCCGTCTCTAAATCGTTCGTGTTGCCAACCGTTATACCAATCGCCTGGGACCAACTTTTTATTTGTAAATATTTAAATTTGGATAGTTGATTGTCTGTGATTACCCTCAAGTCTTCCCATGATAACAAACAGCCATCAGGAATAAGTTGGGCCCAACAGTTTATCCCGGCTGATTTTAACGGTGTTACTAATAAATCTTTAGTCCACTCAGGTGAGCCTGGTGTGTCCCAGATAGGAGCCATAGCGCTGTAGTAGCTGATCTTTAAGAGCTTCCTGATTTTGAACCAAATGTTAACTAAGTCCTTTAGAGACTTCAGACGTACCTTCTTGAAGAAGCATGGATCTCCAAATTTGTATAAAAAAGCATGATCTCCTCCTTTTAAATCCTGCAACATTTCTAAACATTTTCCCTATATCTGAGGCATTTGGTTCACTCATGAGCATTTTCCCTGTCCTCATTAGAAAAACCCATGCATAAAGGATTATATCAGGCATACATAACCCTCCCTTATTCTTCTTTCTCCGAAGCTTTTTATACGAAATTCTTATTCCTTTGGAGGCCCATATAAAATAATTTATTTTTGCCTGTATTTTCCTTAGACCTTCTTCTTTGAAAGCTAATGGTATATTTTGAAACAGAAAAATAAGTTTTGGTAAGAGCATCATTTTTACCAAGTTGACTCTCCCTATTAGTGTCAGAGGTAAGTATGCCCAGCTTTTTAGAGAATCAGAAATTTCTTTCTCAACTCTACATAGATTTTTATCAACTATATCGTTAATATCCTGGGTAATTCTAATGCCTAGATACCTTATTTCTCTTTTCAATGTAGGGGAGCAAACGTTCAGGTTCCAGGCCATACACTCAGTTTTTGACTGATTAATCTCATACCCCGAGATACAACCAAATTGCTGTGCTAAACTGTATATAATAGGGATGGCCGTCGCGAGGTCAGACATATATACCATCATATCATTGGCATATAACAATACTTTTTTCTCCCACGTTTTGCATTAAAAGGGAGTATATCCTCGTGCCTTCTAAACCTTTCTGCGAGAGGCTCTATGCATAGATTAAAGAGCAAAGGTGAGAGAGGGCATCCTTGCCTTGTCCCTCTCTGAACTGCTATAGAAGAAGAAAGGTTGCCATTTATCAGAATTCTGGCTGTTGGAGTCTGGTAAATCGAAGAAACTGCCCTACAGAAATTTTCCCCCAAACTACATTTATTCAATACATGAGTTAAATAGGCCCAGTTGACCCGGTCAAACGCCTTGGTAGCGTCGAGCGTGATGATAGCCATTGGGATTTTATATAGTGTCGCCATGTATATGGCTCCGATCAGGTTATACGTTAAATCTTGGATGCCTCTCCCTCTGACGAAGCCCTTTTGGTCTTCATGTAGTAAACCGGTTATGATTCCATTCAATCTCTCTGCTAAAATCTTAGCAAAAATCTTATAATCAAGATTAAGCAGAGAGATTGGTCTGTACGAGTCACACTGACTAGGTGGCTTTGATGGTTTTAAAATCAGGGCAACAGTGGCCTCGTCCCACGAGGGGGGCATATTCCCACTCCTTTCAAAAATATGGGAGAATAGTTTATCCATTACTGGGATAAGGACCTCGCCCAATGATTTGTACAGCTCGGTCGGTAGACCATCCGGTCCTGGCGCCTTGCCTTTTTTTCCTGTCTCTATAGCCTTCTTGATTTCATTCTGGCTTATTGGTTTATTGAGATTACTGGACATCTCATCACTGATCTTTTTTGAAGGAAAGTATTCGAGCCATGCTTCTATCATCTTGACCTGTGGGGTTAGATCTTCTCGGTAGACTTTATTAAAATGCTTTCGAAAGGCTTCTTCAATATCTGCGGGGCTCTCACATAGATTTCCAGTAGTGTCACAAACTACTTCTTTTATATTGCCTTTTGCTAGTTCCTGTTTGGTTTTCCAGGCTAAGAGCCTCCCACAGCCTTCCCCATATTCAAAATGAGCCAACTTGCTGGCCTCCCACCTCTTCTTCAACCTAGCGTCTAACACCCCTGCCAGATCTGTTTTAAGAGATTGCAAAATCTTGCAGGTTCTCCCTGCCATTCTATCCCCCTGGGGGGTAAGCTCATTCTCTAACTTCTGGATTTCACGCTCTATTTCTTCTACCTCTGCTTTATATTTCTTCTGTCTAGAGATTTGAATTGAGGTTATGCAGCCTCTCAAGAAGGCTTTATAAGCATCCCATACTATTTCTATGGAGGTACTATCCATGTTGATCAAAAAATAGTTCTTTGTGTCTGTTATTAATCTTTCGATTACTTCCTCCTCTAACAGGATGGCTCGATCTAGGGTCCATCTTCTGTTGATTAATTTATTTGGGAGTTTCAGAGCTAATATTACTGCCACGTGGTCAGATAAGTGTCCCCCTAGGTGTTTCGTGTCTTTCACCCAGTCCCTCAGCTCCATACTGACTAAAAAGAAATCTAATCTAGACTTATGGAAAGTGTACCCTCTCCTACTTCCCATTCTTTCTCTCCATATATCCATTCATCCAAGCTGTTTCATCGTGCTTTTCAATAAAGATCTCATTTTACAATTCTGAGGTGTTCTGCTGTTTAAAGACCTATCCATTACAGTGTCTAAGACCAAATTAAAGTCACCTGCCAGTATTAAGGGATCTCGAAAAAGCAGTAGCTCAGCAAGTAGATCTTTTAAAGGGGCTGGGTCGTCTAGGTTAGGACCGTAATACCCTGCTACTGTAAATTTATATGTATGGAACCTTATTTTAACTATTGCCCATCTTCCCATTTTATCAACTTTGAAACCTTCCACTGATAATGCAGGTTTTTTAAAAATAATTATAGCCACCCCCTTTATTGTTATCTGTTGTGTAGTGCATATAACTTCGTGAATCCAGCTTTTAGTTTTGCACAGACTCCTCATCTCTTTCTCGGTTAAGTGTGTTTCCTGGAGAATAAGAATTTGTTCTGGAGTATCTTTCAAGTATTGGAATATCCTCTCCATCCTATGTTTTACCCTCAGCCCATTTAGGTTCCATGACATCATCCTCAAATATATTGCCTGATCAACTGTGGCCTGTGTCATCTCTCCTTATGTGAATGATAAATTGCTTATGAGATTTGTTTTTGGCGAATTGGACTTTAAAAAAAAAAAAATTCCTTATGCTCCCCACCCAGTGACCATCCCCTTCCCCCCCTCCACCCACCCCTGTGCTCCCCTGGAGAACCCCCACTCTTCCTCTTATGGCCCTACCCTGGCCTTTGAGGCTTCCCTCTCGTTGGTCAGGGCGGTTAAAAATCCATAGCTCTTAATGTGATTGCTAACTAGTGCTTTCAAAGGTTAATTTAAAGGTCTTCTCCTAGTTCCCCTAATTTTTATAACGGAATTACCCTGGAAATTTGGAGCAGAAAGGACTGGTTATGCTAGCGAGCGACTTAAAATCAATCTTGATCAGAAGCGATCTGTGCATCTCTGTAGAGATGACGCAGTTTGCATCGCCCAAAAATGTAACTGCCAGTCGGGCCCAACCAGAGAGTACATCGGGGGAGATGAGGGCCCGGATGTTTTTGCATCTTCGACCATGTCTAAGATCTTAGTTAAAGGACCTGTTAAATCCAGCAGTTTATCTTGGCATGACTGCCAGGAGCAGTCAATGCCCTTCTTGGGGTCTTGCACGTATTTGGGCAAGAACATGGCCATTTTAGAATCGATCTCCTGTGTAGTAGCGACCTTACCCTCCAGTGAACGTCAGGGACATTCTGCCCATAGAAGGTTGCGGACCTTTTGATTCAAGGGCTTGCGAAGCCTCCCCGCCACATGGGTCATGACCTTATCCACTTGGGTCCGTGTCGTGGGAGTGCATGAATGCCTCTAGATCTAACATGTTGGACTTTACGTCGTCAGGGGCATTTGTGGGAGGATCTGTCCCCGATGGGGTGCTATGTGGTCTCCAGGATTGGTCGAGGTCAGAATCTCCATCAGATCCCACTAGGGAGTCATCTGAGGCTGTGGAAGGGATGGGGGGATTGCAAGGAGGTGTCTGGGGGTTCCCTGCAGGCTCGGGTCTAGGATTAAGGTATGGTCTAGGAAGGCCTTCTTAAGCCTGACAAAAGTGTCCAGATCTACCCAGGGGGCCTGTGGGAGCTTTCGAGGGTCCTCAGAATTCACGGGCAGTCTGGGAGGTAGGGGGGCCAAAGGCCCAAGTAGTTTTTCCCTTGAAAAAGGGGTTGAAAGCACTGCTGTGCATATGCTAAGAGTTTCCGCACCGGAGGCGCCTCCGCGTCTGAGACCGCCATATAAATGGAGGCATCCACCACCTTGCAAAACTCATCGGACACTGGGAAATAGGATACCTCCTTTTCCTCAGTGTAGGAGTCTTCATACTGCTCCATGGTAGTCAATCAGTGGAGGTAAGTGAGTCCCTAGGGAACCATGTATTTATTGGTAGAGAGGGCAAGGTCTGGTCTGGGGGGACCCAGGCGAATGCGGTAGCCAAGCTACGATTTTTTCAGAGGCAGTAAGCCCCTAAAGGACACCAATACGGCCTTATTGTATATATTGGCCAGTATCACTGCCTGGGTTGGTGTTGTGAAATCCCTGGCAGCACTGCCATGAATTATTTCCCTGGGGGATCGTAGGGACTCCGGGCCGTGGGAGGGCACCCTGGGTGGATCACGTGCGGTCAGAAAACGCTTGGTTAAGGCACTGGGAAAATTGCTGAAAGCGTTTTCAAATCCACGCTTGAGGGAGAGAAGTGTTCGCTGAGATCGGGCACGGCATGAAGAGGCTTGCGCTCTAGCGGGCAGAGGACCACAGCGAGTCTGCCCCCGCAGCTCCACAGAGCCGCTGTCAAGAAATGATAATAAGCGGCAGTGAAGCAGCAACAGAGTGTTCCTGCAGCCGCTACTGAAAGGCAAATCGCAGCACACAATACAATATATAACCTATGGCTAGTGACACCATATTATAAAAACAACAATAGAAAAAAACAGAGGACAAAAGTCCTGCACTTATCTTCGGCTGCAACAGCAAAGAAAGAGGACAAGCATAGGCGGACGGAGGCTTATAAGGGTCATGATAGATGTTATTTGAATAGTGCGTGGTTTGTTCTTATTTCCCCATGAATGATGGGAAATGAAGTTTTATATGTTGTATAAGTTGCTGAATAAAGCTGCTGTTAAAATAAACGAAGAAAGCGTGGCATAATTCTTGCCTCTGGGTCCTGACATATAATTTATTGATCAGTACAAGACATAGCCATGGCTGTGGCACTTTCAGTGCAGTTGCTTTGGCACTGGATCACAAATAGATAGTGCCCACTTTACAACAGTCCATGTTCTTACTCCAGGAAGCTGTCTAGTGTGCAAAATGGGTACCAATAGTCATGAGGTTCAGTGAAGTGGTTTTGGACCATGGTGCCGATAGATATGATCTTATGATGTGATATGATTGCATAATAGGAGGCAGAGTTCTTCTAATAATAATAATCTTCAGATTAAGCTTTAAGTATGCTTGGGTCAGCAGGAGCTGCAAGTCCCTTAGTTCCACATGTACAGCTTTCAGCAGTGTTGTAGGGGCCATCAGTGCCGGGGGTCTGGGAGTGGAAGGCAGGAAGCAGATGCCATCTCCAAATGCACTGATCTGGTCGACATGAACATGCCAATACAGGACTGACATGTAACAGATGTTGGATCCTACTGGCAGTACTCTGCAGATCGGCTCTGGCTAGACGGTGGGGTAGGAAGATGAGGGCATATCTCCAAAGGCCCTCATCAGGAGTGCTCTTGGTGCATCCTCAGTGCTCTGTGAAGTGGGCACCATTTCAGAAACTCCAAGGACGGTCTGGTCAGTTCAAACAGCTGTTTGTTTATGGAACCACCAGTTGTTGCAGAAAGCAGGTGATGACATTTCTGGTTTAGTTATATTGCAGTGCCAGGCATAGGAAAATGTGCAGTGGTGATCATTTTCAGGGAATCACTCTAGTAAGGATCTGATGTTTCATGTGCAGTTATCCTACTGGTTTAATTGGGAGAAGGGTTGATTGTTTATTAATCGAAATATACCAATGATAAAGAATAAGTATAAGAAGTAAGATCTCCATTATGGGATCTTTGATTTTCATAAACATTTCACTGTAGGAGCAAACTCTTTGCTCAACTTCGGAAGTGGGACAAATAGTAGAAAACATGGAAAAAACAATGAGAATCCAAACATGAAAAATAATTCTAAAGAAAGTCCTACCTTATAAAAGTGTCTGATTTGGAGTCAGAAATAAATCAGTCTCTTTAAATTCAAAAAAGTCTTACAATCTGACTTCATCTACATTAATCCATTGCTGCAGTGTTCCAGCTATTGTAATTGAAGCACTCCTGTCTACAGTGGATAGATGACCACAAGGACTTGCCACATTATACAAACACATAAAGGCAAATATAAATTTATGGTGACAAAAAGATTGAGCTGTGGTTTACCCATTCAGAAACTGCATCTGTTAACACATTCATTCGGTACCCACTATGCTCCTCCTAGAATTGCTTGCTTACTTACCTCACCTTCCTTAGTGTTATGAAGGCTTAGTAAGTGAACTGCAGTTACCTTAAGAACTGGAGCCAGATTCTCCTTTGAGAGTGGCATTGATCTTGTTTCCACATGTTAGTTCTCATAATGCACTGTGGTGACAGTGAATTAAAATGTGTTCACAATTATTGATGGGAAGACCGTCTTAAGAGCCAAACTGACTGCTCTCTCCTCCAGTATAGTCATGTAATAGAACAGGTCTGTGGATGACCACTTTTCCTGCACTGTCAGCTATCCTGGTGGGCATTTTATTGAGGCTTCTGTTACAAGTGATCGTAATGCCATCAAACTTAAAACTTTGACTGGTGGTTGAGGAATTGTCCTACGTTGGAGGTATTTTCAAAGGATATCCTTTCTGGTGGACACTTCTTCCCATACATTCTTCACCTTATCAATATTTCAGGCACCAGATTGGATCCAAACATATTCTCCAAGCAGTGGTGCCATGCAACTCCAGTTGCAGCTACCGTCCCCTTAAACATGTAAAACTGGGCAATGTACAGTGTTTCCTATGAATAGATGTCTGTTCTGTTTTTCAGCACCTAAATTACTTGCCTATGGAGCTCCTCTTCCATTATTACCAAATCACTCCAATTTCTTTTCGACTTAGACAGCAGACAGATGTCAAATGTCACCTCCTAAGGTTTCATGATTTCAACTTTGATGAAAATGTTGCAAGAAGAAATCTTTTATAACACTCCCCCCCACAAAAGCCTGTAATGGACATTGAAAAGGAGAAACACCCCAAGTCGGTTCTACATTTGCAGACAGTGAATACACATCTCCAGTCTGAGTCTGTGGGGAACTGCTCCATGCACCTTGTTTTCTCTTCAGTCAATGTAAATGAAGTTCTAGCGATCCAACCCCTCTAAAAACAACAAGAGAAGGGGAAGACATTACACCTAGAGAGAATAATTAAACTGAAGTTTGTCAGAGCAGCTCCCATGGGTCGACCCTGCTTATGTATCCCATTCAGCTGTAATGGAACTCTATTTACCTCGTGAATGTTTTGCAGGATTGTCCAGCCTTCCCCTAGATCAGAGATGGCATTGTGCCTGCATGAGACTCCAAGTTCTCAGCGCTGCTCTTCATTTTTAGGGGTCAAGCAATCTCACTTTCACCACCACCCTTAGCTCCAGCCTTTTTGTTGATGTGATTATCTGCTCCGCCATGTCCACTCACTCCAGTTCCACCCAACTTACAATCATAGTTTCCCACAGCTTCTCTCTTTTGGTATCCTTCATCACCAGACATCGGAAGGATGTAGTGGGTGCGATGGTGGCTGGTGGGGGGGGGGGGTGGCACCATCATGTTCTCCTGTCATGGCTAGAGGAGAAACAGCACATATTTCTCAGGCCAATAGTCTTGTATCCCAATCAGCAAATGAAGAGTGCCATTCAACACCAAATTGACCATGTCACAGCAATCATATCTTGCAGCTATTTTCTTACACATGTGTTGGAACATTGGCCTGAAGGTGAACTGACCACCCCACAAAATCAATTAAACTAGGCCTTCTTGCTGGGCACGCCCTTCCACCATCCAACAGTTTAATAGAACCAAGGTGGTAAAGTCCTTTTTATGCATCATGGTAGAAAGGTTAAGCATAGAGAAACAGCATAAAAATATATACAAGTGTGATAAAAGCAATCATTAATGAACTATGGTGTATTGCTCGTGAAAGACAAATACTGCCAAAATGCATGTTGCAAAACTATTTATCAAATGCGGTACAAATCTGCAGGAGACAATCCTGAGGTTCTTGTTCACAAATCTCAGAGACTTTGGTATCTTCTATCCAAATAACAGACAGTGTATTTGTCAGTTTATATGTGGAAGTGTGGAAAGGCTTAAGTGTAGAGAGTACAGACTACTGACGATCTAGTGACTTGACAATAAACAAGCATTGGCAAAGCCACTTAGTTTGACATTCACTCGTGTACTGACAAAAACAAAAGGGAAAACATACCTGTTGCAGTACAGAAACAAGCATTTGCAATGCAATAGGTCCCGCATTTACGAGAGTTTGAGCTATTGGCATTGTAACTGACAATACTTTTATTTATGTTTTGGTTTTTAAAACATAAATAAAAGGCATTGTCATTTACAATGCCAATAGCTTAAACTCGGGTAAATGCGAGACCTATTGCATTGCAAATGCTTGTTTGGTATTGTACTACTGAATACAGATCTAAGAAAGTAATCAAATTAAAAGTGACTGCTAACTTTAATAACTGCTCACGTTCCTGCCACGCTGAGCTCTCCGCTGCTCAGGCAAAACACCTCTGAGGCCAGACAGGCAAATGTGACTTGACGGTTGCGGTGGCAGTAAAACCCACTCTCTGCTACGCGAAGGCACTGCAGAGTTGGAAGATTTTGAGAATAGAAACAGCCGTCAAACAGATGATTTTTTTTTTAAGAAACTAAAAATCGCCTTAGCAACTAGGATAGCGAGAAGAAAAACAGAACTTGAGAGCATTTTGTTGAAATGAGTTTTCCCTTTCGTCACCTTTAATACGGGGGTTTTGCAGAGCAGCGCAGAGTATTCGTGCAGGAGATGTACAGGCAGTTTACTTGTCAGTCTGCAATTACATCTCCCATAATACAGTTCTTCGGAATGAGCTGAAATGTCCACAGAGTTCTCTGTGAATTTCATGTCATGGTGCACTCGCTTGGGGTTCAAGGTAAATGTGAGGACTTAGCGTCCCATTAACAGCAGAGCAAAAATCAGGGGTCAATGGGAATAGTTATATCCTTCCAAAGTCCCAGCTATAATGTTCATCTTGGAGTTTTTCCTCCCCTCTGACACAGATCCTCTCACCGTAGTGAGACGTCAGCCGCCACGGGGTGCTTGCGCCATAGAAAACAGTGACTGGAAAGATGGAGACTGAGCGTGCATCGTCTTGTAAATTCTTCACCCTATAATAAAAAAAACAAGCGGCTGCCATTGCAGAAGCTGGTCTTCTGTTTTGCGCTCCCTGTCAGTTAAGCCAGCGGGAGGCCGGTTTCAGCAAGGGCAGCCGCTTGTTTCTATTTGTAGCGCGCCATGCGCGCTTTCACTTTAACACTAACTGCCGCCCACAGTACTCTCGCCTTAAAGTGAAAGTGTGCATGGCGCGATGCAAATATAAACAAGCTGTCGCCATTGTGCAAAGGCAGCCGCTTGTTTATATTTGCATTGCGCTTTCACTTTAACAACAGCTGCCGCCCCACAAAGCACTCGCGGGGTGGGGCGGCAGCTATTGTTAAAGTGAAAGCGCGATGCAAATATAAACACGCGGCTGCCATTACCAAAGCCGGCTGGGGGAGCCCAAAACAACGGACCACTGGCTTTGAAGCTGGCTCACCACGAGCGTATTTAAAGCAAGCGGCAGGTATTATTAAAGCGAAAGCGTGCATGGCGCGCTGCTGCAAATACAAACAAGAAGGGCGCCATTTCTATGCGCTCTGTCGTGCCTGCTTCAGGTAATTAAGTAAATAGTGCATCCAACCTCTTAATCAAAGGTAGAGTGCAGGGACACATGTAAGAGGGGCAGTCCTGATGGAGGTAACAACAGGAGACAGGGAGGTACTAAGGAGGGACTAATAAGCCCATTAACAAATCAAAGCCCAACATTTACAAAGGACAGTCACAAAAGCCAATACAAAATAGGGGCAGAGAGTGGATGCAGCTTCAAATCTATACCTCAATACAGCATGTCTCGAAGCGCTGCCTAGGCGAGACCTAAAAAGTAACAAAGGGTTTCTTTGTGTATACAATGCTTAGACAGTACTTTTTTTTTTATTATTATAAGAGCGGATGCCCAAAATGTTTCTTAGGCACCACCCACCTGCTTCCCCCACTGGCACCATCCAATGCTGCATAGTGAATACCAAAGGTAGAAGGTCAAGGGGAGTTCCGTGGTTGATCCCTTCCCCACCCCCTAAAAAATTTGCCTTGATGCTCTCCATATTTGAAAAGCTGCGTGCACTCTGCAGAGAGGCCAAACATTTGATGAGCTTGTAGTAGGAATACCTTTATGACACAGTGACTGGCACTGTCAGAAGCTTGCACAGCCTTAAACCTCAATTCCAGAGCTCTCAGTTGTGCTGTCTTAAACACCCATCCTCTTCTTGAACACACCCCGGCACCTACAGGTACCTTTGTTCACTGGAAGCGCTGTATAAGATTCATATGCTGTATGAAAAACAAAATTGCAGAAACATAACATCTAGATTATAAAACAATCTCAGGAAATAGAGGCATGTATACCATGCAACATGAAGAAAAACATGAAACGTAACAGCGAGCGCATCACTGACGTGGACTCTTGTCCACATTGTTGATAAAACAATCATTGCGTCTGCCTGTAAAGTTAAGCATTTGAAAGACATGACTCTGTAGGTGCCCGTTTCAAAGTCTGTTTTCAAATACTTTCGCTGTCGAGCATCCATCCCATATAAAGACCTAACTCACAAATCTCTCTCTCTTTCACTTTATCTCTTTCTTTCTGCCGGGCTGCAATGACAGAAAGCCCATTAGTGTTGTGTAAAGAGGACAAATCGGGCTCGTGCTGCTTGCACAGCATTAATGGACTGTCAAAAAGAGCCCCTGGCCCTAAAATGAGTGCTGTGGGGACCCACTGGCACCTACGGCACGAATTATCTATTGTGCTTGGATGAGATAAACAGTTGAATGTTTGATAACACTGTACTTTCCACATGTAAAATAGTGCCTCAAACTATCCAAGGAAGGTGGAAGGATATATCCAAACAGCCAGTAGATTGAAAGTGAGACTAAAATACTGCAGGCTGATCCAAGATGTGATTCTCAATGTCTCAACCCAATTGCCAAGGTACCTGAGCCAAAGAAGCACATACCTTAAGGAGGCTCAATCGAAGCCTCTGAGTATGCATAGAACACAATATGTTTGCCATGATTGCCGCAAGTGCAATTACATATCGAATCTAAAAAGATTACTCCTACCTCTAATGAAAAGGTGAAACTCATTTCACCTTAGGCCTTCATGCTGGATCCTTACAGAGGTACTTCCCTGTTCCTGAAATAATAGTAAAGGATACCTTGCAATGCACAGCCACTGTTTTCCTATTGACCAAACTAGAGAACAATTTAAAACGGGTTTTATATATAAGCATTGCCCTTACATAACAAATTAATCAAGGCCATATGTGGACAATCCATGAAAAGGCCTCTTGTCGCGCTATTCCTTAAAAACCTTATGGACCAATTAAAGGGTAACTAGAACAGACTTTCAATACAAAGGGATGGGAAGCATGGACGATATGAGCAGTTATTACACCTGTCCTCTTATTATTACTAGCTACCTACATTAGAGCTGATTTTGCCACCTATATCAGCTAACAAAACCCTAAATTGAATTTAACCCAACTCTTATCAGCAGTGGGTTGCCTTACCTCTGGTGTTGTCGCATGCAAAATGATTACTAAAATTGTGTTAGGGTAGACCTATTAACTTTATTCCTGTCTCCCGTTTACATGATTAAGAGAAACAGAAAGGAAATAGGGTAATTAAATCCGCCTCAGGGCCAACATGATTCTTGTATTATACACCATCTAGGGTCCAATGCATCTGTAAAGACTTCTCAAGAGTATGTCATTGTTGGAAAACGAGGCAGCATCTGTGAGGCCTGCACAAATAACATGACTACATTTGTCCTTCACTGGGAACCAAACACCCAATTGTAGCGCCTGACTCTCAGAGGGTAGCGTTGCAGAGCAGTCTGAGGCTTACTCAAGGGAGGTGGTGTGGGCTAGTAATCGCCATTTGCAGGTGCGCAGAAATAACACTCAATAATTGATTGTCCAGCCTGTACTTTGCTTTATAAAAGTAAGAGTACATTTATTAAACACACACACTACTCAATACTATGCACCAATTTACAAATATACATAAGCTGTTGGAATTACTTTGTGACATTGCGTAACATCTCCACCCCTCCCAAAAGGGGGGGTGGGGTCTAGTACCACCACTCCCATGTATGCACATCATCTTGCCCCCTAATGCAGTGTGTTGAGCATAACCTGGAGCGAGGGCCCTGCGCACTGGCACCATCCCAGTGGTGACCCACCCCATTACCTCAACACGCATTAAAAATAGGTTCACCTGCCCTAGTGACACATAACCCTGACTGAGCATCTTATATTGACCATACAGTATGCACCCCTACATATTCAGGGCTAACAGTTTGGGTTGTTCCTCACTTAAGCGCAGCAGCAAAAATACATGTTTACGCACACTTTAGAATGACAGTACTCAGCACATTTGTTGGACGTTAGAATGCGTTGCAATTACAGCCCCTAAAGGCATCACAGATGAAATCACAGGATTACGCATATACAGCCAGACACCCTAGCAGGAATGTCTGGCAACATAACCCCACTTTGCTTATGACATCACCTTACACAGGTACTTCACATTACATATGTGACCTTCAGTCCCTCTAAAAAGAAATAACCATTAGTAAATGCAGTTCTGGTGCAATTACACCTCTTCACCTCCAGGGGATGCCCTTCTCCAGACATCCCAATTCAGCCCTTCACTCCTTGAGGCACTTCTCAAAACACCCTCAGCTGTAGAACAAAAGTTCCAGCCTAGAGAGTGTTAAATGCTGGCTGAGCCCTTGAGGGGTTATTCTTTTAAAATCCCTATGACACTTAGGGAGGGACTTTTCTTCATGCTGGGGGGAGACTGCGCTTCTCCAGCAGCTCCCCCAGCACTCTTGCACAAATTTGGACGGTGACCCCGTTCTCCTGGGGCCACCACAAGCACCAAAACGATGTTTTTCCAAATGCCTGGCAAGGCATTATGGGGCGCTTCAGCTCCGCTTTGTGCATATCGGATGAGCGGCTCTCCCGCTGTGCCGGGGAGAGCCGCGATCGATCTGGCGCTTCGCGCCGTGTCTTCTGGCCTCGGTGGGGGGCCCGGTCCCACCCGGACCCCCAGGTAAGGGATACGGCTCGGGGAGCCCACCCCCGGCCACTCCTGCCAATTTTCGGGGCCCGGTCCCACCCGGGCCCCTCCTCTCTGGTACGGGATCCCGGTCCCACCCGGGACCCCCGCAGGACCTCCACGTTGGAGGGCAGCCCGGGGAGCCCACCCCCGGCTGCCCCCGCCGGCTCCCCGCCCGGCCAGCACCCTCGCGTGCTGCTGCGGGAGCCGGCAAGGCTTTTCTGGCCTGCCCGCTCCGGCGGGCAGATGTGCCGGACCTCGGGGGGAGTGCGGCTGCACTCCCCCGGTCTCCTCCTGCTTTTCGGGGCCCGGGGATGGGGTCCCGGGCCCCCGGACATCTTTGGGGGGCGCGACGGCGCTCCCCTCCATCTTGCTGTCTTTGGGGCCCGGAGATGGGGTCACGGGCCCCGCCTCCTCGTCAGGGGGATCGCGACGGTGCTCCCCGGCTGCTTGGCTTTGGTGGGGGCCAGGGTGGGCTCCTGGCTCCCCGCAGGGGAAATCTTCACCGGGAGCGCGACGGCGCTCCCCGACTTGACTTCGGGGCCTGGGGATGGGGCCCCCTTTGGCCACTTTTCGCGGGGGCGCGACAGCGCTCCCCCGCCTCCCGTCTTCGTGGGGGGCCAGGGTGGGCTCCTGGCCCCCAGCTGGGCACCTTCGCTGGGAGCGCGACGGCGCTCCCCGTCTTTACTTCTCTTTGGGGGGCAGCCCCCGGGACCTGACCCACCCCGGGGGCATCTTGGAGACCGGCGGCGGAGCCCCACGCGCTTCGTCGTCGGTCCGATTAGGGGTCAAAGGTCGCCTACCTTCCGGGGGCCATATCTCAGCCCCTGGGGGTCCGATCTGCCCCATTTTCGTGTCTTCTTGCTCCTGGCGGCGGCCCCCAGCCACTGGGAGGACTCTCCTTCGCCCTCCGGGTCTCCAAGAGGGTGCATTCTGCAGGGAGCGGTCTTCACTGGCTCCCTGCGCCAGACTTTCGCCTGGCTCTCCTCCTGGGCCTCTCTTCTCCCTGCGCAGAGGCCCCTGCTTCTGCTCACCGGTCCTGGGCTCTTCTTCTGGTGCTGTTAGGGGCCTGGGGGGCAGTCAGGGGGTTCCTCCTTCCAACTGCCCATGACCAGGCTCCAGCACTTTCCGCCTCAGCAGACCACAACCCAGAGAGAGGTCTCTTCCCCTTCCAGTACTTTTTAAAAGTTGAGTAGGGGGGCTGGCAGGAAGTCTCTGTTTGTCCTATCAAACAGCGACACATCACTTCCCTGCCCCTGCTCCCTCCTTCTTGTCCAGCCTCTGGGTTTGTTCAAAATGGCGTCGTCCAGGGTCTCTGGCCACATGGCCTCTGAAACTAGAACCCTTCCCCCCTCGCTGCCTTCCCTCCTTGGTGCAGCCTGGTGCCTGGCACCCAGTGATAGCTGCTGATGGATGAGCCTGTAGCCCCACCCATCTTCTCTTCGTGGAGAGGAGGCCTTAGCTTGTGGAAGAAAGGTTATCAATCCATCCAGCTGAGGTCAGCCCTCAGCCTGGCCCTGGTTATGACTGACAGAGAAATGTGACATTTCTGGAGGACCCAAAAGCAGTACAAATATGACTTTGGACTCTGCAGAATACTTCTTTTCACATCCGCTACAGTGGACTTTAGTGCGTGTCTGGAATCTGTAGGCCTTAGGAAAGTTAATCTAGCACATGGGCTCCACATCCCCATAGGGGAATAATGAAGTGAAAAACACAGTAAAACACACTGACTTTCCCTGGCATGTTCCTTCCCAGTGTATAAGGCCTATTCCGTGTCACCACCCACTTCTGCATAAGTCCCGCCACACCATTCACTTTGTAGCTGCTCCTGGACTGCGCACGCCAGGAATCTCCCCTGCGCAGCCCCTACACGTGTGCACACGCATGTACAGAGGTGTCTGCATGTAACCAGCACGGTGCCCCTTACTCCAGCTGCTGCGCAGCGGCCTAGTCAAGCTAGGGGGGGGACACCAGTAAAATCCACATGCAGTCTCTTTCATCATGAGTTCACTGTGGATGAGTCCCAATTTATGAGGCTCTCCCACAGTAAAAGCTCAACACATAGGTGCTCAAAAAGCGAAAAATCCGGGCGGCCCATAGTGTCAGAACCACCTTCTAACAGTCATATTTTGACCTTAGTAGTCGACCATCCAGTGGTATGAGCGGTGCTACTTTTGCTTCGCTTAATGAGCTAAATATGTGTTTTTAGGAAACACATAACAAAGATGTGCCGGTGGCCACACATGATATAATCTTGTTGCGGTTATTGCTAAGACCACTGCCACAAAATTTCACCCGTGTGGAAATACCACCCATGTTAGTGTATTTTCTCGCAAATATACAGTGTCATTAAGTCACAAGCGTTCTAAGAGTGGTAATTGTACTTTGTAGACTAGCTTAAAAACAAAGCCACCATCTCTCAAGTGGGTCAGCCCATTCCAACTGCTGGTGCAACAAAAGTTCCTGTATTCCAAAGGGAAACAGGAAGCTAAGGGAGCAGCGTGGGGGACTTCAGCCTACCATCAGCCTACCATCACGGTTACGGAGCATCCTACAATTGTAAAGCCTTCATACATACATGCCATACGCAACATATACTTAGATGGAGAGAGGGGGCCCAGCTATGAGACGATACATGAAATTATCAGGAGAATTAGGGGGCAACCTCCTCAATGAGGTAGAAGTTAGAAGGCCTGCACCTTACTGAAACAATCAGCTGCCACTAACCGTTAGTAGTGTCATAGCCTGGGTATGGTAGTTGCACACACCATAATGCGCACCACAAATCCTAACAGAGTTGCACACTCTGACCATAAGCAACTTGCCATAATCATGTAGATTACTGGTCAGGGGACTTGTGACATATAGCTTGAGCACCAGTAAACCTATTAATCAAGTCAAAGGGTTAAAATGAGAAACAGGTTGGCACATGGGCACTGCACCAGAGTCTTGTGAATCTACAATATTATTTTGTAATAATGCTAATGAGATATTGTGACTGTATGTAGAGCGCTAGCACATATATTGCACTACCACGCACCAGAGCTTGAAATGTCCTATTATACCAAAAGTGAAGGGGCACCTTAAAACTATTGTTTGAGAAATTATGTTCCTGGTGCCTACAACATCACACTGACCGAGTCACGGGGTGCCCAAGCACTGCTTTGAAACTTTTATAAATCGTTTACAAACATCTGTCTTCAGCAATCAAAGTAAAGAAACAGAACTTGTAAATACTGGCTGTAAAGCTCTTCAAAACTCGGGGTACAAAGGGACTTGGATGCGTTTCGAAATTCCATGTGCCATATTAATGTTTGCCACGTGTCCTCCTGTTTCAAGGACACTTCTCCTTTTTGGGAAATTACCTTTTATCTGCTTACTTACTGAAGTACGTTTATGCAGCGTATACCACACACTTCAATGGATTTTTTGTGCTCCCTTCATTTGTCCAAACCAGATGTAGATTGGACGATCTATGCACAGGCAAAGTGGTGAGCGTGGTTCAAAGTGGAGAGTGGGGCATGATAGACGTTCATTGATTATTCCATTTTGTTTCTGCAGACAGCTCCAGATGGCTGGAAGAACTCTGTGCGCCACAATCTGTCTCTGAACAAGTGTTTTGAGAAAGTGGAGAACAAGTCTGGCAGCTCTTCTCGCAAGGGCTGCTTATGGGCCCTCAATCCAGCCAAAATCGATAAGATGCAGGAGGAACTTCAGAAATGGAAACGGAAAGACCCCGTGGCAGTCCGGAAGAGCATGGCAAAGCCAGGTGAGAAAAGGATGATGCCCGTATTTCAGAAATAAAAAAAAAACCTGCCCCTTTATACTGTCCCTTGGAAATGACAAGGCTGTTAAATAAATGCACACTGAATTCTCAGCCCATGATGGAAATCACAGTTCAGTCTCTCAGACTTGTATAGCACTTGCACTCTCGGAAAGGGTGTTCGGATTGAATGGAAAGGCAGTGGATTAATCAGGTCCTTAGATGGGTGGGATGATGCTTGAGGGACTCTGCAAATGCACCAGGTTGTGGACACTACTTTTGAAATACAGACCGGACACAAATAGTGCTGTCGCCAGGAGAAATTATAATACGAAATAAATTAAATAAAATCTGCCTAAATTCTCTTACACTTTAGTTTTTGTTCAAAGAAATAAACGGTTGTCTAACACTTCCTGGCTAACAAAGCATTAGATGGGTGTGCTAAAATAGCCGCTATAGAAACACGCAAGACTGATGTGCAAATTTATTATTCCTTATATTTTGAATTAAATTAATGATACTTACTTAGAAACAGTTATGTGCATCTTTTCAGAAGAGCTTGACAGGTTGATTGGAAACAAGACTGAGAAGATGAGAGCTTCAGTCAGCCCTTCAGTTACTCTGCAGATGTCCTTGGAGACACAGTCACTTTGTGAGACAACTTCTACTGATCCAGAATCTTTACAGCCCATGCTTGTGACTGGTTCCCAGAAGGATGACCAGCAGCTCAGGAGGCACCACTCGGTAGGTGACTAATATTCCTGCTTCACATTCTTGCTACATGCCTTTTAACTGATTTCGGTTACTACAATACAACTATCTCTTGGCATTCCTCAGACCCACTTCCCAACTCCGAATCACCAAGATAACATCAGAATGCAGCACAACAGTCCTCAGGAATCCCCGATCCCTGCTCACTCCCCTCCCATACACAGAATGAAGATGTTACCAGAGCTCTCTTCAGAACGGATAATGCAGGACACTTTAATGGAAGGAGAACTCAGCAACGATATTGATGCCCTTAACCCATCTCTCACAGACTTTGAACTACATGGTAAGAATCTGAAATGGTTCAAAAGTCCTGTTTTTCAATGTACGTGTTCAAAACTCATTACTATACTATTTTTTTAACATGTGAGCACATACAAGTGGAGGCAGATTTTGTAATATTTCGGCAGTTTTAGAAAGACTTTCTACTAGTGTGCAAGGTCTGAGAATAGGCTTTGTCAAAACCTGTTGATTTTGTCTGCCCTCAGACCAAAATACTTGGTTGTCTTGGTTTACCAGTGGCCAGGAGATTACATCACAACTCCAAAACGTGGGATATTTGTCAAACTTGCTATTAATCACACATTAGAAGTAATCTGACCCTACAAAAGTGGTCGCCTACAGAAAGGACTAAGGCACAACGTATGAGAGAAGCCAAGATGTTTTAAATGTGGCAGTGCAGTCACAAATTTAACATGAGAAGCTCACACACTGGTGGTGGAAATTGGGCAAGCTTGCATATGGAGATGTGTACTGGGAAAACTCACGTGCTGAAGTGGTAATGCAAGGTCAAGTTTCAGTGTTTGGGTCACACCAAGAAAGAGCTAAAGGTCTACCTGCCACACAACCTCTATAACATAACATATATCACACAACTGATATGGAACGAATTATCTCCCTGCATTTTATCAGGGATAAATGTACACTTCTGCGCTACAGGATAGTTACATGAGTATAAAGATATTGTTCGGAAAGGCCTCACCCACTGTTAAGAAGATACGAACACAGTGGTCTCAACCTCATTGGGGAGGGGAATCATCAGACCACTGTCCGGGTCATCAGTGGGGTCCAGTTAATCCTAAAACAGCCTAAGTGTAAACCTAAAGATTTCCTTTATTATAGAGTACACTTTATTGGATTAAAATGTGAGGGTGCTACTGAGAGCTTATGTCTCAAGCATCACATCAAACTATAATTGCCAACACGTTTCGGCCTCATTTGAATCGCTCAAAGGAGGGTCTCAGGCTTTTGTCAGGGCATCCAGGTAGCCCTAAAGTCAGTCACTCATGCACCCCAGGTAAGAGTATGTCTTACCTGTCAGTCTACCGTCTTCACCTTATATTATTCTGGTTGTATGCCATGCAGACACACCGGGGAGGAGCCTCTCCAGTAGTCACACATTCATCAAGGTTCAGGTTCCTGCTGACAACACATTGCAGCTGCAATCATGTTGGTAGAGTGACACAATGCAAAGGTGTGGTTTTCCTGAGTAATCCATTTACCTCTACGGGACCGTCTAAGGAACGAGAGGCCTAGTTTGCATTGTTGGCTTTGTCTAAGACTACTCCAGTATGTGTAGGTGTGACCACTTTCTCCACACAATACAAAGGTGTATTTCTCCTGAATAATTTGTTTACCCCACCGGATCTGTCCAACTAACCTAGCAGCCTGATATACATTGTAGACTGTCTTGAAGTATTCTTTCACGTATTGCTTAAAGGATGCCTTTTCAAAGTTCCCAAGATTCCATGGTTTCTAGGGAACTTTAGTCTGACGACTTTAGTCCTCATGAAACCCAAAGACTAACTACAGGTCAAATCATCGACATCCCCTCCCTATGTTGCTTTCAAAACATGTTATGGTTTAGCAGGCGATACCATATATAAAAAGACAGGAACTCCGCTTACGTTTGTTTGATGTACAACCTTGGAATCTGTTCACTGTCTTGTTCTATGTTGTTGTGTATATATTAGTTCACTGTCTGAGCACTGCGTCGTCTGCACTCATTTGATACTTACTGAAATATATAGTGTCCTGTATCCTTTTTTCAATAACATTAATTATGATACAAGTTTGATACTAATTGAGTCAAAAAAGAACCAACGGCGGACCTTCTGCACCGCACCTCACACCTGTTCCGATGTGTAAAATCGCCGTGCAAGCAACCCCAACACCAGCAGTTGCTTGGTGTAACTGTGCTCCAGATCAACAAAATACTGTATTTTCAAATGGGGGTGCACAGCTCAAAAACGAGTCCAATTCAGCAGTTACAGATTTATAAATGACTTCTTTATTCAATTTCAGATATAGGTCATCTGACATAACAACTCCAGCCAACGCGTTTCATTCCCTTACTAGGAACTTGATCAGGGCTCAGATTGACACGAAGTCACCTAAATAGATAAATGATTTGTAGAGGTACCGTGTAATTCACTGGGACCGTTGTGCACCGGTTGCAAATAGAACTGCTTATATCGCAGCGTCGGACAGAACTTCCTCTCTAATCGTATTGCCCTGATGAAGTTCCTAGTAAGGGAATGAAACGCGTTGGCTGGAGTTGTTATGTCAGATGACCTATATCTGAAATTGAATAAAGAAGTCATTTATAAATCTGTAACTGCTGAATTGGACTCGTTTTTGAGCTGTGCACCCCCATTTGAAAATACAGTATTTTGATACTAATTGAGTTTATACAATTTCAAAGTAAGTGTAAGTGTTGGTGAATGAGTCCCACAGGACATTTTTTTTTGTTGAGTTTTATATAGCAGAAACTCAACCTGAAGGTATCCGATTGCTTTACATGAGCACCAGTTGCGTTACAGACCTACACATTCATTTTTGTTAGGCACAGGGAGATTACGTGATTTTCCCATAATCACAGGATGTTAAGCGTCACTGCCGAAACTTGAACCCAGTTCCCCAGCTTTGAGGTCAACCGCTCTAGCCATTAGGCCACAATTGATTGGCTTATTACGCTTACTCAGGTTCTCCTGGGCAATCAGGGCGGCCCTTGTGTTGTTTACATAAGTTTCCTAAAAAGCACTTTAAAAACTAGTCAAGACTAAGTTTTTGCCACACAGGGTACATCATGAAAACGTGGTATGTTCCGTCCACCATTATGTGCAATGTGGGGACTATAATGCACTTGTCAATCGGCGAACAGAAAGACTACAACGTTCTGACAGCAGAAAAAGGTGCAGAGCAGGATATATGCAATTCCATGATTTCCTCAAGTAGAGGAACAAAATGATTGGCTGCTTGCCTAGTGAAGTAGTGGCCCAGGGAAGGTCCATTGACAACAGCTCCACGTCAGTCTATTTCACAATACTTCATTTTTGTATGGTACAACATAAAGCAAATAGGAAAACACAGGGTTGGCTGAGAGGGGCACTGGGGACAATAAACCGACTCTCCTGCCTCTTTCCTTGCTTAGAGCCGACTCTACAATTACGACAAGGTCAAGTCTTTTTTAAGTATTCCAGGAATGCGATCGGCAAAGTGCCGATCCTGCAGCCTTGCCACATTCTCCAGAGCAAATGAAGTGGAGGCAGCTGCTTTTGTAGCAATAAGACTTTCAATGACGGTCAACTGAAAGTTAAGGAAAGACATGAGCCTTCCCTGGTGGTCTTGCGATAAACAACATACGCATTGTATGTTGCCATCTGGATCAGGGG
This sequence comes from Calotriton arnoldi, assembly GCA_963921515.1. Lineage (NCBI taxonomy): Eukaryota > Metazoa > Chordata > Amphibia > Caudata > Salamandridae > Calotriton > Calotriton arnoldi. The sequence goes on along the minus strand of CAWUFW010003805.1, from coordinate 570,388 downwards.
GGTAAACAGCTTTTTATAGCAAGTGCGAGTTTTACAACTCGCATTGTATGGCTGAAGAACCTGGTTTTCTTATCCACTTTGCCAATGTACTTGTAATCAATTACACGGGTGGGCATGTGAACTTCAGCTATCTGAACCCAAGCAGTACTGGGTAAGTGCTCTCGTCATGAAGTGTAGTGAGCACGTACACATCACGCCTATCAGAGAACTTGACTGCGAGCAGTTCGTAGGCGCAGAGAACTTTGTGAGCAGGTGAGCTCCTTGTGAAATCTCACATTGCTATCACCAAAGTCACTGTAATAATGCGTAAGAGCACCAAATTAAGAGACAGGGTTGACTAAATTATTAAGCAAAATGCGGCACATTTTTTTTAATACTATTACTTCATTATCTTTTTCATTTGTATACTTGTAAACATGATAACACTGTCTGGCCAAACATTTCACCTCATTAGTACCCATTTAGCAATCTAAAGAAGAAATAAGCAACTAAAAGATGACCACCCTTTGTGCAGTCCCTTTCACTGCATACACATATATGCTGCATGTGCCACATAAATCTACCATCTGCTGCATAATCTGGAGATCGTAGACTTATATGTCATATGCAGTATGTATACATATATTTTTAGAAATGTGTGCTTTCTCCTGGGGGGCACTATCGGAAAACACACATTTGGAAAAAAATATATACTGGCCCCCAAAGGGGGTCGACTCATTTGCTGAGGGGTGACCCACCACCTGCTTTTTTTTTGTTTTGTTTTTTGTTTAAATGTGTGGTTCCCCTACCCGCTGGGGCAATTCCGCATCTCCACAGCCCTTTTTAAAAAAAAAAAAATCTCCGGTGAGGATCCCTTGGAGCCCTCTTAAGAGTCAGCCAATGGCCGACACCCACACTGGGGAGGGAGTGCAGCTGTCAGCCACTGTCCGAAGGCCGCACCGAAAGGGTTAATATAGCGCTGGTGTATACTTGAGACATGAAGAGTGAAAGATTTAATAATAGATGGTAGGGATCATCTTAACCAACTACCCGTTTTTCTCATCATTGGTGTTAACATGACTAGAAAGAGGAGAAAGGTACAATCAGAAGGTTTACACATACAATTCTTAACTAACCTTTAGTGAATCTGCTGTGGCCCTTGAACAAGGATTTCCTTTGCAGTTCCATATCCATTACAAAAAACCTTCACATCATTACTGTCATTAGAGCAATTCTGATTACCATTCTAAATGTTTCCCCCTCACCCCTCTGAGATTTAGCTACCTCAACAAAAGACTCAACATATTACAATCCCCCCACCCTAGCATAGAAAAATACACATTACATCACACCATGATAATGCGCACATTTTATAAATAGTATAACTAATACTGCCTAAGTCCAGATCTCGTCCTGAATCTCTGCCCCAATTAAGAAAGACCGAAAGGTGACACCTAAATAAGCATCCACCCCAGGTACAGTTGTACTACTTATTATCTCCCTGCACTACTTATCACCTTGCACCACCAGTCAGCTGGCAGGGGCTAATGAACGGTTCCTAAACCAAATCAAAATTGGTAATTTGATCATTAATTTAAAAATGACTTGTTCACAGGCAGCTACTCCAGATCTTTCTGACAGCCATTAATCAGAAGTCAGTATCGTTGTTTTCCACCAACTGCGTAGAATACAGGTTTGGGCTACCACCAATCACTGTCATCTTTGATTAGAAGCAACTGTGCTTTCAGACATGTTAAGAAGGGAGTGTTAGGCGATCTGGTGGCTCTAGCACAATATCATTGACTATTGCCAGTTGCAAACGTCTTTCCAGAACTGTTGGAGAGCAATGTCAGAAGATATGTACTATGTCACAGTTTTACACTCTGCCTCCCCAACATTTGGCACGGGGCAAGAGCCACACTCATGCAGGCGCAGATGTGTCCTGTACCAGCTGAGTAAAACCTTAAAGTATAAGAACTGTGAGCTTCGCTCAAAAGTCTGTTGTGAAGTTTGTGTGGGTAGTCTTCCAGAATATATTTGTACTGGAGTACCGTTTGCTATTGGGTCTTAAGTGCCTCTTGCAACGGTGTGGTGTAAAAGTTATTGATACAATACGAGAACACCCCTTTCATCTTCTAAAATTTCTCCAAATAGATGTTGCCCAGTGAAGATTGAAAGGGTAGTCTGTGACCTGGTAGGCAGCTTCTTAAGGAGTGTGATAGCTGTATAAATTTCCACAGTTGATTTTGACCCAAGCCATAGTTTTCCATTAGTGTTTGAAACAGTATTAGCGTGTCCCCATCAGTCAGTTGATCAACTCTGGTGAACCAGGCCCTGGCCCTCTTCTCCCTTGCCCTAAATTGTTACTTCCAATTCTGTCACATTATATTCATGACTGATAAACTGTGCCTATCCCTCTAGTTGGTGAGGTGCATGCTAGGTTTCACTACTCCACATGAGTCTCCAGAAAAAGCAGTAAAAATGGGGTCAGACAATTACACACACATATCAATCAATCAGGGAGTTGTAAGCGCGCTACTCACCCGTGAGGGTCTTAAGGCGCTGAGAAGTGAAAAGTGAAAAGTGTATCTCCAACTCACAATAGCAGCCAAAATATGAAAAAAGTATAAAAAATATAGCATTTAAAAATGTTTTCATGTTTGTCCACCTACTATTCACAGAGTCATCAGGACAAACAGCAATAGGGGACCGTTCAATGATACGTCCATATCCTCACAAATGAGTGGACACTAATATTGTCAAACCCTGTTTAGGAAGTCACGGGGCAAGCAGTGGCTACGGATCCACAACCATGGGGGTTGGGGTAATTTAGCACTGCTGTCTTGGGGCGTAGCCTACTATGGCTTTGCAAACTAGGCCAAGTACAACCCTTTCCACACTTGACTCTCAGTACTAGTGAGAGCGAGCAGTCAGAGACTTCTCAGGGAGATTAGGGTCTGGGTTACACAAAAATCAAGCCCCACACCAGCAGCTGCGCAATAAGATCAATGCCCAGCCCTGTGCTCCTCCTTATAGAAACAAGTACTCTATTACACAGAAAATATAGAATTCCACTGCACAATCAATAATAATAATGCACAAAAGCCCAGTTCATGGTTGTGAGTCTTTTCTGCTCTATGGGCTTCTGCCTACTAGCCCTCCACCACCTGCCCCTCATGGTTCCCCTGTGTCTGTGCTCCCCCTTAGGTTCAGTCCTCGAGGTAGATTGGTTGGTGCAGCTTGTACTCCCCCCTACCTCCACTTTGATCTAGTCTGAGGACTCAGTCTCTCAGGCCTAAGCCTGTGTAGTCTCTCACAAAGTTCGTTGTAGCAGTGCAGGGCTGCATTCAGTCCTCATGCAGCAGCGGATCTCATCAGTAACAGGAGCCTCACGGTGGCATACAGCAGTCTTCACAGGAGCCGTGTCACTCAGAAGGTTGCTGCAGGAGTGGTGGATTCTCACGAGGACCTTCTTTGGGCAGCGGGCTGCAAATCATGGCTCACTCCCATGCTCCTGTGGGTATTTGATTCATGACTTGTCTGACTCCAACACTCCGGTGAGTGCTTGCCGCTTCTTCTTGAACGCAAAGGTCACATGTCCGCAGATGGCGATTCTTCTTTGTGGCAGATGCCAGACACTATTTTTGGCACACAGTGCCTTGAGGTCCTCAATACTTCACGAGGCGCACCAAGGGCACCTCTTGGGTCACTTAATCTTGTGGACTGACTCCGACCCAATGACAGTTGTCAGTGCCATGGTCATACAGTCCACTTGTGGGGTACATGGGGCACCAGCAGATGCTTATTCTGGGGACGGGGATAAAAGACGAAAGTCGCGCTGTTTATTCCATCAGTATCACAAGTCCTTCGGCATAGCTGCTTAGTGAGTCTGTGTTAGACAGACCCTACATGAGGGTTAATTACAGCAGTATTTTCTGCAATCCATTCCTCCTGCAGGGTTGGTGCTTCCTTCCCTCACATACAGGTAGGATATCTTGGTACCCAGGACAGTCCACTAATTCCTCTTTCAGATCAAACTCCAGGCAATATTCCCTCGCCTCTGAGGAGTTGGTTTTCAGTGCAACACCAACCCTTGGCTGCATAATAGTCCCCGAGTACTCTGTGGAGTACCCCCTTGTCAGTAAAAGGGAAGACAACAACGAACAATGGATCTTAAGTACACATCTTTATACTGATTTCTCAGACTGAGGATACGTATTCCAGGTCTGTTTCCTCGGAACCAGTCTGCATTGGTTCCCCTATCATGTGTCCTGGCCTGGCCTGGCCAGGCCAGTTTCTAGGCCTCGCTTCCGTCTGCACAGAGATTCTGCCTGCAGTACAGTCTTTAGGTGGCGTGCCCACCACAGAAGTACAAAGAAGTGAGAGCAGGCTGCACTGAGCTATTTGCAACCTCTCCTCTCAGATAACAGGAAGAGAAACAAAATTCTGAGCCTCTTCAAAGGACGCTTTTCCCTAAGAACAGATACTGCAGGCCTCACCCTGTACCCCCTGCCATCTACATAACAGGAACTGCAGGCAGAGTCATCTATAGCCCAATGTATCAGGAGGGGCCTTGGCACTTCTAAGAAAGTCGGTTTCATCTATCCTCACCATAGAGTCTCGCCTCCCATGTAGGAGATGCCAGCACTACACATGTGCTGCCAGGAGAAAGCAACCTCTCCTCCATCTTATACTGTTTGCCAGGCTGCGGGCTACTAAAATGGAACCTGCCTGCCTGTATTACTTGTGCATGGCACAGTATTACGTCTATTATATCTAGCACATGCACACATACAATGCACAGGATGTTGCATTTACGATTCCTGGTTCATTGTGAGCAGTAGAACTTTATATGAGTAGGCCTGTAAATACGCATTCATGTCTTACAATTAAAAAACCTGTCACTATTATTCCCCAACCATGGTACATGGCCACCACTGCGCTCCATGCATGAAACCTGCGACAGGTAGTCCTTTGTCACAATGAGGTTGTGCTCGATGCCCCCTCCCAGCCAGTTTAGGACCAGGTCTAGAACCTATCATTGTTAAAAGACTGGATCTAGGCCAATGCTCATACACTGAATTTGCATGGCATAACCAAAAATTAAAAAAAAGCAGGATCACATGTCTGAAGTTTGGGCACGCAGGGAAGCGAACATGCCTGTACACCATGCAGAGGATATTCCTGTCCCAACAGATATGCTCTTATATATTACAAGGTAAGAGGGATATTTTTCTCTTGAACCCTCATTACCATCCATTAATGATAGTTACAGTATTCTATGTTTTTACATGTATATAAGTGACTGCATCAATAAGTAATTATTTTATCGTAACTATCTACAATTGATTCACTATTGAATTACACACAAAAAAAATTAAAGTACAAAACTTGAAAGCCAGAGTTTATTTAATGCATCTTTAATCTACATATACTACCTTCCTTTATGCATCTTTATACCTTCCATGTACTTATGGATCTATATATTAATTACTTTTCTTCTGATTCAGCATAACCAATGCACTACCCTATTTCTCACCCTATACTGCTCTCAATATATCCTCTACCTCAACTCTGATTCATCTCAAACCTCTTTCTACTACTCTCTCCAATGCACTACCCTATTTCTCACCCTATACCTCAATCAATATATCCTCTACCTCCATTCTCTCATTCATCCCAAACCCCATACCACTACTATGATCCCCAAAATAACCCTTTCTAGACTCTTCCCTACACTACCCCTCCTTGCATCATCTCATTCCTCTTTTACTATTCTGATCTCCCAAATCCAGCCTTTCTAAACCCTTCCCTCTTACTCTTCCTGCTCCACCTCCCTTTTACTCATTCCAAGCCTCCTCCTACTGCTATGAGCTCCAAAACAAACAAAAACATCTAAATCCTTCCCTCTTCTATCCCTCCACTTTCCTTTTCAATCCAAATAACAGACTAACATGTTCACCACTCAAATTAATTTCATATTTCACTATACTAATTCAACACTAATCCTTTATGGGTTCCAGAGTAGCGTGCTACTCGCCGAAAAAGATCTTCCACACCTCATCAGGGGTAGCAAGCGCTATATAAATGCAAACCTTTTTCCCTCTTCTATCCCTCCGCCGTCCTTCTCAATCCAAATAACTGATTAACATATCCACCACTCAAATTGCGTTCATATTTCACTATACTAATTCACCACTAATCCTTTATGGGTCCCGGACAAGCGTGCTACTCGACTAAAAAGCGCTTCGACGCCTCTTCAGGGGTAGTAAGAGCTATATAATACAATTACAATATAATAAGTAAGGAACCGCATCCCTTCCTATTGGGAGTAAGGGTGACAAGATATCAAAATAATCACCTGTAACAACATCTAAACAGGGGCTCAGTGCAAACGTCAAACCATTCTTTCTAAGGTACTGTGAGTGTATACAGCATACCTAACATCAAGATGTGAAATTGAAACAAATAAAGGTAGACCGTCTCAATAACAGTTAGGACAGAGAAAGAATGTTAAAATATTTGATCCCAACGAGAGTTACTTGAATGGCACGTCATCTTCATTATCTCAAAACAGAGGATTTGTGCATGCTGGTCACAAATAATCGCAAGATTGAAACACACTCTATCTCCCCGGTAAACTGGATACTCATTAAGCCCAACATGAGATAAACTGCTGGGCTGTTTTGTTTTAGTGACTGCCTACTTAATCATACTTAATTTCATTTAGGATCATTGGCTAATAGCACAGAATGACATGCTAGAAACGTCTCCATCTTAACTAAAAAAAAAAGTAATTATTCCAGTTCCTGAAAATGAAGCAATGAAAAGTCTCACTGAGTAGATCACGAGCTCAATATGTCTTAGGACACGAGCTGCATCTCCCTGATGTGACTAAGCTTAATTTTTGGTAGATACATCTGTTTACTATGGCATGCAGGAAATCCACCTTTTTTGCCAGGTCACCCCGGACTTTTTGCCTTAATCTAGATCATATTTTTGCTGGAATTAGGGCTCTGTGTACTGTGATACTGCCAAGCAGTGCTGTAGCGTGCGTCCTCTATCCCTTAAAACGGTACTGCAAATTTGGTGCATTCAGCCTTCTTTTAGGCCAACGTATATGGTGCAGAAAATGCACTAGTGGAAGCCATATATGGGCTGCAATGTATATATACACCGCATATATGACAAAAATAAGGTTGCATGGAGCACAGCTGTTCTCTCATTTGGCTGTAGAGTAAATACACTGCACTGATACAAGGGAAGGAAACATGCCTTTGACATGTAGGCAAACCCTTCAAAAAAAAAATATTAACAATTCACCTCTAAAGCGTGCCCCAGCCCCATTCCACATAGTCAATACACATGGATGAAAGTTAACAACCCTACTTCTAAGGGACAATGGCTTGGCCTCTGGGCACAGGAATGCAAAGATGTTTTCAACAACTGGCCACTTAACAGGAACTAGCAATCAGGGAGAGTGATGGAAACAGCTGGCAGAACAAAGGACAACATACACATTTCCTCTTTCGACTTTGAGATGCCAAGTATGGCTGTCAGAATCTGTTTACAATAATTCCCAGGAACCTCCTAGACTTTCAACTCCAACCACAGCAGGAGTCTGAGTCGATGTTTTTCCCTTTTACAAAGACCCATTCAAATGGTAAAGGGGCTAGACATTTGTAATTAGGGCTTCTGGGAATTTTTACACTAAAGTCAAGTAGAAGTGCTGCAAATAGAGATGGGCACAGAGCAAGAAAGTAGACAAGATTGGGTGAGAAATTCTTCAATCAATGACCAGTGCACAGGATGAAACTAGCACCTCAACATCACCTCCACAGAGCACCAGTGGACCAAAGAAAAGGACTCAAGACAAAAAAAGCAGAAGGACTCCGAAAGGGCCCAGATGACCACAGAGGACTGGATTAGGCAGGCAACCCGGCTGCAGAAGAGAGCTGGTGCCCAGAAGCCTGCTCTGAGGAACTGGGGGTAGCAGGCGTGACCAGAAAGAACTTTCCCAGCACTTAGAGAAACGTGGAGCTTAGTCGTTGTTGGACCTTTTTGCAGGGTCATCCCCAAACGTTTTGCCTTCACCCTCCTGTTTTCTGAACCTGTTTTTGATGGCTTTTAGGACTCTGTGCACTTTACCACTGCTAACCAGTCCTAAAGTGCTTGTGCTCTCTCCTTTAAAACATGGTAGAAAATTGACTTCTACCCAATTGCCATATTTAATTTACCTGTAAGTCCCTAGTAAAGTGGTACTACCTGTACTCAGGGCCTGTAATTTAAGTGCTACTAGTGGGCCTGCAGCACTGATTGTGCTACCCACTTTAGTAGCCCATTAAACATGTCTCAGGTCGGCCATTGCAGCTTGTGTGTGCAGTTTTAAACTGCCATTTTCACCTGGCAAAATAAACCTTTTCCCAGACCTAAACCTTCCATTTTAATGCATAGACGTCACCCCTAGGGTAGGCCCTGAACAGCCCAGAGGGCAGAGTGCAGTGTACTTAAAAAGTCGGACATGTACTTTCAAGATTTACATGTCCTGGTAGTGAAAAAACTCCTAAAGTCACTTCTTGCTACTGCAAGGCCTACCTCTCCCATAGGATAACATTTGAGTAACCGTATTACCTTTAATTAGCGGTAACTTACAATTGGGAGCAGGTAGACAAGTCGAATTTGCTGTCTAAAGAATTGTAATCAAAAGCCTTCTTTAATGAAAAAGTCGGATTTTTAATCCCAATTCTGAATATACCACTTTTAGAAAGTTGGCATTTTCTTGTCCTAACCATTTGGTGCCTGCAGCCTGCTCCTGGGTCACACGACTAGGTGTGGTTAGCAGTTGGTCATTGTGTATTGCTTCCAGACAGTGAGACAAAGGGAAGATAGGTGTTGGCAGGATGGGCCACTTTGAGTTAACGAGGGGGAGGAGTTGTCACCTATCACACTTATACATCACAAAGGCATTGCCTGAGCTCTCTCACAAAGGGATTGTCACTAGTCTATTGTGACCCCTCACCAGCTGGGGCTAGGACAGGGAGGAAGGGGATGCCTGACACCTCAGGGGGGTAGAAACCTCTAGAAGCTTTCTCCACTTCAAAGTGGACACCATGTATAAATATTGGACCTCAGACCCACAACTCTTCAGTACACTTCTGAAACTGTGGATTCTGCCAAGAAGGACTGCTGTGCTGCTGAAAGGACTGCCACTCTGCTGGACTTCTGCGCTGAAAGACTTTGGTCCTGCTGTGCTGAAATGCTGCCTGCTGCTCTCTTGCCTGGGTGGGAAGGACTGGGCCTGCATCTGTTGAACCCAGGGCCAGAGTGACTCTAAGGACTAGTAGGCCGGCCTCCTGACTAGAGCCTCAGGAACAGAAGGCTCCAACAACCTTGAAACCAGCATCTGGCCATTCGTGAGTCCTACCCTGCCAAGTGGTGGCACGCCAAGCCCTTGGAAGTTGGCCCAAATGTGCTCTGCCAGCCCATCTGTGGATCCAGCAGAACCGACGCATCTCCACTGCTGCATGGCGCAACCCGAGCAGACTGACACATCACCTCTGCTGCGTGGACTTTGACGATGCAAGGACTTCGCATCGCAGCCCCATCAGAACCACCGCTAGGCGATGCATTCCCAACGCAGGCCCTTGCTTTGCAAGCCTCTCGTCGATGACGCCGCAGGACCTTACATCGCAGCCTCGCAGATCCTTGGAACAGACGCCACACAACACATCCTCGATACAGGACTCCACAACTCTTTCCAACCATGATTTATGGTACTCTGCTTAAGCGTGTGTAGTAAGGTAGTCCACGCTGGTAGATGTAGTTTAAGTGGGTTTATTCAAGTTACACAAAGCAGTAGTTAAGCTCTGTAGAGCAGCCGCACCAGGAGCAGCCTGCTAGCTGCTCAGCCCTTCCACCAACTGTCACCACTCAAACCCAGTCACTCAAGCATTCCACTCATGGCCCACACACCAACATTCCACACAGAACACTCACACTGGCTGAGCAGCTAGGAACAGGATAACACAGTACATAATAACACAACATGAAGATACTACAGCATGTCTAGCTGTGTCCCTGTGGCTGACCACGCTCCATCACGGTCGGCTTGAACAGTTGGCACTTTGTGCTTTTAGGCGCTATATTCATTGCATTTCTAAATTGGTGTGGGAAGTCTTGTGTTTTCACTTTATTACTGTTTGAAGTGCTGCATACATTCTTTACACATCGCTTCTAAGTTAAGCCTGACTGCTCTGTGCTAAGCTACCAGAGGGTTGAGTACAGGTTAATTTGGGGTTTACTTGTGCCTTCATCCTGAATTGTATTGTGGCTCCAGCATGAGTAAGGTTTCACACCCTTCAACAAATAACCCAATTTCTTACAGTCATTTTACACCTCTGGAAGATCAGGACAAGGTGCTGAGGCTTTCCCAGGCAGGGTGCACAATGGGCGGCAAAGAAAACCAGGTGCATCCTCCCTGCAACATTTTTCAGCACAGGAATCAGGATCTGAGGGACTTCGTGATAAAGTTATCTAGCCTTGTGAAGTGTTACCGACTTGTAGCTTGCAGACTTACCCCACGGGAGGATTTTGAGAACCAAAAAACAGACTAAGTCTGAAGGTAAAAACTTTGAAGGGTGAGGCAGCAATCTATCCATCAGCACTGAAACCTTGGCAGCTACAAAATTCAGCTTTGTTCACTAGGAGCTTTTAGGGTCAAATGCAATGGCTTTAGCAGGAGTTCAACAATAAATGGCTCGCGTCAACTTCAGTCTTGGACTTTGCCCCACTATAAGACTAAGCTCCAAAAAAGTGGCCAAAGCTCCAAAAAACTTTGACCGGGACAACTCAGTTGGTGTACCCAACCTTCACGCCATTAGGGTTGGCATAAATTTGCACATAGATCCCGGTGAACTGTGACCTCATACTTTTCAATTGTGCTTTACATTCGCTATGCAGTATTTGTCTTAAAATTTTAAAAAATCATATCTCTAGTTTCCTTTAACCAGATTTAATTGTTTTGGTGTCTGTTTGCTCATTACAATTTTCTCTATTTTGCTTGATTGGTTTTGAAATGTTATTGTGTTTTCTTACTTTAAAATTGTTAGTACTGTATGTACTCAAAAAGGAACTCTCAGAAGAATTGCTCCTGCTTGTGCCACAGCTATCAGAGGTTGAGCTTGGACTTGTGTTGAGACCTCACTGGGGTGTGTTTATCTGATAGAGACTGCTAGTCACAGATTCCTGGCCACAGGATTATCCTGAGGCGTCTGACTGGACCTGGATTTTTTTTTTTTTTTAATAGTATTACTTCCTTATTTTATCCTTTTAATTTTTTATTTTTTTAAAACTTTTTATTAGCATTTATTAATAACATATTACAAGCAGTTAACTCGTCACAATAGATCTTGAACAGATGGTTCACTTCAGTACAAGACATTTCCTATACTACCCTCCCTTCTCACCCACATTCCGGATTCTTATTTATTTATTTTTTGTTTGGATTATCTTGTCGGCCCATGATCTAACGCCGATGGAGAGCTGCAAATATTGCCACAATATGTATTCCATTCCCCCCACACCTTGTCCCACTTCTTAGGGCATCCTCTATTTGTGTAGACTGCACGTTCAGCCAGCATGCACCAATCGACATCTCATTTCCATTCAACCATAGTTGGCAGCTCGGAAACCCCCCATCTGCGAGCGATATTACGCTTCGCTAGCATGAAGCCAGTGGTCGCCCATGTTTGGTCCACTTGATTGAGGTCTGTAGCATCCCATATATTGAGCAGACATATCTTGGGGGATAATTCTAGGGCCGTCCCACACACCTCTCTGACCATCCCATTGACCGCCCCCCAAAATGACTGAATCAAGGGACATTCCCAGAGTATATGATGGAACGTGCCTTTCTCCCCGCACCTTCGCCTACAGTCTGTGGAGCTACTTCGGCCCATCTTAACCAATGCAGTGCATGTAATGTATGTGCGGTGCAAAATTTTCAATTGGACCAGCCGCAGTCGTGATGGTATGGCCACCTCTCACGGGGAGGATAGCGCATCACGCCAATCCTCTTCCTCCAAGTCCCCCACATCGTCCTGTCAGCACGTATACAGAGGTTGCAACTGGTCTGGTAAATTGTTAATTATTTTCCTATAGGTGAGTGAAATAGCTTTGCTGTCTATGGGATCTACAAGCAGTCTATCCTAAAGCGGGTTGGCTTCCGGGATCTCGGCCATTTCTCTGGTTGCCTCCAGTAAAGCATGTCGGATTTGTGCATAGCGGAATGTTTCTCCTATGGACAGTTTATATTCTTTTTGTAAGTCCGCAAATGTCACTATTTTACCCTTCTTAACCAAATCTCCGACTTGCGATATACCAATGATATCCCATTTGTCGAATCCACTGTAATGACTTAAATTGCCCAGTATTGCAGCATGCCAGAGGGGAGTCATTTGTGTCAATTTATTACTCCAACCTAGTTTCGTGGTGGTACTGTGCCATATGGCAACCGTGAGAGCGGTGGGACCAGTAAGTTGTTGTCTACGCAGTTTTGTGTACAGTGCCTCTCTGTACCCTCCCCAACCCATCAGCCATCTGTCCATCCGACATACCGGGTCCTGCTGCTCTCCATACACCCATTTATTAATAATTGAAAGGTGGGCAGCCCAGTAATAGCCACGGCTATCTGCCAAGGCAATGCCACCGTCATACCACCCAGACTAATTTGGGTCTTGTGATACGCGGTGGTTTCCCGTCCCAAAGTAAATTCCTAACCTCCCCGTCGATTGATTTAAAATACGTCTCGGGAACATTATATGGGGTATTTTGCAGTGCATACAGAAGCCGCGGCAGAGCCATAATTTTAAATAATGCAGCTCGACCCAGCAGTGACACAGACAACGCTCGCCAATGGTGGATATCACTCCGCAGTCGCGTCAAGGGGCCCAGTAGGTTCCGGTCATGGAAAAGTGATGGGTCGGCCGTTGCATATATACCTAAATATCAAAACCCATCTCTCACAATTGTGGCCTCACAATTAGCCGGAAGGGTCGGTGCTGGCCCATGAAGTAAATAGACAACTGATTTGGACCAGTTTGTGTACCCCGAGTACTTTTTTTTTAACTTTATTTGTCATTTTATATTATAACAACCAAGGAGGAAGACATTTCAGTACACATCACATTCCATAGTATTGCACAATAATATGTCAGCATCCAAATTTACATCTGTTAAGAGTTCGTTCCATAACAGTATTCTATTATTACCATTACATCATTAAAGCAAACAGCAGTCTGGATAGCTCCGTTTCTTTTATCTCTCTGTGAGCAGTGTTCGTCATATCTACAACATCCTACCACTTCATCCCACGCCCATCCTAACATCTGCTGGCACTCTCTCATGGTCCTCCATTTCCAGAAGGTACGTTCTATATGGGTGTGAGAAGTTGGCCTGGTATATGCTGTTCACTAATGAAAGTGGACACCTTGCACCAGGGCAAATCGACTCTTATGGTAGATAGGTTTAAGACAACCTTTTAAAGAAAGCTATCCTAGTGGTAGCTGTGGAGAGCAGCCTTCAGGCTAAGTCTTGAAGGAATGTAAAGCAGCTTGTTTTACCATATAATCTCTTGAATCACCAAATGAAAAGACACCACACAGGTATATATATCAAATATATATGTATTTATTTCTAAATAACTCTCTACTAATCTCTTTATGAGATTAGAAGACAAACATATGCACAAATCAACGTTTCACAATAAGTTAAGCACAAAATATGGCTGGGGCCCTAGGGGCGTACTCAGACCATATACTAAAAAGGGACTTAGCAACAACGACTTGCAGGGAGACAAGGCCTAGGGCCTTCAGAAGTGCTGGGGCCTCACGAAACCACCCAAGGCAGGTAAGTAAAGGACCCACGGGGGACGCGTGCAGTGTGGATACACAGGCGCGGATCGCCGTTAACTTCAATGGGGCAAGTCGCGGTTGGAAATTAAGAGTTCTAGGAGACTTCGGGAGAACCTACAAGCAAGTCACTTACAGGGTAAGTAGTTCTAGGGCCCACACCCACAGGAGCACCGTAGTGCTGGAGTTACCTCACCCAGGGAAGCCGGGTGCATAGGTGTCCTTTGGTGTCGGGTCGCGGCGTCGTTTTCAATGGCGAACAAAGAAGACTTGCTGCTTGCGGGAGCTGAAGAAGTGTCCGGTGGAATCCAAGCCTGGATTCTGAAGAAGGATGACCTGAAAGCAGAGGGGACAGTGTTCAAAGTCACTTGGCAGTGACTCGGGGCAAGAAAGATGGATGCCCACCGTCGTCGGTTGATTCAGGTCGGTTGTGGGTGCCTTGACTCTTCAGCCACGAGGTCCAGGAGGCGTCGACGACGACCAGGAGCTGGATTCTGTGTGTCCCACGAAGTCTGCAGCTTACTACGGTGTCGGCAACTCGATTGGAGCCAACAAGCCTTGGCAACAGCAAGTCTTGGGGAGATGAAGAAAAGTCGATGGCACAGACCAGCAAGGTCTGAGGGACTCACCCAGCGAAGGTAAGTCAGGGCAGGCCTGGAGAAACCAGGGGAGCCCTTTGGTTTCTTTAAGAAGTCTTCTGGGGACCCACGAGCCGGCTGGCAAGGGATCGCAAAGACACCTCGGGCGGAATCACTCAACAGGGGCCCACGGTCACTTGGGACGGTGTAGGCCTCTGATCTTCGGAGGGATTCCTGCTAGAGGTCGGGACCACACGTGGTCCAAAGCACAAGTTCGTGGAACGTTGTGAAGGGGTTGCACTCGACAATAGTGCACGGTACCCAGGGGTCGCGGTTCCTCGTCACTCGTGGGGTCCACTTGCCTCAGCTTCGCTGGGGACTCACGATGGCCTTGGAGAAGTCAGGAAATCTACTTCTTGGGCTGCAGGGACTTCGGACTCCGGCGGGAGAGGCGTAGTTTGCGACCGTCGTTGTTGTTTTTGGTGCCTGCCAAGCAGGGAAGTCACTCCTTGACTCCAAGGGAGATTCTTCTGTCTTCCAAAGGTAGTGGAACGTCGAAGGGCCAGGATTCTTCTGTAGAGCGTCGTCCAGGGGTTATCTAACTAGCAAGTTCAAGGGTTCCCCTTCTTATACTGAAAAGAGGGGATGGACTAGCTCTATGACCCCACCTATGGGAGGGTCAAGGGAGGGGGTGGCTACACCCACTTCCCTTTGTCCAGTTTCGCGCCAGAGCAGGGGCAGGTAGCCCCTGAGCCGGTTTGAACTGGCATATGCACAGAGGAGCCTTCTGCTCCCCCAGTGCAGGACTTCAAAGCACTCTAAGAGTGCACCCACCCAGCCAAAATACACTAAACCCTGTCTGGGAGGTGGTTACACCTCCCTGTGACAGGATGCCTATTGTTGGGCTTCCTCCACTGCGAGTTTCGGTCATCAGCAGGAGGGCAGCCCAGTGTCTGTGACTGGTGGCATCCATTTTGTGATGCCAGGGCTCTTTAGGATTCTACCGCGTTTCCACAGCAGGTACATGTCTTATCCCTCTAGAAGGGTGGAATGCTACCCCCGCCGCCAAGATTGGCGGGGGGTAGTATTCCAAGATGTTTGACACCAAACACGACATGTTTTGATGCAGCCATTCCAAAGTTAGCATTTACCGCGAGGATATAATGCACTTAATAGTATATGGTTTAACCGCATCCACAAACAGCACCAGAGAATAGACTCTGAGAGCTGCAGAGGGGCCCTGCTCAGGCAGAGGCACCCCCTCACATAGAAGCCAAGCACCCTGCCCTCAGGATTGATAGGGCCTGCCTTAGGGGTGACTGATAGGTTTATATGTGTGTGCAGGAGAGATATAGGAAACCTATATCTCAGTGAGGGGTGCTAGCACCACCTCACCCAGGCTGCAGTAGCAGGCCTGTGGTGTCAGATTTAGACTGCTTCCCAGGGGTGGCATAATACATGCTGCAGCCCCTGGTAGGCCTGTGAAGTACCTATGCCCTTGGCACCTAAGGTACCATATACTAGGGACTCATAAGGCACCACAGTATCCAATCACTAGTGCACCTAGAGTGCACTCCATGTCGTTTAGAGAGAGCAGATAGACTGGGGCCCTGAATAGCAGGGTCCCAGTCCAACTAAGTCATAAACCAGCAAAACACCAGGAAAAAAGTGGGGGCAACCATATAGTCAGATTCCACCTTCCTACAATGGGCCCCATATATCTTTAGGTGCGCATTTTATAGGCATTAGTTCATTATATGCTTCCGATTGTGTGGAGCAGTAAGCTATATCCTTTTCCCATTCCACCAAAGTAGGTAGTGGACCCTGCATCCATCTCATGGCCACACGCCTTTTGGCGAGCATCAGTCCAATGGCCGCTAATTTCCACACACTCTTAGGTATTACTTTGTCATAGCCCAACACTGCAGTTAAGGGTGTCTCCGGGATATCACAGCCCAGCATTTTTGTTAAAATATTTATTACCGTGCTCCAGAAAATTCTTATACCAGGGCACTCCCAAGCCAAATGTGTGAAGTGTGCGTTTGGAGCATTACACCGAATACAATTATCCTTGTCTCTGAGCCCATACCTGTGCAGCCGAGCAGGGGTGTAGTAGGTTCTATGGATATACTTAAAGTGCAACAACCTATGTCTACCATTCAAAGAGATCGTTTTAACGTTACGAAAGCACCAGGCCCATTGATCTGTAGTAATATCTATCCCCAACTCTGCCTCCCAGTCTAGTTGGAACTTATCTTTACCTAGTTCCTCTTGTGTCCTAAAAAGCGAGTACAACAGAGTTATACCGCGTTGCGGTGTGTGTGCTTGCAATAAATAAGTGAGGGCAGGCATAGCGTCCGGTTCTATCATTTCGGTACCTATCACCCCTCTCAACGCGTCCCGGAACCTATGATAATGGAATGTATCCAGTGGTGAAGTCACTTCTATCTGCGCTGTAACCTGATCCCAAGTTTTGACCACTCCATCCTGAAACAGGTCGCCAAGGCATTCTAGCTTGAGCTTTGTCAGCGTGCGTATCACATCTTTATCATTGTGAAAAGGCAGCCAGTTGCACCAAATTATAGGTAACTGTGGTGAGTATATCACGGGCAGTTTATTCTTGTTGGCAATCTTTGCTATCTGTTGCCCAGTGTTATGTACCGGGTTAATTGTTCGCTGTGTACGACGTGCGGCTCCTGTTAAAAATGTGGGCAGCAATATGGGGGCTACACTATGCGTTTCTATCAATAAATGTGGTAAATTTTTGGGCCCATGTATCCAGCTGTGTGCGTGCATCGTTTGCGCTGCTCTATAATAGCTTTCCATGTCTGGAGCATTTAACCCACCCTCAGAGAATGGCTTTGTTAGCGTATTCCACGGAACCCTGGGCTGCTTACCTGCCCATACCAACCTCAACAATAAAGTGCGCAGTGTGTTAAAAAACGATCGTGGTAAACCAATAGGCACATTGACAAATAGAAACAAAAAACGTGGGAGGACCACCATCTTAATCAATGCTATACGTCCTAACAACGAGAGCGGTAAACTAATCCACCTGTCTATAGCCTCTGTCAATTTTTGAATCGCACAGCCATAGTTCTCAGACATGACCAGCTCGGGGTCTGTATGAATTTTTATCCCCAAATACCTCACTGGGTCGGCAGTCCACTCTAGTGGGTAATCTGACTGTATCTGCGTAGTAGCAGCTGTCAGCGGAAAAACCACAGATTTATGCCAGTTAATTCGAAGACCCGAATGAGTGCCAAACCGCTCAACTTCCTGTAACATAGGGACCATATTCCGCTCTGGATCTCGTATGTATAATACTGTGTCGTCAGCATACGCCGCTATGATTAAATTATAACGCGGAGAGCGTATGCCCCGATGATCATGGTATTCTCTCATTGCGCTTAGTAGTGGCTGTGCAACTAGGGCATACAATAAGGGGGAGAGGGGGCATCCCTGTCTGATACCCCTTGTTATTGCTATAGTCCGCGAAAGTGCCCCATTAATTTGCACTCTGGCGACGGGTTGTGTGTATAACACCTTTACCAGTTGTATGTATATATCTCCCACACCCACCTTGCGCAGTACCGCATACAGGAAACGCCATTCGACTGAGTCGAAGGCTTTCTCTATATCTATAAAGAGGGCCGCTGCCTTGATCTCTGGTTGGATATTCTTTATCGTACTAAATAAGGTTCGAAGATTACTTGCAAGAGATCTGCCGGGCACAAATCCCGTTTGCTCTGGGCCCACCAGCCGCGGCAATACTAGTGACAGTCTGTTCGCCAAAATCTTTGCAAACAGTTTTGTGTCCGTGTTCAATAACGACAGTGGTCGGTATGAAGAACAATGATCAGATGGCTTTCCGGGCTTTAAAAGCGTAATTATGGTAGCTTCCCTCATCGAGGGGGGCATCTGTCCCTCAGCGGCCATCTCCTCAAACAGATTCACAAGGTGTGGAATTAGCTTATCCTGAAACGCCTTATAAAAGGCCACTGTCAATCCGTCCGCCCCAGGAGCCTTCCCATTTGGCATTCCCTTCAGGGCCGCTACATTTTCTGTTGGTCTTAGTGGGCCAATTAAGTGTACCCTTTCGTCATTTGTGAGCCAGGTCATTGTTATGTATGTTAGGTATGCCTCATCTGTCTCTGGGCACGTCTCTTCTTTAGTCGTATAGAGATCTTGATAATAATCTGCGAAGGCGTCCAGCATATCAGGGGTAGTGTCCACGAGATCTCCGCCTCCAGTACGCACTCCCGTGACATAATTTTCGCCTCTCTGAGGTTTGACGGTATTTGCTAAGGTCGAACTGGATCTATCCCCTTCTGCATACCTCCGAGCCGTAGCGTACTTTCCTAGGTGTTTCACTTCGCTGTCCGCCAACTCATTAAATTCAGTTATGTGTGCCCTAATCTGTGCAAGGAGGCCAGGTTCGTTCGAGCTTTGATGTTGACTCTCTAGGTCTTTAAGCTTGTTTTCAGTGTTTTGCATGCGATTACGGATGGATTTCAGGACCCCTGCATGTTTGGAAATAGTGACACCTCTGATATATAGTTTAAAGGCTTCCCAAACAGAGGCCATGGTGGACACACTAACTATATTTGTCAAAAAATATTCATCAATAGCCGTATCCATTTCAGCACGGAACACTGCATCTAACAAGGAATACTGCGGGAACCGCCAGGATTGTCTATATAAATTGCTGTCGCCCAACTCTAATCTGAAGAAAACCGGCGAGTGATCAGATAATGTTCGCGCCATATGTCTGAAGTCGCGCAGCGAGGGGAGCAGGGTGCAAGAAGCGAACCAGTAATCAATCCTCGTGTATGTGTCATGGGCAGCTGAATAATGTGTGTACTCTCTGCCCTGCGGGGCTACGTACCTCCAAACATCCTGCAAACCTTCTATTTTTGCAATATCTGCTACCATCCGTGCTGCCCGCGCAGCAAGCCTAGGATTTCCCCGTGACCTATCTAACTCTGGATCCTACACACAATTAAAATCTCCGCCCCACAGTATTGGGAGATGGGCATACTTGGCAAATTTCTGATGTAGGGTCTGGTAGAAGCTGGGATCTCCATAATTGGGCCCATAGACACCCACCAACAGCAACACGCCGTGTTCCTTTCGGCATTTAGCGATTATATATCTTCCCTCACCATCAACCTCTATAGCTTGGATCTGTATCCCAGAATTACGTCTCACCCATTTAAGAACACCCCTAGCATGTGAGGTGAATCCCGCTGCAACACAAATGCCCCTCATTCTTCTGCCGGAGAGCAACCCGGTTGTGGGCGCCAGATGCGTTTCCTGTAGTATGGCTACATCTACTTCATGTCTATATAAATATGCCACCACCCGCCGTATTTTTCTACAATCGTTCAAGCCCCTCACATTCCAGGACAGAAAGTTAATAGTGTTAGCTGCCTTAGTTCGTGTCGTCATGGTACCGGAGAGTAATCCTAATGATACCCGATGTATCGGCAGAGTGCGTTCTCCATCTGTGTGGGCCCTTCATTACCATTTTGTGTTCTGTGTCTGAAATGAACTCCCAAACTTCCCTCCTACCCCCCACCCCCACCATATCAAAATATGTAGATACGGTAAAATAACAATTCCCTCCCCTTCCAACCCACCTTTGTGCCCATCCCCAACTGCACATTACCCATTCATAAATTAACATGTGGCATACACGTGGGAGCAATGGCGGCCTAACCCCAAGTTGAAACCGGGAGGGGAAAGACCTGGACCGCCCTTTGTTTGAACACCAATAGGGCCAGCTTACCAACGTGTAATCCATCACCAGCTACTCTACACCTGTGACCAATCAGCTTAATAGTGCACAGTCTTATGCATAATGCACATGTATATAACCAGCTAAGCATTAACTTATCATCACAGTATACCAAACAGTGAATTTCTTTCTTATCTCAATTATTTAGTCTCTGGTGAGTTGCGCGATGTGCTGCTTTCCAATACAGTCTCATTTTCCGACGACGCCGAGGCCACCTTCTCCGTTCTAGTTGTTCCATATTTCTTTAGGTCTTTTTGGAGCTGGCCCGGATCCAGATAGAAGCGCGGTTTATCGTCGAAGTTGACCTTAAGTCTGGCTGGGTACAGCATAGCGTAGTCAAGTTGTAGGTCCCTCAGCTTCCGTTTAACTGGGCCAAATTTTTTACGTGCCTCTTGTACCTGCGGCGTGAAATCAGGGAAAAGCGAAAGTTCAGAACCCTCATATTGAAGCTTTTTCAGGTCACGTGCTCTGCGCAATGCAGCGTCCCTGTCCCTATAGTTTAGTAGTCGTGCGATCACTGGGCGCGGGGGTGCCCCAGGGGGAGGCCTTGCTGACAATGTTCTGTGCGCCCTTTCCACTACAAAGACGTCGGAGAAGGTCTCCCTGCCCATCAGCTGGACCAGTAGCTTTTCGATAAAGAGTTCCATAGAGCCTGTGGCTGTGGTTTCCGCCAGCCAAAGTATGCGGACATTATTGCGCCTCGAGCGCGCTTCTATGTCTTCAGCTTTGTCTTTCAGCACCGCTACCATCTTCTCCATTTGTTTCTGAGTGGCACCCTTTTCATTTTGCACGTCCTCAGTATCCGAAACTCTTCGCTCCGCCAGGTCGAGTCGTTCTGCGTGCTTATCCACACGTTCGGACATTCTGTCCATTCTGTACGACAGGGAGTCCATCTTAGCGTCAATAGATGAGAGACTACGCTGCATTGCCGCCAGTATCTGTCGTATATCCCCCTCGGGTGCTGAGGCCTCCTCTGACATTAGGGCTGGTGTTGCATCCAGGTCGTCCTCACGGAGCCTGGAGGATTGCCGCTGACTGAACTGTATTTTGGTTTGCGTTTTGTCGGTTTTGCCCATGTTGAGGAACCTGTGGTCTAAATTTATACCGGTCTGGGAAGCCGACGCGTCCTCCACAACGCCTCCAACCAATTGGGGTCACTAAATTCAGCTGTGGTGTCTCCCGGCCCTCGCCAACCACACAAGACTGGCTGTTGACTTGTCGTCTTGTTAATATGTCCTGCCACAGTACCTGCCAATCGTTCACCCCAATGCCAGACTGGGCCTCTTCAATTTACCACCGCTCTGTAGTTTACCTCTAATGTCTCGAGGCACAGGCCACCCCAAGGCCTCTCCGCTTGTCTGCTGATCTCTGCTTTGCCTCACGTCGTTAGTGTGTCTCCCCCGGAGGGCAGAGGACCCGTCCTGCCACGTGTCAGGCCCGCCGCCGGCAGCTCCACCATGCGACGTACACCCAGGCAGCTATACACCACGGGGGTGTCGGCAGCTCAATCCTGGTCTCTGTATGACTGCCCCCCGCAGCTCGCCAATCTCCGGCACCGCGCCCAGCCGCAGGTAGTATTACCCACCGCGAGTCAGGAAGGAACACCGGCCTCGCCGCCCTCCTCCGCGCCGCCTCCAAGCAGCTGTCGGGCTCGCGTCTGTGCGTAGTTTCACTCCGTGCGTGCGCTGCGGCCCCCGGCCCGAAGCCCGGCCGCGCCTCTGGTCAGCGCGTCTCTCACGGAGCCCCTCCGGTCCCACTCGATCGTAGTCGCCGCCGCGCACCCACCACTGCGCCTCAGCGTCTGGCCAGGAAGCCGTCCAAGATGGCGGGCGCCCGCACTCGTCAGAGCCTTTCAGCAACCACCTTTCGTTGCTCGAACAGCCAGCAAAGATCCTGAAACTTCTCTCATGTGCTCGCGTTGGTCTCCGCTTCCATTACCATCGCTCGAAACGATTAGTTATGCCCTATTAGTGTAGGATATTGAAGGATTAATTCCGGCAGTCGCCGGAGCTCGCTCAAGCAGCGGCCATTTCCCAGTCAGGCAAGCCACGCCCCCTACCCCGAGTACTTGCCGTGATTTGAGCAAATCTGGAGAATCCTATTGATTGAGGCACTCGGGGAGGCGACGTATAATAAAATGTCATCCGCGTAGAGCGATATTCTATCTTCCCATTCATTTGCCCATTTAAGTCCCCGTATTAATGGGTCCCGGCGTATCCAGCATGCAAGGGGCTCCAGCACTAGTGCGAATATGAGGGGAGACAGCGGGCAGCCCTGTCGTGTTCCTCGACGCAGAGTGAATGTGTTGGATACATAGCAAGTGGCTCCGCATATAGGAGCTTAATCCATTCGAGATAAGTCGGCCCCACTCCCATACGCTCAAGGACCGCTATCATAATTGGCCATTTGACCGTATCAAAAGCCATGCGTGCGTCTAACAAAAGAATGGCTGCATTTTCACTGATGGTATGTTTCCGTTCAAACGGCGTAGATTCATAGCCGTATTGAGGCCAGGCAAGAACCCAGACTGGTCTGGGGTGACTAGTTTTGTAATTATAGATAGCAGCCTATTGGCAAGTACTTTAGCAAGTATTTTAACTTCAACATTTAATAGGGATATTGGTCGGTATGAAGTGTATTCCTCCTCCGGTTTCCCAGGCTTACGAATTACGACAATAGAGGCCAGTCTTTGGTCTCTGAGTAATGTCCCGACGGATTTGCTCTCATGGTACATTTCAAGGAGGTGGGGTGCCACCTTGGATGCCATTATTTTGACGAGTTCAATTGGGAGGCCATTTGGTCCGCCGGCTTTTCCCGATTGTATACTGCTTATAGCTGTAGTGATTTCCTCAACAGTAATATCCTCTTCCAGCAATTGCTGGTCCTCAGAGGTCAGTGTCGGAATTTGTATGTCAGCTATCATATCTCTCACCTCTGCCACGGTAACTGTCGCGACAGGTGAGTATAGTCGCTTATAGTATGCGGCAATCCGTCTGCTATGTGTTGCGGGTCGCGCAGATAAGTCTCGTCCTGCCCTTGTATGAGTCTGATCCATACAAGGTCTGTCTTTTCTTTCCTCTCCAACCATGCTAATAACTTACTAGCCCTATCTCCCTGCTCGTAGATCCTGTATATTTTGGCCCGGTGTTTACCCCTGGCTAGTTCATGTGCTAGGTCCTTATATTCTTTCCTCCTGAGTTCCAAAACATGGTTTTCATTCTCATCCCGGATATCACTTGGTGTCTGCTCTCTTGTGAGAAATGAGAATGTCTCGCTCGAGTTTGACTAGTTGCCTGTCCTTCTCTTTCCTGTGACCCACTGTGAGGGATAATGCTCGGCCCTTGATTACAGATTTGTAGGCCTCCCACAATATTTGTGCGGACTGGACCTTCCCCACATTTTCCTTAAAGTAATAGTCTGTGTCCTTGATTAAATTGTCCTTAATATGTGGGACTTGGAGACACCAAGGACTAATCGTAAGTGTCTTACGGGTGGGGGCAGTGCTAATTGTGTATCGCACCTGTATGGGAGCATGATCAGAGGTGCCTCTTGCTAAGTGTTGAACTTCTGTGAATTGGTGTACAGAATCCGCCAATGATAATATATAGTCGATTCGGGAGTGGCTTTTATGAGCAGCGGAGTAATACGTGTATTGGCGTATTTGTGGATGGGCCGCCCGCCAAATATGCGTCAGCCCCAATGCCGCGACAAAATCGGCCATAACATTATTGGAGCGCGTTCCGCCTCTTTGGGGGTATCTATCCACTTGTTCATAAAGCGTCATATTAAGGTCCCCACCGAGTACCGGGCCACATTGTGAAGAGCAGGAGGGATATATACTGAAAGGATATTCATACTTCTACCTTCCCAGGTGCCTGCCAGAAAAAGCGCCCATAGTTATCTGTGTGTGTCTGGGTCACTATAAATGGAAGGCTTTTCTTTACCAGAATCACAACCCCTCAGGAGCCGGTGGTGAATCCCGCGTGAACAATAAGTTTGTATCCCCACCTGTCCAGCGCCTTACAGATATTCCCAACAAGGTGGGTCTCTTGTAGTAAGATTATGTCTGAGGCCTGTCGTTTAATGTATTGCAGCACAACCCCTCGCTTAATCCTATCTCTTAACCCATTGACATTCCAGGAGAGCACATTCAATGCCGCTTCAAACTGTGTGGCACTGGGGGCGTTGGTAGGTGTCATAGTGCACACGGGGGGTTCCAGTGGATCCTTCATCCTCGGGGGACCTATGAGCTGTGTATATCTCGTGTGTATACACCTGATAGTAAGAATTATGTGGAAGACGAAGCTTATGTACCCGCTGTGACGGTCGTGTCCTAGTGATGAATATGTGTTGTAGTTTAGTAACAGTCATTGTGACGCTTTTAAACAATAAAAAAAAAACTCAACTTCCCCAGAGCACCCCCCACCATCCCGCCTCCCTGCAATACGGGCTTTAAACTACCCGCCACCCCAACAGTGCAGAGCGCCCGTCGCCCCCCCATGCCAGTTTCAGAGGAGACGTGGACCAACCCGCGCCGGTCCCTCCTCCGCTAACCTAGAGTATACTTATCGTGATCAATTTGTCAGCATAACATTTCAGATCGTGTACTTTGCCAGTTTGGTTCCAGGGCATCGCTCAATCGAATCTTCATCTCCGTGTGGGCATGGGGCACTATTTGAGTTCAAGGATAGCCTATCTAAGCCAGAGTCTACAACGGTCACACATACGGCAACATTATCTCTCGCCTATGTTTCTAGTGTCCCCTTTGCCATACAACATCATGCTGGTCCAGACCGGTCATTTTCTATTCTTTCTGTGTTCGTGGCATCACTCTCTTCGTGATCTGATGTAGTCCCATTACGATTTTTCACCATCCTTCTCCGACGTCTGTCCGAGTTATTCAGGCCTCCGATTTGCCTCTAGCCGTTTAACCACTCCCACGCTGCTTCTGGCTCAGTGAAGAACCATGCTTTGCCTTCAGCCTCCACCCGGCGTCTTGCAGGGAATAGCATTGCATATGAGAGGCCTCTCTCCCTCAGAGCCTTCTTGACATCAAGGAAGTTTCTACGCTGCCGTTGGACCTTTATTGTGAAGTCAGGGAAGAAGAGAATGGTGCTGTTATCGATTTTGAGTGGAGGAGCACAGCGCACAGTTTGCAATATCACATCTCTGTCCTGAAAATTAAACACCCGAGCCAGTATGGGTCTGGGAGGTTGTCCCGGTTTGGGTCTACCCCCCGGTACTCGGTGTGCACGCTCAATGGAAAAATACATGGAGAGCGTCTTGTGCTGTATCCGCTGTGTGACTAATTCCTCCACAAACAGGTCAACGGCATGGCCCTCCGCCTTCTCGGGAACTCCAATAATTCTAATGTTATTTCTCCTGGCCCTGCCTTCATAGTCGTCAAGTTGGTCCGATAGGGCTCGGTTAGTAGCTTCTAGGTCCTGACTCCCATCCTTTCTCCAATCCTTTAGAGATGGTGGCTAGGGCCTGCTTGCTCTCTTCCACTTCCGTCATATGGTTGTTCATTTTACGAAAGTCAGCTCTGATGAGAGCAACCTCGACAGAGACAGAATCAATCCTTGATTCAAGTGAGGTGCGCACTGCCATGACTGCCGTGAGGATATCTTGCAGCGTGGGAGTTGGCTGAATCGGGAGCTGATCGTGTGTTGTAGGTGTCGTATCTGCCTGTGCTTCGGGTCTGTCTTGATTTTTGAGCCACGCCATCTTCTCTAATTTGGGCTGGTGTGAGCCGCAGTTTCCCTTGTTTCCAGACATGACACAGTTCGTGGGGTGCTTTAGCTTGGTGATGCACAAAGAGAAAGAGAAAGCGGGGGCTTGGGGGCCTCACCACCGCCTGCCCGATGTCTTCCCCCGTCGGCCTGTTGGCTTACCCCACTGGGCCATCCCCCTCTCCAGTAGAGGCAACACAGCAGTCCCTGTTAGTGACGCAGTCACCGTCGCTTGAGTATGTCTACATAGGCAGGGACAGCACCCTATGTGGATACCACAGCGTTATGCGACCGTATACAGGCCGCTGAGTTATGAGTGATTTGAGGCGATGTGTTCCAGGCGGTTGGATTGGTGTCTTCAATCAATCATACAGTCTGTGCCCCAAAGCCTGTTCCACTGACCTGCTCTGCCACCACGTGCAGCCATATATCTTACAGTGCAAGGGGTCACGCCCAACTCCAAGGATCAGGACCCTCCAGTATAGTGCTGCACGTGTCCAGTTGCGTGGAGGAACTACAAAATACCTGCTTGAGTCTGGGAGGCCGGGCTCAGTGCTCCTTTCTGTAGGGAGCCATCCTCTAGGTTATACTGCTTCCCTGGTGGGGCTTGGATGGGTCTCCTCACTAGTATCGCCGCCCAGGACACAGCCTCGGCCGCCTGTATTTTAGCGGTTTCATGGGGCAAGACTATGTATTACGTGCAGGTGCCTCGTCATTCACTGAATCTGTGGCGTTTGGTCGTGTCTGCTTTCAGTGGCGAGCCCTCGCCGCGCGCCGCATGTTTGGGTATTTATTTAATATTCAGTGGAGGCGCCGACCTCCAAGGTCGTCAGCCTCCGTCCTTCACGGCCGCTCCGATGCGTAACGCTGCATCGGTAGGCCTCCAGTCTTCTGCCAGCCGCTCAACAACGTCGTCATCGCTCACCTTTAGGTCCAGTCGCACCACTGTAACAGGCGCCCGCAGCCCGCCACACCGTGAATTAAGGGGCCGCCAGCATCCAGCCGCCGCCGACTGCGGATCCGATCGCGGCTGCCTCCCACGGCCGCACCGCTGTTTGGTAGCCTCTTGCCGAGCCCGGACCAGGCCACCGATCACCGCAGGCTGTCGGCTGCAGGTAGGAGCCCGTGATTTTCAAATGTGTAGTTGCCGACCTCCGCTGCAACAATTCAGGCATGCACACGACCTATTTGTGCTGGATAATGTACGGATTTGCGGGGAAAAGTGGGGATCCGAGCCTGAGCCGCGTTAGAGTGTGGCCATTTACTTTGGTGGTTGGCAACGCCTCCCGGATCTGGAAATTTTTGAGCGGTATCCTCGCGCTGGTAGGCGGCTTCGTTCGGCCTTCTGTCGGCAGCCTCACTGGCGTTGTCTGTGCCAGAAGTGATGGGCCCGATGACCATATAGGTGGCACCCTAGAGCGCTGACATCAGTTCTTTCTGCTTCTTTCAGTGCTGATCTAGAAGAGCTACCCCAGTCACTTTTTGACTGAGCTTTTTTTGACGTTTTGTCGAACATTTTTTTGAAATCCTTACTCCTAGAGTGCGAGGAATGTCACCCAAAAAATAATAATGGATTTTAGACCAAGTGGTGTCTGTCATAGGCAGATGTCTGTGACAGATCCACACTTAAGTTTGTTTGTTATGGTGCTTTGAGCAGGACCCCGACTCCAAGGCCTGTGAGTAATGCCATGCCATGAACCTGAAGCCACTGAGGGAAAATTCTCTGAAGCTCCTCGCTGCCTGATGACCCTGTCACGCTGTCGAACCTGGTCGCGCGGAATGTTCCGAGACCTCAAGCGGAGCCGCTCCCGAAAATCGTCATCCCAGTCTAAATCTTCAGGTAAGTCCCACAATTGCAAGAAGCCAAAGAAGTTGAAGCGTTCTTCGACTTCTCTGAGCCCGGGAACTACAACACCAGTCGAAGCCTCACTCCTCCGCTGATCCTGTGCCTGGATGTGCTCCGTGCCTCTCATAGTTTCCCAGAGTCAGACGGACCCTGGCCAACTCAAGGAGTTCTATGAGGCCATGCACTTCATATATGGCCAGCTCAACCCTTCTGGAGCACCTTCGACTCCATGGGTTCTGGAGGGTCATCTACTAGATTACCACAGGCACGTTCGCCCTCAACGCCTTTCGGGCCCCATGGATCTGGTGCTTGAACCCAGAGCGACTCCACTCACAAGATGCGACCTTCCACGGAGCCTGCTCCAGTGCCGTTATTCCCGGTGCTGCCAAAGGCCCGCAGCAGTGCTGAGTCCATCATCATTCCCAACTCCTATACTGACTGACCCAGATCGGTGTCACCCAACGTCGACTCCAGCCAGTACCATGCCGTCCAAATCAGAGCCTTTTTCATTTGATAGGCCTGGAGAAGGAGACAACTGAGAGGGGTCTGAAGACTCTTATGCACTGTATCACCCTCTAAATGAGCCAAAGGACAACTGGTACGAGGAACTGGTGGATGCCAGTGGGTTAGTCACCTCACCAGACACTGGCTTGGTCTCTCCTCCTACCATGGCTACGGAGGAGGGAGCCTCCCTTGCAATGATAGTGCAGAGAGCAGCTGGGGTCCTGGACCTTCAGTTGCCCTCAGTGGCAGTTAAGACGAACGTCTTGACGGAGATGCTTCTGCCGGGTGTAATCTCTTCAGAACCTCTACTACCATTCAACGAAAATCACTGATGTCCTATTTGGGGCCTTGTTCAAGCCATGCACAGGGGTTCCTGTGTACAGGATGTTTGCCCGCCACCATCGCCCTGCTCCTGGGGACCCCAGTTTCCTCACCCAGCACCTCACCCCAGAGAGCTTGGTGATCCAAGTCTCCCCCTCAAGAATCAATCCCAGCATGTTACCTACCATTCCCCCGGATAGGAAATCCAAAAGGCTGCATACCTTTGCCAAGTAAATGTTCTCTTCTGCCACCCTAGCACTGCGGTTGGTGAACACCGCATACCTCTTGGGCCGGTACACCCACAATGTGTGGGAATCGGTTGCACAAGTGGTGCCTGTGGTATCGGATGAGGCCCACACGATACTCACTCAAGCAGATGCTCACGGGCGAGATGCAGCAAACTTCACCATCAGATGTGGGCTGGAAATGACCAACTTGCTAGGCAAAGCGAGTGTGTTGTCAGTGGCACTTAGAAATCATGCCTGGTTGAGAACCCCTAGCTTTCAGAGGATGTCCAAACTTACTCATGGACATGCCCTTTGATGGCTCTTGCCTTTTTGGTGAAAAGGCAGGCTCAGCGCTGGAGTGCTTTAAAGACCGTAGAGTAACGGCCTAGGCCTTAGAGCCTCTCCATAGCCCCGTCAAACGCAGTCTGCCTTTAGTCCTTCCGTGGCTACAAGAGGGGCTACCAACTGCGTACTTTCCCACCCAGCCACCACGGCCAACAGGCTTCCCAGCCTTTTCGTGGCCACAGATGTGGTTCGCACAAACTACGTGGGACCACCAGCCATGACCAAGTCGACCAACCCCCCCAGCAGCCACAGCCTCAAAACTCCTTTAGTTTGCGCTTATACCAGCACAGGCACCCAGTGGGAGTCAGGATTCGCCATCACCTGCCCCACTGTCAGTCCATAACAATGGACAAGTGGGTTTTACAAATCATCCAGAGAGGCTACTCTATTCCCTTTCTGGAAACCTCCCCACCCATGCCACCCATTATGACCGGCTGATGGAGGACCATCTTTCCTTGCTCTGTCAGAACAGAAAGTGTTGGCCATTTTGGCCAAAGGGGCCACCGAGAAGGTGCTGGAATCAGAAGTAGTTTGTGATTGCTATTCCCACTACTTTCTGGTGCCAAAAAAAGGACGGAGGCCTCCATCCTGTTCTAGACATGCCCTTTCTCAACTTCTTCCTGAAGAAGAAGTTCAAGATACTCACATTAGCTCAGGTCTTGTCTGCCCTGGAGACTGGATGGTAGCTTTGGACTTGAAGGATGCATATTTTGACATTCCCGTCCTGCCTGCCCACAGACGTTACCTGCGGCTCACGATGGGACAAGAGCACTTTCAGTTCGCTGTACTTCCCCCTTTGGCCTTACCAGAGTCCCTCAAGTGTTCACCAAGATGATGGCAGTGGTTGCAGCACATTTGCGGCAGTCAGGGGTTACCAGTCTCCACTAATTGGCTTTTCAAGGTGGGCTCGCCCCAGGCGAACCTCCTGCATTCACTGGTGTTCACTATAAACGTGCCTAAGTCACACCTGACTCCCTCTCAGATGCTCCCTTTCATCTGAGCTGTTCTGGACCTATCCTTCTGAATGGCGAGTCCAGGATATTATGGTTATGATTTTGAAGTTTCAACCTCTATCCTGGATTTTGGTGAGACTGACTGTGAGACTGTTGGGCCTCCTACATCTTGCTAATCACACATGCCCGTTAGCATATGCATGTCCTGCAGTGGGACCGGAAGTTCCAGTGGTCGCAGCATCAGGGAAATCTCTACGACCTGGTCCAGATCTCGGAGGGAACTGAAAAAGACATGCAGTGGTGGCTGACGAACCGTGATTGGGTCAGGGGCAGACTCTGCTCCGTTCTTCAACTGAAGCTGACTGCAGTGACAAGATGATTCACTCCTGGGCTGGGGCGGCCAACTGGGAGAAGCGTAGATCACAGGACTCTTGTCTCTGGTGGAGTTTGAGCTCAACATCAACTTTTTTGAGCTTCGGGTGATCCGGTTGGCATTGTTTCCTTCAATCAAGAGAAGGCTAGTGCAGATGTTCACGGACAATACAACTGCCATGTGGTATTGCAACAAACAGGGCGGGGAACGTTTGTGGACCCTTTGTCAAGAGGCTCTGCATCTCTGGACATGGCTGGAACGTTCAGGCATTTCCCTGGTGGCTTAACACCAGGCAGGCTCTCTGAATGCCGAAGCAGAAAAACTCAGATGTCGATGCCTAGCAGATAAAAAATGGCTTCTCAGTCCAGAGGTGGTGCAAGATCTCTTTCAAGATCGGGGAGAGCCTTTGTTAGATCTGTTCACAATCGCCAAGAATGTGCAATGTCAGCAGATCTGGAGTTTCCAAGTTGGCTCTCACTCAGAGACGCTTTTCATCTTGAGTGGAGTTCCAGACTCCTGTGCGCCTTTCTGCCAATACCACCATACCACTCCTGCCCAGAGTTCTTAAGAAGATCAGGATGATCGGGCCAAGTCATTCTTGTGGCTCCGGATTGGGCAAGGAGAGTCTGGTATCCCGAAATCCTGAGCATGAGCATCGGTCCTCTAATAAGGCTGCCCTTTCAGGAGGATCTTTTGTTGCAGCAACAGGGCAGGGTTTTGCACCTGAACCTGCGTACTGTCCACTGTCCTGCATGGAAATTGAGTTGCAACAGTTGCAAGCTTTTGACCTTTCTCCCAAAGCCTGTGATGTTATTCTGGCAGCCAGGCATCCCTCCACCAAGAATGTATACGCTTGCTTGTGACATGGTGTGCATCCAAGAACACTTTCTATCTGCAACCCTCTCTCAAATGTTATTGTTTGTTCTTTCTCTGGTCCAACAGGGCTCTGCTCTGGGCCCTGTTAAAGGTGTTTTGTCTGCCATCTTGGCTTTCTTGTGGTTTTCGGACAAACCTTCTTTAATTCACCTGTTATAACTCGGATTCTTAAGGGACTTGAACATCTGTTCTCTCCAATACTATTCCTCATGTCCCAATGGGATCTCAATCTGGTCTTAACATTTCTCATGTATGCACCCTTGGAGGCCCTGCACAACTGCCCAATTTGCCTATTCACCATCAAAACAGCTTTTCTGGTGGCCATAACTTCGGCCAGGAGGATCAGTGAACTGCAAGCACTTTGTGTGCACCTTTCTTACAAAACTTTCTATCCAGACAAACTGGTTCTGAGAACTCATGCCTCCTTCCTTCAGAAGGTTGTGACACCTTTCTATGTAGCAGCACAAAAATATGATGGACGGAATGCTGAACATTGCCAAACATAAACCCCCAGTCACAGATCTGTGTTAAATCCATTGTTTTTTTCCTCTCCACGCCATCCCAGTTTGGACCCAGCCATGTTCAAATCAGTCTTAACCCTTCTCCCCATGGGAACAGTCCAGCCCGAACTGCCAAGCCAAGCCATCTCTGGACCGCAAACAAGCATCCTGGCACTGGTTTCGGGGTATCACCTTCTCATCAGCCTGGCTGACTGGGGGTGAATGTTTGATTTGTTCAGCATTTCATCCATCATTTGTTTGCGCAGCACCTTTCCATGTAGGCCAGAATATCAACTTGCCTACCTTCTTTGCTTTGCCTCACTCTTTTAAAGAAGAGGAGAAACTCCACCGTCTGAATCCAAAAAAGGGTTTTTCTACCTCGATTGTACCAAAGAGTTCCAAGTGGACTATTAACAGTTCGTTGGGCATGTCTGGGCAAAGAAGGGAAACGCTGTGCAGAAACAAACCATCTCACGATGGATAATGCTCTGCATAAAAATCTGCTGCTCACTGACCAAAAAGCAACCCCTTGAGGCCTTGCACACTCAACCAGAAGAAAGGCTATGACCACTGCGTTAGCTTGTGGAGTCCTATCTTTGACGTCTAATCTGTGCGCAGACCTTCCTAGGGGGAGGAATTGCTTGGGTATCAATTCTAAGGTAAGGAATATGCAGCTAGAAGTCTCTATCAGATGAACAAGTTACTTCTCTTCGGTAATACCTTATCTGGTAGAGACTCTACCTAGCTATAGATTCCTTACTGACCCTCCTATCGTCCCCGCCCTGCTAAATAATTTCTGTATAGGATTACCCTTTTGAGGCATTTAGCACTGCACACCAGTGCATCAGCATTTTTCGTGGCTCCGCGCTTCTGGCGTGGAAAGTTGTGAAAAGAAACTGTGATCAACATGCTGGGGTGCCGCCTATATAGGCACCGCGCAAGTCACTTCCGGCACGGACAACGCAGGAGTAGAGCTGATGGACGCCACCTATCGGCGCTGGGGTACTGCTCAAAATTTTCTGGATCCAGTCCGACTCCTGGGGATAATTATAAGGTAAAGAATCTGTGACTATATTGAGTCTCTACAAGACAAGGCATTACGTAAGGTAAGTAGCTTGTTCATTAAGTTCCCAAGAGTTCCTCATTTCCAAAGTCATAATCCACTGTCTAATATTATTGTTTAACAGTGGCATAGTACTCTTCTAGCAGTTATCATTCCTTTTTAACAGTTTGGAAAAATTAATTTTTTCATTGGGAAGGGGTATTTTTGATTATTTTTTAAGGTAGATTTTTATCCTGTGTGACCGTGACAGAGGGAAAAGTACCTCGTCCAAATAGGTGAGGGGCTAGGGATGAACCAGCCTCCCTCTAGATGGATGAAAGGGTTAGCCATTTTGGATGGGATTTATTTTTACAACTTGAAATACATTTCACCAGGAAAATATTTGCTCCTTGGGCCGCAGCTACAATGGGTTAAGCAGAGTTAAACTAATAATTGTGCTGAGATCTAAGTAGGGTCTGTTTATTAAGTTTGTAAGGGTCACCTATCAGTACTGGTCTCCTGTGAGACTTCATCTGGGTTCCTTACACAGGATATGCCCAAAACCTTTGTGCTAACCAGCTGAATGCAGAAGGTTGATGATCGATAGATACACCAGTCATGAATGTCTCCCTGTGTGATTTACTAGAGACCCACAACTCTGTGCAGCACAGCAAAATCAACTTCCCTATACTGACACTCTCTCTGAGAGGTTTAACGTAAACATATCAGGTTTTATGTGCGCATGGGCGTGTCGTTGGGCAAGTGTGAAAGCTCTCCCACTATGCTCAAAAACCAACCTTCAATAGGTTTATAAGGGCAACCTTCAGACACTCCACTTCCCTATTGGGTTCACCACACATACTTAAAAGACCCAGCTCTATTTCGTGGTTAATCGGAGCAGAAATTTAAATTCCATCAGGGACTGCTTTAAATCAGAAAAGTCTGCAATCAGGTCCATAACTGTATCAGGTCTGTCCGCCAGTGACCAAGGGTAGTCCTGCTTTACTGTCTTGTCCAGCAGGCTGTTTTTTTTTGTCTTATTAATTGTTTCAGGCTAAGGGACGGGGTGATTTGACAGGCCTGGGTTCTGAGACTTGACCTGATGAACTTTAAAGTAACTGGAAGAACAAAAATATATATTTGTCTGCTTGTACAAAGGCACATCATGTGGTTTTGCTGTTACAGCACTTGACACAGTAAAAATACACATGGAAGGTGGTGCAACCCGATTTGTTTGTAGTGCACATTCACATATGGCCTTTACAAATTCTGAATTTCATTATAAACATATATTCCTGCTTCCCCTTCCCTAATTAATAACCCACTGTATGGCATAGCACAGATACAAAACAAGTAGGCTTATTCATGCATTGAGGCATATTTAGTGTCTCATGTAGGATGACATATATAATTACCTACTGGCGATTGCCAGTAGGTAGTTATAGTTAGGACCAAGTTTCCATAGGAAACACATTTTTGTTTTGCCAACAACTTTGGCGCCACTTGACGAATCTTCACGAAATTTTCAACAAACGTCCCCTTTGTGGTTCAGCTGCTGTGTCGAAAGTTTTGGGGTGATCCATCAAGCAGAGGCCCGAACATTAAAGCCCGAACTGCTGAATGGATTTACACAAAATTTGGCAGAAAGTTAGATGTTGGTCTAGAAAGCGTGTTTTTTGGCATTTGGTGTAAATCCGTTCAGTAGTTTCAGAGAAAATAAAGTTTAAAAAATATAGATATCTGGGGACGCAATTTGATTGGCTACCAACACTTCAACCAAGAAGTGTTGGCAGCCATCTTGGGACTCGGCTTGAAGCAGAGTCCCACAGAAAAAGTAAAAAATATACAAAAGGGGTCAGGGTAGGACTGCCCTGACCCCCCAGATATGGTGGGGGAGGGGGTCCCACAGGGACCCCGCTGGAGTTTAATAGCATTTTTATTTTTTTTGCCTCAGATTTGCGGCAACATTTAAAAAAGAAGCACAGTCTTCTGCGTTTTCATTAAGCCCCTGGGTGAGCCAAATCCCGGGGGTATGTTAAATAATAATGTGGGGGGTGCCCATGCAGTAGCCACCACGCCCCGAGGACCACCACCTACCCGGGGCTTTGAATATCAATAATGAGGGGTGGCGCACGGACCCCCCCGTCCTGGTGATTGCCACCTCCCCAGGGCTTTAAATCTCAATAATGGGGCAGTCGCGCAGACCCCCCTCCCCCAGGCCCAGCGACCGCCACCTCCCTGGGGTTTTTAAAAAATATATGTGGGGAGCCGCACGCTCCCCCTCCCCGGGGCTACATGAAAGAAAGGAGGGGGCCCCCTTCCTGGAGCCCTAGATGGCCCTGGGGACCGCCAACCTCCAGGGTCGGCTCCAACAATGTCCTGGGGTGCCCACCCCTGGGAAATTGCAGTTTGCTATGGCTTGGCAAGAGCACCGCTCCCGCCAAGCCATAGCAAACTCTGCTCCGAGTCGAGTAAGTGAGAGCAGAAATTGCTCTTACCTACTCAAAGTGGAGCAGAATTGCTTTTACACACAGGGAGATGCATGTCAGCAGCTCCCTGTGTGTAAAAGAGATGCCAGCTCCTGCTGGAGCCTTCAGGCTTCCCCTGCTGTCCCAACATTTTGCAAAGTGGGTGCCCTGGGTGGGCCCAGGGCCACCCAGCAGAGAGGCCAGGCTCAGGTGGATGGGGTCCCCCGGGCCAAAATCGACCTGGGAGGGGTGCCGCGCGGCCCCAATCCCTTCTTTTTTTTAAAAAGTAGGTCAGGCCCAGGGTGTAGGGCCCCCGGGGCCGGAATCTCCCATTATGTAAAAAAAAAATAATAACAATGATAAAGGATGGGCCCTGGTGGATGGGGTTCCGGGAGTCGAAATCGGCCTGGGATTGCGGCCGCTTGACCACCCCCCTTCTTCCACCCCCCCCCTTCTCTATATATATATATTTTTTTTTAAAGAAAAGAAAAGCCTGGGCCCCAGGGGATGGGGTCCCTGGAGCCGAAATTGGCTGGGCAGGGGGTCACTCGGCACCCCTCACCCTTTGAAAAAATGATTGGCTCTGGGGGATGGGGTCCCCAGGGCGGAATATCGCTCAGGTAAGGGGGGCCATGCAGCCACCCTCCCTTAAAAAAAAAAAACCTATGGCAAGTCACCGGAAGCCACGACCCCTTCACCACCGCTCAACAAACGTGTCTCCTGGCGCACTGCCGGTTGGGGAATTAAGCCCCCATAGATGCTGAGGGTCTTTGGGGTCTAGGAACCGCTTCTGTTACCTCCAGTAAGTCCCAGACAGCGGGCAGGGATGTGGAATTCCTATAGCTTGACGCCCGGGACATATTGTTTGGGGTCAAGGGCAACAAGTTTTCATGTGTATTTTGTCCTTGGGACAAGTAGGCCCAGTCCCCTACTGCACAAACCCTTTGGCTGCCAGTTTACAGTACCACATTATGGATCAGGGAAGGACATTGTCTACAGATAAGGTAATATGTGTGCCCATGTGTTCATGCTGTTCAAACGTGTATTTATGGTTCATTAATGCAAAGCCTTCATTATTAGGGTGTGCACTAAAAGTAAATGTTGTAAGCTCGACCTGCACTACTGACAGTGGTTCCAGTATAAATGTGTACACACGTTTTCAAATTTAGTAATATGAGGCTATGTCTAATGCTCCCAGAATGCTCTCTGATTATATGCAAATATTTGTAGTAGCTTAAAAGCAAGAGTGATGATTCTTTGCTTTCAAAATAAAATGTTCACAAAAAAATGCAAGTAGGAAAAAATACATTTTACTACACTACTGTAAGACTTTAGGTACCATATCTTTGCAGCATCATTTAGTAACATGTTGATGTATGCTTGTATTTCCTAAAAATATTCATAATGGAAAATCAGTGTAATCAGTTCAAATACGGTTATGGGAAACAAAAATAAACAAGCATTGGCAAAGCCAGTAGGTCTGAAGTTGGTGGTCAGCCTTTTGGTTTTGTCAATGCGTGACTTGTTTAGGCATGGTTTTTGTAAAACCTTATCGGTGTGGGAGCTGCTGGGCCCTCACCATTCTAACAAGCATTGGCAAAAGCAAAAAAAATTTTGGTCTCGAAAGTCACACATTGCCACAGCAGTTCCGGGCACTGAACAAAACTACTTTGTGTACCAATATGCTCCTTGTAAAAGAGCAGAATACTGTCACTCACAGTGAAGCCAGCTGATAGACCGAGAGAAATAGAGAGAGAGAGAGAGACAGAATTTTATTAAACACAAAAGGTCATGGTTAACGCCAGGCCTAATTACAGGTGCAATTATTAAAGAAAGTCACAAAAGTGCATCCATGGTATATATCCTTGCATTAAGTGCATATATACAGTTTCCGTAAATTCACAAGAATTTACAGAAGTAGGCGTAGAAATAGTACTCCTAGAAAATATTTGTGAACTGCATTTTAGCATGAGCAAATGTGCATGCGTAGATTTGCTCATGTGAACATCTGAATGTTTCAAGTTCACTTTTCCTCCAACCACTTTTTCCCCAACCCTGGAAAAAGTTTTATGTCGGCCACTGTCAGGAGTAAATGTCCAACCTTTTTCAGTATGGGAAAAGATTAGAAAAGAGTTGGTGAAAACCCTTAAAACATGCAAGTTAGTAAGTTTGCACAGACTCAAAAGGGCATTCCAACCCTTGAACTATTGCTTATCACTACCTTCAGCCCCAGTATGTAGACCTGCAGAAACGTAGCAACATAAGGGAATTGCTAGTATTCAGACCCTGCTATGGTACGAGCCCTGGCATAATTAGAGAGGCTATATCAGAACTCCTATATAATGAGATTGCTGCCATAATTTGTCGCCACATTCCAACGCACAAAAGGGACAAGTGGATTTTGTTACAGGACAAGTAGATTTATGAAGCAACCTGCCCCGTGGACAAGTAGATATTTTATTACATTCCACACCCCTGAGCGGGATTGTTGAGAGGATTTGGAGGCCCCCCCTCTTTCTCCACCACTCTGCAAACCCGTTTCCTGGAGCGCTGCTGGTTGGGGAATGAATTCCATTTACTCCTGAGGGCCCCATGACTAAAGTGGACTTCTTCCCCCAATCAGTAGTGCACTAGGAGACACGTTTGCAGAGTGGTGTAGAAAGGGGGCATGGCCTCCAACAACCTCTTAGCAATCCAGCTCTGGGAAACTGGAGGTAACAGGAGGGGTAGTTTGCCCCCAAAGACCCTCAAGAGCCAAGAGGACTTTATCCATCAACTAGTAGTGCGCCAGGAGGCATATTTGCAGAGTGGTGGAGAAAGGGGGCTTGGCCTCCGACAACCTCTTAGCAATTCAGCTCAGTGAAACTGGAGGTAACAGGAGGGGTAGTTTGCCCCCAAGGACCCTGAAGAGCCAAGAGGACTTTATCCATCAACTAGTAGTGCGCCACGAGGCACGTTTGCAGAGTGGTGGAGAAAGGGGGCGTGGCCTCTGACAACTTCTCAGCAATCCTGCTGTATGGGACTTACTGAAGGTAACAGGAGGGGTAGTTGGCCACCAAGGACATCCTGGGGGGCCAACTACCCCTTCTGTTACCTCCAGTAAGTCCCACACAGCGGGACTGCTAAGAGGTCTTTGGAGTCCACACGCCCTTTCTCCACCGGTCTGCAAACGAGACTCCTGGCACCCTACTAGTTGGGGGATGAAGTCCACTTTACTCCTGAGGGAACTTGAGGGCCAAGAAGTCCTCCTGGTACCTCCTGTAAGTCCTACACAGCGGGATTCCTGAGAGCTGGTCAGAGGCCCGCCCCCTTTCTACACCACTCTGCAAATGTGACTACTGCTTAAAAAACCATAGAAATTCACTGGGAAAAAAACAAAGGTTACTGCAGCGTTATATTTAGAAATTAGCATATAAAAAACCTTAGAAAATCACTAAAAAAACAAAGGTTACAGGGACGTTATAATTAGGCTCAGGTTTCACTCGTACAAAACCAGTGAAATTCAGCCGTTATAGCCAGTGAACTAACTATTTCTTGCGCTCCCGCAATGCACTGCTTATGACCCAACATATTGCATCACTCTTGACATGGTCAGTGACATCACTAATAACATCTCAAATGACATCACCGACTACATCATCCACAGAATCTCTAACGCACCCACTCACACCCCCATATAACCTTTGATACACCCACTCCAACTTCCACACTGCGATTCTCAAACCCATTTACACACCCATACCAGTACTTACAAAGCCACTCACTGATTCATAGATCAACACACACATCCACTCACTCACCCATACAGCCACTCATACACCCACTCATTCACTAATACAGCCATTGACATATCCACTCATACACCTGTACAGCTACTCACAGAGTCAGTCACCCATAGAGCTACTCACACACCTACTCACTCACCAATACAGTCAATCACACAGCCACTTCCTCATCCATACAATTACACACACACTCACTTACTCATACAGATACTAACAGGTACTCACTCACCAATACAGTCACTGACACAAGCATACACTCACCCATACACTCTCACATTCACTCACTCACCCGTACAGTCACTCACATACCCCATCACTCACCTATGCTGCCTTTCACATACCAAGTTACTCACCCATATAGACTGACACATGCACTCACTCACCCATACAGCTCCTCACACACGTACTCACTTACCCATACAGCCAACGACTCACCTACTCACTCATCCATACAGGCAGTCACACACACACACCCTCACCCACCCAAACAGATACTCAGTCATCCATAGAGGTGCTCACCAATACAGAAACTCATGTACCCACTCACACACCCATACAGCTACTTAGACACCAACAGACAGATACAGACATTTACACAACCAGTCCCTCGCCCATACATTCACTGAGACACCTAATCACTCACTTATACAGTCAGTCACACGCCCACTGAATCATCCAAACAGGCACTCATTCACCCACTGATTCACCAATACACCTTGGTATATATATTTAACACACACAAACTTTTTTTAAACTCTCATTCACTGTATGATGTCATCAGTGATGCCATTTGAGGTTTGTCATCAGTGATGTCATCAATGATGTCACTGACCATGTCATGAGTGATGTAATATGTGAGGTCATAAGCAGTGTATTGCGGGGCACGAGTTATAGTTAGCTTACTAACTATAACAGCTGAATTTCAATGGATTTGTACCAGGGAAACCTGAGCCTAACTATAACGTCCCTGTAACCTTTGGTTTTTCAGTGAATTTCTAAGTTTTTTTTTTATTCCATTGGCTAACTATAACATCCCTGTAACCTTTAGTTTTTTCAGTGAATATATATATTTATATTCATTTTGTTTGCTGGGTAAGATCCCCTTAGATTGGAATATGCCTGCCTGCTCTCTGGAAGCTAGAGTATTTACATGTGAACATTAAAGGAATATGACTCATTACAATGCGTACTAATAACAAGCGTGCCATTACAACGCGGGTATTACTATGCGTTGCAATTACAACGACATGCCATTACATCGCATACTTTTACCACGCATATGCTTTTACCACGCATACCATTACAACGCAAAGGCATGCGTGGTAAAGCTATACTCATGGTAAAAGTATGCAATGTAAGTGACACTACCCTGCCCAAACCCTAATTTAGTACCCCTGCACGACCCTCCCTGACCCCAGTACTCTCCCTACATTAAGACTACCCAGCACGACCCCCTGACACTGCCCTAAACCCAACAACACTCCCCTGCACTACACACACACCACGGCACTATCCCCAGTACTCTCCCTACATTAGGACTACCCAGCACGACCCCCTGACACTACCCTAAACTCAACAACACTACCCTGCACTACACACACACCACGGCACTACCCTAAACCCTAAAACACTACCTCCAGCACGACCCTCCCCCGACCCCCAGTCTGCTCCCTACACTTAAACACTACCCTGCACAACCCCCCAACACTACCCTAAACCCTAAAACACTACCCTGCACTACACACACACCACAGCACTACCATAAAACACTACCTCCAGCATGACCCTCCGACTCTCAGTCCAGTTCCTACACTCAAACACTACCTTGCACAACCCCCCCCACTACCCTCAACCCTAAAACACTACCCTACACTACACAAACACTACAACACTACCCCAAACCCTAAAACACTACCCCCAGCACGACCCTCCCCCGACCCCCAGTCCGCTCCCTACACTTAAACACTACCTGCATAACCGCCCGACACTACCCTAAACCCTAAAACACTGCCCTGCACTACACACACACACCACAGCACTACCCTAAACCCTAAAACACTACCTCCAGCATGACCCTCCCCCGACCCCCAGTCCGCTCTCTGCACTTAAACACTACCCTGCACAACCCCCCAACACTACCCTAAAACACTACCCTGCAATACACACACACCACAGCACTACCCTAAACCCTAAAACACTATCTCCAGCACGACCCTCCTCCGACCCCGAGTCCAGTTCCTACACTCAAACACTACCCTGCATGACCCCCCCCGACACGACCCTAAACCCTAAAACACTACCCTACACTACACAAACACTACAACACTACCCCAAACCCTAAAACACTACCCCCTCCCCTGGCCCAATCCCCCTTACCTTGCTCTCCTCGTGGTTCCTCTCCCTGGTTCCTGCTTCGCTTCACGTCGGCTGAGGGGTGGTGCACGATGCACGTCGTTGTGAGGAAACGGAAGAGCCTCAGTTTCCTCACAACGAGGTGGATCGCCATTACATCGCATGCGTTGTAAAAGCGCATGCGATGTAATAACATGCGTAGTAATGGCTACTCGTTGTTACATCGCATGCGTTGTAACGCATGCGATGTAATGGTATGCGGTGTAAAAGCAGCGTTGAAATGGCTGTTTACCACATTAGAATATGACTCATTACAACGCGTACTAATACCACGCGTGCCATTACAACGCGGGTATTACTACGTTAAAAAGTCGGAACACATGCTGCTGTGCTGTCTGATTCAGTACGGTGATTTATTCAGCTGTTAACTAAAACGTCACAGTTCTAAATCTGAACAACTGAACTAGTCTTGCTAAACGGGGATCGTTAGGAGTTGAAGTATACATATTTTTTCGTAAAGTCTATCTGATTTATTACGAGTGGCCTGGATACATTTGAAGTAAATACTGCACCAGCTGAAATCCGATTCCGGGAATTTATCAGGTGCAATAAGTACCTTTAACTCCTGCATTCCCTATTAACAATTTAGACTCACGTGGAATTTGTGCTTTTTGCAGCAAATTCTGCAAGACTTGGAGTTTAACTGAAATTTTTTCACAGATAAATTTCGGTAGTTTTGACCTAAACGTGCTGTATAATTTATCATTTTAATCCCTAAGCAAACAGGTGTTTACAAGGGATTTGGAAATAACTGGGGAGGTTGTAGGCCCTATAAGGTTTATTACTCTGTTGAAAAACTGAACACAAAGCGGACATCATTGAACAACAACTTATCTGCTTTGTAGATTTTCAGTGTGTTCTTGGGATTTGGAGCCCATTTCAGCCACTGAAGCATAGGAAATGTCCAGGGCCATGGTGGTTGATTTTGCTGCTGACGTATTTATGGGCCATTGTCTAGTCTCATCTGTGGTAGAAGCTTATAGTTTTAAAAGGTATTTCAAAATTTCCTATGAGCAAGTAAAGTGTTCTCCTGGGAGCTGATCATTGGATCTTTCAATACGGCCTGTAAGAGGAATTCTTATCAATTTAAAAACCACTCTCCTGTAATCAAGATGTGTATAACTTGCTTATGGCAGAAATAAACAGAATGTGATGATATTTTTTTTATCTTTATTATTACAGGAAATCTTTGGGAAGAACTGAAAGATGACAGCCTGTCCCTTGATCCTTTGATCCTTGTGCCCCCTTCACAAGCCTCCTCACACTACCCTCCAAACTACATGAACTGCTTGAGCGGGACAACCATAGGGAATGTCAACGGCATGAGCACACCAGTTAACAGGGCACTGCTGGGCTTACCGGACCTGCACCACAACAGCGTTTACTCTTCCTTTATGGAGCTGGATGGAGTGTCACCAGCTTACCTGAACAATTCCGGATCCAAACCTGTTGCTTTAGTGTGACACTTTGTCGTCAACCTTTTGGAAATTAATGTCTAGCTACTGCCTCAAGCCTCTCTACAGTTTAAAGGACTGAACTCCGTGGTTCTAAAACACGTTTCTGGAGGGTGTGAATACAAATATATTGTGATTAACACTTTTAAACAGACCACACAGTGTATGCTCA
The DNA here is from genome assembly GCA_963921515.1 of Calotriton arnoldi. Taxonomy (NCBI): domain Eukaryota; kingdom Metazoa; phylum Chordata; class Amphibia; order Caudata; family Salamandridae; genus Calotriton; species Calotriton arnoldi. The sequence continues at coordinate 527,114 of CAWUFW010003805.1, read as the reverse complement.
AAGGACACAAACAATCTGAGATAAAAGTGGCAAATCAAGTGTTACGCGAGGCAGTAAAGACATGATATGGCTGAATAATGGTGAATGATATTTCCAGATCACTAATACCAGCTCCAAAAATGTACATCCTCAGCAATACTTCCATCTGGGTCCTTCTCGACCATGTTTTACATGAAAGGCCTACAGCATGGAGAAGAGGTCATGAATTAATCTGATATAAGCCACACATTGCCTTAGCATAGAGGAACATGGAGCATTTTCTTTGTTAACAAAGAACCGCATCATTTAAATTAAAATGTAGTTAGCTAGAGCTGTTATTTTATGGAACATCATTCAGATCTAGGTTTTCCTTTCATTTCACGAAAAAGAGTGAAGCTCTAAACATGTATTGCACACCCTCTACACTCCAAGGGCTAGAGGAACTAAATGTTTATACAGTTACATTTTATTACTCAGTACATTTTTACCAACTTTCAAAAGTGGTTTGCAATGAATACCAATTCACAATTTGAAAGGGGCGTGTTGTATACGTCTCTTCAAATTTGCAAGTCGGTATGTGTTGTATCATTGTTTTACGACTGTAATCTAGTCACAAAACATTAAAAAATTACTGACTCCCCAGTTGGGGTCGTAGGTTACTTGCAAATATTACAAAAATGTTTGCTGGGAAGTAGGCAGTGGTCTAGAGGACCATTGACATCTCTTAAACAAACTTCTTTAAAAAATATTGTAAATGGGCTGCAGATTAAAAAAAAGTTTTATTTATTTAAAAGCCATCACAGAAATGGTGGTCTTCTGCATTTGCAGCCAGTTTTCTGAAACAAATTATTACAACATTAGTACATCCGGCCCCAAGATACTAAATACCAAAGAATGCACTATAGACACAAATGCTAAGGGGCCTTTTACAATTCATTTCCAATCAGCTTTGATTTCAATTGTGGTCGAAAAAGCATTATATTTGAAAACTCTCAAACATTTCAATGATAATGATCTGGTCAAAAGGATAGAGGGTCATGTTAATGTATGCAAAATATCAAGAGGGAGTGATCTTGCCATTTGCAGAGCAGCCACTTGGCGTACAAGATTGTCGAACACTCATTTTGCAGAGTTGAGGTCTGCTCCTTAGCCCTCATTATGAGTATCCCTGCACCAAATTTCACTGGTTACGAGTTTTCCCCCAAACTGGGGAATAACTGCTGGGACCCTGTCCTTTTCCAGGTAGTTTTCAACAGTGTCAGAGAAAAAAAACAGGCTGGTGCCTGTCTGAAGAGAGCATTGTTTGCTCCCTCTATACTGCTGCAGCGTTCAGGCCAAGGCAGGGCTGTGGTGTTGCTCACAGCCCCAGGCCCCATTACTCACATACCTGGGGACATATTTACAAGCCCCTAGCGCCACTGGAGGGTCACTTTTTCTGACGCTCCAGTAGCGTTGCGCCATTCCCCATATTTACAAGGTGGTGCTAAGCCACTTAAAGTGGCTTACTGTCACCATGTAAATATGCCTCTTACCGCCGCAGTCCGCTGCGGCAAAGGGTTGGGCAATGGGTGCTGCTGTGGGCGTTTCACCGCAACACCCATTGCTTTTTTACAGTGCCCCAGATTTACAAGGCTGGGGCAGCACCAAAACCGGAGCCAAGTTAATACCTGGTCTTAGAATGGTGATACAAGGAGAAATTATTAATTTCTCCTTGTTTTTTGCTCTTTCTATGTGTGCTGCATTCTGTAGCACACATAGAAAGAGCAAATCACCATTATTGATTGTTTATGTGCAGGAAGGTTTCCCATCCTGCACATAAACAATCACCCCTGCAGCGCAGGCCCCTTTGCAACATAGTGCAAGGGTGCCTTGCGCTGGAATTGCAATTCTGGGCCCAGAGAGACTCAGAATTGCTAGATGCTGAATTTCATCTATAATTATCACTTCGGGTGAAAATACCACAACTTATAATGAGGGTTTTAAGGCCATATTCTCATTTGCTGCATACTAAAGCCTATATACCGAGTGCCTCATCAATTCTTCGATATTTATTGCACCAGTTAAAAAAACAATACCTTAACGATCATTATTTATCGGATCAGATAAAGAGAAACAATTATGAGTTTTCCCGCAATACTGGAGAACATGCCGATTTTGATGATTGTCCACAAAAATTCACACGTCCTGGTATTTTCCAAGCCTTCCTTGATAAATCTCAGCAGTTCGGCTGTGTTGATATTTACCTGGGAAGAACTACAATCCACTTGTAATTGTGATGCTGTGCAAAAGTGGTTTTTAGGGGTGCCATAATTTAACAAGGCACTCGTAATTGAGACAAATGACTATGATTACAAGTTCAGTGTTGAATTTTGATACTTGTGCGAAAAGATGTGTGCGCACTGACCAAATTCCGAAATATCTCATTGTTACTGTTTTCCCGGGAAATATTTCGATAAATCTAGCCTGCTGAAATTTAAGCAGGGAAATGGCCAGGAAAAAGGCAAAGGATTTGGTGTCTTAAACACTGATTCTGCTTGGTATGTTTATTTCAAAGATTAAAACTCAGCTTAGGATGTTTTGCCACACCCTGTAGACCCTGAACCTCTGTGTAACAGCATTTACTGGGCCCAGTAAATACCCTACCGTTTTCCACTCAATTGTAATCTGGAATTTAGTGGGAGTACTATTAAGGCCTTGATTACAAGTCGTGCAGAACAGGGTGTGGTAGTTACCACATCTGGTGAATATCATTACCATTGGGTTGAGGTTTTTACTGGTCTGCTAAACACCTCTTATTCTAAGTTTTAAACTTGGAAATAAAACATATTAGAACATTGGAATGTTGGGAGCTCCATTGAAGACAATGGAGTTGCTCTGGGCTTATAATGGCTGGTATAAGCCCAGCGCTCCAACATTCCAATGTTTGTCTTTTTGTTTCTCCATTTTTAATTTAGAACATTCTACCCTTAGTGGGTGGAATGTTCTAATAGCCTTATAGCCCTTCTGCCTCAGGCTATACCGGTTGTTAAAGGCCCTCTCCCTCGTTATAGGCCCTCGCCTGCGGCTCGTGCCTATAACTCGGGATCAGGGCCTTTAACTGCTGGTATAGCCCTCGGCAGCGGGCTATAAGGCTATAATATGCCGATTCATTATTAATAACACCAATCTCCACATAAACCGTCTTTTTTCCTGGCCTTTTCCTCTGAATGAATTGCCATGCTGGAATCTATCAAGCGAAAACTGAAAGGGTGTGATAGTTATCAAACAATCTGTAATTCTAAATCCTGTGCAAGGTCCCCTTTGTATGTGGATCGGAATGTAGTCCTGAACTTGTAACTTGGGTCTAGGATGCAGTCAAGTGCGTTTAAAAAATACTGGTACTCAAATCAACTCTGTCTTTAAAACCAACGTAGGTCTCTGAGAAAAGGGCATCAGATCGCTTTATTTTTTTGATAGCTGTTGGCACAGCTAACATGTTAAAACGTTGTAAATATAAATGTTTTTGACGTTCAAATAATGGAACCAAAGTGGAACAGGGCACTTCAAAACTGACATTAACAAACAATGCACCTTTGTCCTTAAAAGTCATTCACAACATAGAAAACACATTTGGGAGTATATGTTTCTTTCTGTTCTATTAACCATCAGCTAAAAGCTGCCCGCTTCCTTGCCAAGTCATTTGCTTAATGCTTTTGTGTTTGCGTTCGGATGTTCCCCAGTAGGAAGGCTTTGCTTAACCGCTACAGAATCTCTTCCCTAACTGTAGGGTGGTCAGTTTTTATTTAATTTTTTTATAACAAGAGCAGATGAATTCTCAATATTTTTGTGTACTGGCACTATAAAAAAGGAGAGCACATGTACAATTGCTGCACCTATATACTATGCCATTTAAAATAATTGAAAAACATGGTGGAAAATGGAGAACTACTATGCAAATGTGTTTTGTGTGAAAAGGGAATGGTGGATCCTTCCCTTTAGCTTTTGGAATAAATACCACTTTCCCATCTTCTCTGGTTTATATGGTAATTTCGTAAAGAAGCTGGCAGCTTTCCTATTCAGCCTTGCTGACCCCACGATTAGGTACACTATCAGAAAACCCGACCCCGACAGAGCCCATCAACATTTATAGTAGCAGAAAAACTGATTTGTAGATTAGTCTTCCTCTTTGTGCTACCAAACATCTTTAAATTGAAGGTAATGTGCGATGTGAGATACGTATTGCTACGGTAAGTAACTTCATTTCAAGTTGGTATCCTTCTTTCCACACAAACCTTGTAACCCAGCATTCCTTGGGTGATGTTGGAATGTTACTAATTATATATGTGACACTACGAAGTTGTAAAGCGAATTGCATGCATTCAGTGGCATTGTAGGTATACTAACCTGCCCCTTGCTGCTAACATCTTCCCATTTGACTGGTCATTAGAACTACTTCAGAATTACTATTCAGTAAGGGGAAGTTATTCACTTGTAGTCCTAGTTCTGCATCATAGGTAACTTTGCTGAAGTCATAAAGATTAGAATCTGCCTAGAACACTTCCTCAATACATACATTTACAACTATACCAATTGGGCAATAAATTGTACATTTAAAAGCACTCAAAGTACTGTACAGTCAGTAATTTAGTAAACCGCAGTATATTCCAAGGCTAATTTACCAAATTTCAAATATTTTTCCACGCCATTTATTAAAACAACATGAAGACAAGGAGAAAAAACCTACTTGAAGCACACAATCCTACTTTCTGCTGTATAATACCTGAAAAACATGCAGAAATTGAAGTAATTGCTGCTAGATGTGCAATAGTTCTGAATACTTAAGTAATAAGAGGACTGGCCCTTTAATAATCCAGCAACGTTCCCAATTCCATCATGCCTTGTACAGACTTTTGCTGGAGAACAACAATTCTTTTGACAGGAACTCAACTTTATACTACTCCTCAAGGAGCTTGATCCAAAGTATCAAGACAGGGAAGAGTGACGGTTGTTTATGACTTCAGCAAAGATACCTACGATACAGAACTAGGATTATAAGAGAGTCACCCTTGTGCTCCAGTGGTGGCTGGTGACATTTGAAAGTGGCGGGGCGTAAAAGTTGGGTATGAGTGTCACGTCGCGAGCATGCGAATCTCACCAGCACGATCAACAGAAAGGATGTTTGGGGGTTCTCCTCCAGAGAAAAGTTTGAAGAAAACAGTAGCAAATAGTGCATTTAAAGAAAATTTGAGAAAGAAAGGAGGTTTATAAAGTAATTGTGAACATGTAGTCTTAAAATTTCTAAACACATTAAAAACTGCCCTGTATCTTCCTGCATTAAACATGTTCAACAGTTAACTGTAGTGTGCAAATTGTACAGTACGCTGAAACTATGGAAATGTTGCACACAAGCAATCTGAAAACCCGCAGAAAGCAAATTTAATTGCTTGAAATGTGAATGTCACCATCAACGCTGGCCATAACTGTCAATTAACAAATAAAGAAAATACAGAAGGCAAATTCAATTGCTTTAAATGTGAATGTCACCGACTCTGACCAGCTTTCCCTTCCTCAAGACTGTATGGCATTATTTAGGTTTACTTTCACTCTACACACTCCAGCAAGCAGCAATGACCAGGAAGAAAACATTTCAGCTCAAAACGTATGCCTTCACAACAATAAAACCAGTAATTTACACTTTTTGCATGGCTTTCAGTTTCTACAAGAAAGGGGTTTGGCGCCTTCCAAAGAATTCATATAAATTAAATCTCATCACTTTTCAAGATGCTTCAGACTGCTTCATAGTATACAGTATGCATCCACTGCGCAGTTCATGAGTTTACTTTCTGCAAGCACTTTACCTGTGTGCATTATCAGTGAATGTCTGTGTGCATCTGCCTGCGTGTGCGGATAACAGAGTACAAAGCACAACTCTTTATTTGCATGCGTGTTTTCCTTTTACTTATTTTTAATGAAACCAGCTACCTCGGGGCAGGGTTAAATAAACGCCCACCCCAGAGGAAAGTTGACCAGATTAAACAAGCCATAAATCAACTGGCAGCTTTTCCACAAACGAAACGCCATTGTATCTGCATCTTGACTAGATGAAACTAGCACCTCAAGCCAGGCAGAATAAAATTATGTTTCACCGCCAATGACCACATGGCACATGTGCTTAAAATACAATCTCACAAGTATCACGTCACACACTCACCCAGTTTATTGCTGCTGGATTTACCAACATCAAAATGATTAAAGGATGCGTTGGCCTTGTCGGAATAGGGATTCGTTAACTCCAGATCAGACCAACTGTCAGCAGCAACGCTTTTTAGGTTGAGCCTAGAGTAGCGCGCAAGCGCTGCTTCTGGCGAAGCATTATGTAGGGGAATCGAAAAGCTGACCAGACGCTCGTGCGTCATGGCCTTTTTCGGGCGGTTACCCGCGCGGCTGACATCTGTTTTGGATTATCGTGCCCGATAATGCAAAACAGATGTCTCGCTGTGGCGCGCGCACGCGCGCAGCACTTGCGTGCTTGTTTAGACTTCTTGGGAGGTAAGCTTCAAGCACAGACAAAGCCACATGACTTACCTGTTGCGCAGAGGGTAACGCAGCAACACTCGACCAGGTAACAAAGCGCACGTTCCCAACCCCGGGCCATGCTGAAACCGATAAATGTATATGCAAAAGATAAGAGAGTGCCTTCAGCTGTTCAGAAAAGGGGCTCCTGGTGCGCGGCTGCCGCGGGGTCTCGCATCAGTATCAGAGCAGACGGAACTGTGAGCCCAGAGCTCCCGTCGGCGCAGCCTTCCTTCCCCCTCCCCCGGATTTCCTCAGCCCGCCCCTCGCGCTCACTTTTCAGGGCTAGGGGGCTTCCTCGTGGGGGGCTTTCCCTTGTCGGTAAATCTAGGCTGGGGTGGGAATCTCCCAGCTCCAGGGATGTGTCACCGACGGCTTCTGAGCACCGGGGCTGCTTATAGTAAAGCGAAAGTTCAACCGGCTGGGGGATTCCAGGGTGTTTTACTCGTAAATATTGCAAATAGAGTGAAAAGAGCAAGCCCGCTTTGTAACTGATCATGTGCTCGAACCACGCTCACTGTTATTAAATCCACAGGTTCCTGGCACTGAATTTAAAGTCCAGAACTGACAGGCAGGGACATTTTAAGCATTTTTGGGGTCGGGGCCGAACATATTTTCGGGGCCCCTATTCAGAACAGCTTTGAATTTATGGTCCAATTTCACCTCTTTTATGCTGTCATTGGCTAGGTCCAAATTCTAAAGTTGTAACATGTAATATCCAGGGATAGTGAAGTGTGTTTTCAATATTGTAGCACTGCAGCAGCTCACTGATATGACCGCGAATAATCTCTGTGACACCCTCCCATTTCTAATATGGAGGGTCCTGTTCTCTAAGATAATTTTTTTATGCATGTTGAAGGAAACATAAACACTACATTTCTCTGCCAAATGTCTGTAATAAACTTTCCATCACTCACATTAAAAATAAATTAAAGTGAAACAGTATTTAAAAACATCTGTTTAAGAATGATTCAAGGGACTCTCTGCAGAACAGATCTGGCGCTATGGGGGGCTGAAAGGCTGGGTCCTTGGGCCAGAGCCCACTTTGCCCATGCCTTATAACGTCTCTGCTGACATATGTCGCACACATCTCTTTACTAATCCACTCCCATGAATCTATCCCTTTCAAAACAATAGATGCAGTAAAATAAATGCATGTCATCTCACAGGCACACATTTAACACATCTACCAAAAGTAATACACAAGGAAGGAATGCACTTTGTAGTAGGATGCCAGCCTCTCACCTTGTGTGCTACTCGCCCCAAAGCACTTCAATGCCTGTCAGGGGTCATAAGTGCTACTATATAAATACAATGTACAATTACAGTTAGATTTACATGTAACCTATGCCCCACACTGTCCGTGTCTCACACGCCTCACACTGTCCTTGTTCCTCAAGCTCCCATTGTTCCTCAAGCTCCTTACACTGTCCTTGAGTCCCAAGCTCCTCACACTGTCCTTATTTCCCATGCTCAGCGACTCAGAATGCCTATTTATTTTCAATCACTACGTTATACCAACACGGTGTCTTATTTTATAGAGCCATAATGATAATTGTCACAGCTATTGACAGACAAGCATTGGCATAGCCAATAGGTCTCGCCTTTGGGACCTTATAAGTATTTAGTTATCCAGCACAATATCCTTGGTGCAACAACATCAACTGTTGCATGGCTAAACACTTATAAGGTCCCAAAGGCGAGACCTATTGGCTATGCCAATGCTTGTTCAAAAGAGATGCTGAAACGGTCGTCTTTGTCCATGCTAAGCGAAGGGAAGGGATAAAAACACATCTTCTGAAACCTAGAGTCGAATAGTGACTCGGGAGGTTACGAAAGGTGAAAAAGCAGTGTGACCCGCTGTCCAACCTCTGTCCTATCATGTGCTCTAAAATCCTCTTGTCTACTAAGTGGTCTTTCATATCTTGCTTCAGAAAACCCTGCTCGTCCCCGGGAGGCAGATTTTGCAAAGCACCCTCTGCCTCTTCACAGCAAATAGTGGTTTCCAGGTGAAAGGAACAGATTTTTTCAGTCGAGCGCTCTCTCCACACAGCAAGGCCCAAACAACTGAGCACTCTGGACCTGAAATAGTCACGGCCCTGAGACAGCGATCGGAGCTGAAGGGAAAAGCGGTTGCTCGCCAGGTCTCATTGGCGCAATGGAGCTTAAAAGTTAACTGGCCCGCCAATGCTTCCACGCCAGCAGTCAGAGGCTGAACCGACGTAATGGTATCATATACACGCTGGCATTAATTGAGCGCTGTACACATATCAGCCAGGTCATACATACAGGAGAAAATGCAAGAAGGACCATGCAGGGAGCAATACAGATGCAGTGTACGAAAAAGGTCTGGTAGAGCCATGACCTGGAGGTGTCCACAAGAAAATGGCCAATCTGAGTGATTTAGGATTACTAGTGCAAAAGTAATGTAATAGCGTACTTGTTATACACTGTTGAAGCGCTTTATTAATGGTTACTATCATTACATGTATTGGTATTCAGAGAATCGACTTTGGAAGGATTAATAGCTGAGATGACCTGGTCAAGAGTCAAAAACAAATAACTCACGGAATGATCGTAATGGCTATAGGAAGTTATTGTTATAGATTCTGGATCTTTGTTTTAAACATATTTTAGCAGATATCACATTTTGACCGCTTTTCCACTCTTTGAGGAAAGAAATGTAATAAAGAGAGTGGCTTTTAAAGAGCGCCGCGCGCGAAATGCCAGAATGTATCCCTTTTCTCTAAATGACTATGTTAATCTGACCATTTAACCCCTGTTGATTTTGGGAATGATCTACGAGCCTTCTGTGGAATTACCTGCTAATGGAAACACCACAGCCCTCTCCTCCTCAAATGCCAGTAGCGGCTCGCGCGCAGGGGGGGGGGGCAGCGCCAGGATTGGCTTAGGGCACGGTTACCTCTCGCCCGCCTACCCATTAGGAGACCGAGGTTTGAGCCTTTGCTCAACCCTCGCTCTCCTAATGGGCATGCGCAAGCCAGTGCAAACACAAGTGCGCATGACAGGGCACGACGCGAAAATTTGCTGCCCTTCCCCACTCATGCGCACTTGTGCTGCAGTGCTGCCTGCTGCCCCTGGTCCCTCTGACAATCATGTCAGTCAACATGACGCAGGACCGCCCACCCCCTTCAGACTCTGAAGGGGGTGGGCGGTCTGACGTCATGCTGACTGACATGATTGTCAGTTCTCCCTCGGCGTCTTTGAACTTAAGTAAACTGATTCAGTTTACTTAGGTTCAAAGACGCCGAGGGAGCTGCGGGCGGGGGGGCTACGCCCCAACGCCCCAATGGACGCACCGCCCCTGTTGTGCTCCCTTATGCATCATTGGATCTTTAGCATTAGTAATAAACATTAGAATACAATAGTAAGCTTAAGCATAACCAAGGCGCCTTAAATAGAGAAAATGGAATCAACAAAACATTAACCAATTGCTAAAGAAGTACTTGAGCAAAAATTTTCTTAAGCGCAGCCTGTCCTACCACTGCATCTGCTCTAGCAACTGTGTCCAAAGAATAGTGCTTGGTAAAAGTATGCACAGATTTCCAAAGTGCAGCTTTACAAATCTCTGAAAACAGGAAATTCCTTAAACAAGCTGACTTCATCTCTTTTCACCATATTGAGTGGGAGAAAGGCATCCCTTGTAAGGGTCTATTAGCTAACTTGTAACATAGATGCAAGAAACAATCCATCTCAATATTGATTCTTTAGTGGCTAGATAACATGATTTAATGACTATAGTTAACAAACAATTGAAAGGTTTTCCATAGATCTCTCTAAATAAAAGTTTAGAACTTTATAAATATCCAATACATGAAGAGACATCTCTGGAGTACCATTGTACTTGAAAATCCCTAGCAAAGAAATAGCCTGATTGAAATGAAAATCCAAACCCATCCTGGGAAGAAAAGACTGATTCGGTCTTAAAACTACTCTATCCAACTTGAAAATCATGTTAGGGTCTTGAATTGACTGACCAGGCTTGGATTTTGAATATCACATATTACGAAGAGGGTCTTTACCCAGCGGGCATTACAACGCATTGACTTTTACAACGCATTGACTTTTACAACGTGTTGGAATACCAAGCAGGGCTTAACAACACATGCCTTTACTGATATCCTTTGTGACCAAGACCCCGTGTGAGGTCAAAACGAGTCTTTTGTGTCTGCCTGAACAAGCACTGCCTGGAAATCTCAACGGGAGTGGCTCTTCGTCCTACCTTAGTGGTGACATATTTTGTTGGTATGTATATGTGTATACATACATATATGACAGCCGGAACGCGTGGATGCTACCACTCAAGAATAAAGATTGAGTGAACAAACCCCCACGGAGTGCTGGATTATTTTCCGTAAAGGGAGAGTTGCTGTTTGGATATATATACATATATATATATATATATATATATATCTCACTTATCAAAACATCCCCAGTTGAAGACGCACTCGAAAAGCAGATTAATTCCACGGATTCTTTATTTGAAAGGAAAACGGCATTTTCATTCAGATGCATGTCATTGCCTTACCTCTACCCTGACCCCTTCTATCACTTTTACATTTTATTTTCCCCCTTGGGAACTTAGTCCCGATGCACAAAATGGCGGCCGCAACTTTCTTCTTAGGTTGCACCCAGCCAATCACGGCATTGCTGTTGGCGTTTGGATCACTAAGGATCTGCGTCTCTAGGTATGCATAAATCTTTTTAATAACAATATTAGTCGGGCGCACAAAATAATCCAAAATACAATTGTATAATTCACTCTCTTTATTTGAGATCTAGGTCTCTTGTTATTAATCAATATTCCCTCATTAATGCTAATCACATTAGTACCAAAAGGCAATGCTCACATTAGTATATCAACAGGGCAAACAAGTGACATCTTTCCAGGGATACAACATAAAGATTAGACAAAAGTATAACCAATCTAAAATTCAGTCTCTACTTGGTTGAGCCAGCTTGAAAGCTTTCAGCCAACACGTGTTTCGCTGCAGACTGTGCCGCTTCTTCACGGCTGAAAAGAGATAACATAATTATTTTCATTCTATAATTACAATCATTAGTACTTCATGTACCAACAGTTGGCTAAATCATACATATACATCAACTCCATCACATACGTAATAAGGGGCATTAGACAATGTTACAGCTACTCTGCACAAAGAACATAAATACTTACATATGAAACGTTTTCATAGGTCATACTATTAATAATAATTTGCGTTCAAATTGTATAAACTCAAGGAAAACGGTACTGCAGTTGGCACGACTCCCTCAAATCTATCACTCTCTTTGGCCTATTATATTGCTTCACTCACCTAGTTTCTTGTGTTTGTAATGTTTCATGCAAAATGATTTCCCAATGAATAACAATTCTTAAATTAAGTGTGGATATGTTGGATGTTCGAAGAGTTCCAAATGGTTGCCCAGGTTCTCCGTATCGACTAAGCACAAAAGTTCTAATTGAATACTAAACTGCAGCTGTGTCTGTTACAGATTGACGTGAGCTTAACACAGATTCCAAACCTTGCCTCTATCAAGGTTAGAGCAGATGAGCATGGATCAGAATTACTTTATGGTACTTTCTCAAGATAAGAACAGAAAATTCAAACAGAATTGTCCATGCGGCTTGATCTACATCGACAAAAAAAGTGTGAACAATGAAAGATTTTATGTCAACAATGAAACTGGATAGACCGTTGGAAAGAATCAATAAAGCGGCCTCAATCATCTCAATAATGACAATAAAAATATCCTAATAAAATGGGAGTCTAAAAGCATATAGCAGGATCCCACGGTCCTAGTCTTGCTGGTGTGGTTGCCGTATACACTGAGCAAAATGGAAATACATTCTTCTGTCAAGATATCTAAGTACAATACCTTTCAGGTTGACAAGTTTCTAAGGAGACCGAGCTAGGAATTAATACTTCTGCAACAGTAATCATGTTAGTGTTAAAACCGGAATAGAGCCTCTCCAAAGAACAATAAAAATACCGGGAAAGGACCCGCGATCTTAATCTTAATATAGTGTTTGCCAAATCTACTGATGTAAATGCTCCTTCCAATTAACAGTGGCACTCTTAATCGTAACAGGACAGTTATTGGGATAAACAGAGATTCATAATAGGACTCTCTAAAGGATTTTCTGTTGTTGCATGTGAATTCTCTTGTTATTGGCTATCCCAAGCTAGAATCAGATACACTGCTCACCACATTGTTCTGAAGGAATCCTTATCCTAATTGAATTAATCCAGTAGCAGCTGGTATCAGGGCTGAATGGCAGGGAGGCGGGTGCCGAACGACAACAACAACAACAAAATTAAAAATATATTACCTGCTGCATCGCCTCTCTTCTGTTCCTCACCAGCACAGGCCCCAGAATCCTCTGTGGCCAATCCTGACACTGCTCTCAGAGACTGGGAGCCTCTGCCTGCTGCCTGCTGCCTACAACCTGGCAACGCAGCTCAGGTTGGAGACAGCTTCAGTGCACATGTCGGTTTGGCCGGCCAAACCCACATGCGCACTGACACCAGTGCCCACCACTCCCGCTCCGTGACTTCCCCCGCAATGGCCCTGCCCCCAACACTCACCCGGGAGAGAAAGATAAAATGATAATAAGCCTGGTTTATTATCATTTTATTTTTTAATTTTTGCAGATGCTGGTGGGAGGGGGGGCGCCGCTCCTTCGCCATGGCAGAGGAGGCGCCGCTGAATTCATCTCAAATATTCGTCCAGTTAGGTCACATAAGATTTTAATGTCCACTGATGATTAGTCTATTCAAAAAGAGAATATATTGCAATTCTGAAAAACGTGATCGCAAGTTTTAATAAGTTGGAAAACTAGAGCAACACATCAGTGTTAAGATGCTAAACTGAACAATTGGAATCGCTTGTCACCCAAATGTGAAACAAACTGACATGTGAGAAAAGGGGAGGGGGTCCTCTGCACACGAACAGAAGTCAACTAAAAAGAAAGTATGTGAAAGTTTCTACTATTCTAACTTTGCCCAGTTTATTGTGTCATTATTAGAGTTTCATTCTTACCTTTGGATAGTAAATAATGAGTGTCCTCCAGGCCATCCATATTGATCCTCTGCTAAGGGAGACATTGAAGTTTCCCTCTATATATATTGGTAGCAATAAGTAATAATGAACAACACCTGATTTACGTTTCCAATCTCAGGATTCAATGTAAGACCCATATTACAACACTGCTTCATTTTGCATCTGAACAGCTCGTGTACAGCGTGAATAATAATCATAAAGTAATGGAAACATAACCCAAATGGCTCCCTATAATAAGCAAAAGGCAATCGTTGCCAAACAAAATTAAGAACAATTCAACAAGATTTTACGATAATATTGTCGCAATTACAAAATTAAAAATAAATTTTTGCTAGGGACCGAACCTGCATTACATACACTGTTAAGACGTTCCCACATTGTGATGTGCTGCCGTCACTGCGAGCATCTCTCAGTTATGATTCAATGAAGTGAAAACAACACACACACACACACGCACACACACACACACACACACACACACCTATCCTTGTTATTTAATCACGCGCACAGAACTATCCTTGTGGGGACTTAAACATGTGCTACCATCCTTGTGGGGACCTGCTTCATAATCATCATTTATGTTTCAATACAGTCAAAGGCGCATGCCTGAATGTTTCTTTTATCAGCAATACTCATAAATAACATAATAATCTATTCATATTTGAATTGCTGTACGTATTTAGGGGATACACAAAATATGGACTATGCCAGTGGTCCTTAACCTTTTGTCTTTTGTGGGCCACCACTGAATGCCGGGGACCCCCATCTAAGCAATTTCTATGACTTGAAACTCAAAACAATAAACAAAAATACAGAAACAAGTTTATATCGGGCAAATAAAAAAAATGAAATATTTGATTAAATAAATAAACAAAAACAAGCAAAAATCAAAAATGTAATTTTAATCGGAAGGTTGGAGAGTTTCAAATTGCAGTATTTTTCTAAAAGACAAAGCAATATACTGGATGCTAGCATAATATTTTATCTTTTTGCTTCAAATGCATACTATTTCTGTTGGTGCATACAAAAGCTTCATTTGAGAACATCAATCATCCATACTAGATTCATTTTACTGTACTTATACCACTCCCACAAACCAAAATAAGGTTACTAACCTGTTTTAGCTCCCAGTTTCAAATTCCTTCTTTTTTACAGAGCGTTTTGAAATTTTTGTTATTTTATGTATATATATTTTGCTAATGTGATAATATTTCATTTTTAAAACAGTTACCGACCTCCTGAGAAAGTGTTGCAGACCTGTAGGGAGTCCACGAACCACAGGTTAAGAATCACTTAATTATTCCAAAATATGTCAGAAAATATCACATACCATACTCACAGAAAGGCAACTAAAACTGTGTTCAATCCATTGCTTAGTGCTCAAAGGCTTAGTGGAATCAAAAGTTTCATTAGTTAATTACATTTTTGTCAAAGTAGATACAATAACATATCTCCCTAGGAATGGCATTTAATGTTAAAGTCTGCATACAAATGCTGAATGAAGATGCCCACAGAGTTGGTATGTGATTGCTGTATAGGAATGGTGTGTAATGATGTCAACAGAGATGGTATGTGATCACAGAGGCACCGTAGTATTTACAGAGATGATGTCTACAACTGTGATGGAAGTACCAACAGAGGTAGCGTGTGAAGATAATGATAGTCAGATCAACACAGAGATAGTGTGTGGTTATACAAAGGTTCAAGTCCTCACAGAAATGATGTGGGAAGGTAATCATTTCAAAGTCTCCAGAAAGATGTGCATGATTATATCAATGTCCATGTCCCCACAGAGATAGTGTGTGGTCATTTGGATGATCAAGTTCACACAGAGACATTGTGTGAAGATAAATGTTTTTGAGACCTGCTGAGATAATGTATAAATATATTGTTTAAGGATCCACACAGATAGTGTGACTATGATGTTTTTAGTGAGTGATTGTGATTTTCAAGTCGTCATAGACACAGAATGTGAACATAGTGTGTGAAGACAATTGCGTTCAATTCCCCACTGAAATAGAATGTAAAGATAGTGTTCAAGTCTCAACGCACACAGTGTGAAGATAAAGATGTTCAAGTCCAAACAGATAGTGTGTGATTATAGTATTGTTCAAGTCCCCACAGAGATGGTGTGTGAAGGTAATTATGTCAAGTCCCCACAAAGATATTGTGTGATAATAGTGAAGTTCAAGTCCTCACAAGGATAGTGTGTGATCATAGGGATGTTCAAGTCCCCACTAGTATAGTGTGTGATCATAGTGATGTTCAAGTCCCCACAAGGATGGTGTGTGATCAAAGTGATTTTCAAGTCCCCACAAGGATAGTGTGTGATCATAGTGATTTTCAAGTCCCCACAGAGATAGTATGTAATTATAGTGATGTTCAAGTCCTCATAAAGATAGTGTGTGATCATAGCGATGTTGAAGTCCCCACTGGAATAGTGTGTGATTCAAGCAATGTTTAAACATCACAAACACAATGTGTAATTATAGTAATGTTCAAGTTCCTACAAAGACACTGAGCGATTAGAGTGATAGTCAACACCCCACAGAGATAGAGTGCCATTATTGGAATTTTCAAGTCCCCACGCAGATAGTTTGTGGAGATAATTATGTTCATATCCAGAGATAATGGGCCTGAGTCACAAATGTAATTTATACTTTTGAGTAAGTTTACACTTTTGAGTATGTTTACTACTTTTCAGTATTTGCAAACTTCACATTTGTAGTAACTTACACCTTTGAAAAAACCTACACTTTTGTAGAAAGTCAAGCACTACATGCGACCAATCACTGGTACTGCAACATCCTCCTATAGAAAATATTGGAAGTAGGGACTTATTACAAAAGTGTAATTTACCACAAAAGTGCAGTTTGTGAATAGCACATTGTAGTATGTTTTGTAGTACTATTGTACTACTGTAAAACATACTACAAAGTGCAGTTTGTAAAGCAGGCCTCTAGTAGTTACATTGGCATGTTCAAACCTCTACCTACATAGTGCGTGATTATAGGGGTGCTCAAGTCCCACAAAATAGTGTGTGAAGGTAATCAAGTTCACAAACCCAGAGTGATAGTGTGTAAAGTTAATGTTAGAGTCCCCACACATTTCTTGAAGATAATGATGTCCAAGTCCAAACAGAGACAGTGTGTGATTGTAGCCATACTCAAGCCTTCACATAAAGTGATTGTTGTGGTGTTGTCAACAGATATACTTTGTGATTATAGGGATATTCAAGTCCTTCTATGATGGTGTGCGAAGGTAATGCTCTCTAAATCCCCATAGAGATAGTGCTTGATTATAGGAATGTTCAGGTTCCCACAGAGATGGTTTGTGAAGATAAGTATGATCAAGTCCCCGCAAAGATAGTGTGTGATTATAGTGATGTTCAAGTCCCCACAAAGATAGTGTGTAATTATAGCGATGTTCAAGTCCCCACAAAGATAGTGTGTGATTATAGCGATGTTCAAGTCCCCACAAAGATAGTGTGTGATTATAGCGATGTTCAAGTCCCCATAAGATAGTCTGTGATTATAGTGATGTTCAAGTCCCCACAGAGGAGCCGGGAGAGGGGGCATCCCTGCCTGGTCCTACTTATCGAGAAGGTGGGTGAGCTGACACCATTGACCCTCACAAATAACAAGTTGTCTCACCCAGCCAGTATGCAGCCCTGCATTCTCTGACCAAAGCTGAACACCTCCAGGAACAGAGTCAAATAACCTTTCTGTGACTAAGGCCACAAAAAGTGATTATTTAGCTGTGTGATACACACTGTCAATTATATACCACATTTTCTTATATTGTCTCCCCCACTTTCATCAAGTTTCTCCATCTGTTTACACTCTCAAGTTCATTATGCTATGTTTACAAGCCCTGTTGTTCCTCCACCTTCAGTTTGTTTCTCTTAGTGGAGGCTGCTATCATCTGTCCTCAAAGGACTATCTTGAGTATGTCTCAAACTTTGTTTCTTATTATTCCCCTACTCCTCCCTATTGTCATTCTCCTTCATTAAGGACTTCAACAACTCCTCTATCTCTGGCCAAACCTGTCCCTTATGCAGTGCATCACTCTCCTTCAGTAAGGACTTCAGTGACTCCTCTATCTCTGTCCGGGCCTATCCATTATGCAGTGTGCTGCTATTTAATCGCAACCTGCAATTGTTCTGTGATGAGGTGAGTGTCATGTAGACCAGGGCGCCATCTGACATGGCAGTGTGACTTATCATAGTCTCTGCTAACTCTTGCAGGAGCTCAGACCCAACTAGGAAAATATCGATCCTTGCAGATGACCAATGGTTCAATGAGTGGAATGATTAATCAGTTTTGTTTGGGTGCAAGTGTCTCTGTCGTTTGTGTAATCCTATCTCACCCAGACCAGCACTCTCCCTCCTGTTATTACCTCTGTGCATTAGGCACATCGTTAGACCTATCTCTTGGTCTTTCCATAACCAATAAAAGTCTTTCTATGATTATGCTTACATTGGCCATCTCCATGCCTGTCACATTCATGCTTTCAAGAAAGAGCTCTTGGTTCATGTTAGGGGTGTAGATTTATGTTGGGGGTCTACTATAATGATTGCCAATATTAGATGCCCAGCTCCATCTACACATAGGTCCAGTATTTCATAGTTCAGGATCTTTAAGAACCTAATAGTCCTCCGCCCATTGTGTTGGACCCATGGGAGAAGAGCAGTTCAGAAACCATTTCTCTTTAAGGAGCCCCCAGTCCTTTTTAAACAGGTGTATCTCCTGCAGGAGTCCCACCTCACATTTTGTGTCTTAAAGCTAATTGAGAACCGCCACTCTCTTGGGCAGTGCACTGACACCCTTTATATTAAGGTTAGTGAGCTTCAGCATAAGGACATGATTGGGCTGGTTTTGGGCCCCTGGGTGGCTGGTTTTGTTATCGGCCCCTGTAACAAAATCAGCCGAAACCAGCCCTGGCAAACAGCTCGGCTCCACCCGGGGGCCGGACAAGCAGTTTGCCAGGGCCGGTTTCTGTTCCCAGTCCGGCCGTGATGCCCACCTTATCCCTAGCTGCCACAAAGCCCCACTCCCACCCTGCTAGCATCAGTATGGCCCTCGGGCACACCACAGACCATACTGTGTAGCCCCTGGGAAACTTTTTGCGAGTACCCATGAGCTAGAAGAATCTGAAGCCAATCTAGAGAATGTTCCAGAAAATAGTATAAGAGAAGTAAATAGCTACAACAGTATCTAAACTCCAACTGCGGAAGAGAGAAACATTTCTCCCAAACCTTAACTTTATTCATGTGAGCTTTAACCACAAACCCCACCATGCAGCTGCTTTATCTATTGCATGGGATGGCTCTTAGCCATGTCAACTGCATAACATACTCAGCCTAAGTCCACCCAAAAAACACATATGGGTAAGCAGGAAAGCAAATAAACAACTATCTACGTAAATAGAAAAGTAAGCACGTCCCAGTGTAATATAAAAAGATAAATCCCTGCAGGCAAGTCGGCATTTGTACTGGACTATGGGGACTTAAATGAGAATGTAACATGCACATTCGTAGTTAATCACACAACAATACATATAGTTCATGGCCTTCAGATGAGAACCAAATCTTATCACTCACTATACATGTCAGACACCCCCTTGGCATGTCATTCCTAGCCCATCATCTCATTACAGTATCCAATCATATTCTCTCTGACAGTAGATCCTCTTCCATTGAGGTGTGCTCGCTCATCATAAGGGGCTCTGTTGGAGTCCTTAGAATTAGCGTCCAGTCTGTCACTTCCATTGAATCCAGGAATCTCTCCAGATCCTCTGAATTATGGACTTTGCTATTCTTGTCACCTATTGTCATCTATATGAGCACCTTTGTGACCCGTTCTAGTAATCAGTACACAACGCCCACTTCTTAAATTGAGTGGGCATAGCTATGAATATGCTTATTTTTTGGGTTAGTCTCTTGTGAAAAGTTTGCAGCTATGAAGATTCTTCCATTCTTGTTCAGAAAAGGGCTGTTATTCTTCTTTGCTAAGGAAATGGCATGCCTTCCATGTTGATGTGTAACAAACCATGCTATTATCAATGTTGGGGCACTTGCTTTAACACCTAATTCTGTGCGTCTTTTGAACCTTTAGGGGTTGAGAAAACTCACATCGGTATAGATAACCAAAAGATATGACGTACCATAGAAAAACAGGGAAGAATATAGGGTACTACAACAAACACACACATCATGCAGTATACCTACCACGCATCCACAACAACTACTACATTTACAACACAGCTGTTTCACCACAGGGACATTTACCATTACAGCATAAATCACAACTACGCATTACATTGCAGCACAATATATAACATATACATATATGCATAAGTATATATATAAAAAAAAATTATATTCATTTAATAAACAAAGGTTAAAAAGATGTTATAGTAAGTTGAAAATGTCAGTTAAAATGTTACATTTTAAACTAAAACAAACACTGAAATTCATGACATAGTTAACTGAAGTAATTATAAGTGGGGCTCCAGGTTTTATGGAATTTATTTTTTTAACATTTCCATCTATATTTATCGTTATTTATTTTTTGGCCATCTAATTGGCATTTATCCATATTTATTGCGTGTTTTGAGAATAAATTGAGGCATAAAATGGTATATTTCCATATTTATTTAACTGCTAAACATGCACTCATACTTTGATGCTTTTCACATTTTAGCAAATTAAGCAGCCAAATATAATATATCAAAACACCCACATGTAAATATTAGCATTGCATACAAATATATACTATCATATGCTTATATTTAAGGAAATCCCAATCTGTTTTTTAACTCCCCATGCTGTATATCTGCTCAGCTGTTGGCCTGGAATTCATGAAGGACAGCATGGAGAGTCATTCCCAAGAAGCACAATTTTGTGTATTTTTCCGCTTTTAAAAATAAATACAGACAGGAAACACATAGTTTTATGTCTGTATTTATCTGTAAAAATCAGTAAAAATGGAAAACTGGGAGCCTTAATTATAACTCGCATCAAACACCGTGTTATCAATTATGTCATTTCAGATGTTCCATTGATGTTATCAATAATGTAATAGTACATGTCAAGAGTGATGTAAATGTGAGGCCATAATCCTACAATGTAATTACTACCCCTTAAAACATACCTTCTCTAAAAAGGAAAAAGAAAACCTTTACTACCCCTCAACACTATTACTACCCCTGAACACTACCCATTCTGAGCCCTAAAAACACCTTAATACCCAATATACTACCCATCCTTGAAATTTAAAAGCCACCTATTAACCCTACACTCTACCTATCCTTGAGCCCTAAAAACTCTTTACCTCCCCATGCACCCCCACCTCTAAACCTTAAAACTCCTTTCTACCCCCAATGCACCACCTACCCCTGAGCCCTAAAGGCTATTTATTGTCTTTATGCACCACCCATCCCTGAGCCCTTGAAACTCCGTATTACCCATAAGTTTACCTATCACTCAGTCTCAAAACCTCTGTACTACCCCTATGCAACTCCCATCCCTGAGTCCTTAAACTATTTACAACCCCTATGCACCACCCATCCCTGAGCCTTAAAAGCTTCTTATTACCCCACAGCCCTAGAAAATCTTTACTACCCCAACACATCACTTACACTGGAGCCCTAAAGCTACTTACTACCTTTATGAACTACCCATCCCTGTGCCATAAAAAGTCATGAGCCCTAAAAATGCCTTACTAGCACCATGCATGACCTATCACTGAGCCCTAAAACCTTACTATCCCTATGCACTACCGATCACTGAGCCCTAAAACCCCTTGCTACATCTGATCACTATCCACCCCTGAACCCTCAATTCCCCTTACTGTCCCTTATCACCACCCATCGTTGAACCCTAAAACCCCCTTACTACACCTATAACTACCCATCCCTTAACCCTAAAAACCTCTAAAATCCCTTAGCTCTACATAGCTCACACCCACCAATGACCCACACTTACCTCGTAATGACAAATATTTTTTTCCAACTCCATTATCGTGGTCCCTTGTTGTAGCAGATGCATTGTAATGGTATAATACCATAGGGAATAGGTTATTCTTCCAAGTCCAAAAGATCCTATGTTCAGTTTGCAACAGCCTTCACCCACTTAAGTGGTATGCTTTATAATCGGGCTGTGCTCCTCGTTAAGTAGATCATATGATCAAATGCCAGGAAGCTCCGATGCCCATGAACTCTTGTTAGAGATCGTTTATTTTGGGAGGTACTGCCAGAGTAACTATGGGGCCCTTGGGAGGCAGTTAAAATTACTTTTAGGTGTCCAATAATGTATTTATTAATGATCCCTATGGTAAGATTAAAATGAAAAAGGTTAGATATAAAGGGTCTCTCTTGTCCCTACTATCCTACCATGCAGTCAACATGTTTCTGCCATTTACAAATGCCCAAAAAGGCCAGTGGCATTCATCAGGCCATAAATAAGCAGCCCAGTTCTAAACCAGACATCCCACGCTAAAGTAAACTACTTCAGTGTATGGTACATGTGAGATAAAACATTTTGAAAAAAGTTTATATTAAATCATCATTTGGCTCCTGTAAGTCCATATGTGGTCATATATGTAGCTTCATCGAAGGGGAGCCACAGTAGCACTTTATGTCAAACTTTCTTGAAAAGTCATTACCAACCATCTGAACCTAAAGATGAGACTCTTGCATTGGGATGGAGACCATACTCTAAAGCATGCCACATAAGTGGGTGAGGGTTAATGTGTCCTGAACTTAGGATCTCTTAGACCTGCAAGAATAACATCTTCCCTATTTTTCTATGGAAAGTCATATCTTTTGGTTTTCAGTACCCAAATTGGGAGGATATATGATGGAAATCTACAAATACAAATCTCCTCTCTCCCCTTTTGTTGATTCATTTACACTGCAAATTGGCGAGAAGCACCATATGATGGATTATTCCTCCTCTTCTGAAATACCCAGAAACTGAATGTTATCCTACCGGCTTCTGTCCTCCAAGTCAACCATTTTTCATGCACATAACTCAGAGTTTTATTCCCCAGTCAGGTCTCTTGTTTATTTGATCCAGCTGACTCTCCACTGCTATCAGTCTCTTTACTGAGGCATCCATTCTGGCTTGAAACATCATTATGTCCATTCTGAATGACCTTACTTCTGCTGTGGTGTCCTCAATGTTGTCCTTTTCTGAACGTATTGCTGCCTTGATCAAAGATAGTTCTTGCATGGTGTGTCAAGTGTCACATCTGACATTTTTGGAGAAGGTCCTTGTTGTTGCCCAACTTTCTGTCTGATGCTTCTGTCCCCTCAGCAGCTGCCGAAGAGAACAGAAGTTGGCCATGCAGAATCTATTTAGACAGAAGGAAATTCAACACACTGACACACCTATGCCCAAGTGGTTTGAAGGCATACATAAGTCCCTCAATGCTTAGCAGGGTGCATGCATCCCAGTGTGTACAGATATAGAGCATGGAAGAACTTCATTGCATCATGTGTCTACACTGGCCTGTCTTTCATGCCATAAAGGGGGGTAAAGCAATTATAGATCGTACATTGCACACTTCCAGCAGAGTTAATCAGCGTTCAGAATAGTTCAGAGACACTGTAAAATGAAAGTGATTGAGTCATTGTACTATACCACACCTAATTAGAAATTGCTAATTAGTGATCTGGTGAATCTGTGGACAATTGCATCCAGTACAGGAATCTGTGTTTGACTTCATGTTCACTGGTTCAAATCCCAGTGAGTTCACTCAGCGTTTTATTTTTTCAAGGTTGATAGAAAACTACCATTGGGTTGGGTAACAATAAACATCTGTTTTTTCTGCACCAAGATACCCTTCAGGGTGAAATGCACTTTACAAATGCATGTTATGTTAATGGTTGGAATCTGCAGCTGTGCATTTGGAGAAATACTACTGCTTCATTCTGTACAGGAAGTAAAGTGCATAAGTGCATATCCTCACACTGTCATCTCCCCAACAGCGACCAATCTTGTACCTCTACTTAGCTATGCACACAAGGATTTGCTCCATTGGCCCTTGCCTCCTCCAAAGAAAGTCAGTGATAGGGATGTTACTTTGATGCACACCCACTCTGTGATGTTGCCTCGCTTTGTTCTGTCTGCACTTTGAAGTAATTTCTGATAATCACAGCCTCCATATAACTTTGTCTGGCCTGTGGGGTACTCTCAGGTTGTACTGCCTCTGCACCAGTACAAGGGGACCGATTCCTCCGAGCTTCTCGTGGTACGGTGGCTCATATGCATGGCATGTGCAGACAGCTCTTCCAGTCATTTGCCGGACTTTCCTGCCTCCAGTCACCACCACCTCTAAGGCATTTCCTCAGCCTTTCCAATACAACCTGTATTCATGAAACCTCCATTTCGGGGAATAGTGTGGCTATTATCCAGAGGGTTGGCCATGGGTGATGTCAAAACCAGCTTTCTTCCTCAGAGATTACGAGTTACCTCTAATAAGGACCTAAGAATAAGAATTGGCCTTGGAGGGTGGTGGCGTCTGCCTGCTAGGTATAGATATGCTAATAGGATCATTTAAGCCTATGTTTGTGTGGGCTACTGCAGGGAGAAAGGTAGTCTAAAGCAGCTCCTGACAGGTTAAGCACTCCGACATTGGCTTTGTTATAGATGATAAGTTCCTGCTGTGAGGGGCACACAGACAGGTCATTTTCTACCTGCTTTGAAAGTCACTAACTAGTCAAAGAAAAACAGAGAGCTGCAAAGGCCGAATTTGAAAGTTAGCCATATGCGCATTTGAACTACAGCTAAAAAGTGTTGAGTAAGTTGCATAGCATTTTATTTTGTAATAAATTAATCTCATTTATTATTTGGCATCTGTACTCTCTGTGCGCACTTCAAGAGTGGGACAATTGTGTGGTTAATAACACACTATGTTTAAACAGAATCTACACGCTTGATAAAATTAATTACAACAGTAAGGGCAGACACTTTTTATTCCTGTAATTCAAAATCTTACTTAAGAAGGCATCAGTAACCTAGAAATAATGAGTGAGAATGATGCTTCATTATTTTTGTTCATCTTCTAATGTTTGATATTTATTGTAGTTTAAAACAACCCTACATTCCAACCTCAATAGTTTGTTTTGATAAAATGTGCCCTCTAGGAGAGCGATTGGACTTAGCATCGACAACTTCCTAGAAACGGATCTAAATATTGTGAAATACTTGCGCTTCGAAATAGCACAAACATTGGCATCGTCGGTGCGTGTATGAATGTATGTTTAAGACAGGACTGTGGGCTTTGCCACTGCTTCTGGAAAAAGTCCTCACATCGTATAAAAACATACATTTCTTTTGTTGGACATCTGCACTTTCACATAAATTAAAGGATGATAAATGGTTGCATTTTCGAAAAAATATTTTCACCGCAGAAACGCTTGCTTTAAGCTTGTGTGCTGTGCTTCTGTCGAAGTGACTCCAGATTATTGAGAAGTGACTGCTGCTCAATAGAAATGCACATACACCGGTGGCAGTGGGTGAACGGGGCTCGGGTGGAGTTGGGAGTGTCAAGGTCTAGATCCTTTGTCATTCAGAGCTGCCTAGGACAGCGCCCATTCGCACATCTTCCTCACCAATAGGCATGACAATAGAAGCCGTCGCCTCGCACATCAACAGGAGGGGGAAGGGGCTGCTTCAGAGACTGAAGTCTTGATGGAACTCTTCTCTTTGGAAGCACAATGCTCTCCTGTATGCAGAGATGGAGAAAGGGGACCCCCAGTCTCAGGTCTTTGAAAAGCGTAATTTCACCACAGTCTTAGAAATTATTTTAAACATCGACTGCAACCCATTTTTGTTAAAATTGTAAATTTCGAGCATACCATAGAAAATGTCTCATCTCAAATCTGTAGATATTTAAAAAAGAAAATCTCTACATATACATTACTGCGAGGGGTGACAACACACTTTGAAAGCTCTGGATGAGCTTGTAATTTTTCGCTTGTTTGAATCTTCTCTCTGATAACGTTTGGCTTCCATTCTCTGCTGTCTGTGTGATTTCTCAGCACTGGGTTGTAGCAAGTCTCCCTTTGAAATGGGAAGCTAAGTGCGTACATGCTGGGCTTTCATAGAGTAGCCTATAAAATCCTGGTATTATCCTTCAAGTTCTGTAAATTGTAGTTTACCTTTTCCAAATGCAATGCAGAACAATAAGCCCTGGAATGCAACAAGCATTGGCAAAGCCAATAGGTCTCGCCAGCATTTTCAGCTGTAAGCCAGAACTACTGCTTTTGTTTTGTTTTTAATGTGCTAACACATTCTCATAGGATAAAAGGTAGTGTAGCAGCCTGGACAACTGCAGCGTAGTGTCAACAAACCTATCCAGCCCTCGGCTTCGCCTCACCCTGTTGCTTTGGCCTGCAGTAAACAGAAAGCAACAAAGCAGCAGCAGCAACTTACACATGCACATAAAAAGGCTGTGCCTCAATGCACTGCTGTATTGGAGAACATACAGGATGCACAACATGGCAGCTTGTTCTACTGTTATCAAACAAGAACCGCTCGGTATTGTGTTTGACACAGCTTCTTCTTTGCTGCTGGTGCGAGGCATGGCAGCTTCCCCGTCTCTGCATTGGAGTGCCTTCATTACCTACCATGGATGCCATTCATAAAGATGTCAGACAGTGAGAGCCTTCACCAGCCCAGACAGGCTTTACGCCTCCTTATCTATGCCTGTTTGGTTGTTACCCATAAAACACCACCCTGATTTCAAAGTATGGATAACCCAATGTTATATGTCGAAGTTCTATGAAGTTTTCACAAGGCAAAGTGATTGTCACTATAAACAAGAAAATGGTTGCCAGCTTTTAGAAGGCACCCAAGAAAGAGAGTGTGCATATATATTTGTATGAAAACAATGATATTGAAGAATATCAATAAGTGCACATAACATTTTTGTAGTTAAGATCAGTTTATTTATTGATATTTTTTATTCACATATTTGTAATTTTTTTTTTGTCTGACATAGTCCAAGGGGCACTGTAGAACTTTTGAGAGGCCCATGAACAGTGCAGTTAAATACAGCAGAAAAGAGTATAGCCACTTCTAATATTTAGAGGGTAATTCATTGTTCCATAATAAAGTGGGCTGATTTTAATTTCCCTGTAAATAAAAAGAAAATTGCTCTTAGGTAATCACAACTCCGTTAACTGTGAGTAATGCTACTCTTGCCATCATTAAGTGATGCTATCCTTAGAGAGCAACACATATAGAATTTTACTATTTTCTGCTAAATACGGGTGTGTACCACTAGCACAAAATGATCTTGTAAAGGAAATGATGTGCCTTTTTTGTTAAAAAAAAATGGATTAAATATAATGAGTTACTGTCTCATTAAATCATTCGGCAGCACAGATACAAAGAGAAAATTGCCTTAAAGCATATTTTTTCTACAGAAAGGGACCCCTTCCTGCACAAAAACTATGCTGACCATAACGCAGACACCCTTGCACTGTAAGGGTGTCTGCATTGGCGCTTGGCTGCTGAAATTGTGCCAATGCAGGGAAAGAGCAGAAGTGTGTCACTTTTTTGTAGTCAGTTAGTCATAACAAGCTTTATTCGGTTGATAAATAACCATATAAGCATAAAAGCAAAGACTTACAAAGACATGATTCATGTTTAAAATACTGAGTATGATACATTATACAATTTAAAATAAATTTCCATTAAAACATGCTTATAAAAAAGTTAAAAATACCACAATAAATATACAAAAAGGTACAATTTGATCACGTTTCACTGACAATCAATGTCCCCCCACACACCGGAGTATAATATGCAGTTAACTTCCCCACCATTTTTCTCAGTCTAACAGCCGCAGAGATGAATTTATACACCATCTAACAGGTGTATTGAGATGATAGCAGCTGCAGTTGGTGCAGAGCGAGCCGACATAACCTAACATTTTGGGCCCTCAAGAGTGGGAGTAAAAACCTTTCACTTGGAATAACATATAACTTGCAGAAGAAAAAAAAATTAAGTGTATTCTGGGATGAGCTTGAGTCACAAGGACATGACATGAGTTTGGATTCATGAAAAGCTTTGCTAGGATATGAGACCAGTAAGTGCACTATATTAAATCTGAACCATATTAAATATATTCTCTGTGAGTGCTGTAGAGGAAAATATAGATAAGATTTCATCTGGTCTTTAGTCACTAGTGGAATATAGGCAGACACTCTTTGCTACCCCAACTCCCTGGCTTGCCTTCGCTGCAAGCAAAAGGCCAGGAAATCTATCTTTAATTGTTGTTCAGAGAAAGAAATAATAGCTTGTGAACTATCAAAAAGATCAGGGGCCAGATGTACGACCATTTCATTTAGCGCCTCGCAATTTGCGACACATTGCGAGTTGCAAATTGCGAGGCGCTAAATGAAATGTACAACAGTGTGTTTAACACTGTTTGCGATTCCCAATGGGGTCGCAAATTGCAAGGCTCATTAATATTAATGAGCCTCTCGCAATTTGCGAGCCCATTGGGAATGCCAGCCCTCCCAGGGATGGTGGCCTGCTGGGCTCAGCAGACCACCATGTCTGGGACTGCTTTTAAATAAAGCAGTTTTTTTTTTTTTTAATTCAGCCCGATTTCCTTAAAGGAAAACGGGCTGCATTTAAAAAAAAAAAAAATGAAACGTTTTTGTTTCATTTTTTAAGGGCAGGCAGTAGTCCCTGGGACCACTGCCTGCCCTTAAAAATAATTTTGCATGCATTTGCAAAGGGGAAGGGGTCCCCTGGGGACCCCTTCCCATTTGCGAATGCATTACCACCTATTTGAAGTAGGTGGTAATTGCGGTCGCAAAATATTTGTACATGGTTTTGAGACTCGCTATTTGGAAGGGAACGCCCCTTTCAAATAGCGAGTCGCAAAACCTATTTAGCGAGTTGCAAAAAAATTGCGACTCACTAAATAGGCTATGTACATGGCCCAATAGGTTTTTGCATGCGCAAACGGGTTCGCAAACCCGTTTGCGCATGCAAAAACGGGTCTTACATCTGGCCCCAGATCTCCCTAGCAAGGCAAATTGGTCTTTCACAAATCTTAACCAGGATATACAGTGGGCATTTTCTAAACCTATACAATCTTTTATAATGTCCTGGTTTAAGGTAGTTTCATCTTTTGCCCAAACCGAGTGCCAGAGCTTTAGTTGTGCCAGCTTAATTCGGTCTTCTAGGTTTAACAGGTCTAGTTCCGCGTGACAAAGGAATGAGGGCAGAGATTTAGGGACAGACAAAAGCTTTCTGACAAACATGTTTTCATTCACGTGAAGGGGGCAATGTCGCAATAACCCCACAACCCAGTGCCATAGACCATAGCAGAGCAACATCGAGCCATATAGATTTTTCCATCGGCTTGCACTCGAGCTTCCCAGCAAACCTGAATAGGGCCTCTGTTGTTTGATTAATTTCAACCAATGAGGCAGAGCTTCGAGTGTCGTATAGTCCTGCGTAGAAGTGATTGAAGGCCTCGAGCATAGATGGGGTAGAATAAAGTGTGCTGCCGTCTGAGTCAATGAGGTGGACAATAGGATCTGTGCCTCTTTGTTTTTTACATTTTAGCGCAAGACTATGGCCGGGCCTTCCACCCTTCCATATGCACACGTGGTGCGGTGCATAGACAGGTATTGCGATTCCTGTTCCGCAAGTGTCTTGAACTCAGTTAGGTGTTCCCTAATGGTTACTAAAGTAGCCGCATCTGGATGACGCTCGTACTCCCTCTCCAGGGAGTAAAGAGTACCTTCCATTTTTTTATTTGCACTCGTATCAACTTCAATACCCCTGCCTGAGCACCTATACAGAACCCGCGTATTGTAACCTTGAAGGCTTCCCATAGTGATCCCCGGCTCGGTACTGAGCCCGTATTAAATTCAAAATATTCTACAATCGATTTCCAGACCTCCTCCTTAAATACCGCATCTAATAGCGCTGCCACCCGAACCGCCAAGTGAATGGGGCAAGGACTATATTGGGCATTTGTAGCTGTAACAGGACAGGAGCATGGTCGGACAACGTCTTGGGCAAATGTCGTACTTCTACCCACGGGCACGCTCCGGTAGATATGAGCCAATAATCTAACCTGGACCATGTACCGTGAACAAAGGACACAAACGTGCCCTCCTGCCGGATAGGGTGATGCAAACGCCAGGCATCTACCAGCCCATACTCCTCCATCCCATCCCGGACTACCCTCACAACTTGCTTTCCATGCCAGTCCGTAGTCGCGGAACCGTCAACTGTAGAATCCAGATATGTATTTAAATCTCCTCCCCGAAGTAATGCAATTCAGTACAAAATATTTATTTTGAATTTACTATCCTGATCAAAATGCAATTTGCGCTGGAAATTTGCCTGTAAGTAATGCAATGCAGTGTTTTGCATCACTTTGCATCAAGGGAGCATGCCATGGGTAGTACATGGACATTCGCATGCAACCACCCATGGTTTTTGATGTAAAACCCTATCTACTATCAATATTAGGCAGGGTTTTGACCAAATGAAATAAAGCATCTTCGAGGAAGGGGTGAAAAA
Organism: Calotriton arnoldi; assembly: GCA_963921515.1. NCBI lineage: Eukaryota > Metazoa > Chordata > Amphibia > Caudata > Salamandridae > Calotriton > Calotriton arnoldi. Next base: position 496,930 of record CAWUFW010003805.1, on the reverse strand, counting down.
GAGGAATGCTTTTATTTTTCAAAACCTTTATAGTGCAGCACACATCTAAAGTGGGAAAAGTTGTAAAGTTTGTCTAGGCAAAGCATTTCGTACTGGAAGGGTAGCCTTCCAGTAAAAAATGTATGCTAGACATGACGCAGACACCTTTGCACTATGGTGGAAAGGTGTGTGTATGGCTGTAGGCAGCCTGATTGTGTGCCAGTCTCAGTCACTATGCAAACAGTAACTTAGTTAAATAATTGCCAATTTTAATACAAGGTGAAATTTGAAAGTGCATCGTAGGGATCTAATTTTCTCTATGGCTTGGCTTCAGTGTATGAATATGTCATCATGACAATGCAGTGCATTTGTGTAGTCTGGCTGGACATAAATGTGGTGTACTCAGCCAATTAACATCTTTTCATCCTATTTTGTTTAAGTGCATGTAATCAAACCAGTTCCTACAAAAGAAACCCATAATTTTCACAATTCTAACATATACATGTAAAGGCAGGAATTCAAACATTCTGTTTAACTCTATAGTCATAAAAAAGATATTCGGGTGCGCTGACCTACTGAAAAGGTATCAAACAACTTGGTACAATGGCAAATCGTGCATCCCACACTGTCCCATGTCACAAATTTCTGGTGTGCACTCTATTCTCTGCCTATTATTCTGCTCTTTAAATCACTCAAAATAAATATTATTGTGATATTTGAATCTATCTTTTAAGAAGTTCACTAATTTTATTAGAACATCCCTCTTCTGTTAAAAATATACTTCCCCATGCTGCGGGCAGACCATTGCTTCCGTTCACTGTCTGCAAGAACATAGCCCTTCGCACAATGCAGCGCTACTCACTCACTCATCTAGCCATCACCTAACAGAACATATTCCATAGTGCATAATAGTATGTGAACAAAAGCAAAGCAACATAAAACTCTGAATTCCTTATACAAGCATTGAAATGTAACAATAGACATTGATGCCGCAAGGTTATTTGCAAAAAACATTCAGATCAGTTTACATCCTATCTCAGTGCAGTGCACCATCATTCCTTAATTGCAGATAAGGATCAAAAAGCAATAGTGAAGTATTCTGGGTTTAGAAACTGACCCAAATTGCTTTTAGCAATATATATAAAACCACAAACAATTTTCCGACACAAAAAGTCTAAAGTAAATAGCTTTATGTAGATAAAAATTCTATTTTAAGAAATAGAAGAAATGTTAATTTTCATGAAAATATTTGAATAAATACATGAATATGCAGCATTCCCTTTGAAATATCTGTCCTTTCTGCTATTAGCATGAGGTTCTGGTGAGCAAAGTGTGTTTAAATGCAAAGTGTATTTAAGACTGTAGTACCACCTCCTGTCTACAGGGGCAGAGCTGAGCACAAATATAAATACACTTGATGAAACACAGGTCCCCACAAGGCAATTTTTTAAAAAGTTGTAAAAATTGACACAAATGTTCCTGAAGCCATCTTATTATCGTTTAGAAGACATTGCCTTGTGGGGACCTGGGTTCAAGTCCCCACAGCTTGAGTGTGTTATCACACCAAAGTCCCCACAAGGATAGTAACACACACACTTTAAATAACATATTCCAGCAGAGTCATATGAAAAGATCCTATGTACAGTTACTTGTGCATCAAAAAGTACAACGTGAAACTAAAACTGTCAAAAAACTAAGAAAAGAAGAAATTTAAAATAAATAAAATTGCTGCTACTTTCACCCGCCGAAGGATAAGAAAAAGAAAAATACTGATATTAACTATCGGACTATAATAATTTAAAAGAATTGTTACACCAGCATATGCAGACACAAGTTACAAAAGAGGAGCAAAGAACAAAGCATATAATAAGAGTATATGGAGAATCGAACTCGCACCCTTGAGTATGGTGTTGTGAGCAATATATCGAGTGTACTATTGCTAGTGTGTGAGGTAGAACTAGCTCTTTCACGATCTAATGGAAAGTTATCCATGTTTCCCTCAATAATAGCTCTTAAACATCATTACCAGTATTCTGAGCGAAACCATAGGTCTCAGACTTAATGTTCACTAGGATGAGAGCTAATATTTGAATAGCTATCCAAGTTAGGTAGCATTCCTAAGGAACCTCATATTTCTAATTGGTACTTAAAGTGATATAGTCACTGAGCTCTTGTCGCTCAATATCATTTTATCAGATATAGGATTATGTTCTCAGGTGAATATGTGGAGATGAAACAATGTATAACAAACAGGGAGAAAATTAACAATAAGCTATTCACAGTAGTGCATCACAAATCAATATAACTAGTTGTGTCTAGTGCAACCATAGATAATCAGTAATCCCTATCAAAGATTAAGATTCACCCTATTCATTTGGGATAGGTCTCTTACATTCAGAATTCCAGAAAGGAAATCTTGTGATGCAAAGATTGCAATGAAAACATACCAAACATTGATGAGAAAGATACGAAGATGTGTTGTTAAGATTCTAAGGAAAAGAGACCAAGGGGGATATTCACAAGAACGTGTGCTAAACATCTCCAAAAAATGTCAACGCAACTTTACACATCGCAGCCTATTGCGGGAAAATAACCCCGTGTTAACGTGGAATTCACAACACGGCGGTACCATGCGATAGTCCCCCGAAAACGCGGCCAATGTCCGCGATACAACAACCGCGACCATGATAAAAACACAAACCTCAACGCGAAAAAACATGCGATGGGCCAAAGCGCGATGAGGAAATCAGCGATAAGCAGCGCCAGGCCTGCAATACACACATGGCAGGCGGGAAAAACCACTATAAAAGTAGAAAAAACACACAAACACAAAATGACCAACACCCAAGCACCATGGAGGCAGCCGGAGCAGGCGCAGAGGACGAGCGCAACCCCACAAGCACCCCGGATGACCAGCCTGGGACCTCGAGGACAGGGAAGGGTAAGGACAAGAAGAAGAGGAAGACGAAGTTCAGTCCGCAGGAGAATAGGATCCTGGTCACGGAGGTGATGGAACACCATCAACAACTGTTCGTCACCTCCAACGTGTCATTGGGCACCAAAAATGGAATATGTCGGGACATCGTGGACAAGGTGAATGCCGTCGGAGAGCACAAGAGGTCAATGGACGAGGTCAAGAGGCGATAGATTGACATCAAGCGCAAGACCAAGGAGAAACTCGCAGGCAACCAGAAGGCAGCAATGCAGACTGGAGGTGGGAGCCCAGCGCCACAGCTGGAGCTGGATGACATGGAGGAGCTGGTGTCGACAGTCATCAATGTGGAGACTGTGGCAGGAGTCGGGGGACCGGACACTGCTCGACAGGACACAACACAACCGCAACAGGGTGAGTGACCACCAGGTACTGGGGGGACGGGGGGAGATGGCCACAATGGCACACATGCACAATCAAGCAGAGCACAGTGTACACCCACAATGACTCTGGATCATGGCCCTGATCCACAGACTGTCACAATGTACAATGCCATGCTGACTGAATGTGAACCTGTACCATGCGGCTACATACATGCGGACACATTATAATACACCATCTCCCCTTCACATTGTAGGGGCACCGTCAACACCTCCTGCAGAGCAGTCCAAGCCCTCCAAGACATCATTGACATCATCTGCAACTCACCTCCAGGATCAGGGCAGCCCAGCTGCATCGAGGAGACCCCACCCACTACCCAAACAACCCAGCAGGAGGCACCCACAGCCCCGGCAGTCTCCCAAGACCCCCAGGAACAACACATGGCCTTTCAACGCCGTGTGCTGGAGGGCCAGAGGGAGACGGCTGAGCAGGTGCGGGTGGGGTTTGACCTCATGGCTACCAAACTGGACGCCATCCATGGGTGTCTAGGTGCCATCAAGGACCAGCTCCAGTCCCTAACGGACACCCACGGCCCGCTCCATGGTCTCCAACGAGCCCTGACTGACATCGCTGGAGTCATGACTCGGAGACAAGAACACCTGTCCGCTCAGAGTGGCTCCAGCGATCCCAGCCGTGAGCTGGCACACATGCGGAGGCTCATGGAGGACATGGTGCGGATGGAGGCGGAAAGGATGGCAGCCACCGCTGCACATCAGCGAATTGTAGCTGGGATCTACCATGCCCTGCAGATCCTCATCATGGCATTGCTGCCACAAGGCGTGGCAATGATGAATGCTGCTGCCCCCACACCATCCACATCTCCGCCCCCTGGTGTGTCAGTGCCTCCCAGTGCGGCAGGCGTATCCACTCCGGCACCTGATGTGTCACTGCCACACAGTGCGGCAGACAATCCTCCTCCGGCACCTGATGTGTCAGTGGCACACAGTGCCGCAGCGGGTACTGCAACACCCACAGGTGGGGCAGAGCACACATCCGAGGATGAGGACGTGGATGGGATTGAGTTCAGAAGGAGGCACTAGCATTCATTTCCGCCACCTGGCCCGTTTCTGCTTGGTGCCGCACATGGCCCCATGACCTTCCACTGACCCCCGATACACTCCGCTGCACTCACCTTGGACCGCGACATGGACTGCCATATCCTGTTTGATGACCAATGACACGGCGACCAGACTGCGGACTGTTCCCTTCCTCTTCCACAGTACTTGTCATAACCGGATGGACTCTGGCTGGCCCTCCATGGGCCCATATTGTGTAGTGTGTTTGGCATGGCCCTGTACCGCTCCAGCTGCAAAACTCCACTGGATGTGCAATAAACATCCAGAAACGCACTGCTGTGTCATGTCTTTCATCATTCATGTATGAATGTGTGGATGAATGTAGGGACAGTGATTTCCCTTACGTCAATGATGCTCATCTAGTGGGATGCCAGTCACAGTGTGCTACATTGCCTATTGTGTTCCGGTTGCCGTGGACACTCCAACAGGGACACATGCATTAGTCACTTCCTTGTCCGGACATGGACTGAACCACGCCCAGAGCCCCCGAGTCATTGTTGCAAGCCCTGCGCTGGTCCGGCGTACACCAGCCCAGACCACTCCGCCTACGCTCCGAGGGGGGGCCCACATAGCTACATGTCGCAGGCGTACACGCTGGTGGTATGCAGGTCACCGGTCTAGTTGAAAGCATGTCACGGCCACTCCCTGAGGGCAGGTCTGCACACACACCACACCCATCCGGCACAGGCGTCACAGGCCATGTGACCCCGCCAATATAAGGGGCCGACAAAGTCACGTTCCCCACTGCCGGTGGTGACTGGATGACGGACGCTCCACGGTTCTCAATCATAAAGGCCCCATGAGTTGTGGTGCACAGGGTTGGTCGCACCGAGGCCTTGCGCCCGTCACGGGCCTACCACCACGTGGCGCTGACTGGTGTTGCACAGGGTTAGTGGCACCTGAGGCCTTGCGCCCGTCACGGGCCTACCACCACGTGGCGCAGACTGGGGTTGCACAGGGTTAGTGGCACCCAAGGCCTTGCGCCCGTCACGGGCCTACCACCACGTGGCGCTGACTGGGGTTGCACAGGGTTAGTGGCACCGAAATAGCTGAGGGGTGTGCAGCCTGCGATGATAACGTGTGCACTGATGTGGTCTCTGCCATTGATGCCTCAGGACTCAGCGCCATGTGTGGGACCTGCTGGCCGCGGGGCGGGTCCGCATGATGTGGACCATGCCATGGTGGCGGGACCGGGGCCTGGAGCTTGCACGGGCACGTGGTGTGCCCACTGGTGGACACACCGTTGGCGGCAGGTGAGCAGTGGGCCTGGGGTGCGCAAGTGCGGACAGCCATCGCTGGCCGGCGGGAGGGGGTAGGGTGCGGCTGCATGCGTGCGCAGGGACGGACAGGCGTTGTTGCCATGTGCTGTGTGATGGACTCTGCCATGATTGACTCTGGCCTCGATTACAGATTGCAGACCTGGTGGCTTGCAGTGTATCCCGGCACGTGGTTGGAGACACACCGGTGGCAGCAGGTGAACAATGGGGCCTGGGTGCGCAGGGGCGGCAGTGTCTCTCTCCCTTCCTTCCCTCTCTCTCTCACTCTCTCTCCTTTCCTTCTCTCTCTCACTCTCTCTCCTTTCCATCTCTCTCTCTCACTCTCTCTCCTTTCCTTCTCTCTCTCACTCTCTCTCCTTTCCTTCCCTCTCTCTCACGCTCTCTCTCCCTTCCTTTCCTTCTCTCTCTTTCTCTCTCTGCCTTTCTTTCATTCTCTGTTTCTCTGTGTCTCGCTCCTTTGATGTGCGCATGACACACGTTCTGATTTTGTGCTTTATTTTCCAGGCTGTGACATCGAGATTGTCCCGGACGGACCCGATAGGAGTCTTCCGCATTGGTGTTTTTGTGTTGTATTTCAATAAAGTTTTTAGTTGTTACTTCAGTGCTGTGTGACTGTTTCTCGTTCTTCTGGCCACACATGTGCGTTATTTTTTGACAATGTGCGTCATGTGCGTCATCATGCGCTTTTTGTGGCTCTTGTGTCGTGCACGGTATGTGTATGTCTGGGGGGCTCCGGGGGGGGGGGGTGCTGGGGGTGGTGGCGGTGGGTGTTATGGCCCTCATGGGTATCCGAGCTGCATGATAATTGTCTCCATGGCATCTGTGGGTCTTCTGGTGTGGCTCTTGGCTGGGCTCCCTTTCATGCTGCAGGTAGTCGTCCTGCTTAACACCAGCAAAAGGCAGGTGTTAAATCACTGGTGCTACCGCGGCTTATCGCCTGTTTTTGGTTCGCATCGCAGATCTGGCAGTTCGTTGTGAAAGTGGTGTTGTGGTTTTTCGTGTGTTTTTGCACGGGAACGCCTACTCTGCATCTCATTAGGGTTAGTTGGTGGTGTCCACCGTGGAGATAAATTTTGGGGCAGTTGTCGCGGGAATACTGGCGATGTCTGCAGTTTGCACCCGCTTGTGAATGGGGTGTTAAATCTATCTCCACTTTTGATGGGTTAAGGTGGAGATAAATCGGCGGTAGGTCCTTGTGAATATGCCCCCAAGTCTACTAATAGTGCCTAATGTTAACAGCAATATTTGGTCAGAATTGATAGAGTACAGTTCTCTATCAATATTAAGACCAAATCGTATTCTGAGAGACCTGTCTCCACCTCTTGGGTTGATGTGAATCTGTTAGATACCTATAACTCTGATAGTTGACATAGTAGGTCACTCCTTAGTAAACACTATGTAGAATTCCATTACAATTCTGACATGTCAACCATCAGAGTTATAGGTATCGAACAGATTTATGTCAACCAAAGAGGTGGAGAGAGGACTCTCAGATTACGCCGAAGAGAGACATGGTGAGTAGACACACTATGCACGGTAGATGTTGGTCTTAATATAGATAGAGAAATTGTACACTATTTTATAAAATCTGACCAAATATCGCTGTTAACATTTGCAGGGTGCCTTTGGTCCAATACATAGAAAATACGGATGCACTTGTGTCAGAGTAAAGGTATTTTATTTTATTGAAAGGTTAAACAAGTACAAATCACCAAAACCTTTCGACCATTACTGGTCTTGTTCACACGGACTGGTCTACGTTTTTGTGACATCTTTTATGTTCACTGCCCCATCATGTGATCATTAAGAAAACACACTCATCTCTTTCCACGAGTTCTGGGAGATGTAGTACATCACTTCATTGTCAAAAGTGCACAAATACTTCTCGTGCTATTTAACATATTGCAAGAAGGACATGTCGTATGTACACAGTGTTGCCAATTTGACGGGTATAAGTTATTTGAGAGTCAAAACATTAATATATTCATATAACTGAAACCAAAATTCAATTCTTCAGCAATTTCATTCTAATTTACGTCTATCATGTCCACTCCATCAGGTACTGTCCTTCTCACAAGTGTTGTCCTTTCAATTTGCCATCCTTTATGGAGATCCTGTCTTTTTCACTCTTATCCTGTTCATGTACGTTTTGGGGGTTGGTCAGATTTAATACTTTCTAAGCAGTTCTCCACATCCTTGCTCATGCACTATAGTGGGTTAATATGTCTCGCTCGTATGCGTTATTCAAATATCTCCTTACAAGATCCTCCTAAAATTTCATCCTAATAGAGACCAGTGGTTTTACTGAACATTCTACTGTTCACTTATGTCCCTGGTAATATCACATAGTCATTTTCACGCAAAGTTATTCCATTCTCAACTGTGATTAATTTCAGTTTTTTATAAGTCCCCTTGTCGTCTCATTTTCCTTTAGTGACATATTTCCTGATGGTAGGAATTTAATAAGTTAAAACCAAGTTTATACTGTCCACCTAAGGTGTTCTCAGAACCAACTACAGCAGATGTACGTATAATTCTTGAGCTGGTTCAAGCCTTTGGGGCTCATCATCCTCATATTCAAGAAGTACCATGACTCCAGTTTCCTCGGGCCAGTTCCCTGTTGTCACCTCTCACATGTCTCTTAATCATGTCAATTAAAAATATTTTTAATTTGCTCCAGTCACTTTCATATTTTGATTCTAAATGCCTCGCTACTGGATACGCTCTGTCTTTATCTCTCTTGTATGTTCCAGCATTCTTTAACTCACAAGTGGTACTTCCTATGTACGCACGGTCACATGGACATTTCAAGATATAGACAACATATCTACTTTTACATGTCAGTCTTGTATTGATCTTTCTCTTGCTTCCATTTCTCGTTTTAAATTCCTTGGTATTGACAGCAATCTGACAAATGTTGCATTGATTGCATTTGACAAAACCTGTTTGAGAATTTCACCATTCCTTTTCTTTAATTTTCTTGAAATTACTGTGTACAAGCATATCCTTTATGCTCTTAGATTTACAACAAGTTATTACTGAAGTATCTCCTAGAATTTTGTCTATTGTGGGGTTACTCTTTAGCACACTCCAATCACTTCTCAATATGTTTGATTTGTATCGATTCTTTTGTTAATGTCAAAATTATCCTAGTCTCATTTGTCTACTCATTATTTGGTATTACTCTCTCTCTCTCTCTCTCTCTGTGACCAAAAGATCTTGTCTGTTTCGTGCTGCTGTTCTTTCAGCACATTTGTTTATAACACTGTTGGAGTATCCTCTGTTAAGGAATGTAACAATTTCTTTGTTCCATTTCCTTTGCTGTAGAACAACTCCTTTTTACTCTCACAAATTTCCCATACGGAATACTGTTCTTCACAGTGCTTAATTTGAGCCGGTGCTTTCTGGTGCTCGGCACCAGCACTTAATTGTCAGCACCGGAGCCTGTGACAGTCTGTCACAAGGTGGAGCTGTCTGGCTAATTTAGAGAGGACGACAGCAACAGTTAATTATTAATTCAATTTACATTTAAAATTAATATTACCTGCCACCCAAGCCATTCTTATAGCTTTGGGGACCTGGAATAGTCCGAATTGTCACACTTGTAGGAGTGTAAATGTTGGTACTTGTGTTGTTACTATCATTGGCAGGACTGGCAGGGGCAATGTGTGCCACAAGGTGCAGTGGCCTCCTGGTGACAACCCTGGTGAGATATTTTTATGCAAATTAAGCACCGGACAAGTGGTACATTTTGTAACATCATAAGGGGTCAGAGAGTACATGTTTGAACTTCTTTACAGCCGGCATTTTAGTGAATCGATGTCCCCGTGACCCTTCCATGCAAATTTCCTTCCAAGCATCTAATTTTGCCTGATGCATAGAGCAGAAACGGGATGATGACAAATACGAAGGCCATCACTGGTAGAGTATTAAAGGAATGAATAGTTCTAACAGAGGCAGGCAGAAAAGCGGCTTCCGTCACCAAGCTGTCAGGGACATAAAAACAAAAAAGAATACCGTTTTCAGAAAGAAGCTGCAAGACAGTTTAAAACCTACATTGCTGTACATTGCCAAAATCGAAAGCCAAGGACAACACAAAAATATTGAAACGTCTATGCAGACATTTTTTCTCTCCATAATTTGTATGTGCACTGAGAGAGAAGAACATGCTCCTTTTCTTGTCACAGCTCAAAAAACCTAAACTCCATTTAGCAAGAGGACGGGCTGCCGAGCTGAATCACCGCCTCTACCAGGATTCCAGTCAGTGGTCCCGATGTCCATGGAGGAAGCCGAGGCTAATGGAAGCTGTCCCTCTTGCAATTACAGTCACATCCGATCCGAGTATTTCTCTGGGTGACCGAAAGGCAGTAGGGAGACGGATGCATACACACTCCACACAGATGCCTATGTTAACACTTGCAAGTGAAGCAGGAATATTAAGACATTTGTCATCCACCATTGTTTGTTAGCAATGCTTGTTGTCTGCATGCATTAGCACACGGTTGGCCCTATTGGCTTTGGCAATGCTTATTTGTAAGTGAACCCATCTGGACAGTCAAGACCATGCAACCTTTTTCATCTTCACAGTACGGAGGCAACGCTCTTGCTGTGATTTGCAGAGTGCACGGAAATCACATTCAATCATTTCAGAAACCCTGTTGTACATACAAAAGAGCCAATCTTGCATTTATGTGTGTGGAAATGCAGTGCCTTTCATACAGCCATGTTTGTAGAGAATTACAAAATGGGCTCAGTTGATATCCTCAGATATCCACTTGTATTCTAAAATTATAGGCGAACAGATAACATAATTCATAGCCCCCGTCTGCTATACCTGTCCTTTATAAACCTTAAGTCAGCATTCAACCCAGTGCTTAATTTGAGCCATTGCTTTCAGGTGCTCAGCATCTAATCATCAACACCAGAGCTTGAGCACCAGTTAAGGACACATTAATTTTGGTGGGCACAGGAAGATTAGGTGACGCGCCCAGAATCACAGGATTTTGAGCTGACGCGGAGACTCGAACCTGGTTCCCCTGCTCCGAAGTCGGCAGCTCTGGCCATTGGGCCACATCCCCTCCTCACTGGTACAGTTTGTTGGTTCTGTGTAAGGCAGCGCTAACAGGAGAAATGGGTTGGTCGAAGCTGCCTTCTGATGAGAGCCCCAGCACTTCTTTTTTTTACAAATTAACCACTGGTTTTCAGTCACTGTTGATGAAAACTCTTGGAATGCAAAATGCTATTTGTTGACGATTTGGGGTGGTCTGAAGGGTCCCATTCTCAATAAAAATGTGTGTGTCAAGAAATATACCTCTTTCACTACTTATTTCATAGGTGAATTTTAAGTTCAAATCATTTGCATTCAATTTATCATGATACTGTTCGAATTTCTCTTGTGTACTATCCCAAATGATCAATAAATCATCTATAAATCTTAGACATATTATGATCTTACTCATTATGTCCTCACTTTCCCCTTAGCAACGGTTTACACCCACCAACCCATGGTGAGGTTTGCAAAGCTCGGTGAGAAAGATAATCCCACTGATGTTCCACACTTTTGAGTATAGATTTCCCATTGAATAAAAGAATATTATGTTCAAGACAGTTCTCCATCATCTCTTCTATCATCTATGTGTCTCTGAAAAATGGTATGTTTCTCTGATTCAGAAAGTAACAGCAAGCTTGAGACCTGTTTCATGTTTAATGCTGGTATAAATCAAAACCACATCCATGGCTATCAGAGGATATGTTTAATTCAATGGTGTGCCTTGCAGGTGTGTGATCAGATCTGTTGTATCTCTTACCTATGAACTTAAGTCTTCAGCCAGTGGTGCCATAAATTGGTTAATATACACCCAAGCAAAGAGATTGGTTTAAATGACAATCCAAAACCACTCTGGGAAGAAAAGATTGATTAGTCTTTAAAAGTTCTCTATCCAAATGGAAAATCATATAAGGCTCTTAATTGACCGGCTTGGACTTTACTAACGCTACAGAGTAAGTCAGAACCTGACCTGAGCTGGGCTGGGAGCTGATTTCTGGAAGTTTACCTGAAGACTCAGCCTATCCAACAGAGACATTGTAATATGAGTGGCTCACAGAGCACACTGTGCTTTGATCAGCCAATCATCCAGACATTGGTATGTGAGAATGTTTGTTCCAACAAGAAAGCTGCTACCACCACCATACATTAGGAAAATGTTCTAAGAGCAGACTTCAAGCCAAATTGAAAGACTCTGTGTTAGTAACGTGAATTCCCTACCAGGAATGTCAGATATGTCCTGTGTTTTCATGCCCCTGGGATGTGAAAAAGGGCATTTAAAGGTCGACCACATCCAGTCTCCTACTTCTACATGGGGAAAAATGGAGAACCAGTACCCAAAACCTCTGTTTTCTTTTCCACATGTCTGGAACCTAAAATTGGCTTGTAAACTTTTTGGGACCTTTCTTTTGAAAGGACAAATACCTATTTTAGATGCCTTTATCTTTTTGACATGTAGAGACCTGTCTACAGCCCTCGTCTGTAGTAGAATATGTGTTTCCTTTTCCGTAAATGTAGCTGAAATTTCTTCACTGGCAAGGAAGGAGAAGGTGCTTAGAAATGAAGAGCATCCATCTGTGTCTGGTTGAGCTTCATCTCTCTTCAATGTGATATGTAATACTTTCCCCCACCAGAATAACGTGCAGTGAAAGGGAGGTGTGCAAGTCATTGTGGGATTTTATGGCATGGCACGGAGGCTAACAGTATGCAAATCTCCTTTATTGCCAGCTCACAGCGGAAACAATTGAAGAATATAGAACATTAACATCATTCTATTAAGGTATAAAGTCTCCACACACGAAGCCTTCTCCGTTCTTTGTTGCTGCTGATCACAAGATAAGTACAGTCCTTTTTTCTGTTATATCCTTTCTACTATATTCATTGTACTTTACCCCCTCTCTCCTTCCCCTGTAGGGAAGAGTATTTTATAGTTTGGTCCTGTTGATGGTTAAATCCTGTATTTATTGGATTAATACCTTTTCTTATTAGAAGTTTTTTTTTATACGTACTATGGGTACAAGGAGGTGTTTTGTTGTCTGTCTTTTTATAATGCAGAGACATTTTTTTTCCCTCTGTACCCGGCATATCCTTGTATTTCTTTTTGTCTCTTTAAGGCCGAGAAAAATACCCATACAGTCCTGCGCTCCAGTTGTCATAGCACTGGAAGCTCTAAGAGGTAAGCCTTCTTTGCGACCGGATTTTCCTTTGAAAGCCGGCTCGCAAAGGGCCCTTCCCAAGGCTGACCGCACACGCGAGGTGACTGACCTGATCGCAGTTGCCTCGTGGTCCTGATCGGAGTCCCCTCGCGATTGCTGGGATACCAGAACGGCCACTCTACAGCGCACCTCGGCCCATACAAGCTGCCAGCAGCCCTCTCTTCCTCAGCGGCTGCCGGCTTACACAGCATGTGAGTTTAAGTTCAGCGGTGCAACGCCTAGGGATCGCACCGACCGAATCAAAATTATTTTAAAAAAAAAGAGAGACATAGAAATAGAAAGAGGGCAGAGATCCAATACCACTGTATAGGAAAGACCCTTAGCAAACAGCCACGCATGCTACATGCGTGCAGGCGGCCATTTTAACAGTTTGGGATAATATGGAAAACATAACTAGAGCGGTCATTTTAACTTGTTGGTCAATCTAATTGAATTCTGGCAGTTGTAGTCCAACCAACTGTGGGGAACAGCTGTTTTTTTTTCTCATTTTCTTAATAATTTGTTAAGTACCTACTCATTTGATCATGTCCCTTGAACCTGTAGAAAACACTATGGAGGATAGATTGGAGGGGCTTATAAACAAGGCTCTGGATAAGGTAATGGGGTTCCAGGGTGAGACAATTAACCCCTTCGGTGCTCATGACGGAATGGTTCCGTCATGAGCACCGGTGCTCCTGTGCTCATGACGGAACCATTCCGTCATGAGGACAGGGGCACGAAATCCCTCTGCTGAAAACAGCAGAGGGATTTCCATTTTAGCCCCCAATCTGCCCCCCGGGGGGGCAGAAAGCCCACTAGACGCCAGGGATTTTTTTTGGGCAATTTTGCTTAGTGTGTGGGCTGCCCAAAATGGGCATGCCAATGCCCCCACCCCCCCAACAAAATTACAGCCTTTCTGCCCCCCAGGGGCAGAAAGCCCACTAGAAACCAGGGATTTTTCTTTTATTCATGTAGGGGTGGGGGCTGCCCAAAATGGGCATGACAATACCCCCCCTGAGAAATTCCAGTCTTTCTGCCCCCCCGGGGGGGCAGATCGGGGGCAGTGGCCCCTGAACTGCCCCCTGGGGGGGCAGAAAGCCCACTAGGCGCCAGCGATTACGCTGGCTTTTTTATGCATGGGGGTGGGGGCTGCCCAGAATGGGCATACCAATGCCCCCACCCGGGCTGCCCAGAATGGGCATACCAATGCCCCCACCCCCTAAAAAAATAGCCACAGTCTTTCTGCCCCCCTTGGGGCCATATCGGGGCAAACTCCCCCCCCCCGATTCCCCCCCAGGGCGGCAGAAAGCCCACAAGGCAGAGACTTATTTTTAGCAATGTGCCTACCTGTGGATTTTGGGCCCTAGCGCAGCCGGCACATAGGGAAACCTAGCAAACCTGTAAATTTTTTAAAACTAGACACCATGGGGAATCCAGGATGGGGTGACTTGTCTGGCTCTCACCAGGTTCTGTTACCCAGAATCCCTTGCAAACCTCAAACTTAGTTAAAAAAAAAACACATTTCCTCACATTTCTGTGATGGAAAGTTTTGGGATCTGCGTGGATCCACAAAATTTAACCCACCCCGCATTCCCCAAAGTCTTCCAAGAAAAATGGTACCTCACTTGTGTGGGTAGGCCTTGTGCCCGCGACAGGAAACGGCCCAAAACGCAACGTGGACACACCACATTTTCTCAGTGAAAACTGACCCTTTTTTTGCAAAGTGCCTAGCTGTAGATTTTGAACCCTAGCTCTGCCGGCACCTAGGGAAACCCAGCAAACCTATACATTTTTGAAAACTAGACACCCAGGGAAATCCAGGATGGGGTGACTTATCTGGCTCTCACCAGGTTCTGTTACCCAGAATCCCTTGCAAACCTTAAACTTTGTCAAAAAAACACATTTTCCTCACATTTCTGTGGTGAAAGTTCTGGAATCTGTGTGGATCCACAAAATTCCACCCACCCCGCATTCCCCAAAGTCTTCAGAGAAAAATGGTACCTCAATTGTGTGGGTAGGCCTCGTGTCCGCGACAGGAAACGGCCCAAAAACCCAGGTGACCCCTCTTGCAAAACCAGGTTGTTTTGTGATAGGTCATTTTGATGTCTCCTCAATACGTTTTGGGCCCTTGCCTGTCACGGGTACTTGACCCACCCACGCGAGTGAGGTATCATTTTGATCGGGAGACCTGGGGGAATGCTGGGTGGTAGGAAATTTGTGGATCCACGTAGATTCCAGAACTTTCCCACACAGAAATTTGAGAAAAAAGTGATTTTTTTCAGCTAAATTTGAGGTTTGCAGGGCATTCTGGGTAGGAAAACATTGGGGGACCCACGCAAGCCATACCTCGCTGGACTCCCCCGGGTGTCTAGTTTTCAGAAATTTGTGGGTTTGGTAGTTTTCCAAGATGGCCACCGAGCCTGGGGCCAAAAACCCAGGTGACCCCACTTGCAAAACCATGTTGTTTTGTGATAGGTCATTTTGATGTCTCCTCAATACGTTTTGTGCCCTTGCCTGTCGCGGGTACTTGACCCACCCATGCGAGTGAGGTACCATTTTCATCGGGAGACCTGGGGGAATGCTGGGTGGTAGGAAATTTGTGGATCCACGTAGATTCCAGGACTTTCCCACACAGAAATTTGAGAAAAAAGTGATTGTTTTCAGCTAAATTTGAGGTTTGCAGGGCATTCTGGGTAGGAAAACGTTGGGGGACCCACGCAAGCCATACCTCGCTGGACTCCCCCGGGTGTCTAGTTTTCAGAAATGTGTGGGTTTGGTAGGTTTCCTTAGATGGCAGCCGAGCCCGGGGCCAAACATTCATGGGACCCCCTTGCAAAACCAGGTTGTTTTGTGATAAGTAATTTTGAAGTCGCCTCAATTGGTTTTGGGCCCTTGACTCTCGCGGGCACTTGACCCACCCACACAAGTGAGGTACCAATTTTCTCGGAAGACTTTGGGGAATGCGGGC
Organism: Calotriton arnoldi; assembly: GCA_963921515.1. Lineage (NCBI taxonomy): Eukaryota > Metazoa > Chordata > Amphibia > Caudata > Salamandridae > Calotriton > Calotriton arnoldi. The sequence continues at coordinate 481,018 of CAWUFW010003805.1, read as the reverse complement.
TGAGTGGAATTGTTTGGATCCACACAGATTCCAGAACTTTCCACCACAGAAATGTGAGGAAAATGTGTTTTTTTGGACAAATTTAGAGGTTTGCAAGGGATTATGGGAAACAGAACCTGGTGAGAGCCAGACAAGTCACCCCATCCTGGATTCCCCTGGGTGTCTAGTTTTAAAAAATGTATAGGTTTGCTAGGTTTCCCTAGGTGCCGGCAGAGCTAGGGTTCAAAATCTACAGCTAGGCACTTTGCAAAAAAAGGGTCCGTTTTCATCGTGAAAATGTGTTGTGTCCACGTTGCGTTTTGGGCCGTTTCCTGTCATGGGCACTAGGCCTACCCACACAAGTGGGGTACCATTTTTCTCGGAAGACTTTGGGGAATGCGGGGTGGGTAGAATTTTGTGGATCCACGCAGATTCCAGAACTTTCCACCACAGAAATGTGAGGAAAATTTGGTTTTTTTGACAAATTTTGAGGTTTGCAAGGGATTCTGGGTAACAGAACCTAGTGAGAGCCAGACAAGTCACCCCATCCTGGATTTCCCTGGGTGTCTAGTTTTCAAAAATGTATAGATTTGCTAGGTTTCCCTAGGTGCCGGCAGAGGTAGAGTTCAAAATCTACAGCTAGGCACTTTGCAAAATAGTTTCAGTTTTCACTGTAAAATGTGGTGTGTCCATGTTGCGTTTTGGGTCGTTTCCTGTCGCGGGCACTATGCCTACCCACACAAGTGGGGTACCATTTTTCTCGGAAGACTTTGGGGAATGTGGGGTGGGTGGAATTTTGTGGATCCATGCAGATTCTAGAACTTTCCACCACAGAAATGTGAGGAAAATGTGTTTTGTTTTTACAAACTTTGAGGTTTGCAAGGGATTCTGGATAACAGAACCTGGTGAGAGCCAGTCAAGTCACCCCATCCTGGGTTCCCCTGGGTGTCTAGTGTTAAAAAATGTATATGTTTGCTAGGTTTCCCTAGGTGCCGGCAGAGCTAGGGTTCAAAATCTACAGCTAGGCACTTTGCAAAAAAAGGGTCCGCTTTCACTGTGAAAATGTGGTGTGTCCACGTTGCGTTTTGGGCCGTTTCCTGTCGCCGGCACTAGGCCTACCCACACAAGTGAGGTACCATTTTTCTTGAAAGACTTTGGGGAACGCGGGGTGGGTAGAATTTTGTGGATCTACACAGATTCCAGAACTTTCCACCATAGAAATGTGAGGAAAATGTGTTTTTTTATTTATTTTACAAATTGTAAGGTTTGCAAGGGATTCTGGGTAATAGAACCTGGTGAGAGCCAGTCATTTCACCCCATCCTGAATTCCCCTTGGTGTCTAGTTTTAAAAAATGTATAGGTTTGCTAGGTTTCCTTAGGTGCAAGCAGAGTTATGGTTCAGAATCTACAGCTAGGCACTTTGCAAAAAAAGGGTCTGTTTTCACTATGAAAATGTGGTGTGTCCACGTTGTGTTTTGGGCCGTTTCCTGTCGCGGGCACTAGGCCTACCCACACAAGTGAGGTACTATTTTTCTCCAAAGACTTTGAGGAACACGGGGTGGGTGGAATTTTGTGGATCCACGCAGATTCCAGAACTTTCCACCACAGAAAAGTGAGGATTTTTTTTTTTTTTTGACAAATTCTTAGGTTTGCAAGGGATTCTGGGTTACAGAACCTGGTGAGAGCCAGTCAAGTCATCCCATCCTGGATTTCCCTGGGTGTCTAGTTTTCAAAAATGTATAGGTTTGCTAGGTTTCCCTAGGTGCTGGCAGAGTTAGGGTTCAAAATCTAGAGCTAGGCACTTTGCAGAAAAAGGGTCCGTTTTCACTCTGAAAATGTGGTGTGTCCACGTTGCGTTTTGGGCCGTTTCCTGTTGCGGGTCCTAGGCCTACCCACACAAGTGAGGTACCATTGTTCTTGTAAGACTTTGGGGCACACAGGGTGGGTGGAATTTTGTGGATCCACGCAGATTACAGAACTTTCCACCACAGAAATGTGAGGAAAATGTGTTTTTTTTAACAAATTCTTAGGTTTGCAAGGGATTCTGGATAATAGAACCTGGTGAGAGCCAGTCAAGTCACCCCATCCTGGATTTGCCTGGGTGTCTAGTTTTCAAAAATGTATAGGTTTTTTAGGTTTCCCTAGGTGCTGGCAGAGTTAGGGTTCAAAATCTAGAGCTAGGCACTTTGCAGAAAAAGGGTCCGTTTTCACTGTTAAAATGTGGTGTGTCCACGTTGCGTTTTGGGCCGTTTCCTGTTGCGGGCCCTAGGCCTACGCACACAAGTGAGGTATCATTTTTCTTGGAAGACTTTGGGGAACACAGGGTGGGTGGAATTTTGTGGATCCACGCAGATTCCAGAACTTTCCACCACAGAAATGTGAGGAAAATTTGTTTTTTGACAAATTGTTAGGTTTGCAAGGGATTCTGGGTAACAGAACCTGGTGAGAGCCAGTCAAGTCACCCCATACTGGATTCCCCTGGGTGTCTAGTGTTCAAAAATGTATAGGTTTGCTAGGTTTCCCTAGGTGCCGGCAGAGCTAGGGTTCAAAATCTACAGCTAGGCACTTTGCAAAAAAAGGATCCGTTTTCACTGTGAAAATGTGGTGTGTCCACTTGCGTTTTGGGCCGTTTCCTGTCGTGGGCACTAGGTCTACCCACACAAGTGAGGTACCATTTTTCTCGGAAGACTTTGGGGAATGCGGGGTGCATGGAATTTTGTGGATCCACGCAGATTCCAGAACTTTCCACCACAGAAACGTGAGGAAAATGTGTTTTTTTAAACAAATTTTTAGGTTTGCAAGGGATTCTGGGTAATAGAACCTGGTGAGAGCCAGTCAAGTCACCCCATCCTGGATTCCCCTGGGTGTATAGTTTTCAAAAATGTATAAGTTTGCTAGGTTTCCCGAGGTGCCGGCAGAGCTAGGGTTCAAAATCTACAGCTAGGCACTTTGCAAAAAAAGGGTCCGTTTTCACTGTGAAAATGTGGTGTGTCCATGTTGCGTTTTGGGCTATTTCCTGTGGCGGGCACTAGGCCTACCCACACAAGTGAGGTACCATTTTTCTCGGAAGACTTTGGAGAACGCGGGGTCGGGGGAATTTTGTGGATCCACGCAGATTCCAGAACTTTCCACCACAGAAATGTGAGGAAAATGTGTTTTTTTAAACAAATTCTTAGGTTTGCAAGGGATTCTGGGTAATAGAACCTGGTGAGAGCCAGTCAAGTCACCCCATCCTGGATTCCCCTGGGTGTCTAGTTTTAAAAAATGTATAGGTTTGCTAGGTTTCCCTAGGTGCTGGCAGAGCTAGGGTTCAAAATCTACAGCTAGGCACTCTACAAAAAAAAGGGTCAGTTTTCACTGTAAAAATAAAGTGTGTCCACGTTGCGTTTTGAGCCGTTTCCTGTCGCGGGCACTAGGCCTACCCACACAAGTGAGGTACCATTTTTATCGGGAGACTTAGGGTAACACAGAATTGTAGAGCAACTGTTATTACCTATTGACTTTTGATGCATTTCTGCCTTCCAAATGAAAGACAATGTGTAAAAAAGAAATCATTTTGAAAAATGACCTATAATTCTCATGCTATTATGGGTACTCACAATTTCGGAAATGTGAAATTATCTACTGTTTCTAAATTCTATATTTTGTTCCAATTTCAGAAATACATAGGTGTCTTTTATACCGATTTTTCCATGTATATATTTTCCCAAATGAATTGCTATATACCCGGTACATAATAAAAACCATTGCAAGACGCTGCTCAGTTACTGGCTCTGGGTTCGTCGGGTTCTTGGTGAACCTACAAGTCCTATATATCCCCACAACCAGAAAGGTCCAGCGGATGTAACGGTATATTGTTTTCAAACAGCTGTCATAATTAGAAGAAGTTACAGGTGAAAACGTTGACACAAATGGCTGTTTTTTTCAACTAGTTTTCAATTTTTCCTATATTCAGCGGTTAGTTTCTATAAAGAAACCTTGAAGGATCTACACAAATGACCCCTTGCTGAATTCAGAATTTTGTCTACTTCCCTAATATTCATAGCTTTCCAGGATCCATTATTGCTTTTATACCCATTTCTACCATTAACTGGAAAGAGGTTGAAAGCACAAAAAATAGCAAAAATAGGCTATGTCCCAGAAAAATGCCAAAACTGTGTAAAAAAATTTGGTTTTCTGACAAAAGTCTGCTTGTCCCTGAAAGCTGGGAAGATGGTGATTTCAGCACCACAGCCCCTTTTTTGATACCATTTGCAGGGACAAAACCAGACGCTTTCATCTGTAGCCCTTTTTTCCCCCAAAAAAGAAATGTACCTGTATTTTGGCTAATTTCTGGATCCCCTCTATGGGAATGCACAAACCCTGGGTACCTTTAGAATCCCCATGATGTTGGAAAAAAAGGACGCAAATTTGGCATGGATACCTTATGTGGTCAAAAAGTTACAGGGGCCTAAGCGCGAACTACCCCAAATAGCCAAAAAATGGCTTAGCACAGGGGGGAAAAGGCCTAGCAGCGAAGGGGTTAATAAAAAAATTGGAAGTTCTCCTAAAGAAAGGATAGCCAGTTACTGGCGCAGGACACCCTGAAGAGACAGATGGGGCAGTTAAGACCCAGCGGAAGAGGACTGCAGGGCAAAGCCACTGACAAAATGGTATCACACATAGGAGGTGACACGAGCATGGGCAAGAGAAAGGCCGGGAAATTCCCATCCCCATTGACAGCGATGAAGGTGTGGAGGACAAAATCAACCTCTCCTATTCCTCTAATTTTGATACAGATATTGAGGAGACAGAGGTTAGAAAGATGGGAATGACTGCTGAAGCATCTAAGTCCTCTGGCTCTAAAATGGGCATTGTAGATCCGTTTGGGGAAAACATGTTTGTCTCCAGAGTGGGCTCCCTCTGAACACATTGCTGAGTACTTATCTTATTGGCTTCAGAAGGAAATTACGAAAGAGGTCAGGTCTCACCTCAGATCTGAGTGCCCACGCCCCTCACTCCCAGATAAGGTTGCATTGACCCAGAACTAGATGCGAAAGTGGTGGTGTTCATCACCAAGGGTGGAAAGGATCACAGGAAAGGTCTTGACAATGGCCTAAATCCTGCCAAGACCGTCTTCTTGGCATTACTGGCCCTTTGACAAAAAAGTTTGAGATGGTTGAGGTAGCTTATCTCAAAGACACCCTCATTGATCCTAAGGAGCTGCGCCAATGGACACAAAGCCACCTGCCTCCTAAGGAACGCAAATACTGAGCTCTCAAATGAGAGAAGAAAGAGCATTCTCCTAAAAATCGACCCTAATTTGGTCGAACTGGCCAGGAAGGAAGGAGGGCCTGTCTCCCAGGGATTACTCTTCGGTGATTACTTCATAAGGGACATGGCCAAATATGTGGGAGTATATAGTTCAATACAAAAATCCCAGAAGGATATTAAGAAGGTCTTCCAAGATAAAGCTTCAGAGGTGATCGAAAACATAGAGAATTTTCCACAGGTAAGGGTTATGAAAGACCTTTCAGATCCCCTTATAAAGGTGAAAGGCAGACTGGCCCAAATTTGTGGGAATAGGAATTTTGTGACTCAGGATTCTTGGGTCCGGGATACAGTCAGGGGGTACAAGATCGAGTTTATAAGCGCACCAATACAAATGAAGATTCCTCAGGAAATGATGTTTTCACAGGAGGACTCAATCCTAGTATCACAGGAGGTAGAGGATTTCCTGACCAAAGGTGCAATTCGAGAGGGAACAGAGTCCGATTTTGCCAGCAATATCTTTCTAGTTGAGAAGAACAAAGGGATGCGTCCAGTGATGAATTTAAAAAGAGCTGAATGAATGGGTGGACTACCATCAGTGCAAAATGGAAAGAGTTCAGCTTTTAAGGGATGTATTTAGAAAAGGGGATTGGCTGACATGTTTAGACCTAAAGGATGCTTATCTGACTATTCCAATTTGGCCCCTGCATCAGAAATTCGTCCAATTTACTTGGATAGGCAAACTTTGCCAGTTTTGCAGTGTCCCTTTCGGGCTTTCCTCTGCCCCTTGGAGTTTCACCAAGGTCCTTCGTCCTGCAGCGGGTTAGCTCAGGGCAAGAGGGGTGAGATTATTTATTTACCTGGATGATATTATACTAATGGCTCAGTCCAGAGAGGTGGTTTCCTGTCATACAGATCTCACCATACACTTATTAGAGCACCTGAGTTTTGCCATAAACAAGACAAAATCTTGCCTGGTGCCAAGCCAGGAGATTCAGTTTCTGGGTTTTGTCAAACAGAATACAGGCATAATTAAAATTACCAGACGAGAAGCTGAGGAAGCTTTGCAAGGAAGTGAGGAAAATATTAGGGAAGTTAGAGTTTCCGTTGAGGTCTTTAGCAAGGATCCTGAGTCTTCTGCGTTTGACGATCCAGGCAATTTACCTGGTTCCCCTATACTACCAGGCACTCAAGAGGCTCAAAGCGAAAACAGTGAGAACAACCCAGTCCTATTCTCAAATGTTGTCTTTGGACCCAGATTCAAAGAAAGAACTATTATGGTTGCTCAGGAATGTTGAAGCATGGAATGACAGAGCCATTTTGGGGAAGCAGCTAGAGATAATAGTAGAATATGACGTGAGTTTAGAAGGATGGGGTGCAAGATGTAGCAACTAATCAGCAGGGGTATGCTGGACACTTCAGGAGCAGTTGCACATCAACTGCTTCGAATTACTGGCAGGGTCATTTGCAATTTGTTGCTTCACCAAGGACTTAATGAAGTGTTCTGTGATGTTACGTATGGACAATGTATCTCCAGTCAGGTACGTCAACAAGATGGGAGGTCCTCACTCCAAGGTACTTGCAGATCTAGCAAAGGATTTTTGGGGTTACTGCTTAAGCAAGGGAATTTCGATAGTGGCGGAACATATTCTCGGTCTAAGCAATGGTGTGGTAGATTGGTTTTCCCGGATTTTCAGAGATTTCACCAATTGGGAGATGAACATGAAAATTTTCATCAGTATTCAGACGAGATGGGGCCCTTCAGGGTGGATCTCTTTGCAGATAGACTGAACACACAGCTGTCAAAAGTTTTCAGTTGGAGGATGGACCCTCAGGCCTGGGGAGTGGATGTCTAACTTCAAAATAGGAGGGGTTCAGCACCTTATGCTTTCCCTCCGTTTGCCATGCTACCAAGATTACTAATACACGTATGCAGGAATGGAGAGATCAGGGTAGTGATAACACCTCTTTGGAGGTCACAGGCCTGGTTCCCAATCTTGCTAGAAATGAGCATAGACTTACCAAACTTCATTCAGAATTTCAGAGCAATACTATAGGTCCAGAAGAAGAGCCACCCTCTTGTAGGACAAGGACTACTGATGCTGATGGCCTGGAGGATTTTAGGAGACAGTGGCAGATCACAAGCCTTTCGGTAGATGCTTTCAAACTCATATCTGAGTCATGGGCACGTGGCACCAAGAAAGCATATAGACTGGCTTGGAAGAAATGGGTTTGTTGGAGTCTTCAACGGAATTACAATCCTATTTCAACTGATTTAGTACATGTGGTTAATTACTTATCAGAATCGTTTGTGTCCGGACTCTCCTATAGAACAGTTAAAGTTTACAGATCAGCTATAGCTGTGGGTCATTGTTTGGTAGACAGAGTCTCTGTGGGTCAGAGCTTATTGACTAAGAAAATCATGTGAAGTATGCAGGTACTAAAACCACCTACTGCAAAATACACTGCATTATGGGATGTTAGAGATGTTCTACAGGTCCTAGTGAATTGGGGTGAGAATTCTGGCCTATCACTGAAACATATCTCTCATAAGCTTACTGTTTTACTCTACCTGGTATCTTTTAAACAGACTTCAAATGTGAAGGCATTGGACATAACTAGTAGGGCCTATCAACCGGAAGGGGTTAGTTTTTGTTCTACTTTTAAAATAAAAGCAATGCTGACTTCTGTTTTCTATTCTTTCTTTACACAGAATGAAAGACTTTGCGTAGTGAAATGTTTGATGGAGTATGAGAGAAGGACAGAGTATGAGAGGAAATACAGAACAAATGTTAATATCCCATAGATGGCCTCAAAGAGCTGTTTCTTCCTTCCCCTTAGCAAGATGGGTGAAGTAGGTAATAAAAGAAGTCGGTGTGGATGTCACTATGTTTGGAGCACACTCTCTTAGGGGTGCTTCAGCTTCCAAAGCTTTCATCTTGGGGGAGGTCTGCAAAATATCCAAAGGGCTGTAGGTTGGTCCAATCAAAATATGTTTAAGAGTTGTTATTTTAGACCTGTTGCAAACGCAATTGATAATGTGTTAAATGCACTTTAAACTTGCATAATGTTAGCCTCTTTGTCATGCCATAAAATGTAGATTTTTCACAGCCTGGTGGGCAGAAAATCTGGATTTTATTACAGACACGGAGGCTAAGAATATCCCGCCACATTGAAACCCTCCCTAGTGGGGTTAAAGTTCTTTTATCTCAAAATTTGTTTTTTTTTTCCTTTCAGAGTAAGAAGTTTCCCACTGATGAAGTTTACGTTTGAAAGTTAAAGTTCTTAGAAGTTATCTTGTTCGCAACGCCAAAGACGGGAGAAGGCTGCATTTGGGGGACTTTATACCTTATTAGAATGTTGCTGAAGTTCTACATTCTTCAATTGTTGCTGCTCTGAACTGACATTAAAGGATATTTGCATAATCTTAGCCTCTGTGTCTTTAATAAAATCCAGATTTTCTGCCCACCAGGCTGTGAAAAATCAAAAGTTTCTTCCAGAATCTGGTTAATGTTGTGACCCACAACCCCTTCATTAATTTTGTTTGGTGGTACTGGTGCCTCTTTTGGAGCCGTGGAATTGTTGCTGGCTTTGTGGCTGCCAGAAAGGGGTTTGAAGTCCTTAAGGCTAGTGTGGATAATAATACTTATGTTTTTGTTCCAGACCAATAGCCTGTAAGATTTCTGCCTCCATATTGATCCGGTGCATCTCTTTGTTGATGTGTGGTTCAAAAAGAACAGATCCATAGAATGGTAGGTAAAAGATTTCTTGCTGCACCTCATTCTTCCAAGAAGTCAGACATTGCTAATAAAAGCTATGTTTAGAAAAAAGTATCTAAGAATGCACTAATTACCTGGTTTGGTACCAGAAGACCCTGATAAAGGGTTTTAAGGAGCTCATTTCTCTTGTCCTTTGGAAGGTCATTTTCTCTTGTCCTTTGGAAGGTCATCTGCATACATTTTCATGGGCCCCCATTAGGCTCCATCATATCTGCCTGGTAAAGCAGTAGCACCAGTGGATTTTAAAGCAATGCCAGTTGAGCCACACATTTTCCTGCCCAAAGCATCTTGTCTTTTGCTTCCCATATCAGGGGTATTATTGTTGCTGGTGCTGAAACGTAATGCTTCTTCACAACAGAGACAATAACTGAGTCCAGTTTGGGGGTCAGATCTTAAAAATATCAGATTTTGTGCAGGAGTCTTGAACTTTTTTAATAGTCTTGGAGTAATTCAGATAATGCCGGAGACAAGAACTTTTTGTTCGCAATCGCTGCAAAGTCAGGTACCAGAGGAAGTAATGGCCTTAATTGAGCTCTGTATTGCAGCATCTCAACAATCACCATGACTCATCTCTGCAGGGTCTCCACAGGGATATTCAATTTAATAGTACCTCTTATCAATATCTTTTGGAATGTCGAAATATTGTCTACTGGCCAGTTTCCATAAAGGGAACCAGGTGGCAATATTGAAGTGCAGGATGTTGAGTCTTGTGTTGAAAAAACTCTCACTGTGATGGAAGTGAATGCGTCGGAAATATCTTTTTCTTTCTTTTCTGAGAGGATCAGCATGTCTATAGGAGGCAGTGATCAAAGAGTAGCCCCAACCAGAGATCCTGGATCCCTTGGTGAAGAAATATTCTGTTTGGGGTCCTTAGGCTTATCAGCATATTGTCTCAGCACAGCTGAATGTTTTGGGAGAATAATCGGTTTGAGTCACTGGAAGGGATAAAAGCTTCAGTGGAGTTTGCACTAGATCTTCCAGGGGAATTATGATGACTGGGCATCTCTGCAGAGGTTTTGAAGAAGATTAAATCTTCCTGGAGGACTTTCCTTTCAACATAGATTTGAGGGTCGGCTTAGAGTACCTCGATGATGAATGCTTTGACATTGAAGAATGTCTTGAGGCTCTTGATCATGAATGACTCAACAATGAATGCCTCGATGTGGAGTGTCTTCCCCTCAATGGTGTCCTCAACAGTGAATATGCAATCATCTGTGGAATCAACTGTGAAAGTATGTAACAACACCCAACTTCAACATTGGGATCTTTACATTCGATTGGGTCCAATGCCTATGTGTGGAGTGGCAATGCCTCTTATGCCTACTCCTTTCCCTGCACCTTCCCCTTGGGGAGTTCTTATGGACAGACAATTCAGGCACAGCAGAAAGAGCCTCTTCACTGACTGTTTTATGGTGATCCTGTGCCTCTGATCTCCTGCCTCTTGAGGTTGTTCTCTAACTCACCTCTTAGGCGAATACCTTCACTGTCCTCGAAGGTCATCTTCTGGCAAAAGGGTCATGCTTTTACAATAGGGGAGTTCAGGAGGCACACCAAACACAGGGCATGTGGGTCAATTGCCATCTTCTTCCTTCCACAGCTTGAGTATCTGACAAAAACAGATTACTTTTTCTTGTCAAGAAATGAGAAGAGACACAACATATCTGTCTGGAAGAACTTAAAACATTAAATGATTATGAGTGGATCTTTACAGGATCATAAAGAATGACTTTTATTAAATAAAAGCAAGGTTTGAAAACCCCCTATTGCACTTCAAGATCCTCTCTGCACAATCCGGAAAAACGAAATGCTCGTCTACAATAATGACCCGTACAAGGCATGATAGGATAGAGAAGGTTGCTGGATTCTTAAATGGACAGTCTTTTTGTTCTGTACATCTTCAGGACCACTGCATTTTCATGCATTTCTGCACCTCTTTCAGCTATTGTACAGGTGCTGGTAGCGTTATGTTGCAAAGAGGTTATCGGTTTATTTCTGCTAGTTTTCTCTCCTTATCCTAACTTTTTTTTAATAAACGAAGTGGACAAATGTATGACATTTGGTAAATTGGCCTGGTAACAACCTACAGTTTTCTACTGACTACACTTTCAGTGGTTTTAAATTCACAATGTATTGCCTATTTGGCATATTTTTATGTAAATGTACATTTAAGAAGTGATTCAGGATCCAGCTCAGGGTTTGGTACATTCCACTGTTTTTGTTTTTTACTATCAACAAAGATCATAAGTCACAAAAGTTCTGTTCCACACATAAACAAGGAGTATAAAAATGGAAATGTATTTTATCTAAAATGAGAAAAACCATACTTTATGTTGTCAAGCCACTTCACTGCGTGGATAACCACATTGTACTACTTGGCTCCAGAGGACAAAATTACAGGGGTTCTGGCAACAATGGTCTCTCTTGGAGATCATTACAATGCTTCAAACCTCGAACTGCTGCTTAAAAAAGTTGGCTAAACTTAAAAGAATTAGTTCAGACACATGCAACAAGGCCTATATTTAGTTATGATAGCATAAAACTATGCATTTGGCACTTTCTTTTCTGTCAGCACATTATCAGGACCAAATCAAGGGTGTTTAAAACATCACCATGTACATAGGGTTTACCCATCAAAATGACCACAGAAAAGGGTTACACATTACCACACAAACTGCAGCATTTGTTCTGCTAACTCAGGCTTTGAGAAAACAACAGAGTTCTATTTTCTATTAGGACTTTAAGATATAAGATCAGCCAGTCACCAAGGTTACTGCAAATCCAATCTCTCCATCAAATTGTTCAGACACACACTAAACAGGCCTCTTGAAGAAACTTAACACCAAACAGAAATATGGAAAAGGCAACCTGATGAATCTTGTTCCTATGATCCTGTATTGTCAAACCTCTTTTAATAAATGTTTAACCTAGAATAGGACTCACCAGGCTAACGAAACCAACCTGCTGAATGTTATTCTTGGAAAAAAATAATTTTGCCCTGGCTAGTTTTCACCCTTACTCCTATTCTGATATGTTTTCTTGACATCTCTTGAGAACACTGCCCAGGAACAAGTTTACTAGAAACTATGATACTAAGGGCTTAATCAATGAACCAACATGAGACAGGGAACTGCACCCACCCTGCAACCCACTGAGCATTACTTGAGTGAGGTGCATTTTAGGTAATGATCAGTCCTGTAAGGATTCACAGAAATAGTTAGTGGAACTGAAACATCTTTCATCATGACTAGGACACACTCAAAACCACCAGGGAGCTAGGAATATATTTTCAAAATGTATTATAATTGAAAACTTATCCTAGTTCACACAATATGAATAGGAACTATTATAAAAAATAAACGAGATAGTGGTATTTACAGAACGTTGAAAAATAGAAAATATTTTAACATTTTTATGATGTAGAGTTTCTTTACATCCATACAATCAACCTCTCCTTCCCTAGATAAACTTGGCACCGAAAGGGGCCTATTTTAGCTCCATGAATGGTTTACACGCATACCTTTTTCTGAGCAATGGAAGTAAAGGTCAATAAAGAGACAGTACCTGCTCTTGTCTGTGCATCTCAGGTCTACGTCCGTGAACCAGCAGATAAGCCAAGAGAAGGACTCGATGTGCCTTACCCATAGCCTTCATTAAGGAAACGTGTTCACAGCTACTGTTAGATGACTCTCAGTCCCAAATCCATGGTTCAAAGTCCTACCCTCTCTAATAATGCTTTGTTTAAGTTTATGTACTCCATCTGTTCATTAGTAAATAAACAATAACAAAGCCCCTCTAACTTTTCACCTACTTACAATCTGTGAAATATTGCTTTTATTTAAAAACAATAAATGAGTAATCAAGATGTTAATTTCTATGAAACCTTGTTCATTTAAAAAAAAAACAATAACTAGAAAACCAACTCAAGCCATGCTACAATAAAACATGAATATATTTGAGCAAGCTGACTTGTCACGTTGCACTGAAACAACATTAGCATTTTGTGCATTTGCATTTAAAACATATACTTGAATAAATAAACATGTATAATTAAAAAAGAAAGATAACTAAAATGTGAAATATATGAAGGTTATAACAACACCTCTTTTATGTGGGAGCTCAATCCTCATCCTGTTGTTGAAGCCCAGGACATATTGTTTGGGGACAAGGGCAACAGGTTTTCATGTGTATTTTGTCCATGGGACAAGTAGGCCCAACCCCCTGCAGCAAAAACCCTTTGGCTGCCACTTTGCAGTACCACATTATGGATCAGGGAAGGGCACTGTCTGCAGTTAAGGTAATATTTGTGTCCATATGTTAATGCTGTTCAAACTTGTATTTATGGTTCATTAATTGAAAGCCTTTATTATTAGGGTGAGTGAGCGCTCTAAGTAAATGTTGTAAGGTCTGACTGCACTACTGACAGTGGTTCAAGTATAAAAATGTGTACACACGTTTTCAAAGTTTAGCAATATGAGGCTATGTATAATGCTTCCAGAACGCTCTCTGATTTGATGCAAATATTTGCAGAAGCTTGAAAGCAAGATTCATGATTCTTTGCTTTCAAAATAAAATGTTCATAAAAAACATCAAAGCAGGAAAAAAAACATTTAGCTAAACCACTGTACCACTGTAAACTTTTAGGTACCATTTCTTTGCAGCATCGTTTACTAACGTGTTGATGCATACTAGTATTTCTCAAATATATTCATAATGGAATATCAGTGTAACCAGTTTCAATAAGATTATGGGAAACAAAAATAAATAAGCATTGGCAAAGCCAGTAGGTCTGAAATTGGTGGTCAGCTTTATAGTTTTGTCAATGTGTGACTTGTTTTGGCATGGTTTTTGTAAAACCTTATTGGTGTGGGAGATGCCGGGCCCTCACCATTATAACAAACATTGGCAAAAGCAAAAGTTGTTTTGGTCTCAAAAAGCACACACTGCCACATTTACTGGCACTGAACAAAACTATTTTGTGTGCCGATATGCTCCTTGTGAAAGAGCAGAATGCTGTCACTCACGGTGAAGCCACACGATACAGAGAGAGAAACAGAATTTTAATAAACTCAAAAAGTCACGGTCAACGCCAGACCAAATTAGGGGCCCAATTATTAAAGAATGTCCTTGCATTAAGTGAAGCTATATGGCTTTCATGAATTCCCAAGAATTTACAGAAGTAGGTCAAGAAATAGTACTCCTAGAAAATATTTGTGAACTGCATTTTAGCATGAGCAAATATGCATGTGTAGATTTGCTCATGCGAAAATCTGAGTGTTTGCAAGTTAACTTTCCCTCCAACCACTTTTTCCCCACTCTGGAAGAAGGTTTACGTCTGCCATTGTCAGGAGTAAATTGTCAACATTTCTCAGTATGGGAACAGATTATAGAAGAGTTGTTGAAAACCCTTAAAACATGCAAGCTAGTAGGTTTGTACAGACTCAAAAGGGAATTCTAACCCTGGAACTATGGCTTATCACTACCTCCAGCCCCAGTATGTAGATCTGTGGAAACGTGTCAACATAAGGGGATTGCAAGTATTCAAACACTACTATGTATGAGCCCTGGCATAATCAGAGAGACTATATCAGAGCTCTTATATAATGAGATTGCTGCCATAATTTGTCGCCGCACTACATGGCACCAAAGGAACAAGTGGATTTTGTTACAGGACAAGTAGATTTATGTATCAACCTGGCCCATGGACAAGTAGATATTTTATTAAATTCCACACCCCTGTTGGGGGAAGCCTACACAAGTAAACTCCACTTTGTTTCTCTTATTTGCTTCCCACCCTTTCCCCCATGAGTGATGTGGCCGTCTCTCCTTCTCCCATCACCCTCCTATTTGCCTTAAGGAAATGCATGACTGATGTTGTAGAATGGATAAATAACAACTTTTAAAATGTAACACCTACAAGGCAGAGATCCTTCTGTTTGGGCAGCTCACATTTTTGGACATCAGACTGGTGGTCTGAGAGCTTGGAAACCATCCCCCACTATATCAGTAAGAAATTTAGGGGTGCTATTTGACATCAAGCACTCCTTCAAAAAACAAATGTCTGCGGTAGCCACCTGTTTCTCCGTTCTCAAAAACATAATCAAAATATTCCAATACATACCACTGGAGGTAAGAAAAACAGCAGAACAGGCTTTAATTATTTCTAGAATCAATTACTGTAAGACACTCTATATAAGTGCCCCATAGAATCTCTTGCTGTGACTCGAGTTGGTGCAAAATTCAGCTGCTAAAAGTATTCTGAACAGCTCTAAATCAACAGTGCCTCATCTGTGTATTTTACTCCTACACTTTTCGGTAACTTTACCACTTGTGGCTATTCACAAAAGTTTAAGTGTAAAGTTTCTCAGAGTGTAGACTTACACATGTCCACCCCTGAAGAAGAGGGTGGAGCCAAATTCCGGAGTGAATGAAAGAATACGTTTATTTGTGTCAAATAATTAAAATTGCAATAAAATACAATAAATTGCAGAAGGTCATAAAATTACAGAGCAAATAAAAGGACTTTATGATATTGGTGCTTTGACGGAGGCAGTGACTAACATAATCAGGTCCTTCGCTCCCGGATAACAATAAAGATCTTGCCGAAGCGAGCCAGCTGCATAAGTACAGAAGTGGTCATGCCAAATTCCAGCACCTCCTTGCAGAGCGGAGACCCAATTTGACCTGAACATCGGTTTTAGTAAAGTACGACGTGCAGATAAAAACTCTGGGAAGCAGCACAATAAATGTAACATGGATTCTTTTTTGTACACTCACAATCTACAAGGCATTCTCTTCCGGTGTATTGGCCCAGCCTAAACGAAATTAATTAATTGGAAGAATCATGCTCTGAGGATGAAGTGCCTGGTTTCCTTTGTTAATGCAGCCTTTAAATATGGTTTAAATATGGTTGCAGTTTAATGTCCTCGTATGATTTTAAAATAGTGGCATTATAGATGATTGAGTGGACGGTTGCCAGGTCTGCTTTTCTGGAGGTGAGTGTAGCCTGTTTCCTCAAAATAGCTTTTATGCAGGAGTAAGGAATGTTTAGGGTTGCCAACGTTTCCAGATTGACGTCTAGATCAGAAGATGCCTTTACAAGGTATGAAGACCATGGATTGAACAAGGTGGTATATATCACTTGGAGAACCTTTTTTTAGGGAGTCTGGTTTGGCTTGTTGCGTTGCATAGTAATACTTAAGGAAGGCAGCCTTACATTCAATATCTTGGCCGTGCAGGCCAAAACTCCAAGCAAAGTAGCGAGATTCGAGTATAGTTTGGGAGATGAAACAACATCCTAAAAGCTTGGCACTTGTCCAGTGTTGAAATAAATGCCACTGGGTAAGTAAGCATGTTGACCGTACGAGAGTTTAGGTAGCCTCCGTTGTTGGGGAGCATAGCTGGCGATATCTGCATAAGGCATATATGACTGAGGGGCCTTTCTATTCATATGTTTGAGGTGCATCCATGAACCAGACACGAAGGTAGTTGTATTTAGATGTTTGAGTAATCCATTGGTTGCCAAGCCCCCATCTTAGGTTCCTCTTATTTTTATTCTTGCTGAAAATCCCCACGTTTGTTTTATCTGGGTTCGCCACCAGTTTGTTCACTGTGTTATAGGAATGAAGCTTATTGAGAGCATGCTGCAGACCAATTTGTTTGTGATCTAGAATAAGCAGATCGTCCGCATATTGAATCTTTGGGAGCCTGACAGAGCTGATCTTTGGTAGGACTGAGTTTGCCCTTACTAGTGAACAACCTATGTCTGTGGTGAAAAGTTTAAACAACATAGGAGCCAGAACGCACCCTTGCTTTAGGTCCTGTGTGGTTGAAATTTGCTGAGCTGTCCGTGCCAGGCTTGACACAAATCCACGTGTCTGAGTACAATGCGATAATAGCTGTAAGCAGGCTGGCAGGTATGCCCCCGTCTGACAGCTTTGTCCAAAGAGGATTGCGGTCAACACTTTTAAAAGCAGCGGAATAATCCACAAAGCACGCGAACAGCGGTGGCCGTGAAGGAATGGAAGTGCTGTATGCCAGACAAGGCAGGGCAACTATATTGTCGGTGGTGGAAGAATGGTGTCTAAAACCAGTTTGGTGGTATGATGCTAGTTCCGACCACCCATGTCTCAAGCTCATGGAGTAGAATTTTAGTGTATGTTTTGGTCTCTACATCCTGCAACGCGTGTAAGTTCCTGCAGATAAAAAGAAACAGCAGTATATCCAGCACCATACATGGCCAACCACTTGTAATGTGAAACCCTCCAATTTGTTTTTGTTTGATCTGTTTATTAAAGATTTTGTTGTTGAGGGGGCGCTAGAGGGCGCACGGCAAGATGGCCGCACTCTAGTGCTGCTCTGCCCGGCCGGGCTATTATCCGTCCATTATTTGCCAAATAACGGCACATCCACCCTCCACAACGGAACGGTGTTGCCGTGGTGGGGTCCTGAGGCGGCTGAGGGAGTCCGACATCGTGTAGGACTGCTGTGCCCGCTGTAAACGCGGACTTTCTGGCTGCCTGGAGAGCGCGCGAAAAATGGCGCCTACCGCGTAACACTGAGCGGTGAAGAATCGGCGCATAGCTGGTCGGTGAGGAATCCGGATCCCATCCCGCATACAGATAGTATGGGTGCCCGCTCAAGAAGATCTGGAACACCCGTGCCTGCTGGCTCCCGTGCTGTGACCCGGATCGCTGGTGGAGAGGAAATCGAGAGCGGGGGCTCCCGCTGGCCTCCACGATTGTCCCCGCGGCTACCTGGGTTCCGGCGGTCGGCGGACTGCGGATCGCGGCCTCCCTACGGTCGGCGGCGGTGAGTAGTGTGTGGCGCCGGGCTTGTGGCTGCGTAGGCGGGTGGAGGCCCGGACTTGGCGCGGCGCGCTGCGAGCTGCTGGCGGGCTGTGGGGGGGTCTGTGTGAGCAGATAATCACTGCTGCTGTTGGCGTGAGGAGACGGTGCCCTACTGCATCTGGTGGTTAAGATTGCTGCGGAGCTGGCTGACCGCGAGAAGGCGTGCTGTGGGTGGCGCAGCTACTTTGGCATGATTTGAAGTCCTGTATTGCCTGAGGACTCCCTGCGGCCTACCCCCATAGGTGGTTTCTTGGCGCTGAGCGCCCTGCTCTGGGTGCTGACAGAACCCTGCCTGAGTCTCTGCGTTGGCTGGTGTTTGGCCTCTGGTGGTGCTGTTCCGCTCCGGGGGTGCGGGATTGTATGCGCTGGCCTCCCGCCTGTGATTTACCTGCTGAATACGGAACAAATTGTTTGCTAACAATATGGGGCGCACAGATAAAACGCAGACCCGCCTGACATTCGATACTCGCAAGACCCCCAAATCCACGCAGCGCGCTGCTTCGGACTCTGAAGCGGATGGCCACAATGATGCTCCCCCCTCGCTGGAAACCACGTTGTTGGCCATGCAGCGCAGTCTTCAGTCCATTGAAGGCACGATGGCAGCCGTCAATCATCGCCTAGATCTTATGTCTGGTCAGTTGGAGAAGCAGAATGCTCGTATGGGGGAGGTGGAACAGCGTGTGTCGGCTGCGGAGGACGGCCTCAGCGCGATGTCCGGGAAAACGCTGAACATGGAGAAGGTGCTCTCCCTCATTCAGGCAAAGAATGAAGATTTGGAGGCGCGGTCCCGTCGCAACAACATCCGACTGACGGGGCTGCCGGAGTCCACCAACGTGGGGAGAATGGAGATTTACATGGAAACCCTCATTAAAGAACTCTTTGGCACAGAACACTTGTCCCCCATGTTCATTGTTGAACGCGCCCATCGATCCCTCGCGGCACGGCCGCCCCCTGGTGCGGCCCCTCGCCCCATTATAGCGAGACTTTTGAACTATAGGGATCGCGACACTGTCTTGCGCGTGGCCAGGGACAAAGGGACGATTGTACATCAGGGCAATACACTGGCGTTTTTCCCCGACTTCACAGTTGCGGTGCAGTCTGCCAGGAGGGAGTTTCACTCGGTGAAGAAGTTCCTGCAGGCTGAGGGAGTGCCTTATGCTATGCTGTACCCCGCACGTTTGCGTATCGGACCTGAGGGAGACTTCAAAATTTTCGCGAACCCTAAGGCTGCCATGGATCACGCTAAACAACTCAAACGCAAGCTGCGGGAGGGGAGCGCACGTCTTGATGACAATGACTGAAACGCGTAGTTATACTGGACAATCTGGCAGCTGTGTATAGTTGTTGATTTTCAGGTGTTTCCTGTGCTTTTTTTTTTTCCCCTCTGTGCACTGTACTGTACCCTATGAGATGGCTTGATTTTTATGTGTGGCAGCTTGTAGCTCCCACGTGCTTTCAAAATGTGTGGGTCTCTGCTGCAGTCGGACTGTGAGATCAGGCGGGGGGTGGGATTGGGGGTTGGTGCGCTGGCCACCTGGCTATCCATCCTGAGTCTTTATTCTTGTTTTCTTTTCTCTTCTTCTCTTGATATGTACTTTAGGGATGGGTTGCTGTGTGGGTAGATTTCAGACTACTGTGATACTGATTGGCCTGGTGGTGTCTGTTGGACACTTTTCGCAGGGTGGGGGATACAGCTCCTACTGTGGTCACTGTATGGTGCGCTCATCTCTCTTTGCTGGTAGAACTTATCATTATCTCCATTGTTGCTTGTGGGTTCTCGCTCTTCATGCTCTCTGGCTCGGCACGGGCCTTGATGGGTCTGGCCAACATGTTGATCATTGTTCATGATGTGGGACGGGACGGGATGCATGGTGTACTGTGTGACGCACATTGAAAAGTTCGGTAATTTGGCATATACTCAGATCGGCCCGGCCACCTCCTACTTGTGGGAGGTTCGTAGCACTCGGTGCCCCCGATTGGGTGTACCCCAAAATACTCTTTTTGTTCTCAGGGGATTGTTGGGGGGGGGTGTTCAAAGGGGATGGCTTTGGCAGGTTGGGGATGCTGAAGTGGGTGGGGGGTGCGGGGGTTGGGTCAGGGGTGGCAGACAGACAGCGTGATTGAATCGGTTGGTACTGGTTCTGGAGCACTCTGGAAGAGGGGGCATGATGTATTTGTTTTATGGTATGAGTGGCTAGCTCTGAATGGATGTACACTATGAATAAGTCAATCAGGGTTCTCACTTGGAATGTCCGTGGGCTGAATAGTCCCAAGAAAATACGTTCAGTTTTTGCATACTTGGAGCGCATGAGAGCACAGGTGGCTTTCTTACAGGAAACGCATTTGACCAAGGAATCAGAAAAACAGTGGGTGCCCGTTGGGCAGACGTAAGGGTGGCATCCTCCTACTCTACTTACTCAAGAGGTGTGCTGATCTTGGTGAAGAGGGGTGTTCCGTTCAAGGTGATTCGCACGGACACGGATGAGCATGGCTGAGTGGTGATTGTCCAGGGTCAGCTGGGTGATCAGGGGGTACTCTTGGTGAATGTGTATGGACCCAATGTGGATGATCTATCCTTCTATTCTGATGTATGGCGTCGCATTTCTGCTTTCCCTCCGGCTGCGATTATATGGGGCGGGGATTTTAATGTTTGTCTGGATGCTACTATGGATAGAGCTGGGAGCGGAGAGGTGAGGGCTCGACAAGCTGCGGAATTGCTTAAGGGACTATTGGACACAGAACAACTACATGACATCTGGAGAATGCGAAATCCTGCGGGCCGGGAAAGCACTTTTGTGTCTTCAGTTCACGGTTCTTGGTCCCGCATAGATTACTGGCTTTTATCGGGGGAGGTGTGCCCCTGGGTGGTTGGGGTGACTCATGAGGCTCGTACATTGTCGGACCATTCTCCGGTCACTCTGGAATTGCAGGTCCCCACCTGCGAGAGACCGCCCTTCACGTGGCGGCTACAGCCGTCTGAACTAACGGATATAGTCTTTCGTCAGACCGTCGCGGACGCAATTACAATTTTTTTATGGAAAATGAGGGGTCGGTGGATAGCGCGGGGTCCTTTGGGAAGCATTCAAGGTTACCATCCGAGGGGTTTGTATAGGGGCGCAATCTGGGGTGCTACGTGATCTTCGGCGCCGAATAGGGAAGCTGGCATCTGATATATCTGTACTGGAGCGCGCCTATGAGTCCGATTCCTCTCCAGCTGGCTTGGCGAGGATTCGGGATCTCATATCAGAACATAATGCCACGGTTGATCAGGAATTACTGCACTGCTCTCGGCGGAAAACTGCTCGATATTATGGTGAGGGGGGCAGGCCTGGTCGCTCTTTAGCACAGAAGTTGGCGGAGCCACGAAGCCAGGAGCGTATCACAGCACTGCAGGATATGGATGGGGTTACCCGCTGCTCGACGGCTGAGCATTGTGATATTGTATTGAGGTTCTATACCCGGCTCTATGCCGCCCGGGACTCTCCGTCTACGGAGGAGATTGATACATATTTGGATGATGTGGCGCTGGGGTGGCTTTCGTCTACACATCGGGAACACCTGGTACAGCCGTTCACGGTTGAAGACGTTAAGTTGGCTATAATGGCCTTGCCCACGTGTAAGGCTGCGGGTCTGGATGGGCTGCCCAGCGAATTTTATAAAGCTTATGCGACGGATCTCGCGCCTCATCTACTGGCTGTATATGCGGAAGCATATGACACGGGCACATTACCACCCACCCTTCGGGAGGCCTTGCTTGTGACGTTGTTGAAGCCAGGCAAGCCTCCAACTCACTGTGAGTTGTATAGGCCCCTCTCGATTATTAATATCGATGCTAAAATTCTAGCCAAGATGATCGCCACCAGGATACAGCCCCTGGTTCCGCTCCTGGTTCTGCCTGATCAATCGGGGTTTGTTGCGGCGCGATCCACGACTCACAATTTACGCACGATTTTTTCCACCCTACACTACTTTGGGGCTGACTTCCAGGCCGTCGCTGTGCTGCTTGACGCAGCCAAGGCCTTTGACTCTTTGCAATGGCCCTACATGTTCGTGGTCCTGACCAGGATGGGTTTTCCACCATTTTTCTTACAATGGCTCAGGGTTCTCTATGAAACTCCGGTTGCCCGGGTGAGAGTAAATGGGTGGGTGTCCGCGACGATCCCTATCGAGCGGGGTACGCGGCAGGGTTGCCCCCTGTCGCCAATGCTGTTCTCGCTCGCACTGGAGCCGCTTGCTTGTCGACTTCGCCAGCGACACGCGGAAGCGGCATTGCAATTTAAGCAGCGGCCGCTGATCGTCTCGTTATACGCGGACGATATGTTGCTCTATGTCCGTGACCCGGCGGTACACCTTTCTGCAATGCTTCGGGAATATGTGAGGTTCGAAGGGTTCTCTGGTCTAGGTATAAATTGGTCTAAGTCAGTGGTGTTTCCTCTGACAGAGCGCACGACGGAGGTGCCATTGGATTATCCTCTGGCTTGGACGTCGGACCCGGTGAAGTACTTGGGAGTGTGGTTACATAGGGACCCAGAAAAAGTAGTTACTGAAAATTACGGCCGAACGATAGCGCGCATTACTGAATTGGCGGAACGCTGGGCGCATCTCCCCCTTTCATTGGCTGACAGAATTGCGGTTGTTAAGATGGCCTTTCTGCCTAAACTGCTTTACTTTTTTAATAATATCCCCATTAAACTGAACGTGGCATTTTTTACGACGCTCTAGTCGTCCCTTCTCTCGTTTGTGTGGGGGGCAAGAAACCACGCTGCCGGTGGGATGTGTTAACTCAGCCTTTTGAAATGGGAGGCTTTGAGGCCCCCGATATCAGACTCTACTATCTGTGCGCTCAGGCGCAATTCGCCCATTATTGGCATTTCCCCCAGCGCTTTCAGCCTCATGTTGCTGTTGAATCTGATGCGGTCTCCCCAATGCCGTTACAGGCGGCGGTCCTAATGGGTGGCTCGGGTGGCCCGCGGACTGAGATCAATCCCGTGCATTGTACGGCGTGGGCTTGGCGAATGCTGGCTAAGCGAGCTCAGGTGCCGTGTCTCTATGCCCCGTCGTTGCCCTTATCTTCGCACCCTGATATTTCTGCGGCGCGTGAGAGGCCGGCTCTGCGCGAATTGGCTAAGGTGGGCATCTCCCGGCTGGGAGATCTTTATATAAATGGCCGCTTTAAGACCTTGTTGGAGGCGCAGAATGGCGAGAAGCGCGGGTTTATGTTTGACTTTACCTATGTGCGGGTTCGACAGGCGATTCGGACGGCCTACCCGGACTTTCCGACGGAACCCGTTGCTCTACGGGCATTGCAGGCGATGCTGTCGGGAGCGGGGCGCAAGGGTCTTGTTACTAAATTGTACAACGCTTCCATGCGTGAGCGGGAATGTGAGGACCACCCCTCCTTTTTGCGTTGGAGGGCAATGTTGGGAGATACTCTTGTGCTGGAGGATTGGGCTGCATGCTGCAGGCTCACGGGGCCGCCTCACGGCGAATTGCAATCTTCGAATAATTCATTTCAAATTCCTTCACCAACTTTATTATACCCCGTCTCAACTATGCAGATATGGGTTGCGAGAGACGGCTGCTTGTGTGCGGTGTGGGATGAATGAGGCAGATTTTTTGCATGTAGCATGGATGTGTGCAGGTGTACGTAGCTTTTGGAATGAAGTGGCGAAGATGCTAACAGACATTGTATTGGAACCTGTGCCGTGCACTCCGGAGCTGTGCCTTCTTGGTATGGTACAGCGTCTTAAACCCTGTAATAGACGGATTGTGGCTGTGGCTACACTATTGGCAAAGAGGGCGGTGGCACAGTGCTGGGGAGACAACCCCCACGATAAAGAAGTGGCTTCGGGACCTGTTGTATTGCAGGGACCAGCTTCTACTGTATGAGGAGGAATTGCCGGAGGCCTCCCGCCCGAAGGACTTTTGGGCCCCATTGTCTGCATATCTTCTGTCCCGCACGGATGTGGAGTGATGGTTTCTGTGTGTCCATGTCTTCTGGGGGATGGTCTGCTCTTCGCCTGGGTTTCCGCAGGTCACTGTGGGCTTATGCCTTATGCTCCTGTTACTTGATGTGCATTATGAATACCCTGTATATTTCATCTCTTGTTCATATTGAAATGTCTACATATGCCTCTCAATTGGTGTTTAAGTCATCTATGGGTGCCTTGAAAATGTTGCCGCTGTCTGCCTGGGATGGGGTGGGGGGGTGGGGGGGGTTTTCCCTGTTGCTTTTTTACACGATATCTTGTACGAGACCTATTTGCTGTTGGCATTTGTTATTTGAAATTCAATAAACAAATAAAAAAAAAAAAAAAGATTTTGTTGTTGTGAACATATATAGAAAGTAGTACATCATCTTAGAAAACACCATACAAGGCTAGTAGGTAAGTACCATGTCCGAATTACAAATTAGCTGTACATTAGCATAGTTACATCTGTCAATTTTGCATGTCTGAGCTTTACACATGGCATTTCCCATCCATCATATAACCTCCACCCATCTTTCAGAATAATGCACAATCACTGTCAAAAACTGTATCTGAACAATACTCGTCTATCACAAAAATTCGGTACTTATGGCTTCACTCTGCCATTTCACATTAATCCAGTTAGTACGCCAAACAATTTTGTAAAAACAAACCCCTAACGTGAGAGAAACTATCAGAAAAGGGGTGGGAAGGGAAATAGGGCCGCGGAGAGGTGTGGGAGGGAAAACAGATCCCGGTGAACCCAAAGGGGGTCCCAACAGCCATCGTATAGATGCACATCCTAATATTGAGTAGAGATGACCGTCCGGTGTGGGGGTGGGAGGGACTCCGTCCACGCAGTAATTCAAGGCGCAGGTCACAGACCTACCCAAAGAGAACGCTCTACGTGCCTGATGTGGGGACATCTGTTTGGTCGTCCGGTAGCAACAGCCCCTGTAGCACGCACAGCATAGTGTTCCATGCAGCGGAGATAGAGAATTTTCGCAATCCCCTCGCGTCCTCCCGAACCAGAGAAACCGCTTCAGCCTTCATCCAATTCAGCATGGAGAGGAACCAGGCCTTTGTCGACGGAGGCTCAGCCGCTTCCCAGCGGCGAGTAATCAGTCGCTTAGCCACAATGAAACCCAGATCCAAAAACTGGGTGGACGCTTTGTGCTTTTTGTTTCTGGGGATGACGCCAGTGATGCAAGTCTCCCATGTTTTCGATACTTTCCTGTCCGTGCACGTGGCCAACGCCCCGAACACCACCTCCCAGTAAGCCCGCAAAGCGGAACAAGCCCAGAGCATATGCAGGAGATCCGCATCGGCCATCTTGCAGCGCGGACAACACGCATCCTGTCTATGGAAATATCGATTAATCTTGTCTGGGGAAAGATAAGCCCTATGGACAATGTAAAATTGGATCAATCGAAAACGAGCATTTCTGGGGACCTGTTTGGGACTTTCCAGGACCACAGACCATTCTTTTTCCGAGTAGGGCCTGACTCGGTCAGCTTCCCACTTAGCTCACAACGGTGTTAAATCCGCTAGAGTCTGTTCCCTGATCGACTCCGTGAACCACTTCACCAGGTGGCTCCCCGTACACATAACATGCACATATTGCACCATAAGATGCAATGGGGGTTCCTGCGTAATGTCTCCCCACCAGCGTCTCATCGCGGCTGTCCAGAAGGCATGATTTAGAAATTGACCTGGGGAAATCCCGTCCTCATCCATAATAGTTAGGAAGGGCCGCAATACGCCCTCTCCGTAGAGGTCCCCCATGGTGGTGATGCCTGCCCCCTCCCAGTCGGTAAGGTCCGCGCTCCGCACGCGTCCCTGCGCAGTCGGCATACCCAATAAAGGTACTGCTGGCGCATACGGTGTGATGTGTCTAGTGAGACGTAACGTCCTGGGGAAACACTTCTGCGCCATCGATACTAGCAATGGGAGAGGCTGTTCGATCTATTACAGGGGTGGAATAGGGAAAGGATCCTGTCCCGAGCGTACGGGGGGTCACACTCTGCCGAGTCCGAAAGATGTAGTCCCTCCACCCATTTTGACACCCACAGGATTTGTGACGCTAAAAAGTAGTGCTCTGGGTTGGGCAGAGTCAGCCCCCCTTTGAGCGAGGTAGGTACAACTTCGCTAATGCCACCCTGCACCGCGAATTGTTCCAAACAAAATCACGGACGATCTTTTCCAGAGAGCGGAAGAAGGACACAGGTAAGTGGACGCGGCAAATTAGCAAAATAATAAAGGAGACGTGGCAGCATGACCATTTTCATTAACTCCACTCTACCGATGACCGAGAGATTAAGCGTCTTCTAAAGTTCAATCTGGGACTTTAGCGCTGTAACTGCCCTCCTAACGTTACCGTCTAGGAGATCTTGGTGGTTGTGGTAGATGCGGAATCCCAGATATCTAAACGCCACAGGTTGTTACTGCACTACCGTCCCGTCGGCCTCCCAACCCCGATCTTCCGTAGCAGGGTGGAAAGGATACAAACACGACTTACCCCAATGTACTTTCAGCCCAGACATGGACGCGAAAGACCGTAGTGTTGCAGGAATGACTTGGGGGATTGCAAGAATGTCCTTGACATATAGCAAAATGTCATCGGCGTAAAGCGAAATTGCATGGATACCATCCCCAAGACGTATCCCCCAGTCCAGCGCCGAGGTGCGTAGCACCATTGCTAACGGTTCGTTCACTAATGCAAAAATTGAGGGGGAGAGTGGACCCCCCTGGCGGGTCCCCCGCTCTATCAATATCGGATCGGAGAAGAGAGTGCCTGACCGCAGCCGAACTGTGGGAGAGCCATATAGGAGCTTGACAAGACTTAAAAAATAAGGCCCAATCCCGAACCGACGAAGCACAGCAAACATGAAAGACCATTCAACCGTGTCGAAGGCCTTTACCAGGCCTAGCACAACACAGCCCGCCGTCGGCCAGTCCTTCGTAGCACAACGCATCACCCTGAACAGCCGCCGTATATTAAGTGACGTGTTGCGGGCTGGTACGAACCCATTTTGGTCTTGATGAACCAATTGAGGGATCAGTGGCGCTAATCTACAAGCCAGAATGCCAGTTAGGATCTTGTAATCCCCGTTCAGGAGCGCCAAGGGTTTATAAGACCCCATAGAAGTGGGGTCCCTGCCTGGTTTAGGGAGCGTGATCAACATAGCTTCAGTCATCGAGGCTGGGAGGGCTAGGGTCTCGAGTGCCACTGTGTAAACTTTAAGCAGCTGTGGACTGAGAGAGTCAGTGTACGATTTATAGAATTCGTGGGGGAAACCGTCGGGCCAAGGACCTTTCCAGACGGCAACGCCCCAATCGTGCCCCGAACCTCCTCCAATGCCAGTGGGGCATCTAATTCCGTCCGCTGTTCGCCCGATAAAACTGGGAATGAGAGGCCATCCAAAAACTGATTCAGCGCCTCCTCTGAGGCCTGTCGGCCCGCCTTATACAGTTGTGTGAAATGCGCAGACAGTTCATCATGGATTTCTAGCTGTGTATACTGAAGGTCCCCGTCCGGGGAACGAAGAGCCGTGATTAGCCCCCCGATTGTTCTTGTTTAATCAACCACGCGAGGAGGGGGCCCGAGCGATCCGCCATAGAGGGCACAGACGTGGAGTGCGCAGCAAAATTAAGGCAGCGCTGTCAGTCCAAGAGGTCCGCATGTTTCTTGCGCGCCTCTTCCAGATCAGCCATTCCCCCGTCAACCATCACCGCCCTTGTTTCCAACTGCAGCAGACGTCACTCTACCTCAAGCAAGTCCAATGCCACCTGGTGTCGCAACCCGCAGCCCAGCCCCAAACACTTCCCTCTCAGGGTGACTTTCATAGCCGCCCATTCCACTATCGCGGAGGTGGCAGTGCCCGCATTATGTGTAAAATATTCCTTAATAGCTTCCCCAATAGACTCCCAAAACACCGCGCCCTCCAGCAAGGCCGGTTGCAGCCTCCATGTAGGGATTCTTGGGATCCCGCCCTCCCAGGCCATCACAACGCAGTGAGGATTGTGGTCACCAGTATTCCGAATTCGAGGTGTATGAGAGGAGGCAAGTGGACCCAAAGAACCTATCAAGCCGGACGTGCAGAATATGAGGTGCTGAGAAAAATGAGTACACCCTTTCCCCCGGGTGATGATGTCTCCAGACGTCTACCAGTCCCCAGCCCTGAGCCCACCCGTTCAGCACCACAGAGTTGGCCGAGGCCGCCGTGTTTCGGACCGGAGGAAAGGATCTATCAGTCCCCACATCTAAGACACTGTGAAAATCTCCACCCAGCAACCATGGGATCCCACACCACCTTCCCAGAACAAGAGACAGCTGACTGAAGAATTGACCCTGATCCACATTCGGTGCATACACGTTACCCAATAATACATGGCGTCCATCTAGTTTACCCTTTGCCAACACATACCTGCCCTCCCGATCCGTAAGAACCTCATCCAGAGCGAAGGGCGTCCCAGGCTGCACCCAGATAATGGCCCTCCTAGCGTACAGGGAATAATCTGTGGCATATATTTTACCCCTCCATCTGCGTTGTAGTCGGGAAACCTCCAGGGCGTTAAGGTGTGTCTCCTGCAGTAGTGCTACATGCACGTTATGATGCTTCAAATAGGAGTACACTGCATACTTATGGGAAGGCGTACGGAGACACCGAACATTCCAGGTAAGGATCACGTGACCCATGGCAGAGTTAAAAGCAGCAAACACCAGTGGCCAGTGGCCCCCCCCACCCGGACCTCAGTAATAGGCGGACGGATATGCATCACATCAGTTCCACCCGCCCCCCCACAAGCACCCACAACAAAAGGTAGAGGGGAAAAGCTAACTAGGGAAAGAAAGAACCAGATAAGGGCAACCCCCAGAACATAGGGGTGTCATCCAAACACTTCATACAGCAGCCCAGCCGCATGTCCTACCAGCCCCGAAAAGATGTGGAAAACAGGGGGTTGTGCAACCATACAGGGTAGACCCTCCCAGTTCCCCCTCACACTGCTGACCAGGCATTGCCAAAGCTGGGATCTAAGAGGCCGCACTGGTACCCCCCCAGGACGCAGAGTTACCCCCATCAAACCAGCCCCCTCCATCCTGAGTCACATGAGGACACTCAAATTAGAAATAGACAGAGACCCACACAGCAGCAGGAACCCAGCATCCAGAAATATACTTCCACAACCGACATACTCATACAATACCATCCACCGTCTGCGGTGTAATGTCCGGCATTCTCAAGGACGCTTTATCAGAGGAGTCCGCTATCGAGGAGCCCCCCTCCCCCGATGAGTGAAAGGAAGTGTCCGCTTTGTCCTCCGGCGCTGCTGCTTCTGCCATCTGTTCAGCAATGCGCACCACCTCCTGTCGCTCCTTACGGGTCTGGTCCGGCCCTGGCGCCGCCGCAAACCCCATGAACCTCCTGCCAGGACGCCGTCGTCGGGTTCCTCTGCCACCAGCTTCCCCAGTCCAAGCCGGAGCAGTGCCCCCAGGCCGTGGACCAGAGTACAGGCCTGATGTCTCCAGCCAGTCCCAGACATCCTGAGGCGTATCAAAAAATCTGGATTTCCCATCCGAAACAACGCGGAGCCGGGCCGGGAACATCAGACAATAGGATAGGTCAAGCTGTCGGAGCTGCCTCGTGACCGGCAGGAAGGACCCCCGCTGGCGCTGGACCTTCATGGTATAGTCCGGGAAGAACAACACCTTGACATTCTCATAGTGAATGTTGTCCAACTTCCTGGTCTCCCGGAGGATCACATCCCGATCCCTAAAATGTAGAAGTTTGAAAATGAGTGGGCGCGCCCTGTCGCCGGGGACTGGCTTCCTGCCCGGAACCCAGTGGGCCTGCTCTATGGTGAAGAATGGGGAGAAGACAGAGTGTGGCAGGATGGTCTTGACCCAAGTTTCCAGGAAGGCGACTGCGTCCTGGCCCTCCGCACCTTCCGGCAACCAAATCAGTCGAACATTGTTACACCATGAGCTGCCCTCTGCATCCTCAATACGGTCCTCTAGGTACCGAATCCGGGCTTCATTGGCGTTCTGCTGCTTCTCCTGAAACTCCGTAGCTGGTTTCAATTCAGCAATCTCTTGTTCCACGGCCACGACCCGGTCCTTCAAGTTCCGATGATCTGCATGCAGCAAGTTGAGGTCCAGCGCCACCTTGTCCAACTTGCCTTCCATGGATGCACTAGATCGCTCAATTGCCTGCAAAATGGCGTCCAACCGATCATCCGGAGCCATTCGCTCACTCACCGACTGTGGCGGGTCAGTATCACTTACACCCGGTGCTTGCGAGGAGGCCCTCGATCCGGCCCCTCTGGTGCGCCCCATTATTGTGGAAGCCCCAAGCTCGGTCCGCTGCAGCACCAGATTGTCCCACCAGGCACCACACAGCGCTCCGTGGCTCAGCACTAGGCCGCACAGTCCACGACGGTAGGCCGCAGCTTGCTTCGTCACTCACGCGTTCCCCTGTTCAGCACCCTCCCTGGTGGCACCACCGCTTCCAGGTGTAGCGTTAACTGCGCTGCGACATAGGGTGACCCACACGATCACTCACCAGAAGCTTCCTTCACATCTATGTCGCACTGTGTAATGTCGTGGCTCTTCCCCTGCCATGTCCACCTCTGGGCAGTCACCAACACCTCCTCGCAGTCTCCGGGTGAGCCCCCTTTCTTCCTTTGCAGGGGCCGCGCACCAACAACGCGGACTCCGGTCCAGCTATGAGCACTCCCACGTCTTCTATTTCCAACACATAGGGGGGCAGCACCCTTCCCCCCGCGGCCACAGCTCCAGAGGGGGCACAGTCCCTCAGCTCCTTGCAATCTTGACCCCCCACACTGCACTCCACGGCCTGAAGTCAAGTGGCCACCACTCGCATCATCACCCCCACCGACTTGGGGGGGCACAGCAGGCACCAAAATCCCGGGCCCTGATATTAGGCCTCTGCCCAAGTGTGTTGCGTGGTATACGTAATGCGGCCCCTCACCGGTGCTCCTCCGGCCACCTCCGGGCCTCTAGTTTCCACAGCACAAGTTGCGGGGGCACCTCTCATGCCGTGGAAAGCGGGCCTGCCCCTCTATGTCTCCAACGCACGGTGATAAAGATACTGCGCAGTCCTCTCTCAGGGCCGGAGACTCGGCCCGATCACCAGTGCCCCGCCCAGCCATGCTTGGCCGCGGTCTCTCCGGAGCTCGCCAGCGCTCCTCCACAGCCCACACCGCACGCTCTCCGGGGCTTTCGTCTGCTCCCACCGACCTCCCAGGAGTTCACCGGCGCGGCGTCACCGTCTTCCGGCAGCGGTTACCGGCTGCCAAATAAAATTGTGCCGGATTATGAGGACAATTGACGGAGTGCTCTCAGAACGCGTCCGCCATGCTGCCCCTGTTGGCCACGCTCCAATACAAAATAATGGAGAGAGAGACTAGAAATGTAACTCCATAGGAAATAACGTTAAACTGAATTGAATTGTTTAAAATATAAATATAATTTAATGTTAAAAAAAATGTAAGGGGGGGTGTGTCCAAGATGGCGCCCGTGCAGTAGCCAAGCCACGGAGCTCGCCGCACCGGACCGTAACTTGGCGGTTCCCGGGGGAGTGCCTGCCCCAAACTGCCAGCATCAAGTGCGGAACATGAGCGGAATCACCTGGGGGCACCCGGGGACTCCTACAACTCCTGCAGAGGCCGCGCTGAGATTCGAGGGAGGGCGCGCACCAACCGGAGACGCAACAAGATGGCACCAGAATGAAAACTCCGGAGCCGCGCGGAACAGGGGAAGCTGACTAGGTGACAGGCTGCCCACATGGTCTCCACAGAGCATATGTCGTGATCGGAATAAGCGGGAAGTACCCCTCGAGACTGAGCAAACCCACCACTGCAGCGCCGAGGGTCCGCAGACGGTAAGGGACCGGGGGGCGCATAGACAAAAATGTCGCCATAGTGCAGGTAGCGGCCCGTGCACGATAGCGGAACAACTTCGGGGGAGTCTGCTGGTAGAACTACGCAGAGCGGCCCCTGCACCTCAACCCCACAACTTGGTGACAGCCTCACACGGCCACAGGAGAGTGCAGCATCCAGCCGGGGCGGCCTGCACAGCCCCAATACACATCAGCAGCAATAAGTGAGACGGCGGGGGACAAACGCACAGTAATGACGGGGCTTATACTGACACTGGGGCCACGCCTGGACACTCGAGTACAGAAATTGCTGAGCTTATACAGAGCTGGGGCCATACCTGGATGCTCGAGACCCTGAAGACACGGCTGCTTTATCTAGTGTGGGGGGGCCGTAGACAGGAGAACTGGTTGCCGCCACTGGGAAGCCATTAGCAGCCGGGGGCCCATGGACGGAGTTACACCCTAAGGAACCGACACACGGCAGAAGTAAGCAGGTGAGGGGACACAGAGCTGGTCACTGAAGCGGCAGAGCGGAGGACCTCCTCACAAGACTAGGTGACCCCACCGGTGGGAAGAGGACACGAGAGGGGTCACGGAGGACCTAGAAGCCATTGCAGGAGCGCTGCCCGGCACCAAATGACCTTTTAGCATCCCCGAGTTGGGCATTCTCAAAACGCAGGGCCTGCACGGCGAACTCCACGGCGCTACCATGACCACCTCTAGGACCAAAAAAGACGCTGCTAACATTAAAGACCTCCTGGCCAAGGGCGCCACCAAAAAGGCGGGGACTGTCTTGACCTCCCCGGATGAAGTGGATGCAAGCGCCCCAACGCGACAAGACATGAACAAGAAGGCCCCTATCACACAGGGCTTTATGGAAGCGCTCTTTGGCATGCTGAGGGACAACATAGCGGCCCTCTGCACAAAAGTAACCACGGAAATTAAAGATCTGCGCCACGATATGGGGGAATTGGAACAGAGAGTGGACTCAGTGGAACGCGCCGGGGACTCCAGAGAAGAAGAAATAGAAGAGTGCCGCAGAGAGCTCCTGGAGCTTAGGGATCGCAATGCCGACCTCAATTTTCATCTTGAAGACATGGAAAACAGATCCCGCAGATCGAACATTCGAATCAAGGGAGTGCCCTTGCAAGCGGATGCGGGGCATCTGGAGGACTACGTGCTGCGGCTCTTCCGTCACATAGTACCGGACTTGGTGGGGAAAGATCTCCTACTGGGCCGAACCCATAGGGCAGGACACCCCTCAGCATCTCCGGGCGCCCCACAGGACATCCTCACGTGCCTCCACAACTACAAGCACAAGGAAACAATAATGGCCGCAGTGCGGGATCAACCTCATGTCTTCTTTGAGGGCATTAATGTCCGCCTATATCAGGACCTGTCAATCATCACACTCCAGAGACGATGGGCAATGAAGCCGGTGACGGAATTTCTGAGGGACAAAGGAGTGCGGTACAAGTGGGGCCATCATTTCCGTCTAGTCTTCGTGTGGCAGGGCAAGACGAGGGTGGCACGCACGCCCCCGGAGGCAGCGGACATCCTGGGCATAGAGCTTGGCCGGGAACCCTCTCCTCATCGGTCAAGTACACAGCTGTCATCTCAAGACTCACGAAGAAGACGACCCTCAAGAGATCGCCCGCAACAGCAAATCAGTAGGCCAACGAAAACTGAAAGTATTAAGGAGCGCTTTGCCCTGCTGCAGCAACTTTCAGAGCAGCACCAATCCCCGGAGCGGGGGACCGACTAATTGCAACTCGAGCAGACTTTGACCTCTGTAGAAGGGGGCAGGTTGGCTCCCCATGGGACACGCATACATTTTCGCCACCACTGAAAGGTAGCGGCGGGGGCTGCGGACCCCTACTTCTCTCCATTTCTGCCGCGGACGACAAACAACATGGACCCTCATTACATAACTGCAAGTTGTGCACCAGTCGGTGCCTTTTTTTAATTTACTGTTTATGTTCTTATGTTTGTTACATGTATTTATGCTCAATGCTTAACCAGGCCGTCACACTCCATACACTGGTCGGGGGTTGGGGCGGTAAGTGATGATGCCAGTGACCTCCATAGCGGTTTCACTTCCCAAGGGGCATGGTACGCATAATTAGCCTAAATGTAAGGGGTCTTAACTCGCCAGTCAAAAGAATAGCAATCCTTACTCAGCTTAGGGTGGCCCAATGTGATATATGCCTCCTACAAGAGACCCACCTCTTGAAAAAAGATTGGAACAGAATGCGCTCAAGATGGTTTGACCGTCAATTCTGGTCTTCCGGTCAAGGGAAAAAGGCGGGAGATGCAATCCTGGTGGCCACACACTTCCAAGGGAAGATCACTAGCGTACAATCCGAAATTGCAGGGCGGTTGCTGTCCCTGAGGGTGTCCCTCGCCCACCATACACTTACCATAGCTTCCATCTATGCACCCAATGAGCATTTTATTCGCCAGGCACTAGGCGCTGTACTTACTTCCCCGGACTCCAATCTGGTGATAGGGGGTGATTTTAATCTGGTATTGGATGCCTCCCTGGATAGGACTCCCCCCACGCCCAGGGCATACAGGGATGTTTACCCCGCAGGGAATGAGCTGGCTCACGGAGGCTGGGCTAGCTGAAGTTTGTCGGATACTAAATCCGACCATGCAGTCTTACTCCTTTTTTCAGCCGCTCACCAATCTTATGCTAGAATTGACTACTTTCTGGTTTCTGCTCCACTGCGCCCGAGAGTAACTCAGGCCACCATTGAAGTGGCATCCCTGTCCGACCACGCCCCTATCCACCTGGATCTGCACCTCCCACCATACACCGGAATAACAAATCGTGGCGTCTCAACCCTAAAATGCTATCCTATGACGCAACGATAAAGGAAGTGGGGAAGGCCATAGTAGACTATTTATCCATTAATGACCCACCAAACACGGCGATAGCAACATTATATGAGGCTCTCAAGGCAGTCGTTAGAGGCACGTACATAGCGATAGCAGCCAGACTCAATAAGGAGCGAGCCTTGAGACGCGCTAAGCTAGAAGACAGCGTGAAGGAACTGGAAGAAGCTCACCAGCGCGTAGGTTCACATAAAATTAGGCGACAATTGAATGTAGCGCGGAAACAGATTAGAGCACTGGACATGGATGCCGCGGCATATGCGTTACTACGAACACAACAGAAGTACTACGAAGGGGGAAACAAGGTGGGGAAGCTGCTGGCGCACAGGTTGCGAACAAAGGTACACTCTAGGCTAGGCCTGGGCATAGTTCGCTGAGTTTTGCTACGCGGAACTCCGCGAAGTTCCGCGAGTGGCGGAGTGCAGTGCAAACTGCAGTTTGTGCTGGTATTCCTGCCGCTCGGATAGAAATTCTACCCGAGCGGCAGCTCGCGCTTGCGAACTTACCGTTCGCGATCGCGAGCGGGGAAACAACTCCGCTGCCCATCGCGAAGCGGAGTTTTCTGCACTCCGCGAGCTCCGCGGAGTGCGGAGTGCAGAAAACTCTGCAAACTCCGCGAACGGAGTGAAGTTCACCGCCCAGGCCTACTCTAGGCGGGTGCAGGGCATTATAGATGGCAACAAACATCACATTACGAGAGATGAGGACATAGCGGCGGAGTTTGGCCATTTTTACGCACAGCTATATAGGGCGGAGGGGACACCCCCAGACACTTGCATTCCTTACATCGTGCAGGCGCCAATAACAATGCTACAGGCCCCTCACGCAGAGCTCTTGGAGAAAGACATAACTGAAATGGAAGTGCTTGATGCGATAGGAAGACTCCAATTGGAAAAAGCACCAGGGCACGATGGGTTCATAGCAGCCTTTTACAAACAATATGCTACGCTCTTATCCCCAATCCTTGCTCGGCTGTACAATTCGTTCAGTGAGTCTGGGGAGCTTACGGAATCAATGCGTTTGGCGATAATCACTGGGTTGCCAAAACCAGGGAAAGACCCCCAACACTGTTCGTCCTACCGTCCCATATCCCTTCTAAATGTGGATGCCAAGATTTTCACAGGGATACTAGCGGGCAGACTGGGTGGGCATATGCCGGGGCTGATAGAGCCTGATCAATCTGGCTTCATACCGGGCCACACGTATGGGGATAACACCAAACGGCTTTTTCACTTATTGGATAAGACACGACGTTCCCAAGTACAGACCTTGTTCCTGTCGATAGACGCCGAAAAGGCTTTTGACCGCGTCCATTGGCCATTCTTGCACGCGGTGCTGGAGACAGTGGGCTTTGGTCCTAGATTCCGGCGGTGGATCGGGGCTGGATATGCAGATCCAAAAACGCTGGTCAGGGTAAACAATGCACAGTCCCCGACCTTCTCTGGCTCGAGGGGGACCCGCCAGGGCTGTCCACACCTCACCGCTACTGTTTGCGCTCTACATGGAGCCGTTGGCGGAGCGCATCCGACACCACCCACAGATAGAGGGAGTCTGGATGGGAGGCCAATCCCATAAAATAGCTCTGTATGCTGATGACGTGCTACTGGCCATCACAAATCCGCGTCAATCACTGCCTCCTCTCCTTGAGGAACTCGCAACGTTTGGTGAGGCATCAGGTTTTAAAGTGAACACAATCAAGACCCAAGCTCTGAATATCACTATCCCACACGATGAACAACTAAGTTTGGCGTCTGAGTTTCCTTTTCAGTGGGCGCTGCGAGGTATCCAATATTTGGGTATTCAAATACTTCCCATCATAGAAAGCTCGGTCACACATAATTACACAGACCTGTTAAAGACAGTGAGATCCCTCATTCAATCATGGCATGGTGGTCCCCTTTCCGGGGTGGGCCGCATAGTAGCGGTCAAAATGACTTTGCTGCCGAAAGTTCTCTATCTTATGCAGCTGATGCCGCTGGCGCCTCCTGCACCCATTTTGAAGAAGTTACAGGCCGCCCTTGAGACCTTTATATGGGCGGGTAAGCAGGCCCGTATGGCGAAAGAGCGGGCATACTTGCCACTGGCCAAAGGTGGACTGGGTATATCGAACCTGGCAAGGTATTACCAAGCCGCCCAACTACGCTATATTGTTGAATGGCAACGCCCAATGACCGAGAAACACTGGTGCTTCCTGGATCAAGCGGTGGCGGAAATCCATATCTGGAAGAGCCCATGGCTCCAGCGTAAGCATCGCCCGCCGGGTGTCTATATATCGCCAGTGGTCAGAGCCACTTTGGGGGTCTGGGACAAGGTGTACTGCTCTCAACAGCTCTCCACACAGATTTCCCCACTTACACCAATAATAGGGAACCCGGATTTTCCACAGGCCACACAAGAGAAAGTCTTCACACACTGGCAGGAGGCCCACTGCAAACGGATTGGAGACCTATTTGATGTCCGAGGCCTGTTGGACTTTAAGGCGGTCAACAAGACTTTGGGTTCCCGGACTCGGAATATTGGCGCTACTTGGCAATCCAACACTGGGTGACTCTTCCCGATATCAGGCCGCATGCCAGTAGACGACTGACACCGTTTGAACGCTGGCTTTTGACCAGAAAGGACGACTCCTGCATTCTATCAGATATATATTCCTTTCTAAATACACAGAACGCCCCTCTGCAGACCCCAGCCAGGAAGAGATGGGAGCTGGAGTGCGAGCGCAGTTTTACTGATAAAGAGCTTCCGCCTCTAGCATCGCTGGCAAAGAAACACTGTTAAAGCGAACGCACTACTGGTACTACACTCCGGCCTGTCTGGCTCAATGGCAAAAAGGAAGGGAAGACACATGTTGGAGACATTGCGCCCAATCAAGCACACTCACCCACCTGCTGTGGCACTGCCCCAAACTACATAGGTATTGGAAGGGGGTCCTGGCTGATATTGATCTTATATTTGATACCGAAATACCCCGCTTTCCCAGCTATGTTCTGTTAGGATTACCCAATGTACAAACCTATCCATTACATTCTGACAAGGGTAAGGCTATCACTTTAGCACTCTGTGCAGCAAAGCAAGTCCTGCTATCAAAATGGGGCACCGATGTCGTCCCATTGCATATAGATTGGCTACATAAGCTTTGGAACTTATCGGGGATGGAGAAATTGACAGCAGTCATCAGTCACACCTTACCCAAGTTTGAGACAAAATGGGGAACATGTATTAAGCACCTCTCAGGAGTGTTCTAGGAACTCACATGCCCGATATATCTGCGTATACTGCAGATTACGCCCCCCACTTCCACAGCAGATCCAGGGGAAAAGAAGGAGTGACGTTTACTACCACTGTGATACGAGCACGTATTGTTCTTCTTTACTCATTGTTTATCGATGATGTCGATTATGTTTTCCCTATCCGCCTCCCACTTCTCTCTCCCCCTTCCCTCCCTGCTTCTCTGCTACCTCGCCGGCCAATGGATGTAGGCGCAGGGTGTTGTAAAATTAAAAATCAATAAAAACCATTACAATCCTAAAAAAATCTAAGAACAAATCCTATTTTTTATTTAATTATAAAATATTTCCATACATATGTATGTATATGTGTGTATATATAAATATATATAAATTAGTATAGAATTATTTTAAAGTAATTTAATTATATTTTAATGAGAAATGTTACATTAATTTATAAATTAAAAAAGGTTTTTAAAAGATATATAATTATATAATAAATGTTTCTTTTTTTTTCTTAAAATAAAAACATATTTTGTTATATTTATAACTATTTTGAGTAATTTAATTTAACATTATTTCCTATGGGGTTTAGTTTTAAGGCCCTAGCTCCATTATTTTTAGGTCTCGCCTGGCGTGGCAGCGCATGCGCTGCTCGCCCGGCGAGATATATTGTAAATGAGGACTTTGCGAAGGGGGCTTCAAGCCCCGCCCCTCATTTCCATTGGCTGGCGTCACCGTTTATGCTAAACGGTGGCCTGCCATTGGAAATGAGCTGTTGGCGTTGCCCCCCTTTCGCCTTTTGGTCCGGCCCATCCAGCTGCCAGACACAGGAGGACAAAATGTGCGGCCAAGAGACTGAATGGTCTTTTGCAGCCTCACCCTCCACAGGCACCGGGAGAAAGTGTGTTGCCTCACACTCCTGCCAAGTCACAGCCCATGGGCTTTGTCGATCCCGTGTTCAGAATGGATTCGAGTTTTTTTTGTATAGCGCACACTAGAGTGCAATCAGGGTGACAAGGCGCTTTACAGTATGGGTGGCAGCTATTGTTACTGTTAGGTAGTGATAGTTACAGAAATGGCTGAGAAAAAAAGCAAAACATAAAACGACAGAGCGGAGAAGGGACAACATTAAACAGCAAAAAAACAAATGACGGGGAATAAATCTCAGAAAAATGTCACATCGTGTCCTGGAGGCACGCGCAGAACTATTATAATGCTCTTTTATGGTGCAGTAATATTACGTTTGGGACTGCGCCGTGCACTCCCTTCTTGCCCAGATTGGACTCAGCAATCCGTTATGGGCTCAGA
Organism: Calotriton arnoldi; assembly: GCA_963921515.1. NCBI lineage: Eukaryota > Metazoa > Chordata > Amphibia > Caudata > Salamandridae > Calotriton > Calotriton arnoldi. The sequence goes on along the minus strand of CAWUFW010003805.1, from coordinate 441,858 downwards.
TTAGTGCCGGAGGTTAACGCACCCGCTGCAGCGAACTGCAGGTGCCCAGCCACGGACTCCGTTCCAGGCCCTCACACTTCTGAGGTTTGTGACATGAATGTAATGCATGTTTAGCACATGTGACCTGCCAGTCCCGGGTATCATGTATGTACTCGGCTGTAGTCATCACATGCGGTCTCAGTGGACGGTGGCCTAAAACATATGAAGCGTATTTCCCTTCAGCAACCACAACCCATTTCTGAAGAAAGTGTGACACCACATTTAAGCACACGTGACTAGGTGTGAGCACCGCTGAAGGCCACCAAACACGCCACCATAGTTAATTATGTTTGAACACGCTTGAGAATGTTTCATGTTTTAGCATGCTTGACGACGCCCTGTCCATTTTTCGGATGGCCCATCTGGACAGGCCGACGCCATCTTTGTTTTTTTTTTTGAGGCGCAGGCTAGGCTGTGGGGGCAGCGGCACGGCGTCTTCTTGGAGCGGGACTCGTCCGCATGCCCCGGAGATTACGTGCTGTCCTTAAAAATGTTCTCGTGTGTAGAACCAGCTGGAGCCCTTCGTGGGCAACTTACACTCGCTCGCTTTGTGCGATTAGGGACAAGTGTTTACACCACACTGTTTACACCGGCCGCCGGTCTGTTCTTCACTGAACTCCCGCACATCAGTCGCAGGGGGTTGCAGAAAAATAACTTTCTGAATAAGGCCCAGAATACTCACTTCTGAACTTTGGCCAGCAATCTTTTTGACTTCATATAAGTAAGCATGCATGTCACATAGCGCCTTATCTGCTCTGATTACTGTAACGCTGCACATCGTTGCTGGGAAGTAAAAGGCAATGAACTTATATATATAACGAAGGAAACAAGGAGACACGCGGTCTGGCCACTACAGCCTGGTCTGCTGAGACAGGGGATACACATTGCTCGTTTCACACCGCAGCAGGGGCAGCCGGCGGTAATTGTAATGCTAATGCTCGGAACATACGCTGCTGTCAATGTGCGCATTCGCAACACCGGTGGCTGGTCTGCAGCACCGACACACTCCCTCCCCCCTCCCTTCCTCTCAGAGCATCACCAGCAGCTGCAAAACATGGAATCTCCATGCTGTTTACTTCAGCACACGGAGGACTGCCCCACAGCTATGTACAATGTCATGCTCAAGTGCTGGGCCCACCAACCCAAAAACCAACCTTCCTTCGGCACCCTGATATCACCGCTATCGGAGGTGAGGCTCACTGCGAAGCAATCTTCTACTCTGTCTGCAATCCTTCACAATCCCATACGGGACTTCACAGCCAGCGCTCCGGCACTACTCACTACTAACCCTCCCAGAGCCAGCGCTTCTGCACTACTCACTACTAACCGTACTACAGTTAGCTATTCTGTACTACAAACTACCCACCACCTCACACCACCCTGCATTGTCCCTTACCCTCCATTTGTCCTCTCCAACTTTTTTCCTTCCTGACTTTCTGATCTGCACCACCTTTCCCTTCGCTTTTCTTCCCGGATCACTGCCCCCTCCTGCCTGTCCAATCCCCACAAACCGCATTGCTTTGTGTCCTCCTATCTATCACCTCTATGGTGCTGTCCTTGTACCACCCTCACTCTGTCTATACAGCCCTCCCTTTCCATATCACCTTGCCTCTGCATCTATCATCTCTCTGTGCTGTTCACCTTCCTGGCTACACCACCACCCCTCCGGCTTCACTCCCTGTACATGGCCAGCTTCCTGTAGCACCCTCCTGATGGTCGATACCACCTCCGTGCCCATTTCACTCTGCTCGCACTGCCACCCTCACTCCAGTACCACCACCCTCCTTCCAGTCTGTGCCATTTATATTCTCTTTACCACCCTCCTCGCAGTAACTCCACCCCATAGTGCTTGTTCCAGACTTTATTCCCTTTATATACCCCTGTATCTTACTTGTGCCTCCCTTCATTCCCACTATATGCCCGTCTCTTGTGCCTCCCTTCATTCCCACTATATGCTCGTCTCTTGTGCCACCCTTCATTCCCACTATATGCCCTTCTCTTGTGCCACCTTACATTCCCACTATATGCCCGTCTTTTGTACCACCCTTTCTTCCCATTATATGCCTGTGTCTTTTACTTGTGCCGCCCTTCATTCCCACTATATACCCCTGTATCTTACTTGTGCCACCCTTCATTCCCACTATATACCCCTGTATCTTACTTGTGCCACCCTTCATTCCCACTATATGCCTGTCTCTTGTCAACCTTTATTCCCATTATATGCCCGTCTTTTACTTATGCCGCCCTTCATTCCCACTATATACCCATGTATCGTACTTGTGCCGCCCTTCATTCCCACTATATACCCATTTATCTTACTTGTGCCGCCCTTGATTCCCACTATATACCCCTGTATCTTACTTGTGCCGCCCTAGATCACAGCAGGTGATGTGGCACTATTGGCAGAGTTGTCGACTTTGGAACTGGAGTAATTAGGTTTCAGTCTTCGATAGGCAAAACAGCCAGTGGTTCTGGGCAATTCACTTAATCTCCCGTGCCTTAAAAAAAAGCATTCAATGCAATAGGTCTCGCCTTTGATTAAGTTAAAGCCATCTGCTTTGCTAATGGTATTGTATAGCAAAGCAAATGGCTTTAACTTAATAAAAGGCGAGACCTATTACATTTTTAATGCTTGTTTATAGAAGGGCGCTGCAGTACCACTGGTTTGCCATGTGATGTGTTAGACTTACTCCAGCTCTGAGCTGGAGTAATTTACTACTGCTTTAAGTACCTTTTCGGCTGTAGTAAATGTAGATTTCAGTTTGTGAATAGCAATGGGCTAACTCTTTAGTGGTTGGGTGCACGCCCTCCCTAAATCCTTTCTCGCTCCTTCCCACATGCCTACTGTTTAGTAGTAAGTACACCTCTTTTTCCAGCCACTTCTCCATGTCCCTCCCACATTTATTACTAAACAGTAAACTTGCACGTGAGGACCTCTCCATAGAAAAGATGAGGTGAAGGTGGAGATCTACTTACGTAGACTTGTGAATAGTATTTTGTAGTACTTTAGGAGTACTATTGTAGCACTAGTCAATGTACTACTGTGAGAAGTTGGCCTGGTATATGCTGTTCACTAATTAAAGTGGACACCTTGCACCAGTACAATTCGACTCTTGTGGTAGGTAGGTTTAAGACAACCTTTATAGAAAGCTATCCTAGTGGTAGCTGTGGAGAGCAGCCTTCAGGCTAAGTCTTGGAGGAATGTAAAGCAGCTTGTTTTACCACACAATCTCTTGAATCACCAAATGAAAAGACACCACACAGGTATATATATCAAATATATATGTATTTATTACTAAACAACTCTCTACTAATCTCTTTATGAGATTAGAAGTCAGGAACATATGCACAAATCAACGTTTCACAATAAATTAAGCACAATATGGCTGGGGCCCTAGGGCGTACCAGACCATATACTAAAAAGAGACTTAAGAACAACGACTTGCAAAGAGACAAGGCCCAGGGCCTTCAGAAGTGTTGGGGCCTCACGAAACCACCCAAGGCAGGTAAGTAAAGGACCCACGGGGGACGCGTGCAGTGCGCGAACACAGGCGCGGATCGCCATAGACTTCAATGGGGCAAGTCGCGGTTAGAAATTAAGAGGTTAAGGGCACTTCGGGAGTAGCTACAAGCAAGTCACTTACAGGGTAAGTAGTTCTAGGGCCAACACCCACAGGAGCACCGTAGTGCTGGAGTTACCTCACCCAGGGAAGCCGGGTGCATAGGTGTCCTTTGGTGTCGGGTCGCGGCGTCGTTTTCAATGGGAGCCAATGAAGACTTGCTGCTTGTGAAGTCCGAAGAAGTGTCCGGTGGAATCCAAGCCTGGATTCGGAAGAAGGAAGACCTGAAAGCAGAGGGGACAGTGTTCAAAGTCACTGGGCAGTGACCCGGGGCAAGGAAGATGAATGCCCACCGTCATCGACAGATTCAGGTCGTTCACGGGTGTCTTGACTCTTCGGCCACGAGGTCCAGGAGGCGTCGACGACAACCAGGAGCTGTATTCGGCGTGTCCCACGAAGTCCGCAGCTGACTGCGGTGTCGGCAACCCGATTGGAGCCAACAAGCCTTGGTAGCAGCAAGTCTCATGGAAAGCGTAAAAAGTCAATAGTGCAGACCAGCAAGGTCTGGGGAACTCACCCAGCAAGGGTGAGTCAGGGCAGCCCTGGAGCAACCAGGGGAGCCCTCTTTAGAAAAGTCTTCTGAGGACCCACAAGCCGGCTGGCAAGGGATCGCGAAGACGCCTCGGGGGGATTCCTTCAACAGGGGCCCACGGTCACTCGGGACGCGGTAGGCCTCTGATCTTCGGAGGGATTCCTGCTAGAGGCTGGGGCCACACGTGGTCCAAAGCACAAGTTCGTAGAACGTCGTGAAGGGGTTGCACTAGACAATAGTGCACGGTACCCAGGGACTGCGGTTCCTCGTCACTCGTGGGGTCCACTGGCCTCAGCTTCGCTGGGGACTCACGATGGCCTTTGAGAAGTCAGGAAATCCTCGTCTTGGGCTGCAGGGACCTCGGGCTCCGGCGGGAGCGGCGTAGTTTGCGACCGTTGTTGTAGTTTGTGGTGCCTGCCAAGCAGGGGAGTCACTCCTTGACTCCAAGGGAGATTCTTCAGTCTTCCAGAGGTAGTGGAACGTCGAAGGTCCAGGATTCTTCTTCAGAGCGTTGTCCAGGGGTATCTAGTTTGCAATGCACAGGTTCCCCCTCTTATACTAAAATAAAGGGAGGGACTAGCTCTATGACCCCACCTATGGGAGGGTCAGGGGAGGGGTGGCTACACCCACTTCCCTTTGTCCAGTTTCGCGCCAGAGCAGGGGCAGGTAGCCCCTGAGCTGGTTTGAACTGGCATATGCACAGAGGAGCCTTCTGCTCCCCCAGTGCAGGACTTCAAAGCACTCTAGGAGTGCACCCACCCAGCCCCAATACACTAAACCCTGTCTGGAAGGTGGTCACACCCTCCTGTGACAGGATACCTATTGTTGGGCTTCCTCCACTGCGAGTTTCGGTCATCAGCAGGAGGGCAGCCCAGTGTCTGTGACTGGTGGCATCCATTTTGTGATGCCAGGGCTCTTCAGGATTCTACCGCGTTTCCACAGTAGGTACATGTCTATCCCTCTAGAAGGGTGGAATGCTACCCCGCCGCCAGAACTGGTGGGGGGTAGTATTCCAAGATGTTTGACACCAAACACGACATGTTTCCGTGCAGCCATCCCAAAGTTAGCATTTAACGCGAGGTTATAATGCGCTTAAGAGTACATGGTCAGGCTGCACTACAAACAGCATCAGAGAAGGGTCTCCGAATGCTGCAGAGGGGCTCTGCTCATGCAGGGGCACCCCCTCACATAGGAACCAAGCACTCTGCCTTCAGGATTGATAAGGTCTGCCATAGGAGTGACTTATAGGTTTATATGTGTGTATCTAGGTAGTGATATAGGTAGCCTATATCACAGTAAGGGGTGCATGCACCACCTTACCCAGGCTGCAGTAGCAGGCATGTGGTGTCAGATTTAGTCTGCTTCCCAGGGGTGGCATAATACATGCTTCAGCCCCTGGTAGGCCTGTGAAGTACCTATGCCCTTGGCACCTAAGGTACCATATACTAGGGACTCATAAGGTACCACAGTATCCAATCACTAGTGCACCTAGAGTGCACTCCAAGTCGTTTAGAGAGAACAGAGAGGCTGGGGCCCTGATTGGCAGGGTCCCAACCTGACTATAGCCAGAAACCAGTGTAAACATCAGAAAAAAAGCGGGGGCAACATAAGAGGCAGATCCTACTCTCCTACAACTACAAAATGCAGTTTGTGAATGGGCCCTTTGGTTGCTTACTCTCTAAGCTTTCCTGAATTTTCCTATGTCAGCAATGTACAGGATTTACTGCAGCGCAGAGACACCCCTGTGGTATTTGTGCACTCTAAAAGTCCACTCATTTGTTCTTTCCTTAATTTAAAATCAAGTGATAGCACAGAATAGTTGGCACATAGTCTGGCTGGGGTTTCAACATTAAAATGATTTGCACTAGAATTATATTTCAATTGTAGTTGTGATCTAGAGCCTTGCTTTCCTTTTCTTGGGGGTACAAAGTGTTCATCTTAATGATGCTGGTTGTGTATTTCCACTTTGAATAATTATTTCTATACCTTATCACAGTTCGTGGGCCTTTAGCATTATAATAGCTAATTAGGACACGGGTGATCGGTTTTGCTGTGCACCTCTGGTGTTTACCACCTCTATGGTTAACTGTTGATTAGGGGTCAAATGTGGGTGGGCTCACATTACTGATAGCTTTGGGAATCAGTGCGGGAAGTCAGTGGGCTCTATGGTGTAGAGTTACTGGTTGCACTCAGAGAAATAAAGACATGTAATACCAAGCTCTGTGTGTGGCGTAATTCTTTTAAACGCTATCGGACTGGGCAAGACGCTACAACTGGCAACAACATAGGGGATACAAAAATCTTGCAAACCGAAGTCGAGAGTGCTCTGCCCAAGAGTTTGCTGTAGTCCAGCCAGCTGCTCGTGTGTGCCATGTGCATCTCAGTTAAAGTGAAGAATAGACGCTTGGGGTAAGTGGAGTCAAAGAGCAACTTCAGACAGTACGAGTCGACCTTTGAAAAAAGTGAAGGCTCTACGGAACGTTTCATTTATCGCTGGTCAGAAATGTGCGAATAAAACCGAGGTAAGAAGGGCAGCACCAAAACTTAACACAGAGCCGTCAGTCATACATTACAGGAATGCTAAAGGTAGTAACGGCCACATACAGAAAGCGCAATAAGCGGCAACAGCCAGTTGCAATAGGATGCTGTGAGGAGAAGCAGATAAGAACAAAGAAGCACTAAGAGACAGAGATCAACCAGGTGTAAGAAAGCATGAAGAAACGCCAAGGGTGGCATGCCTCAGATACAGGAAAGAGCATCTACTTACCCAACATCTAGAGTAAAGAGAGTCATCCAACCTCAGCGCCAGGTGCAGCGATCCAAGTGTAAGCACGGGAGCTGTGCTTACAAGGCCGTCGAATCCTGCCAAGCCGACAAAAGAGGCCGTGAGCAGTGGTCAGAATAGTGCAATTTTTCAGATGCTCCATAACTGCCGAAGAGAGCACCCTATATAGCGCTGCTGCCTTCCTAAAACCACCATCCGCCTTTGGGACTACCCAACTCTGAACATCACATTCCTTGTTGACCCTAACAGAAAGAAACATTAAACACAAACATAAAAACGAAAACACAAATACAAAAACAGCAGGATTCCTCTTCATGCTTGCAGGACGGTGTTGGGCCCCACCACAGGACTGTCCTCTGCCCAGTCTTCGTTTTGCAAAAGGGTATCTCCTGGGGTACCAGCTTTTCTGTTGCTCTCAGTCTCATCCTCATTAGATTCTTGTGATCTGAACTCTGAGTATTGAACTCAGACAACAGCCAACTGGAAACAGGGCAGCTGACTTAGCCACTACCTCTCTCCCTCTCTCCAACTCAGGAAGACTGATTGTCAGTGCCCCAGGTGTTGGCTCTTGGCAGGTACCGCTTGAAGAATGCTACATTCCTGGTGATAGTCTCATCACCTCTTTTGGTAGTTATCATTGTCCCTCAAGTGAGACGGACTCTCCATGGATCAACCTCAAAAGGAAGGCGAAATTTGCTTCTGAGATGTCGATCCTTGACAAGTACAAAGTCCCCAACATGCAGGGGTTTCGGCCAGGCCCCCCATTTTCATAGATGCTTTGTCATTTTATATCTTATGCTGACGCAATGTCTTCGCCACATCAGTTCTGGACGCTGAGGGCTCCAAATAGTGAGGAATTGTACCACCCACAGGTCTATTGATGCAGAGAGTACTGGGGCTCACCTTCGTCATGGCATGAGGCATGAGTTGGTATTCTTGTAGGAATGAGTACAGAGCACATTCCAGGTTCTGGTTATCAGCTAATGCTATCCAGATGATCTTATTGAGAGGTCACCTGAAGCGTTCAGCCTCTCCATTGGCTTGGAGCCATCTAGGAGTGATAATCCGATGAGTGATATCTCTGGACTACAGGTACTCTGCAAATTCCTGGCTTGAGAACAGGGGCCCATTATCCATAAGGATTTCTTTCGGTAACCGATGGGTTGCCATGATCGTCTCAAAACACAGCACCGTCTGACTGGCAGTCATTGAGTCAATGATTTCAACCTCGGGATCTTTAGAAAATTCATCAATTACTACCAGCCTATAGTTGCCATCCGGCAGACTCACTAAATCAGCACTGGCTCAGTGCCACGGCAGAGGAGGAATGTCTTCCGTGATGATAGGTGCGGGCGGATCTGGGGGCCAGCGGCCCGACACAGTGGGCAATATTGCACTGTTTGTTCAACGAGTTAATCTAATCCAGGGAACCAGACCTTGCACCCGAGTCTGGACTTCGTTTTAAAAATTCCTTGATGGGCTGCATGGGCCGAGTCCACCGTGCGCTCTGTCAAATACCGTGGTATCACCAAACGGAGCCCTCTTAATAAACAGCCTTCAGGGGTGACATCTAGCTCATGCCGGACATAGTGGAGCGATAGTAGATTCTGTCTTGCTCAGCAGTCTGATGGGACAAAGACTGTGTCAGTATTTTCCAATTCCCCGTTGCTGCTGATGAGAGAGCCAACTTGAGACAACATCCAATTTGGTGGCATTCACAATATCATCTAGTGAGATAGGTAATGGTTGTGACCTTTCAACTACTAATATTACGTACTTCTCTAGTTCCTCCGCCTCTGACTCTTCGTAGACGGCAGCTGGCCTACCATGCTGTGATAGATAATCCGCAGGATTCTGAATCCTCTGCAAGTATTCCACAAAAAATCGGTACTCCTGCAGTTGGAGAATCCACTTCTCAATCCTTTGAGGTGGCTTGGAAGAGGAGCCTGTAAAAAGAATAAGTGGTTTGTGGTCAGTGTGCACCACAAACGGATGCCCATAAAGATATATGTGAAAATGTCTGCACCCCCAATGGATTGCAATGGCCTCCTTCTCAAAGTGTGAGTATCCCTCCTCTGTGTCGGTTAATGCACGACTAGCATTGACTATGGAGGGCCCACTCACCATTCTCCTGTTTCTGCAACTGGACAGCCCCCAGGCCAGTAGGGATGGCATCGACGGATAGCTCTGACTCCTTCCGTGGATCGAAATAGGCCAACGTATTGTGTTCTGAGACAGCCCTCTTAGTGACTGCATTAGCTTTTGTCAATTCCCGAGGTGGGTTAGTGAGGGTGGTTAGATTTTGAATTAAACGCATGCAGTATGTCACCATCCCCAGGAAACTGCCCACTCCGGTGACAGTGGTGGGAGCAAGGGCCGACTGAATGTCTCTGACTTTGCAGGGTACGGCGTGATCCCATTGTCAGAAAAATGGTAACCGAATGAACTGACTTTTATTTGGAGAAACACACATTTCTCACGATGTAGAGTGAGTTTATTCTCCAACAGCCGGCGGAATCGCCCTTAGCCTGTCTATGTGTTCTTCGAGGGTGGAAGCGTGCACCAAGATATCATCACTAACACTGATGACACCCAGAAGTCCCGCTAGCACTCCCTGTGACCTCTGCCACGATGTCATCCACATTGGGTGTCAAATGTCTCTCACAACTGATCGCCATGTTGGGCAAGCGCATGTCTACTCAAATTCTCACCTTTCCAGGTTCCTTGGGTTTCCTGGCCACCACTGTAGGGGACACCAATGGGGAGGGGTCCTCTACTTTTTCAATATCTGCTTGCTCAAGTTTCCATAGTTCTTCTTACACTTTAGAATGCAGGTAAAAAGCCACCTGCCAGTGACGCAGGACTGGCTGGATTGACTCATCGATTTGGAGGTGTATCACTCAATCCTTGAGGCATCCAATGCATCAAACAGAGGGACAAATTCCTCCAATAGGGCTTCAACTTTGGTCGAGTGCACAATGAATGCAAATGATACCAGCTTGGGGCGTTCTGTGGTCTGGCAACTAAGTAGCATCCATCCCAGTACCTCCCTTTGTGACATACACTTTAGCTTGTGTTGCTCGTGGCCCATAAATTAAGCCAGTTATGAATACCCCTGCATGCGGGAGAGGTGACGCAGAGCTGAAGGCATAGACTGGTGTCGATGTGGGACGGAGGGTAGGTTGCTGAGGGAGAGTTTGGAATGCTGGCTGCGCCAGGATGTTAATGGAAGCTCCAGTGTTGATTAAAGTTGGAATTTGGTGGCCAGCAATGGTAACAATGCATTTCGGCGTGCATCTGCTATGAAGTTCCCTCGGGTTTCATGGCTTGTATTACATGCACAACACCTTCTATTTCGTCATCGTCTATGTCTCCATTGTCTTCCTACATGGATGGAATGTCCGTGGCATTTACTGATTTTGGCTTCTGCCCCCTCTTGGATGGTGTGGATCGACATACCATGGCATAGTGGTTGAGCTTGTTGCACGCAGAACATCTTTTCCTTTGTGCGGGACAGTCGGCTTGATAAGGGCACTGGCCTCCACACCAGTGGCAGGCCTTGAGACGCAATGCAGGTTTGTGGTGAACCTTCTTCTTCTCAGGGGGAGCTTTTGCTACAAGGTTAACTGATTCCGTTTAGATGGACCGCTGGAGCGCTGCCTCCATTTGCTCAGCACTTGTTTTTGAGAGTTCCTTCGACCAGCCCAGTATCCAGGTGTTTGCCAGAGTAATTTCAGGGACTTGCTGGATGTACTCCCTCAGTTTTGCTGAAGAGCAGCCCTAAATGAACTGGGCTTGGATCTCATCATCAACATCTAGCAGTGTGCAGGTGCTGGCCAGGTCCTTTAACTGGGTGATGAAAGTATCTACTGACTCCTCTGTTAGTTGCCGGGCTTGGCGTAGGAAAAACCACTCGTAGTCAGGATTTGCGAGCGGTTCAAAATGTGTTGTTAGGTCTGTCTTCAAAGAGTTGTACGTGAATGGTGGACTGGCCCCGACGACTGTCTGTGCAATCTTGTGGATAGCAGCGCCCCCCAGATGCAAATTCATGGGGCTCTTCTGTCAATGTCCTATCCCACTAACGCATAGTAACTTTCCAAATGCTCTACCCATGCCTTCCATTTGCCTGCCTGCAAGGACGTGGACCATCCATGATGAACGATTCGATGGCTGGGACTGATGCCATGGGGCCCCCTGTCACAAGCACTGACTGTGCTTGGAGTTTGCCACAACTTGTTGCGGGCAAGTGGAAAAACAAAATGCTACCGAGCAACCAGGGTGGCAGTACTGTGGCAGTAGGAGTAATATTACAAAAACCAGCTTGTATGGGGAAGAACAGGCAGGGCTGTGACAAAGGAAAAACAGCAGAGTCCCCAAGGCCCTGCGAAACGAAGGGCAAACAGGCAGGTGCCAAGAAGACCAAGTCCAGACTTAGGCGCACGTAGACAAAGTTCACCAGGTGGGCCGGGCACCACCTAAGGGTCGATGAGGATGCGACTGCCGGGTCTCCATAAAACTGCCAGATGAGTGACACCTGATGGTGAGCCTGGGCAGATGGCGACCAAGCAGCACAGCTCATGTGGCAGGCCACCCCTGATGCAATGAAGAAGAAACACCCCAGCTCACGTGGCGTGTGGCAGGCCAACTCTTGAGGTGGAGCCCAGTGATCTCTGGGAGCCAGGCACGACCGCAGCACCTCCAAACGTAGGCCAGCATAGGGTGGGCCTCCCACTGCATCGGTCGGACTGTGGCGTGCTCCGGCCGGTAGCCGGTTGATGCGCAACAATGGAGCCGGTCCGGGTGCAGCAGGGCACTATAAGAACAGCTGCAGCCAGCGACAGCCTGCAGGACACGGACAGAAACCCGCAGCGGCCCAGTACGGTAGGCAGAGCGGGAGGAGAGCACCCGCGGCAATAGTAGGTTGGCCCTGACACAGCGGGGTCGATCGGAAGTGGTGCAGCGCAAAACTGCCCACTGTTTACACGTCACTGAAACTTAAATGCAAATGATACCAGACACACAAAATGAACGTACACTTTGCACATGAGTACTACGTGTCATAATGATTCATACACACATTGCGTTTGACACTGTTATTGCAGGAGAATCTTTACTGTAGAATTTATAGTTCTCATATAGAATGCTTACTAATGTCAGAAAGAAATACTTTTGAATGTTTAACTTAGGAATCGTCTTTACTTGATGAATAAAGTGACTAAAATGCAATATTAAAACGTATGCTTCATTGCAACTAAATGGATTCACAGTTTAATGTACATTACCCTGCAAAGATAGAAACTAGTAATGTGTAATTGTTCCTAAAACCATCCTCTTTACTTCATTGCTGAAGCCTTACACACGATTCATAAATGTGTGCTATACTGTCTGTGTAAATGTTAGGGATATCATTTTTAGCTTTAAATGATCCTTATGGGCATAGGATATTAGTATAGGTCAAACAATAAAATGTATTCAATGTATGCATTAATGTTACATGTATATACTTTCAACATAGTACTTGTATATACCTACCATTGAACAGTTTGATTGCTTATTGTGTGGCCTATGTTATATCAACCAAAGTACGAAAGAAATATTATATTCATAGATGTTAAATGTGCACACGCATATTAAATATGCATTGTTGAATAATGTTTTAAGTTAGCATTATTCTCAAAGGCCTGTTCTTCTCTGTATAATTCACTGTGCTCCCGTATTTTGCTGACTTTCTCTTTTTGTAAGTGTTCTCATGTATTGCTAGTTTGAATAGATACATTTCTTGTAACAGCAATAGTTACAGATCTGGGAAAGAAATTCAACGACGAGCACATGAGAAACCTGTGGCTGAATAAAAGACTATTGTGCTCTAGTCTGAGTGTGTGACCAAGATGGTGTTCCCATGTCCAGCGTGAGATTTTTCTCTACTGTTGCAGCCTGCAATGTACGGCTACTACGGACAATGGACTTCTATTGATTATGCAACCAAAGTGGTGTAGCCTCACAAACTTGAGGACTATAATGTATCACTTACCTTGTTGAATATTGAGAATCTCTCAGACTTTTTCTCTTGGAGCTGCTGTTTCTTTAGATGTGCCCTGAATACTGCAGATGACTTCGGACTTTCTTTGCTGAGCCCCCTTTCTACATGTCCTATGCAGAACCTTCCTTGGACTCCTACCCGAAGCATGCCCCAAATCCCCATTGCCTTTGAATGTACTCTTTAAGACATTCCTCTATGTCCCATGGTTTCCCTTAAGTGTGGTTTAAACTGACACTTATTTCCGACTTATAGAAAACTCCTGATTGAGCTTTTGCAATGCTACTGCTGGTGTTGCTAATACTCTTGTGCCTTATCTCTATCATTTTCAGTAGAGCTATTTGATTCCTGAACTCTGGCTGTTTCTGTGCTTTGGTCTCTGTTTGGGAGAATTATAATTGCTAATGCTTAGAAAAGACAAAATAATATTGTTTTCCGAGCATCAGATTCTTATGTTATTGTTTTATATTGCAGTAACAGAACTTCTTGTGTGTGTAATTCTAGTTCGCCTTAATTTCTTAAGGAGGCTTGGCCTCCCTGTTGCAATTTTATACTTGTATAGCATGGTCTTGAGCAGAGCTGGCTTTTGCTAAGGAAACCCCTGGGCATGGACGGAGAGAAATTTGGCTCTCTTGCTGATGGCAGTGAATTAAATGAGGCAGCAGGGGGTCCCTTTTGTGTTCATTGCTCAGTACCTGGATGAGCAGGGACTGACCTCTGAACACAGAATCCCCGGCCCTCCGCCAGCTCACCTAAATCACCAATAGCTTAGCTGCCTCACGCAGATGGTGGTTTTGCTGGTGTGTGCATGTAGGGGTCAGAGGGTGAAGGGAGGGCAAGGTAGGGGGCTAAAGGAGTGTTAAAAACATTACCCACTGTGTGATAATGAAAGACTAAAACCACTTTCAACAAACAAATAATACAGAAATGAACAGGCAGGGCCAAGGCTGGAGCAAGATGAGAAGGGCGCTGCTGTTGGCATAACCTTAATGCACACAGTTCCATGCGCCCCTCAGAAAATTGGCACCCTGGGCCCAGCTCGCCCATGCTAAAGGCCGGCCCTGGACTCTTGAGAGTGACCTATTTGAATCTTATTACTAATTTGTAATCAACACCCTTGAACTTGGCTACAGATTCCTGGTCCACATTGTGTAGCCAAACTGGTTGCACTGGTATATAAACTGAATATTGATTGGACAAGTGGTGCTAACTCTCTTTCCCCTCAGTGTGATGGAGCGCGATGGTGCTCTAAAATTGTAGGGGTGCATCATAATCATGGATAGTCCGCACAGGCATATATTTCTGTGTTGTATTAACATTTGGTCATTAGGAATGTGTTGTAATAATGATTTGTAAGTGAAATAATAGAAAATGTTTCATGCCATGCAAAGGAAACGAAATGACATTTATGTTTGGAAAAGAGTAACCTTTAGCGTATTGCAATTACCTAATGAAAAGCCTATGTGTATTGTAATGCATTTTGATTTAAACGTGCATCATGTTAGAGTCTGCACGTGGAGATGATTAATTGTGCTTAACGTGTAATAATTGTAGATGCTTGCAAGCAAAGTTCTATTAATCTGTGTGTATAATTTGATGTTTAAAGGCCTAAATGAAATGTTCACTTTGTGTAATTGAAGGCCTATTCGTTTATTCTTATGTTGGCCGATTTGTGTAGGCCTGAAAATGTAATTTCCCTGGTAAGCTCTTGCATTTGGAGGTAGTCAGCGGATTTCATGTACATGCAAGGTTGTTCTGTTCTCACGTTTTCTGTTGCAGGTGGAAGAAGCTGCCTTTGTTAAGTTAAACTAACTCCTTTGTTTTAGGAGTTAGGCATGGGGGAGAAGTGATACTTTGTAAATGGAATGTCGATAATTGGGAGCCGGTGTTCTTTCTCACCGAGGAGGCCTGGGAATCAAGGTCATCGAGCCGAACTTGGATGGAGTGAGGAAGACGGTGGAAATTTACCTATGAGAAGTGCCCAGTGAGATGAGGTGATCTGTGGGCGTGTTTTACATCTGTGCATTTTGTATTAGGGACAGTGTCCCGAGGGTTGAGTTAGGAAAAGAGGGTTGAGTTAGGAGAAGAGGGTTGAGAGAGGAGAAAAAGGGTGTTAGGAGTAGGGTTAAAGAGATCGACCCATACAACGTGAGTGTACTTCTTAGGAAGTCTTCACGAGCTGACACCTTTAATTGATCTTGCCTGGGAAATGCTAAGTAGGGATGTCACTTTAGAGATAGAGTAGGGATAGTCTAATGCTCTTTACTTTTCGGCCGCAGATGAAGTCCGACTTAGACGTTGGGGCAGTCCTTGCCAGCGTTCTGTTTTTAGAACTTTTCATTCTCTTCATGATCTATAAGATTACACTCACTCGTAGGTATGGCTTTGTATTAGTTCCCATGTATTTTTACAACCTCATCCTGAGGTGCTTGTACTTTCAGTTGTTTTTGGCATTGTAATAAACCCACTAACTGGAATTTGGAGTCTGTAATCTTTTGAATCGTAGTCATTGGAAAAAGTTGGATTGCCTTAATTGAGTTATTTCTCCCCTTTACACTTCTCAGCAGGTAACAAAAGATCCATTGACCTAGGGTTCCTAGTAAAATTCTGGTAGTGGAACCCGGCCTTATCAGTTGGTAGCGAGAGGACGGTTACCTCTGCAGTAAGGGGAGAAGGTAGGGAAAAGATAGTTATACGATCCATAGAGCCCAAGAGATGGTCGTCCAGAGGATCAAGAGCGGAGGACGACGGTGCCTGGTGGAAGCTGACGAAGAGTAGCGGTGCAGCGGGAACAGCAGTTTGCGGTAGAGTGAGTATGAATAGGGATGTATGTCTGTTAGATTGCGGTGAAGAATTGATTGTGTGATGTCTTGCAGAGTTGGGATGAAAGTCGAGTGACTGTGGTTTTGGACTGAGCGCGCGATCCATGTGATTTGTGTTGTTTGATGTCAGGCTCAAGGAGCAGCCTAAGATCCCGGGATAGATAGATTGTGGTGTGAAAGACACCCAGACTTGTAATTGTCTGACCATTGATTGTGGGAGCCGTGAGACGTCATCGACAGACCCACTCGTGATAGGGAACGAGAGTGTGAGTGTTTGAGTGACCAATGCGGGTCGTGGGTTACTGCGTGTGGAAGATCGAGTGATTGGATCCTATCGATTAGTTATACGACTGTCCGGCCGTTCATAGGCAGATGGTCTGAGGCAGTTGTCCGGTCGTTTTGCGGACAGACAGTTGCCAGATTGAGGTAGACAATTACTTGTGACTGTCCGGTCGTATGGTGGACAGACAGTCGGTTATGTGACTGTTCGGTCGTTTGGTAGACAAACAGTTACTTGATTCTATGAATGAAAAGAGTGAGTGTGGTAGATACGGATTGTGAAGGAGGGGAACTGCTGAGTGAAGAGAAGGAGTGACGTCGAAGTGTGCCACGCTGCGATAGGTCAGTTAGTGTAATGCCGCGCTGGGATTGGTTGATCACCATCAGGAAGTAGAGCAAAGAACATTTGGTGGGTAAAACAGTTGATTTCATCATGAAATGTTTTAAGGTATTGCGGGATCTTTGCAGGAGAGATAGAGGAGTGGTAACCCGAGTGGGGGGGGGGAGAAGCACCACCCGAGGATACCCCAGCTCATTACATGGCCACGAATGTAGGGCTCCATACCATAATTTGGCTTCAAAATTGGCAAAAGATTGCTGAGAAGGAGGGAGATTTGGCTTTTCCACGGTATGGTTCATTCAGATTCGATGTACTGTAGCAATTGAGAGCAGTAATGACTGCGTTGCGACCTCCACCCAGACCAACACAGTTTGAAGAGCTAGACGCATGGATGAGAGCAGCACATGCGAGGAAAAGAGATCGAAGTCAGGAAAGGGTGAAGAAGTCAATCAGGGCGTTTCAAGATCCGCGATGGGACGCATTGGTGAAAAGATGGAGGGTAGAGACCATAGAGGGAGACAGGCTGTTTCCTTTATTAGTAAAGGTGGGAGATGCTCAGAAGAGGAGAGAAGAGGAAGATGATAGTGATACAGATGACAGTTTACTGAAGAGGTTACTAGCAGAACGTCCACCTCCATACAATCCAAGCTCAGAGGAGGGAAGGAGAGCACTCACAGAGGAAACTGGGGAGCCGCAGACAAATCCTAGTGCAGGGATAAAGGGAAGGATGGCAGCAGGAACAGAGAGAATAGGGACACAGTCATCGAAGAATACAGAAGCAAGTGGAGTTAATATCGTCACGAGATTACCGGAAGCTCTTACAGTGCCGGTCACCATTGGTCCCATAGTGTCAGTGTACGATCCAGATTAGTCAGAGAACGCGAGCTTGATACGATCATCAATGGGAGAGAGCACTGGTTCTGGAGGCAATGGTACAGTGAGTGGAACAGGTCACATTTCGAGACCCATAGAATCGAGTACACCTTTGCCAGCCACTGCAGATGCATCTAGAGGTCAGGTGGAATCAATAGTAGCGAGATCAGGGTCTTTGGTGGATTCACATTCTGATTTGAGGATGTGGGAACCTCCAGTGAGAGGTCCTAGTGGAAGGATGACGGGAGGAGACATGGCTCAGAGAGTTTCGGGGAGTCAATCTGTCTCACGAAACATAATGGAAGGGAATCAACGGAGAGACCAGAGTAGTGAGAATGGAGAATTAAGTAGTGCATCAAGTCAAGGAACGATTAGAGCTGCTATAAGGGCTAAAGTGGTGGACGTGATGAGGTTGAAGGCAGAAGTAGATGAGATAATCAGTGGAAGCTTGCCTTTAGAAAGGATAGAACTTTATGAGCCAGATGAATTGCTGTTTGTGGCGAAGGATGTAACTCGGAGGGCAAGGAAAGCGCATGAAAAATTGGCACAGAGGTATGATGTAGATTTGTCTAAAACAAAAATGTTGCAGGGAAACCACAGGCTAAATTACAGTGATCAGGAACTGGAAGAGAAAAGGGTCATAGGATTGAAGACACATATTTGAGAATTGATTGTAGGGATGCGTGCATGGAGCATGCTTGACAAATGGGAGGAAAGATGGTCAAAGAAGAAGAGCGTCAAGAAGGGTATAGGGGAAACACCGCCTCCAGGAGGGGGGACAGTAGGAGTAGAGGCTTACTCGTTGTAAGAAGTACCGAGTGGAGGGTATGTGCATGTACCGTGGAGTAGAGGGGATTTGGCGGCGTTTACCAATGATTTTCCTCGGCTGAGGGAAAAACCTGTTGAGTGGTACAAGCACGTTGATCGATTTTCAAAAATTTCGAAGGTACTGTGGATTGATTTGAATACGCTGTTTGATATTGTAGTACCAAGTGATTTGTGGTCAGCATGTAAAATTGCTGTTGATTGGCTGTCTTCGGAACCAGAACGAGATCCTATTACACACAGTCCTTCACCTGTGGTCATGAAAAAGTTAGAGCAGGTAATCACATGGTTGCAGTCGAAAATCTCACCACAAGACATTGATTGGGTTAAGATAGACCGAACTGTTCAGGAGCCAAAGGAAACAGTACATGCTTATTACGAGAGGCTTTTGCAAGCCTTCAAGCAGTACAGCGGGTTAGACACCCTTGATGCAAAGGATATGGGACAGTTCGTTTCCAAATTTGTCTTAGGATTAAGACCAGAAGTTAGCTTTATGATCCAATAGCATCTGATCTGCTGGCAGAATAAATCCGTGAATGAGCTTCTACGGTATGCCAGGTATTGTAGTGACGAAGTGGACTCAAAGCATAAAAAGCCCAAAGACAAGTTAATGCTGGTCCAAATGCAGAATGAGGCAAAGGGGGCTCAAAAACAGTCTAGTGGAGGAACGTTAGGAAGAAGACAGGGAAACAATCAAGGAGGGACCCAGAATATGTCGGGTCAGGGAAAGGGGAAACCCATAGACCCTAAGACAGGGGTGGATGTTGCCACACTGAAGAAAACTGCTGCATGTCATTATTGTCACAAGATCGGGCATTGGAAGCGCGAGTGTAGATCCAATCCAGCTAATCAGGTCCAAGAGGAGGAAGTGGTGCAGGCACCTGAAGTCGTTAATACTGTGACAAGACCCAGGTCCATGCAGGGGGGGACATTAAGTCCACAGGTGCAAATTCCCCAACCGCCGAGAAGTCCACAGGGAAATCGAACATATCAGCAGATGCCCTTTATTGAGACCTTTGATGAGTTCGATCCAGACCCGTTGCAATGACGGTGCCTGAGGGGGGAGGAAGACTGTACTCTTGGAGCAGTCTTGGAGGTAGACCAGAGGGGACCGTATGTAGAGGCGGACGTTGACGGTCATCCTACCACCTTTTTGGTTGATACTAGTGCTAACCATTCTACTGTGAGATCTGCAGTAGTTCCCAACCTACCCCTCTCGGGACAATCAATCCAAGTTGTAGGAGTGGCAAATAAGAAAATGACTAATCCATTGACTGAGGCAATACCCGTGAGAATAGGAACGTTTCACGACCGACACCAATTTGTGGTATGTGACTCAAGTCCAGTTTGTTTGTTGGGTTGTGATCTTTTGTGTAAATTGAATTGCACCATCTACTGTACACCCAAGGGAGTGGAATTGCAGACTAATGATGACGATGTGGCATTTAAATTGGCAAATCAGAATCTGAGCACAAGAATGTTTCCTATGTTGACAGTTCAGGAACTCCCACTCGACCTGAGGGACTCTGTCTCTCTGGACGTATGGGATTTCACCGGAGAGGAGATAGGTTTGATCAAAGGGGTTGAGCCAGTTAAAATCCAGATCAAACCAAATGCTGAGTTCCAGAGAACACCCCAGTACAATCTGACACCGGAAACGGTAGCAGGAATCAAGCCTGTGATTGAGTCTATGATCGAACAGGGAATCCTGAAGGAAATAAAGGGAAGTCCATGTAACTCACCCATTATGGGATTGCAGAAACCAAGTGGGAAGTACAGAATCGTACAGGACCTGCGAAAGGTTAATACGATTGTAGTTCCATGTTGTCCTATGGTACCGAATCCATCAGTGATATTGTTCCAGATTCCATGCGAGGCTGAATGGTTCACTGTGATTGATTTATGTCAGGCATTCTTTTCAATACCATTACATGAGGAGAGCCAATTTTTATTTGCTTTCCGTCTGGAAGATCGTGTGTTAACATGTTGTCGTACCCCACAAGGGTATACAGGGAGTCCATCGATTTTTAACCAGCTTTTGAAGAAGAATCTTGAGAGTCTCGTACTGCCACAGAACTCAGTTCTAGTGCAGTATATTGATGACCTCTTGATTTCGTCCGAAACGGAGGATGCTTGCAGGATCGATACTGTTGCTTTACTGAATCATCTAGAGGAGAATGGACACAAGGTGTCCCCAAGCAAGTTAAAGTACTGTCTGACTGAGGTTCAGTATTTGGGTCATCGAATCAAGAAAGGCAAGAGAAAGGTGTCACCAGAGCGGATTGAGGCGATCATGAATATGACTGTGCCTACCACTCAGAAGGAAGTCAGGATGTTTCTGGGGATGGTCGGGTACTGTCGCCAATGGATCCCCAACTTTTCTTTGAAGGCGAAGCCCTTGCAGAGGCTGACGCACAAGGATGTGAGCAATCTGGTACCATGGGATCATGACTGTCTGATTGCGTTCTTGGAGTTGAGAGAGGGCCTGTGTCATGCTCCAGCTCTAGGGATGCCAGATTACAACAAATCCTTTTCATTGTTCTGCCACGTGCGAGAAGGTTGCGCATTCTCAGAACTTACTCAAAGTCATGGGGGTGTCCGTAGACCAGTTTCCTATTTCTCAGCTACTTTAGATCCAGTAGCTTCAGCGTTGCCCGGATGTCTCAAATCCATTGCTGCAACCGGTGTCAGCATTGAGAGATGTGAGAGCATTGAATATGGGTCATCCACTTACAGTTCTTGTTCCACATTCAGTTGAGCTCCTGATGACGAGGACTAAGACACAGCACCTGACGAACAACAGACTCACACGCTATGAGGAGGTTTAACTTGCCTCGGAGAATGTAACTCTGAAAAGGTGTTCTGTACTAAATCCTGCTACTTTGATGCCTTTGCCAAATGCTGATGGTGGATATTGTGAGGACCATGACTGTCTTGATGTGACTGAACTTTGCACCAAACCAAGACCTGACATTGTCGATGAACCTCTGCCTGAATCTGATGAAATCTTTTTTGTGGACGGTTCATGCTTAAGAGACAATGTGGGTCATTTGAGAGCAGCCTTTGCTGTATGTACTATCTCTGGAGTTGTAGAAGCTGCTTGCTTACAGGGAGTATACTCCGCACAAGTGGCTGAAATCATTGCCTTGACTCATGCCTGCTTGATTGCTGATCAAATCCGAATCACCATCTACACCGACAGCCAGTATGGGTTCGGTGTGGTTCATGATTTCGGACAGCTATGGTCATAGAGAGGATTTTTAACGTCATCAGGATCTCCTATCAGAAACGGGGAATATGTGAGACAATTGTTGGAAGCTTTGCAGCGACCTCGAGAAATAGCTGTGGTAAAATGTGTAGCCCACAGGAGGGGGAATGATTTTGTGTCTTTGGGAAACCGATATGCAGATGAAGTTGCACGTTTTTGCGCTGAACAGGGGTGCATTTTCACAGGAGATTATACTGGAGAGAGCCCAGAAAGAACCGAGCTCAGCATGATATTAGCCATGGCAGACACCTGGGATGAGCTCAAACGTCTGCAGGGAGGAGTTCCAGAACAGGAAGAGGCTGCTTGGCCTAGAGCAGGATGTGAGAGAAGAGATGATGGCATTTGGGTTTCTAATGATGGTCGAGCAGTGTTACCAGATGACTTACTGAGCCCTATGGCAAGACAGATTCATGGAGCAGTGCACATTGGAAGGGATGCTATGGTGCGTGTGTTCAGACAAACGTGGTATAATCCACGGTTCCGTGCATTTGCTGAAGCAGTGTGTCACAGGTGTGTTAGGTGTCAGCAGATGAATGCTGGAAAGAAAACTGTGTTTGCATTGAGTCACATTGGGAGGTCTGGAGGGCCTTTCAATAGAATTCAGCTTGATTTCATAGAAATGCCTAGGTGCAATGGCTTGAGGTACATTTTTGTTGTGGTGTGTGTTTTCTCACGGTGGGTGGAAGCGTATTCAACAAGGAGATGTGATAGCCTCCCAGTAGCAAAACTGTTGCTTAGGGAGCTGATACCACGGTTCGGTTTTCCAACTTCATTGGAGTCGGCTAGAGGAACACACTTCCACAGCGAAATTATGAAGTTACTTTGTGCCGCTTTACATGTTGATCAAAGACTGCATTGTAGCTATCGACCAGAGGCTTCTGGTATTGTGGAACAGATTAACAGGACTGTGAAAATGAGGATGGCAAAAGTGTGTTCGTCCACGTCTCTGAAATGGTCTGATGCATTGCCGCTGGTGTTGATGAGTGTTCGTAGTATTCCCGATAGGAGAACTAGCCTTTCACCACATGAGATCCTGATGGGGAGGGCGATGCGGTTACCAGCAGTGCCATCTACAGCCTTGATAAACATCACAGATGATTTGATCCTTGATTATTGCAAAGGACTGGCTGACGTGGTCTGTTCTGTGTCTCACCAGGTTGAAGCTGCAACTGCCCCAACCTCGAGGGACCTCTGCCACGACCTGTGTCCGGGTAATTGGGTGCTAGTTTGCAAGCACGTGAGGAAGAGTTGCCTTGACGCCCGTTGGAGAGGCCCTTACCAGGTGATTCTAGTAACAAATACAGCAGTGAAGTGCGGAGGCTTGCCAAACTGGATTCATGCCTCCCATACTCGCAGAATTTCAGAACCCTTGGAAGAAACAGCTCGTCTCGTAGAAGAAAATCCAGCTGTGGCAGCAAGGTCACTCGAGAGCCAAGCTGTGAGGGTTGCTGACGAAGCTGGTTGCCCACCAGAGCAAGCTGAGGGGGGTCACGCTACACAAGACCCAGGTATTGACTCTGAGGGAGAAGGTAACGTTGCGAGTGGTATAAAGTCAAACTCAGCTGAAGGAATTGGTGCGCAAGGTAGTCGGGGGCAAAGAAGAAGTGCTGAAGAATCGTGGCCTGGGAGACAAAGGAGACTGAATCTGAGACTAGCTCCTTAGAGAGATCTTGCTCCTGTGTCGGAGACATCTGAATCGGAGCGGAGTGACTCAGAACAAGCTCAAGAAGGCCCGAGAAGGTCAAGGAGAGTAAGGGTGCCTTGCCAGAGATACGCTGCCCCGGAGTGGACTTATATGGTCACTGATGCCGGGAGTAGTGAGGACCGGGAGACTGAGGTCTTCACAAGTGGTCAGCAGAACACCCGAGTTGAAGATTGATGTGGGACTGATAGTTCCTGAATTGGAAATAGAAGGAGTGCTAACAGTGACTGTTCCGAGACCTCCGATATTGAGCAGAGTGCGAGTTCTGATCCTTCAGGAACTGTCCTTTCCAACCTTTGGATATCAGCCACCAGCTCAGGAGATTGCAGCTGTTCGTCTTGAAATTTTACAGCGTGTACTAATTGAGATTGGTTCTGAGCTTATAAGGGACTGTGATTGAACTGTGAACTGTAAATAAAAGTTAAGAAGATAACCTAGGCCTGAGTGGAAGAAGAATAAATTTAGGGTTTCATATAGAAGAAGAAAGAGGGCTAAGGAAGTCTTTTTGAACTGTGTAAATAAACCAAAGCAACGAACTGTGAAAAAATGTCCAGAATTTCCATGAACTGTGTTTGAACTGCTTGAACGGCAATTTGAGGCGAAAAAAAGAGACTTTTAGTGTACACTATTGCTTAACTAAACCGACGAGCTAAAGATGGAGTCTGGAAGTTCGAACCGTAGGTCTCAGTGTGTGTTAGGTACACTCATAGTAGGGGTGATAGTTGTAATAGCAGTAGTTATTATTGTATCTGTAAAAATTTCACATGATGCAGAAGTTGAGGGAGTGGGAGTGCAAGGGACATCCACACCTATTACTTCTAGCGCAAAGGAGGGTATCATAGCAGCTGAAAAAGCTATGCTAGATCAAGCTAGTCGTATGTTGCATGTAGATTTGTCTAGAGGTGATTATACGCTTAATGCCTATGCGAAGCTGCTATATGAGTATGTAAATACGATGGATGTGAGAGACTGTTATGTGTGTATGCAGTTGCCTGCGTCCGTGGAGGAAGGTATTCGTTATCATCATCTCCCTTTGACGTATGGTATTACCTGTAGTTTATTGCTTAGTATGTTTTATGGTAAAGGTCATTACGAATATTATTTTTCTAATTACGAAGCAGTGCTTTCAGAGGTTCCAACTAATAAGCATTTGAACAAGTATGATTATTATAAGCAGGAAGATAGAGTGGGGAAGTATTTTATACCTACTGTAACTTTAGATACGGCTTATGCACATCGTCACAATTTAACATGTTCATTAACAGATGTAGAGAAGAAATTTGTAGATCAAGTAGAGGATAGACATAGACAATTAACAGCAGGTCGTAACAATAGAGAAGGAAAGGTTGAGTGGACCAAGGAGGAGTTAGCACACAAAGCGAAAGGGAGTAGTGGTCCAATAGCGTTGGATTTTGAGCAGAGAGGGAAGTTGTGTGTGAGACAAGTCCAGACCTATTATGATAAAGTTTTGTGGGACAGAGTGTGTGTGATCATATTTTCACTATTGAGGCTACAGCAAAGAAGTTTTTGCAGGATGCGATACAAGTGGTCCCGAACGTGTACTTCGTGTGCAGGAAGAATGCATATGTGCGATTGCCATTGAATTGGTATGGTACGTGCTATGTAGCAGTGGTGTTCCCCAAAATGTATCATGTTGAAGATTTAGGACATCTGGGAGGTGGATTACACCATAGGAAGAAGCGAGGTGCAAGTGCAGGAGAAATTGTGGGGGATGTCTTTGGAGCACTGATACCAGGTTTAGGAGTGGCGATGAATGATGTCAAGATCAGAAAGTTGTCAACTATTGTGGACAAGCTGTCAGCAAACACAGCTCAGTCGTTGTTACTTGTGGATGGAGAGATGGTGTCGATAAGGGCTATGGTGATGCAGAATCGTCTTGCTTTAGATGTTTTGCTGGCAAAAGAGGGCGGAGTCTGTAAAATGCTGAGAGTTCAACAGTGCTGTACTTATATACCGGACAACAGCAAAGATCTGAAGAAGTATATAAGTAATATCACTGAGATCCATCATGAGGTACATAATCTAGCTACAGAAGGAGTTTGGGACAAAGTGGGAAAAGGGTTTGGTAAGGTAGGAAGTTGGTAGGCGTCCCTTGGAAAGGGAATTCTTGGTTACATCTTGAAGCCTATCATCATAGTAGTGGTCTGTGGGATTGTTTTGTGGGGACTGATGAGGGCTTATAGGTGGCATAAGGTGAATCGAGATAGGAGATCTCGCAGAGAGCAGGAGCAAAAGATGGAGAGACTGCAGGACAGTCATTATGAAAATATCAAGAGCCTAGAGAGGTTCCGACAGGGAAGAGTGGCTACAAGCTCTGTTTAGGTCGGTTCTTTCTCCAGGGAGTGTGATTGTTATGATGACACTTGTTATCAGAGGGGGGAACTGATGGAGCGCGATGGTGCTCTAAAATTGTAGGGGTGCAATATAATCATGGATAGTCCGCACCCGCATATATTTCTGTGTTGTATTAACATTTGGTCATTAGGAATGTGTTGTAATAATGATTTGTAAGTGAAATAATAGAAAATGTTTCGTGCCATGCAAAGGAAACGAAATGACATTTATGTTTGGAAAAGAGTAACCTTTAGCGTATTGCAATTGCCTAATGAAAAGCCTATGTGTATTGTAATGCATTTCGATTTAAACGTGCATCATGTTAGAGTATGCACGTGGAGATGACTAATTGTGCTTAACGTGTAATAATTGTAGATGCTTGCAAGCAAAGTTCTATTAATCTGTGTGTATAATTTGATGTTTAAAGGCCTAAATGAAATGTTCACTTTGTGTAATTGAAGGCCTATTCGTTTATTCTTATGCTGGCTGATTTGTGTAGGCCTGAAAATATAATTTCCCTGGTAAGCTCTCGCATTTGGAGGTAGTCAGCGGATTTCATGTACATGCAAGATTGTTCTGTTCTCACGTTTTCCGTTGCAGGTGGAAGAAGATGCCTTTGTTAAGTTAAACTAACGCCTTTGTTTTAGGAGTTAGGCATGGGGGAGAAGTTATACTTTGTAAATGGAATGTCGATAATTGGGAGCCGGTGTTCTTTCTCACTGAGGAGGCCTGGGAATCAAGGTCATCGAGCCGAACTTGGATGGAGTGAGGAAGACCGTGGAAATTTACCTATGAGAAGTGCCCAGTGAAATGAGGTGATCTGTGGGCGTGTTTTACATCTGTGCATTTTGTATTAGGGACAGTGTCCCGAGGGTTGAGATAGGAGAAGAGGGTTGAGTTAGGAGAAGAGGGTTGAGAGAGGAGAAGAAGGGTGTTAGGAGTAGGGTTAAAGAGATCGACCCACACAACGTGAGTGTACTTCTTAGGAAGTCTTCACGAGCTGACACCTTTAATTGATCTTGCCTGGGAAATGCTAAGTAGGGATGTCACTTTAGAGATAGAGTAGGGATAGTCTAATGCTCTTTACTTTTCAGCCGCAGATGAAGTCCGACTTAGACGTTGGGGCAGTCCTTGCCAGTGTTCTGTTTTTAGAACTTTTCATTCTCTTTATGATCTATAAGATTAGACTCACTCGTAGGTATGGCTTTGTATTAGTTCCCATGTACTTTTACAACCTCGTCCTGTGGTGCTTGTACGTTCAGTTGTTTTTGGCATTGTAATAAACCCACTAACTGGAATTTGGAGTCTGTAATCTTTTGAATCGTAGTCATTGGAAAAAGTTGGATTGCCTTAATTGAGTTATTTCTCCACTTACACTTCTCAGCAGGTAACAAAAGATCCATTGACATAGGGTTCCTAGTAAAATTCTGGTTGCGGAACCCGGCCTTATCAAGTGCAAAGTATAAAAGATCCATTGGAGGACCAAGATAGAGAGTAAGTAAGCGATTTAGTGATCCAGTAATCGAGTGGACCTAAACTCACCCCCTTTGTTCATCGAATGGGCCTAGAAACGCTGGGTCAGGACACCAGCGGCCAGAGCAACGCTGTGGGAATGGCAGCAGTCTCCCCTCTCGTTGCCAATTGTTGTATTGTTGTAGTGTAAATGTGTGGCCTCAGCAAATGAGAGGCCTTCGTAATCAGGTCCCTGGGTCCCTGAAATGAAGCACTTGGTAAACCTTCATTAGGTCATTGAACCACGAGGTCTGGTCCTCGCTTCCTTTTATTGACTCTCTTTACACAGAACCCTGGCGCTAACCATCCAGTCAGCTCTTGGGGGGAAATTTACAAAAATAACCCTCCCTCCTAAACATGTTGGGACTACCCAACTTCCAACATCACACAGCTCTGCAGAACGTGTTCTTATGTAATGCTAGGCAGAGTTGCCAGACTTCTTTCCTAGAGTCAACGTAGTGGGGACTATATGCAATGCATGCTGATAGTGGGGTTGAATAGTTGATTGAGGGGGTGTTGATAAAATTGTGGCAATGCAATCATTCTTTTACTCTGTGCCTTTGCAGGCTAACATGAGCTGACCACCGGCTTCAGCCTGTGTATGTCTGCAGAATTCTCTGTTTGCACTCTGCACATTGCTACACTGACTTTCTGTTCTGTACATGTGGAATGTAGTACTTTAACTTGAATTGTATTCCGTCGTACCTTACAATTTGAAGACGACCACAGCTCCAGGAGTGTAGGAGAACCAAACGTTTTGCTGCTGACTCGCCAGAGTTTGTTTCGCTGATTTTTGTATGAACTTACGCAGGGCTTCAAGTGGGAATAAAAAACTCAGGGGTCACTCAAAGGGGCGTGGTTTAAAACATTTATGCTAAAAATCTATGCTAAACCCTCTACATAAAAGATACCAAACATCTTCTCAATATTATCAAAGATCTGAGTTTTGACCCCACAACCCAGCTAATGGTGGGGCTAGACATTGAGAGTCTTTATACGAGCCTCCCACAGGATGCCACCCTACAAGTCCTTCACGACATACTCATGAACACACCCTGGGAATACCACACCCCCAGGGAATTCATCCACAAATGTGCCACACTTGCCCTCAAAGAAAATTATTTCGAGTATGAAGGTGAGTTCTATTTACAGACCAATGGGACATCCATGGGGAGCGTCTTCGCCCCCAGCGTGGCAGGGCTCTATGTCCACCACTTTGAACAGACACACATATCATCTTCCACTAACCCACACTTAGCCAAAATCAAAATATGGCGACGTTACATCGACGACATCTTGATGATCTGGGAAGGCACGTCAACATCTCTGACGACATTCCTGACATGGTTAAATGAGAGAGACCCATACCTACGATTCACAAGCACATTCAGCTCCACCACCTTGGCATTCCTGGACCTCAATATAACAGCTGAGGCGGGAACCCTCATCACCAATACTCACTACAAACCCACAGCCAGGAATTCCCTCCTACATTTTGACAGCTTCCACCCCAGAGCACTCAGGGAAAATCTCCCCTTTGGACAATTTCTGCGTATATGCAGGAATTGCAGCAGAATCACGGATTACAACAAACAATCAGCCACCCTTGTCTCCAAATTGCAGGACCGCGGCTACCCCCGAAGAATCATCCAAAAAACCAAAAAAAGAGCACGTAACCAAAACCGTGAGGCCCTCTTAGAAAACATCACACGGGAAGCATCCGGTCCACCCATGACATGCGTCACAACCTACAATGTGGCCTCTAATAAAGTGTCCAGCATCATCCGAAAGCACTGGCGCATCATAAACTCAGGAAAAAGAAAATGGGAGGAACCCCTCTTCGCCTACAAACGAGCGAGCAACCTAAAGGATCGACTAGTGTCTACACGACCTAGAACATCCCACAGATCCACCACCAACACAATCCTGAACACATGGGGTCTCCCAAAGGTTACCGGACATTACCCTTGTAACGATTGCAGCGTGTGCCACTTGACACACCATTCTAAGACACTCGACCTGGAACCGGGAGAAAACTGGAGACAGCTACAACACACAAATTGCAACTCTACCAATGTTGTTTATTTAATCACGTGCTCATGTGGCCTTC
This sequence comes from Calotriton arnoldi, assembly GCA_963921515.1. Taxonomy (NCBI): domain Eukaryota; kingdom Metazoa; phylum Chordata; class Amphibia; order Caudata; family Salamandridae; genus Calotriton; species Calotriton arnoldi. The sequence continues at coordinate 412,759 of CAWUFW010003805.1, read as the reverse complement.
GCTATGTGGGCATGACGACACGTAAGGTCAGGACCAGAATAGTGGAACACCGCAGTACAATAAGGTGTAAGAAAAACATCAGTCGCCTCACGGACCACTATTTACAGCAGGGACACACACCTAATGATATGTCTTGGACGGTGATTGAACAATTTGAACACAATCACCTGAACAATGAAAAATCCTACTCACTAAGGAACAACGATGGATCTACCGACTATCAACCCAAAACCACGGGTTAAACGATTCCATCCCGTAGTATAGTCTAAAACCCTGAGTACCACCACACTTAGTGCACACACTCTGTCCTGCCTTCTCTAAATGGTTTCCCAGTAGTTGCCATGGTCCCCTTCCAGTGAAGCGACCCGGTGTGTGCAATCTGGGATAGCCGTTTACCCGTACACAGACGACCGGCACATACTTAGCCGTCAACAGTGTTAATATTGCCTATATATAGTGTTTAATGCACACGCGCTGATCTGTTAGAGTAACTTCCCCCTGTCTATCTCTTTTAATCTGGGCTTAGCCCCGTGTCTATCAGTTTTAATCTGGGCTTAAAACACATGGAAACATTATGGTGTGTCTTCCTATACGAGCCATTCTGGCTTGAACTCACTAGCATTTCAGGGCATTTTTTCACACATAGATACGATGACGACCGGCCTCGGTGCCCTTGCGTCATCACATGTGCGTCCCCGATAACGCTAGGTCCCTGGGGCGTTTAACTACTGGTTACCATGACGACAGGCGAAAATGCGCCATTGCGCCATCACGCCCGCTAGGTCTTTTGTCTATGTCTATTTCTCCCCTCGCTTACAGACGCTATTCACAGCAACCTGGTCATTGATAACACCTGAGCGTCCGGCGATGAGTATTTAATATCCGCGCCAAACCGGGTCCATTACCCACGGAGATCCGGAGCAGCACACCAGGTTTTCTCGAGGGTCCTGATCAACGATGTAGTAAGTAGAGCCGGAAGAACCATCCACCCACTCACTGGGTAAGACCTTCCTTTACAGCTCGCATAAAGGGCCACCGTGCCACTTTTTCTTTTTCTCCTTCACAGAATCAGAACCCCTGCCGGATTCCTATGGGGCACTCGCTGCAAATCGCTAGCGTGAGAATAATATATTATTCTAACCTTCTCTCCCTGTGTGTGATTTGTCGATATAGATTACCACATCAAGTAGCGCATATACCGGTAATCACCAAACCATATCACTACTACGGTCCCACTTAGCCGCATTTTCCGCAACCCGCACGAACATTACGGCCAATATGTATTGACGTGATAATGCTAAACTATGCTAAAAAAAACTCTTTCTGTATGTCTGTTTGTCTTGTATCTTTTATGTACAGGAATGCGTGGAGAGGGCATCCCCTTCTCACACATAGTGCACCTTAGCGCGTGCAACACATTCACGATCATACACACACTTTTAGTGTAGATCTCACTTTTCACATATTAAAGGTCCTGAGGAAAGCCAGTTAATAATGAAAGGCCTGGCTGAAACATGTAGACCACCCTCTGGATGCAGGAGTTCCTAACTACCACTCCACCTACATCCACCGCCTTGCTTTTATTACTACCAGAGGCCCATATATTAAAGGTAAACCCTCTGGGTATTGGGACCACTGGATAGTTTTTAAATTTCACTTTCACTTCACCATCACCGCACACTCAGCAAAATACCCGCTCCGCTGTAATACAGGCGTTGTAGCACACTCGGGACACATTCGGTGTCACCGGGTGGGCCCGATGATGAAGCATGCCACCAACTAGGTTGGTGGGTGAGGGCTTCATAAAGAAATTAGAGTTTTTTCTCATCACCCTCCATACAGTTCTGAGTTCTGTATCACGTAAAAATAGACTAGTCCTCTTTGATGACATATAATAACTCTGGGGATACGGACTAGCCTTCTAGTCCTCTCTCTCTCTTTGATATTTAAATTTTAAAAAATCTATGGTCGGCATAATGTGCCGCCCGACTTGTATTTTGCTGCTTCTGTTATTGCCTCCACATATATAATGCTTCAAGTAACATTACACCTACAACAAGCCAGGACTATTGGCTTTGTCAACGGTTGTTAGTTGCATAAGATAAATATACTACATGCATACAACTAACTATGGCTTTGTTGTATATATTATTGAAAATGCTTTAACTCTTGCGCGAGAGGTTGTGGCGTAATGGCCAGAGCTGCCAACTTTGGAGCTGAGGTAGCAAGTTTGAGTCTCAGCGTCGGCTCAACTTCCTGTGTTTACTGGGCACATCACTTAATTACCCGTGCCTACGAAAAGATAAATGAATATTTCATTGTTGGTGCTCATGTAAAGAAAGCACTTCGAGTTTTGCAATATAGAACTGCAAAAAAATAAAAGTTACATCAAAAACAGTGAACTGCTGCAGAGTTATTTTTTTTTCCATTCTGAGAGTGAGGGCGAAAATGGAGAGCCCAATAGGGACCCGTCGGAGTACCGGCAGGACCCGGCCCTATAAAAACCATGAACTTAAGAGCAGGAGGTGAAGAGGATCGGTGGCACAATCATAAGGGCTGCTCGAAAGACGTCGACATTATGGGAGGCAAAACGGCAATGCGGACATGTACAAAATGGAGACCTCAACCTTCTTCATGGTACAAAGTTCAGTAATGCAGTCTGCAGCATTTCACTATGACGCAGCAAGTCCACTTCACCGCAGCAAAGACGTATTGCATCATCACGGGAGGTCACGCTAAATGACCGCGCACGCCCGTGGCCATCTTGCTCGCAACGATCTGCGCACCACGATCCATCCGATCCGATCGAGCTCCGCTGACGGGTGCCAGGTTTTTATAGGAAGAATTTCATTACGTGCTGAAATCCAAGCCAGAGGTGACAGACACCATCAGTGTTTCAATGGAACTGTACTTTTAATGCCAATTTGTTTTTTGTTTTTTGCAAGTTTGATTTAAGATTATTGTTATTCATTTTGGGGAAAAAACGGTAACATGGCAAACTTTCAACATTGTTCCAACAAATGTGTTGCTATCAGTACTATCTTTCAGCACCCTCTCCACCATGTGTGTTGTACGAAGGTTCATCCTCACTCTTTTCAGCGCTAGGTGAGTCTTACATGAAAGGGTCAGAGTGGAAGGCCTAGTTATTAAATTTTTATAGACAACTGAAGATGCTGAAGGTGCACCAGACCAAAAGAAAAAAATGCTTTGAACTTTTTCTAGATCCTGCAGGTTTAATTAATGGCCAGACCAACAGGGAAAGTGAAATTTCAGAAATGTCTTGGATGACATTTCACCAACCGTATGCATTAATGTCCAGTTCACTTTTTCCCAAGGAAAATTTGCAGGGCTGAAACTATGGATGACTGTTGGTGCACTAAAAAAACTGACCATTAGTTGCAAACTTGATAATTTGAATGCACTGGCAGCCCTCAACATTTTGAACAGGTGCAGCACTGAGGCTGGGATTGAACAGCGTCTCGTGTATGTGCACTCAAATCATTTTGAAGAGTTTGGCACCCGTGTGTCTGTCTAGAACATTGTTACTTAGCCTGTGCTGCTCCAAATAATAATGACCTAGAAGGTAATGGCTACTTCTCAAAACGTGGAAAACAAAAAACATCCTCAGCAGGGCCTCTAAATTGATGTTGCCCAGTTGTCAGTCACAGTTTGTTTTCACCAGTGTAATTTTCAAAAATGATAATTCAACATTCAAACTGGTGATAAGGATCATAAAAACACAGCAGGTTTCACGTTTATTTATTTATGCTCAGCTAATTAAAGCCATTGCAAATTAATGAAACATATAAAACAAACACAACTAGGTGTAGTGCCCAACCATAACATAGCATTCCGTTCAATACATTTTTGTTGTTGTTACAAATGGAGATCACATATGAAATTACGTGATTGCAATAAAAAGAAAATGTTGGACACTGCCGTAGTACTGGTTGTAAGGCAATAAAATGTCAATTCATCATTAAAAAAGAAATTCATTCTGCATGCTGTCAATATATTGCCCAAGTCATCTTTATAATATTAATATGAGATGCTAGTAGCTGGTTTCAGATATTGAATCTAAAATTTGGGTTAGTAAAAAAGCGTGTTTGATTAAAATCTCAGTCTGCCATTGCACCCGTTGTGTGACTTTGTGTCGAAGCGTCAAAAAGTAATCACATTCCACGATGACACGATTTTGCCCAGGACCTTCTTAAGATTTTGATGTGAAGTGCTGGTGTCTAACTCCTAACCTTCAGCTGATAGTGTGCGCTTTTGGTGAGCCCTTGTGTTTACCAGTGTTTCCTGCATTTGTGCTTAATCAAGAGTACAAGTAAAAGATGATAGTTTGCATGCAACAGCACTTAAAAGTGAATATGCAAGTAAAAAAGGGGATAGTGAGTAACAATTTATGTTCCAGGTGTAACTGGTAAAGTGAGGGCTCTTTACATTTTGTCAGCTTTACTCAAGAATTTGACCAGGCCGCAAATAGCTTGAGGATGAGAATCGTTGAGCAGGAAATCGGCTGCTGCTGCTGGAATAGTTTGGGACCCTTGTTTAATCCATGCTTGATGGAGGAACTTCCTGCGGTCGTCGATTAGGGCTGGGTAGATACAGAGAACATGAGATAAGCTCTCCCAAGATTGACCACATAGCCGACACTCGTTGGACGCTGGTCGCGTTGACCATAGTGGTAAGAGATCCAGTGATGTGAAGTTTCCCATCCTGATGAGGCAATACTTGATTTTGAAATGCATGGCAAAAGTGTCTGTGAGATATTTTTGAATCTCTCTTTTGTTGTAGCTTCTCGGTATACGATGAGCATGCTTTCGGGCCATGAGGATCTGGCGATCTTGCACAGATGATTCTTTTTGAATTGCTAAGTTTAACACCTTTTTAATATTTTGGTGTGGGAGGTTTTGGATCCAGAGAGCAGTGGCTGTTTTAAGTTTCAGTGCCTCATGAAATGCAACAGTCCAAGGATTTTGAGAGACTGGATGGTTCATTTCGGATGCCTCATGCCAAATTAGATATTTCAGCGTTCCAGCTTTGGCAGCACATGTGGCATGTAAGCATTTGAGAATACAGGCCTTTTGTGCCAGGACTTGATCGCATAACATGAATTCCAATCTAATCTGGGCGGTGGCAGAATGTTTTTGAAGTTTAGATAATGCTCTAAACACCTAACTCTGGGATTTGTTTAGAAAAGAGCCCGGTTTCCCAGGGAAGGCTTCCGAGCCGTATGCCAGTGTGGGAGTTCGTTTGGCTTTTACTATCTTCAGCAAAGGTTCTAACATGGGTTGCTTGATGTGTTTGAAAATGGTTTGAAATGCAAATTGTAACGATGCAGCCTTTGGTTTAAGAGTGTTTTCGTGGGTTCAGTCCCCTCCCTTATCGTCTATCCAGCATTCAAGGTACTTATATGTAGAGGCTCTGGACAGTCGGTGTTTGATGAAGTACCATGTTCCGAGTTTATTTTTTTTCCGTCAAAAGATCACCACGTTGGTCTTCTCGAAATTTACTGTCATGCTGTTTGTGGTGCTGTGTGCAAATAATACGTTGATCAGCCTTTGCAGGGCTCGAAAAATCCACTCGCCCACTAGCATTTGCGAGCCAGATTTAATTAGGGCGAGCTATTTTTAGTTCCTACTCGCCCTTTCTGGCGAGTAGGAAGAGAAACTGACTTTTGACCTCTGTCTCTGAAAGCAGAGCAAATGTGACAAGATAGCAAGATTTAAAGGCATCTTTATTGCTCACAAAGTGAATGAGCAATAAAAATGCCTTTAAATCTTGTTAACTTGTCACATTTGCTCACAAAGGTCAAGTGCATTACAGTTAGGTCGAGTATTTTTTTTAAGTTACTATACCTGCAGGTCCAGTAACAATTTTTAGATTTTTCGAGCCCTGCTTTGTAGCCCCCTTGCTGTTTGGCTCAAGAGAACAACATCTTTAGCGTAAAGAAGGGAAGTGATGTGACAGTGACCCAGTTTTGGCGCGTTACTGATGACCGCATCCAGGGCGGAGACGAAGTCGCCCATCAATAAGTTAAAGAGGGCTGGCGCCAAAACGCACCCTTGTTTGACCCCTTGCTCTATCCTGATCTTAGTGGAGACTGTTAAATTAATGCCAAATTTGACTCTGTCCCATGTTTTTGAGTAGAGCAATTGGATGCCTCGGAGCAGCGGTTCGGGAATGCCCCTGTTTTTGAGTTTTGACCAGAGAAGATCACATTGGACATGATCGAAGGCCTTTCTGTAATCTACAAAACAGCTGTAAAGAAGTTGTTTTTTCCGTATCTGTTTTGACACTATCATCTTGATGCTATTATGTTATCCGTGGTGCCCAACATGGGCCTAAATACAGTTTGGTTAAGTGAGATCAGGTGTTTTGAGCTTGCCCATGCTTCTAGGTCTTTCAGTAATAGGGAAGTTAAGTATTTAGCTTCGACGTCTAGGTGAGCGATGAGACGATAGTTCTCAGGGTTCACCACTGGGCCTTTTTTATAAATGGGGTGCAGGATTGATCCTTGCCTAGAGGGAGGGACAGTGTTTCTAATGAGACAGGTTCTAAACAGCCTTTCCAACAGGTGTGACCAGAATTCGATATCCAGTTTGTAAACTGAGGCGGGGATACCGTTTGGCCTGGGTGCACCATCGGCTCTGCTTTTTTTGATGAAGATGGCCATCCTTTTAGCCTTCATGGTTAATGCTAGATGGTGCGTTTGATCTTTAACATTCTCCGAGATTCTTGGATTTTGGCCAGTTATGGAGTGCAAGTCTTGAGTGTTTGAGCGGTTAGATTTAGTTTGGTACAGGGTGCTAATATGGTGAGACCAACTGTCTGCAGTAACGTTATTTCCTTTGTGTCGAGGAGAAGCACTTTCATTGTTTGGTCGATTTATTATAATCCAGAAGGCTTTATAATTTTTTGTTCGGCAAGCCAAGAATAACTCTAGTTGTAATGCTTCCTCGTGCCTCTTTTTGCTTGCCAGATGGAACGATTGTATATCCCACGAAAGTTATTAATTTCTTCCAGAGAGACAGTGTTTGATCCAGTTTTTAACAGTCTGATCTTCTTTTGTAAAGCGCATTTCAAGATTTTGAGGTCTTTTGTAAACCATGGCAGTGTTAAACTGCTATGGGGGGCGAGGTTTTCCATAATTAATATTTCGAGGCAGTATCCATCGACCATTTAATACGCTTCCAATTTTGATCCAGGCTTCTTGAGCCGATTGTCTCTACAGTCATGAGGACCTCAGTCTGATGGTCTAAGAACAGACGCAGGGGCATGTGATCGCTTTCACAGCTTATTTGGATGGCGAAGGATTTTACATGGCTTATCAGCAAAATTGAACAAAATGTGTAGTCTAGAACTGTCTGGCTGTTATGTGTTTAATGGGCTGGCTGGTCGTCCGGATAGCGACCATTTAAGGTACACAGATACATGCCCTCTAGAACTCTTTGAGGTGGATTGATCTGCAGGGGTATTAGCCACTGTGAGTTCGCTAATGCGGTAAAAGGATTTCAGACAGGGTTATCCATTAAATTTAGGTTAAAATCACCAGTTAACAGTAGATGGTCGTTTGGATGAGTTAGTCTAATACCAGAGATTGGGAGCTCGAAAGCTTTGATGTTATGCTTCTTTTCCCAGGCTGCTGGATGAATATACACATTTAATAGTATTAAGATGACTGCTAAGGGATCTTGGTTCCAATTTTTGATTACGACACATAGACAGTTGTGGTGGCTGGTGGTGAGGATGGGGGTCTCTTCTTTGCGCCATGATTCTTGAATGCATATGATATAGTGTGATGTTAAAAAAGATTTTGCATCTGGGTCTATTAGAGTGTTTTCAAGCCCCACCATATTCCAGGACAATAGACTCATGGGTTTGGGCTTTCTTATCTTATTCGAGGTTAAGGGTGCATGCATTTTGTGGTTGTCATTTTGTCAAGGGACCTGCCAAAGTGGTGGCCAACCAGCCCCAGTCTTCTTACTGATTTTCCAGCGCCTGTGGGATGAATTTGCAGAGTCTTCCTTGTGCGTTGGTGGAAATGATCAAACCTTGTTTAAGGTTGGTCGCAGTTAAATGAAGGAGACCACCTGCATTTCTAAGAAATGTTGAAGTGCGTGGCGTTTATTGCCACTTACTACGGTTATTATTATTTGCTGGTTCGCGAGCAGCCTGTTTTGAAAGGCGTTCTGGGTCTTGCTGAGAGAGAGCACAAGGATATTGCACCTTCACAGGCAGTGTAGTCAGAATTCCCCATTCCTCTAGAAGAGTACGATTTTCATATATGGTGTTGGCTGCTAAAAGAGTAGTCCAAGTTATGACAGTTGCTTCCTTTTGGGGGAGTAAGATTGAAGGGTTGAACTGGATACTCTCGATTTCTGTGGAGTTTAAGTGTCGAAGTTTAGGGTGAGAAGCTAGGAGTTTGACTATATTCCCCTTACTAAGAATGTCGTTTGGTCCTTGGGAGATATATTCCGGTTGCAAGATTGTTGTTAGGGTGGCGGGTGGTGGTAATAAATTGATTTTGGTTGGGGCCATGGTTATATTGGACAAAGGTGTTATTGAGGTCAGCTGTTGCGTGCTTGTTGTCCCATTGTTCTGTTGTTTGCTTAAGTGTCGATGCGAGCTTTCGGGCAGTTGGGTGATCCCGTTTAGAGCTTGTCTAGACTTGTTTCCCAGAGGGCTAATCCCGTTTAGAGCTTGGCTAGATTTATTTCCAGGGTAGAGGCAGCCTGGACCTTGTTTAGTGAGTGATCGTCAGTGCGCTGGGGCTCCTGGAGTGGGAGGTCTTGTGGAATGGTGGAAGTTTGAGCTATGATCTCTGTGGTGTCCAAAGGGTGTTTTTTAACCGTAACTTGAAATTAGGTTAATTTGGTGGGGTGCTCAATGGTATTTTCAGTGTCCCCACCTTGCGAGATCTTAGGTGTATCTGGCATTTGGTTGGACTCCCTACTTGAGGAGGAGAAAATGCTCTTTATCTTGGCCGCGTAGTCTGCCGCCTTCTGAATTTTGTCTTGTTCTTTATTTTCTTTTCTTAGGCGTTTTCCCTATTGCCTAGTTAATTGATCGGCGGGGGAACTGGAGGCTCTTCTGGTTACAATTCCTGCCGTGCTTGATGATTTCAGTACTGGAATTGCTTTTTGACTTACATCTGCGTTCGTATGGTGTTTCAGTATATCATCTCTAATTGGCGAGTTTGGGCACAAGGGTGCAGGATGGACTTCTACTTTAAGGTCTATCATGTTATTCAAGAGCTGCTTTGGTTGCGGAAGCGGTGTTCGTATCAACGTTTGTCTCGATGGTGCTGGGCATAAATGATTTGTTGGTGTCGTAGGCAGTTTAGGACTAGGCTCAGCGACCTTATGCTTGTCATTCAGTTTAACTTCCTGGAGTAGATCACTGAATATTGCTGGTCGGCCAAATAATGTGTCTATCAAGATTGCACAGACACAGTCTTGAGAATTGTGTTTATTGATGCTCGATGGTGTAGGATTGCTAGAGTTTTGAGTGTTAGATATCAAACTGCTAACCATGGTGTTCAGACGCTCAAAGCCATGGTGTACAGATGATGTGTACTGAGCTAGTGCCTCTAACAGGGAGATTTGAATGTCAAATGTGTTTGATTGCTACTCCAATGCTCTGACTGTAGCTTCTAAGGTGCTTAACAGTTGTTGCAGGCCCTTATGTTGAAAGGTGAATTTAAACTGCCATTTTGGGTTGGCGATTCAACGCAAAAGCCGTTGATAAATGATTGTTCATGCGAGAGAGAGACTAGAGAGGCGGAAATGGGATCATTCTCAGGAGAAACTGGTGACTCGATGACGGGCGGATTTAGGTTTACGAAACCGATTGCAGTTTGTTGTAAACAGAGTCTTTAAGATTGCGAGAAAGGGGGATCAGATGATGAAGCGACCTCGCGCGTAACAACTTTAATGCAACTTTTTGGAGCTTTGAGAGGCGTCGAGTCGGCACTTAATTTCAAGGGTGACTGTGATACCTGAACAATTTGGTGAACACTTTGTGCTGGCGTTTGAGAAAGTGGGGATAATCTAGGCAGTTGCTGCTCTGTTAATTCGTTCGAGGTTGCTTGGCAGAAATATGGAGAGGGTTGCAGATCTGTTACGTTTGGAATGTTTATTGTATGAGTCTGTTGTATTGACTGTGATGTTGTATTGGTGACTTGATTAGTAGCTTTTTCCGCATTGCCAAGTTGTGGGATCATCGATGGTTGAAGAATAGGAAGTACTTCTCCGACCTCCTCTGCTGATGGATAAAGAATGGCACTTTCATCTTTCATGTAGCTGAATTTTGATATCTTGTTTTTTCGGAGTTTGGGCCATAGGTCAAAAATGCTAGATGCTTGCCCTGTGAGCAGTGATAGCAATGGGTTGGCTTTTAATAGTGAGAGAGAAGTAGCTTTTCGGGGTTTGACTCCCAACTTTGGTGTCTGTGGGGCGCGGTTTAGGGCACATTGGCTCTTCTTTTTGCACTTCGGGAGTTGGGGGTTCCTCTTGTTCTGCCCGACCTAATTATTTTGGGAGGGATATATGGGTACTTTTTTCGCTGTCCCTGGGTTAGGGATGCTTGTTGGCTTCCCTCGCAGAGTCTGTGATAGGAGATGAAGCACTTTTTACACTTTGTTGCAGTTGCAGTGCCTAGTTAGCGGAAGGGTATGTCGGCTGCCCGTGGTCCACGAAGGGGACCCTCCTAAGAGGGCGGCCGCCTTAGTGCCACATGAGGGCACACGAGTCAGTCCAGTCGTTAGGGACCCACGAGGGATCTGTGTGCCTCGTCACTTCCGGTAAGGGGGGGCGGGGGGAGGCAGTATAAGTGCTTCTCCCCGCCCATCTGGCGGCCTCTTTGTGGCTGCCCGTTACGCTGTTTGGTTGCGCCAGGATCCCGGCGCTGTCCCTTTGTCTCCCACCGGACATGCTGCCAGGCACGTGGGGTTGTTTCGCCCGCTTAGTTGTGGTGAGTTTTGTGCTCGCGGGCTGCGTTGCTGCAACTTCGGGGCAAGTTGTCTGGCCTCCCGTCTGGTGTCCGGTGGGAGCGGGGTATTGAAGGTGACTCGCACGATGCGGTCACAGGCTGGTCTCGCGGGCAGGCATTGGCAGGAAGGTTGTTGGCAGCATTGAGCAAACAAAGGGATTCGCGACGGAGGGGGGTAGGAATCCCCTTCATTTAAGTACAAGCGGACTTGCTCTCCCCTGGGGGAGATAAATAATCTGGTTTTTAATATCGCTTCTCCAAGTTCGCTCGAAGTTTCTATATGCGCAGCCGATATCAGAGGGCGCGTGGTGCTGTGGTAACGCTGCCAACAGTAAAGTGCAGGCGATGGGTCGAATAAGGCATAGTAAATTTTGCAAGCCTTTAACAGACTGGCCCTGAACTTGTGGAGTCGATCTTAGAATGCCGGTGCGTTGTCGCGGGCCCTCCGACAGTGGTCGCGGGGGGTGGGAGGAGGGGCCCTCCTCGTCACGACAGGAATCAGGGTATCCCCCCCCAGAAATTAACACGCGGGGGTGGCAACAGGTTGGCAGGCGCATGGGGGGAGGGTGCCGCGTGAGTGCGCCGGCCCCGCCACCCTCCCCCCATGGTTCCAGCCGGTCTGCCTCCGACCTGGCGGGTCGGGTTTGGAAATGAAGGACAAACCGCGTTGAAGCCATGCAGGGCACGGGTCAGACTCGGGCGGAGTGGATCTTCGACGCTGGAGGCAAGAGCTCGGCGAATACTGTTGTTTTGAGTCGTGTTTGTGCAGTGCTATCAATCAATCAATCAATCATGTCACTTATAAAGCGCACTACATACCCGCGAGGGTCTCAAGGCGCTGGGGGAAGAGGGGGGTGGTGCTGCTACTGATCGAAGAGCCAGGTCTTGAGGAGTCTTCTGAAGGCCAGTAGGTCTTGGGTCTGTCGGAGGTTGGTGGGGAGGGTGTTCCAGGTCTTGGCGGCGAGGTGGGAGAAGGATCTGCCGCCGGCGGTCGTTTTCCGGATGCGGGGGACTGTGGCGAGGGCGAGGCTGGTCGAGCGGAGCTGGCGGGTGGGGGTGTAGAAGCTGAGTCGTCTGTTGAGGTAGGCTGGTCCGGAGTTGTGGAGTGCTTTGTGTGCGTGGGTGAGGAGCTTGAAGGTTATCCTCTTGTTGACAGGGAGCCAGTGCAGGTCTCTCAGGTGGGGTGTGATGTGGCTGCGTCGGGGGATGACGAGGATAAGACGTGCAGAGGCGTTCTGGATGCGTTGCAGCCGTCTCAGGAGCTTAGCCGTCGTTCCTGCGTAGAGGGCGTTTCCGTAGTCCACTTGCCTCCAGGACTTTTGCTTGGAGGGTGAATTTTCGAGCGGACTGCTGGCATGGCGCATACAGGAAACAGCCGCACCAGGTTGGATTGGTGTTGACTATTCCCCCATAGACTTCCTATTGACTAGTGGTTGATGAATGCAGAGAAGGGTGGACTTGCGCAGAGGTCTGGGTTTGCTGTTGTGAATCGGACCCTATGTTTGTAGTCCTCTATCTGGGGACTTGCTCTCTATCGGATGGTTTGGTGCGGTGCTTTGTGCGGTTGTTTTGTGATTGTGTCTGGGTGCCGTGTTTCAGTGCCGTGGTTCCCCCGGGGAGGTAGGGGGCGGCGATTCCAGTTCTCTGTCTGTGGGTGGATTGGTGCAGTGCGTCCAGTGCTGTGTTTCTGGGGCTCGACCCTGGGGCGGCGCTTCCCACCTGGAGCTGTTCTTCTCTGTGGGTAGCAGTACGTGTGAGATGCCACGCCCTTATTTACATTGGCCTTGCCCCCTTTCTCTTCCCACTTAAGCCCGGGGTGGCACATCGCACGCTTGTGGCCGCTGAGCTTATAGAGCGGAGAATGTGACTGTGGCCTCGAGCGGGCCAGCTCCAGGGTTGCACGTCTCCTCGAGCTGCGAGTGCAGGTTCGAGCCTGACGAGGGCTCAGCACCCTGTGATAAAAAGTTGAATACGTGCTTGAGTCTTTAACTGGACTGGTGCTTATGTAAAGCGCACCAATATTTCGGCCGATTTTGCACTATACACCGCCAACAAATGAAATTACATAAAATAAATTATACCGTTTTGCCGCCCACCTCGCAGCAGAAATGCAGCACCTTTGCATGGGGCAAAGTAGTGGGAGCTGGGTCTCGTGGAACTCCTATCGGAGCGGCGAGGCTTGTGCTGCAGTGGCAGTGGGTTGCGGCAATGAGAATTGCTGGGTTTTCGGTCTGTTGTGTCCCCTATAGCGTCTCTTTCCAGCGAGGTCACCCTGTTGTCCCTAGACACGGCGCGGGCAGATGGTTGTTCACTGGGGACTAGCTAGTTCTGTTTGACACTAACAGTACAATGCAAATTTGCACTTAGGTGTCAGTAGGGCATGGGTTAATGAGCACTCGTTGTATTGTGCTGTGGGTAATTTTAGATGGCACAACCTACTGTTAACATGTTCCGCTCTCTAGCAGTGATAACTCTGTGAGGTGTCATTGGCACTGTCGTTGCCAACCCCTGGGAGGATGCCTCAGCAGGTGATTGCCGAGGCTCGATTCCTACCACTACACACAACCTAATTTTGCCTGGCTCGGGGGTTCGACTCGTGGAGCCAGCCTTTGTGTGGCCCATAATTTTGATTTGACAGTTCTCAGGCCCTGCCTCTGTACGCTGAGTTCGCTGGGATAGCGGTAAGATTGCCTAGATATTTCTTTGCAGATTGTTTTAATCGCCGTTTGCCTCAGAATGCAATTTTAATGGGGGCGATGTGTGAGAAGATAGCAGTTATCTTGCTGAGAAGTATTGTGTTGGTTTCGTGCAACATCCATTAAAAGTATCTTTTAGACTAAACCGCGACCTCAAAAATGAGAATGGATGGGGTCACATATTACTTGCAGTAATATCAGTGAGCTGCTGCTGTGTCCAAAGTGAATAATCAATCAATCAATCAGGGGTTTGTTAAAGCGCGACTACTCACCCGTAAGGGTCTCAAGGCGCTAGGGGTGGGGGGGGCGTGCAGGTTCCATCCATCAAGGAGGGGGTCTGTCGAAGAGCCAGGTTTTGAGGTTTCTTGCGAAGATGGGGAGCGATGTTGTCTGTCTGAGGTGGAGCGGAAGGGCGTTCCATGCTTTGGCCGCGAGGAAGGAGAAGGAGCGGCCTCCCGATCTGGTCTTTCTGGTGCGGGGGACCACGGCGTAGGAGAGCTGGGCTGATCGTAGGGTCCTTTGGGGTGCGTGGAATTTGAGTCGGCTGTTCAGGTATGCTGGTTTGGTGCCGTGGAGGGCCTTGTGTGCGTGGGTGACACAAGTCACTATCCCTGAAGATTGATGCAAACACAATTAGAACTTAGACAGAGTGCTCGTGCAGTACCAGCAACATGGCAACGGAGGGCACTTTGGATAACGGCACAAGATAATTATACATTTAGGTACACACGGGCCAGCAGGTGGGAACGATTTCGGCAATATGAGGAGCAGGCTTGTTAATCTATACTTTGTTTCGAGCTGATGTGAGGAGTGGCCACCCTGCCAGGCCTCAACTCTGACTGGTCATTGACTAGTATCCTAACCTTGAAACCGGGTCATGTCCGGCATGCTTTTCCGGTTGTTTGTACAAGCTTGCACAGGTGGTTATTCCGCAGAGTTTGGGGCAGGGTAGCATGCCTCATCTTGTCTCAACGGGTTTGCTATGTCTGTCAGGCCATTAGGACCGATTAGAGCTTGTATCTCTCTGTATATCCTGGCGTATAGGAATGACAGGCCAGAACTAAGGGGGCTTAGAGCAAGTGGTACGGACTTTGGCTATCCACATGTAAGTCTCAAGGGGCACCCTCTTCAGGAATGACCGTTAACTAAATGGTGTTACCACAATTCAACCGGTTTGTTTGTGGTCAGGTTTCTATCCCAGCTGGCAAGTTTCCTGACTTATGCAGCATGGACCGGAATCAAACACACGGAGAGCCATTGGGCTTCAATCAATCAATCAGGGAATGGTAAGCGCGCTACTCACCCGTGAGGGTCTCAAGGCGCTGTATCTTGCACATCTCGGATCTTGCACAAGTTTGGGTTTTGGGGTCAACTGGGTTTACCCCCTAGGCGCTGTTTCCGGATTTGATGGTCCTTTCTATGCTTTATGGCTGCTTATGGCATCCGAAGGCTTTTGAATATTGCCTGTCTGGGGTCCTCCAATTGCATCATCTCAGAGGCATTATAGGTATGCCTATGGTCCATTGCGCTGCTTTTACAGTGTTCATCACCAAAGACATCTATGCACTTGGCCACAAAACAATTTCCACCCTGCCAAGAAATTCACAGTGATACACACTTTACAGTAGAACGATACAGGTGCTTGACCTATGAGCTGACGGATTTAACACTGACCACATTTACATAAGTTGAATCACAACATCACCATTTTCTTAAACTCAGGGCCATTGGCATTATGGTGATGCAGCAGCAATTTGCACAGATTTGGGGCCTGCATTTGCCACTCATACACCTACTCCATTCTGGCCCACAATAAGACCATTTTGCTCTTCTCCAATTTTGGCCTGGCTGATACAAGAAAGCCTTTTACTTGTTTAATTTCATTGGACACATATTGGCACGTTCTGGACATGTATTGTTTGTGTCTTAGCAGGAGGGCCTGAGATTGTTTCAGCTGGGTTTCTACTTGCAGGGTCCGGATCTGGACAGTGTGGTCTTCTTCAATATGCATAACCCTCCGTAGGATGAACAGGGTTGAGATTCAAGTTGAGAGCCACTTCATGGGCGTTCAGGAGCTACAGGTAGCTCACGCATTACCTGTTTGAAACTTGTTATCGAGAATAATGTGCTCTTCACACAATGTGAAGACCACGTCGCTCCAATCATGGATGCGAGGGAAGTTTAAACATCTGGTAATGTACCTTGCTGGTGGCTAACAGAAGGATTGTTGTAAGTAGGTTGCCTTCCCATGAGTGAGGTCCGATTTAACATTATAAGTTAAGGCTACAAGAGGTAGGGTAATAAAAGGTCATTCACAGAGAATCATGAATTGGCATACTAGGGAGGTTTAGGTTCTGAGAAAGAGATGGCCATTAATTATCAGAAAGTGGCAGGGCTATTCGGAACCAGTTCAAAGGGACACAGATAGGATACTGGCAGGACTATCTTGACTGGGTTTTGCAGGGGTGAACTGCTCACATGTTATACAATGCGTGTGCCGTGCGCACCCATAAGTTTACCAGCTGTGGGAGGCACCACACCTTCCTGGTAATAGGACCAGTGGTACCGGGGTATCTCAGTTAAAGTTAAATAAAGGGGTTCTCAACTCGGTATTTGACTTGCCACGCTTGCTGCGCTTCAAAGACAGAGGTTGAATGTCTCCTGACAAGTTGTGCTTGCATTTTAGTTGTTTTAGCATTCGGAGTGGTGCGTACAACTATCCTTTCATTTGGCAGTCAGAGAGAGAAAAGAAAGTAGAAGAAATGCAGGGTACGAACTGGGCACACTTAGCAGTAAAGCCGGCAATAATGAAGCACATAGATCGTATTCCAGAAGTGGGAAGCAGAGGTTTCAGTTCAGGGTCGGGTGGAAGCAAATTTTGGGGTCTGCTTGGTTTACCTCCAAGGGGCTGTGTTTTCGGTTCTGATGGTCTTTTGAACCTCGCGGGCTGCTTGTGGCATCAGAAGTCTCTGGCACTTTGCCTGTCTGGGGTCATCCTATAGCTTCACATCAGAGACATAAGGTATGTCTATGGTTCATTGCGGGGCTTATTAGGTTTTATGACTAAAGACAGCCATGGCTCGGGGCCACATGCCCCGAATTGCATCGGAAGCGGGGCAGGCACGTAGCTAGTGGGGACAGTCACCAGCGTATATATGGTCTTTTGGTTTCGAGAGACACGCACACACTCTGCAGGATAACTGGAGAGGTAGCGGAAAGGGGTGGATTAACGGGTTTTCTGTAAGTTGGCAAGTAGGCAGTGGCTTCCCAGTTGAGCCTGACTGTGGGGGAATAGGAGCGCACAGTTAGGGACCGCCAGAGTCTAAGCCTGTCAGCTGTCTCCCTCTTCCTCACGTGGTCGCCAAGTCGAGTAGCATCAAGGGCAGCATCAAGCACAGGTCACCCTGAGCCATGATACCGGATTACTGGTTTGAACACAAGGGGCACAGTTGGGCAGCAGGTAAGGGTACCTGGGGGCGCACTACAATAATAGCCTGTCGGGCTTATAGGGCGTCAGTAATAAACGTAAGGTTATGGGCTACACACGAATAGGCACTTTCTGTCAGCTGGGGCGTGAGTGTGCCATTCCCAAGAGGGTGCGGTTTGTCTTGATAGTACTGAAATGAAGGGGATGGAGCACTAATACGGACAACTACCAGAGCACATTTTGCAGTCATAGTTAAGAGGGTGCAGGTACATTACTCATAGGTTTACTCCATGTCCCCTGATCAATATGGATTGCAATTTACCAGTTGCTTCAGTTAAGCGAATTTTCCTTGGGAGTTGTCAGCTAACATTGGGACTGCAATTTGGTGGCCAGCCGGTTGGCAGGCCTTTTAGATGTGGGTTGCTAGGTCAGGCATGTCAAAGTAAGGGTTAAGGTGCCAGAAGTTGGCCCGGGGATACAAGTTCACAGGCCTGTGGAGCGGCGGAACTGAAAGGGGATTGTGTTCGACCTCTTGGTCACAGGTTCAGATCCTGGTAGATCCACTTAGCATTTCATCCTTCTGAGGTCGATATATCGAGCACCATTGAGTTGAGTAACAATAAACATGTGTAAATTCTCCCGCCCTATAGCCTTGGCTGGCAGCCATGCAGGTTATGGAAGTTGTCATCCAACAAGTGTGCTACGGTCCAAAGATTGGGGAAACTCTGGGTTAAAGCACAAATGGACTACAAAGTATTAAAGAACATTTGGCATTCCCAGTATTAAAAAAAAAAAAAAAAAAAAAGGGCAGGTATTTATACATATGGTTCCCCTCCTGTTCACACTGTCTTGTCTGCTCCCTGGGGAGGGGCCGGAAGACAGGTTAAGAGATCACGTACAGGCACATTTTGGATTTACCGAAGGCACCCCAGTGATGCACCAGATGCTTGGTGTGGTGCTGTGTTATGGTGCCGAATTAAGTGCCAGCTTGAGTAGTTATATAGAATGGTGTGCAGTGCTCCATTAATGGGTTTGGCTTCCTGGCATTTCTTTAATTTTCCAGGGTCAAAGGTATGGGTGAATGGCCATTCATGCGTTCTGAGAGTGGCACGATGGGCGAATAGCAGGAAATGGAGGCATGGGTTTTCCACCACTGAGTTAATTTGGTTGGGGGGCCATGGCAGGCACGGGAACAGCTTCTGTAGAAGCAGTGGCACAGGCGAGGGGGGGGGGGGTGAGGCTCCCCTCCCATCTCTGTGGTCTGACACCTGGGAAGCAATTTTCGACTTTCCAGGGTAGGAGGGTCATGCTACCTGAATTGAATTCCTCCTGGTGCAAGTTATCCAACCATTGGGGGGCATGTGAGTTTGATGGTCAGAGATACCCAATGTAGTAGGGGAGGGGCCCGGCCAGGGGGGCCATGGAAAACTCACGCAGGAGAGTTAAGAGTGCCAGGTGTAGAGGCCCTGAACAGAGGGGTTTGGTTTTACCAGGCATGGCCGGCCGCATACTAAAGTCCACGGGGAGTTTTAAAAGGATGATGGCACCTGTCCAGAAGGGGCATGCTGGCTTCCGGTCCAGTATGGGCTTGGACTTGTTTTGCGGGACCTGGGCAGGCCCTCGAATCATCAGGATGTAGGTAAGAATGCCTACCTTGGTGGGGGGTCCTGGTTGTGACGGTGGCCACACCCAGAGCTGTGGCGGAGTTACAGGGTGATCCAGAGGCTGCATCTGCAGGAGCACAACAAGAGTGCAAAAGCCAAGTGTACCCAGGGATGTCCTAGCGTTGTCCCCTGGAAGAGCGACGGGCGCCCCGTTAGTCCTACGGGCGGTTGTGGGCCTGAGCAACCGGGGCTGCCTGGAACGCTCCGCCCCCCTTTGGGGGCGTGAGTAAGGGCGTGGACTGGCGGTCCACCGCTGGGAGGGTTGGCCCCTCCCAAAATTGGTAAGCACCGAATGGCGACGGCCACGGTGTAACTTGGCTCATCAGGCGGGCAGGCGGCGTAGGGGGGCTTGCCTGCCCTTGGATCGCTCGTAAGATAACCCACCATGTTGGCATATTTGTTATGCAAATAAACCTGCAGCAATTTTCTCCACAAACAATGTGTTGTGTGGTTTATTTACTAATGATATTGCTGTAAGTGGTATGGGGAGTGTTGCCGATATTGGCACTAAGACTTCTGCAGAGATACTCACAGTTGCTCCACGGCTAAGAGCTGGCTGTGGGGGGTGAGCGGGGCTCTCTGAGGTGTCCCACATGACGCACCCCGACTTAGCTGGGCTGCTTCTGTGGGGGCATTGGGGCACTCACTCTTCAGTGACCACTTACTTGTCACTGCACTCACCCTCTGCTGCGGGCTATCGATTTTAAGTTTTAAACTGTAAATTGTAAGTTAATCTGGACTTTTGATGCAAACAAGTCTTTGGATCTTGGACCCAGGGAGATTTTAAAAGCTCACTGACCCTCTGACCTACTGGAAACGGCTTTGCCCAGTCGGTCAGGGTTTGGCAGGGTTCCAAAGTTTAAGGAGTGCTTGCGGGTGCTTCGCTGTTTATTGGTCTATTGGAGGGAGCTGCTTAATACTGCATAGGACCGCTTAAGTACTGGTGAATGTCCTGGGTACCAATGGCAGAAAGTTCAGGTGCAGTTGCAGATGGGCGAGCAGGCGGCGTGAGAGCGTGAGCGGGGGTTGAAGGGCGAGTTCCTCGTCGGGGCAAGCCGCACCGCCCTAACACCGGCCGCTTCCGTCCCGGGGGAAAGTTCTGCTGGCCTAGCCTTACCTCTGCACTGGTTTGAAATGCTTCTGCTGCCGTCTCCCTCGCCCCGCAGAAAGCTGGACACGGTTTCCCCCTGACTCATTTCACTCTCTCAAGATAGCTTCTGCCCCTCCGCCGACCGCCAAAGCGGCAGAAAATAGCAGTAAGTGGTGAAAGGCGGAGGAGGCGGAAAGCGGAGAGTGGACACACAGAGAGATGAAGCAACAGCCTCCCACTGCTCTGCAAACCTGTGGACCTCACATCAGCATCAACTCTGATCCGGTTGCCTGGGATGCTCATTAGCTATAGCCCCGGCGCTCACTCCTCAGGCTCTCCTTCCCATGAGCTCAGGCTCACGGCTCTGGTGTATGTACACTCAACTTATTTGGAAGAGTTTGGCACCTGTGTGTCTGTCTATAACATTGTTATTTAGCCTGTGCTGCTCCAAATAATAATGACCTAGAAGGTAATGGCTACTTCTCAAAACGTGGAAAACAAAAGACATCATCAGCAGGGCCTCTAAATTGCTGTTGCTCAGTTGTCAGTCACAGTTTGTTTTCACCAGTGTTATTTTCAAAAATGATAATTCAACATTCAAACTGGTGATAAGGAACATAAAAACGCACCAATCCTTGTGTGTTTGCATCTGTGTGAGGGAGAGAGCAAACAACTGAAAGAGCTTGTGAGAAACGAGCTGAGAAAGAGAACGATATGAGCAAGAGAAGGCAGTGTGTGGAAGGTTAAGTATGTGAGATGGGCAAGTAAGTGGGGTTTGCGAGTATTTGAAAGAGGGAATAGAATGTGTTTGTGAGAGTAGCATTTCATTGCGATGTGAGGTTTGGAGAGTGTGAGTGAATGTGGGTTTCTAAGAGGAATGTGTGGGAAAGAAAAGAGGGCCTTTAAGAGAAGGGTGTGAAAATATTAGACTAGAAGATATGTGAAAGCAAGAGGTCAGAAAGAAGTGTATGAGAGACGATAGTGAAATAACTGTCAGGAAGAGAAATGTGTGTGCTAAGCTTGAGGAAAGTGAGAATGATAGATCGGGACTTCTAAGAATGTACTGAAATGGGTGCATGAATGAAAAGTGAAAAGTGTGAGAGAGGATGGTGTGTGAGATAGAGAAAGAAAGATGGAGGGTTGTGAAGAGAAAGTGAAAGGCTTGTGCATGTAAGAAAAGGTAGCGGATGAATGAACAAAAAGAGTTCAAGAGAGTAATTGTGAGAAGAGAGAACAGTGTGAGACACATGAGAGCATAAGCAATTTGTGGAGAAGAGAATACTAAGTGGATGCGTAGGCTGCCACCGGCAGGGGGCTCATATTTCCAGTACCATCAGCAAATGTGGCTCCATTGCTAGAATGAGTGGTACAGAATAGTATATGTTAAACTACAAACGGCAAAAATCCTTGTTTTGGCCATCGATGGTACAGAGAGAGATAGAAGTAGTGTAGTGGAGACAAGTAAGAAAGAGAGAGGGCATGTGAGAGATAGGGGACTGAGAGAGTGGGAAAAATGAGAATAGTGTGAGAGAGGTATGTATAGTAGATTATGTTGGGATAGACAATCTATTCTGTGAATGAAGAGTGTTAGGGAGTTGAGGGTAAAAGAAAAAGATGAAAAGACAAACAATTGTGAAACAAGAGACAGTGATAAAGAGTCTGAGAAGAGATAGGAATGTAAGACAGGTGAACATGAGAGTGGCAGGGAGGGAAGAAAGTAAGAACAAGTGCAAAAGGTAGTAAAGAAGAGAATGGATAGAGGTAGAGGCAGGATTCAGCAAGAGTGAAATAAAGGATTAGTGAATAGAAAGAAAGAGGATCATTAAGACAGAAGAGACAATGGTTCATGTAAAAAGAAGCAGTTGGATCTAAAGGAAGTGATCACAGGATGATTGTAGAATGTGACACAAGGAGTTACAGCACAGACAGCAGGGCTCTGAATGACAGCAGCAGAACTTTCAGGAATCTGACGTGGAATATCACCAAAGAGAGAATGGTGTCAGAACTCGCATATTCACTTGCTCATCCACCTATACATTCTTCTCAGTGAGGCAAGATCCCACTCCAGAAAAGCTTATTTTACTGTTGGCATGCTGTACCTGTTCTGTGAGGAAGCAAAGCTTGCACTGCTGCTCTCTGATTTCTATGTGTCTTGTGATGGGGAAAGGTTACTTTGCTGCTGCTCTAGTTGTACCTGTCCTCTGAAGGACTGAAGCTTACAGTGTTTCTGTCTAAGATAAGCCTGTTCTATGAAGAGTGGTCATTTTGACTCCTATTTCCCCATTGTATTGGAAAACAAAGGATATATTGAATACACTTGCATAATATCCCATGTGAATCAAGGACTGTTTCACAATATTTGATGTGAGGTACCAAGACCTGTAACCTTTAGGAAGGCACCTGTCCTCATAAGGGCAATATTCTAACGTTGTAACATGATGACCATTCCTGTTTTTAATGTTGTGGTAAGGAGATTGCAATAAAAACATTTTAGCTCACCCACAAACAATTTTAATGTAGGTCTGAGTGTAACCAAGATAGAATGTAAGGGACAGACCTATCCCAAACTAGAGAACCCATAGCTAGAAAATTGCTCAACTACTCAACAGTATTACCATCAGATGCTTCCCAGTGCTTGACGTGGAATCCACTGATGAATCATATCGCACTAGGTAGGCAAGGGTTCATCATCCTTTGTCAGTACATGAATGTGTGGTAGTTCCATAAGAGCTTTGGCTTTTTCTTCCAGGATTGTTGTACTTCTTGTATGTGTATGTCTGTTGACACACAACATATAATATTCCTCTTTAGTATGTTAACCATCTGTATTATACTTGTTTTGTATGTTTGAGACAACTGTCCCTTCTGCTTCTGCAACTTGTCTTTTACTTATCTGGGTGTTAGAGAAGGTTGTGCTGCTGCTGCCCGTGATGTACCTTTTTTGTGTTGTGAAGGTTGATATTCAACTTTCCAATGCAGAAAATGCAAAATGATGTGCATTGCTAATGTTTGTTTTAGTACATTATGTGAATGAACGAGTAAACACTCACAAGATATGTGAGCAGAATTTACTTTTGGTTTTAGGTGTGAAACCAGCAGTTTTTAAAATAGACTAGATTACTTTGGAAACATGTAAAACATAGCTGATAAGTGTCTTAATGACATGCATAACACCTTAGGCCAATTCTGGCTTTGAAGTCAATAGCACTTTGCGTGCTGGGGGTTTGAGTCGATAGTGGCAGCGTTAAAACTACAACCCCTGCCCTAACGGACGTGCACCCTAACCATGGCTGCCCCAGCTGCTTGGATATCTGGATCCTTCTGTACTGATTTTTGGTCAAGAGTGAACACGTATCATGCATGTGCACCATGACATAAACCTGTGTCACTGTAGCTCAGTCTAGTTAGACCAGGAGGGACATCCCAAGCACTGCCCTTATGAAGATAGAGGGCTTATGTCCTTTTCTGGAGTTCAGTGAAACGAGAACGGTGGTAGCAGCATACCCTTTTTTTTGTTTCAGTAGAATCAGTGATGTGAAAAGTCCTTTTTATCTGAGTTTCTCAAGTGGGGCCTACTGGCCCACTTGTGTAAAGTTCTGTGGCTGTGTAGTTCAGTCACCATTGACCTGCATGGATTGTGTGTAGCGCCGGACAGTACATGATACTTGTGTGGGCTTGCTGGGATGCATGTGTGTGTGCCTGTGAATGGTACATTACATGAAGGCTTGTCGGTTCCATTTGGGGATACCCAGGGCCTGAAGAGGCTTGTGGAGCTGATGCCTGAAACCCCCAGATAGGAGACATGTATTGGTGACATTCCTGAGGGCCTTTAGCATGTTCAAGCTGGGCCTATGCCATGAGCGCAGACCTTAAGAAGATCGCAGAAGCTGCCTGCATCAGTCTTCTTTCAATGAAGCTCCCAAAAAAAGTGCATTTAAACACTGATTCTGGAGACTGCTGGAGCCCGTGTCTGCATTTTGACTGCTGTGCTTCTCATGGCTCTCCTTTCTCTTGCTCCTCTCACTTTCTCCCACCCTTAATTTCAGGGTCCGTTGGTTCCTCAAGAGCAGTACCTCCAAGAAGCCCACTTTCCGGCAGAGCTTCTGACTCTGTGTATAGCTTTACAGAGGTTCAGAGTGGCCAGATGAGGGAAAGGGAATTAGGGAGGGTACTGCAGGGGAGGAGATCTGGAACAGAGAGATCAACTCGTTAACACTAGGTTTCTGGATATACGTGAAACATCAATATGGTGTCTGTTCATGCACCAAATACTTCACAAAGTTCCAAATATGGAATATGCCTATAAACAAACTTAGTTCAAAGTTCCAAAACGTTTTCTGTTTATCTGAGCTCTTATGAATCCAACACGAGGTTCAGTGTGTCCAGAAGCAATAGACCATAGCACAAGTTTAAAAGTCAAATTTGTTAGTTAAAACCAACACGAGATGCACACCGCTGTGTGTTGGCAAGTATGGCGATAATGCGGGCGAAGGATTGTCTTGCCTTATGCTAGTTTGAAATAACATAAAAAATGATTGTCCTATCTGAAGCTGCACGGTACACTGAATCTGGCCTACCGTGCCATCAGGAACCGATCTAGGAGCTGCCAGGACAAAGCGACCTCACTCTGCCTTGACGGTCGATAATCCGTGGTAAGCAGTTGGGCGAGGCCGCTTTTATTTGTGGCTGGTAACAAGACGGCAGCTGCGATGTGCCATATCTCACAAAGCCGCGAACAGCGGCTGCGAGTAACTAAAACTAAGAAAGGACACGTTAGTCCTAAATAAACAAAAAATGTTAGTTTTGAATAAATGAAAAGAAACAAAAGGAAATAAACATCAACAACACGTAGTCTCCTCACAAGGCTCACAATGTCTATGTTTCATGTGTTTGCTTATAATACGTATTTTCCTCACAAGGCTCACAAAGTTTTTTGTGCTTGTTTAATAACACAAGCAGCGGCTTCCCATTCAACGGTTCATGCTTGTTTGTGCATAGGTCTAATGTGATGCTTTACCTTCTGCAACAAAGAGCAAAGCAATGGAGCAACACAGAGCAGAAGCAATGGAAGTCATAACGCTTAAAGAGGACAAATAGGAGTGAGCGCAAATTTGGAGGGTGCTTTCTGAGCAGAGGTCAGCTTAAGCCCTATGAGGAGGAGAGTGCTTGGAGGGAGCGAGGCTCAGCGGGGATCCTGGCAAGTGCAGGCCTCGAGAAATCTACTTCCTTACTTGCTATGGTGAGTCAGATTTTATCAGGGCGAGCTATATTTAGTGCCTATTCCCCTGTTATGGCGAGCTGACAAAGAACAGGTGTTCTGGTCCCTCAGAAAGTGAAGGAGCAATAAAGATGCCTTTAAACCTTGTTAGGTCTCGCCTAGGCAGCACGCATGCGCTGTCTCTCCGAGACATCAAGTAATCTGTATCAGGGGTGAAACTCCGCCTTTTGCCGGGGAATTTCTCCTGCTGCTTGCCATTTGTAAACACTTGCATTGCTTTTCTTAGAGGGCTTATAATTGGCTGTAGATCCGATGCGTCACTTCAGTTTATTCCGGAAGCAGCACCGCCTAACTACAGTTTCCGTCCGCTCTTGTGGTTAATGTGTGTTCGAGGGGAACTTTCTTAACCATCCACAGACCGAGAAGCCCGCACCCAGGCTTCTGCATTCAGCTCCTGGTGTGCGCAAGTCCATTCCACTGCGGTAGTCATGGAAGCTGCTTCAAACAAGGACGGCAGCTGAGAGGGAACACACCATCACTGTGTCCGCTGAATTCCTGAAGGAGTACTCCGGTGCAGCTGCAGTACTTGCAGGATGAGCAGGAAAGTGCAGGTGGCTCCACTGCCCTTGCTGCCTCCATAGCAGCCGACACTACACCACCGTGCTCAACAGCACTCTACAGTTCGCTCTCCCTGCTACGGACACAGTGTAGGGTTTGCATTGTTCGCGCGACTCCAGCTGCTCACAGCCGGCCCTGGCAGCAGTTCCCCAGCACCGACAAGCGTTCCTCCTCCCAGCTTCGCAGTGCACGCTGCGGCCCCTCCTCCAGGCCGCCTCCCCCCAGCCGCCTCTGCTGGTGTGCGGAGCGACCAGCAGCACGGTCACCCGCCACCTCCTCACCTTGCCTGCAGCACTCCCAGAGGTTGCAGCTCCACGTCGTGGCTGCCACACTGCCACACTCGACCAGCAATACCGCCACAACACCGATGCAGCTCACCGCAAGCTCCACCATGGCAGCCCAGCAAGTCGCGGATTCGGGTACCGCCTCATTCCCAATGTGGTGAGTGACCTGAGGGGGGGGGGGATATCCTTGGGCCTGTGTACATTACCGGCATGCAGGGAGGACCTGTAATTATGGGACACGACACACTGGTGTTGGGTAGTGGCTACAACCACGAGCGGTTGGCGCTCTCTTAATTTATAGCCTCCCGTCCGCGCCCGGCCGGGAGGTTGAAAGTGCAACAATGTAATGCCCTACAGCTGGGACGCTTTCCAGCTTCGCTAGATTTTCTTTCATCTCGTTTAACTCTCATTTAAAATTAGTCTCCAATACGGCACCTCCATTACGGCATCCCCGCTTTACCTTACAAGGCGCAGCCTTTCTTTTGTTTTGCATGCAGCGGCGTGCTCCTTAAAGCTCTTTTCGCTATCCCAGCTTTGCATTAAGAGCCCTCCCCCCCACTCAGCGGAAACGTAACCTTCCTCTTAAGGCGGCAACGCCTCTTCAATTCTCCCCCTCCTCCTGTAGCATTTGCTGCCTGCTACGCCATTGCACAAATGTCCTGCCTGCGCTTTGTAAGTGCTGCAACCCGCGGACGCTAGCAGGGCGGTAAAAGTCACACCCGCCTCAACAGGTCCCTCCGGCATCAAATTAATTTATTAAGTATGTTCATCTTATTAAATGATGTATTTCCTCTATTTACATTGCCTTCATTTTGCATCTCTGTGTTTTAGTGTCTTCGCTATGTACGAATGTTGTTGATTGACTGCGCTCGATTACTGTGTTATTTAACATCTTCCCTGCTCTGAAGTGTGTGTATTGTGTTTTATATGTGGGTTTAATTAGTTGCATTACTGTACAGTGTGTGTCTTTGTGTGTGCGTGTTTATGTCTGATGCTTATTGGTTTCCGTGTGTGTGTTTTTTTAGCATCTGTACGTGTTTGTGTCTGTTGCTCATTGATTTCAATGTGTGAGAGACTTTGTGTGCCCACGCGTGTTTGGGGTGAGCCCCACTCTCGGTTCTTGTTGATTGCATAGAAGCTCCAGGGACGTAGGCGAGGATGTGAAGTCTCCGGAGAAGCAGCCGTTTCCACTCTGGGTCACACTCCCTCCAAGACCCTGGATCCTGGAAACAGGCCGGTCCTCGCACGTGCAGGTGAACCCTCTATCTTCCCACCAGCATCTCCTCTGCCCCCCTGGAGCTTTTCATTAGCCTCCAGCCAGTGTACCCCGCGAGCCAGATCCGAACTGTGGCCCTGCGAGGCCTGGGCCACTCAAAGCTTTCCAGAACCTAACCATATCAGCCTTATTAAATAGCCAGAATGTAAGTGCCTGTGTTTCAGCCCCTTCTGAGCGTGAGCCCCTTCCCCCTTCTATCTGCTCCAGAATGCCTTTTCCTCGCCAGCCTCTCCCCAGGCTTTGTTCGTTTTGTCTGAATAATGTAAGCCACAATTGTTCGCTCAGAGTTTGAGGATGCTCTGTCAACCCTTAAAACAATCTACCAATTCCTGTAGAGTGGGCTTTGGAGTTAAAACCACCACTTGTTTGGGCTGCTCCAACCTTAATTCTTATTAGTCTGACACTACGATGGCTTCAATTGCAGAGCAATGCATTGAAGTATCTAAACTGAGAGCCTATAGGATTAGAAAACAATGTTCTGTTACTTTCACTGCAAAGCTTCACCTCCACTGGCTAATATTTCACAAACAAATGTTCAGGCTCATCCTCTTTTTTAGTCTGATAGGTCGGTAACAACATACGCCCTGGGTCAGAGACCATCTCAAATCATCAATTTAACTTTCGCCCCAGCTCATATGAACCAATGAACTGTGCTGTCTTCACTGCACTATCCTCTACGGAATGAAACACTTTACCACAAGATGCGTGCCTGCACAAGTAATTAGGGTACCACTGTATACATTATCGAATACTTTCCTCTAGTTTCTCTTTGTTTCCATAGTCTTCACAACCTGAGGACTAGTCTCAACTGCTAGTTATGTCTACTGCAACACTGTCTCGTTGGGGACGTTTTAAGGCCTGGGTAAAGTGGGCATTACATAGGGGCCCACCTTCCAAAGCCCTCCACCCTTAACCCCAGGAAGGCGATCTTTCCGTTTCTCTCACCTCTGTCCATCTTTCAAATGTAACTTTTCTCCCTCTTTCTGCCTAACTAAGCCTTTAAAAGTTTAACTTATAATTCAATATTGTGTGGCATCATGTGAGCCTGCATTACCAGAAAATGGGTACAATTCAAGGTTGTTTCGAACAAATGCTGCCAAAACATGCCTTACCTTAAAAAGGTTTAAGCATCATAGAAGCAAGAAACAAAGTGGCATCCCACAAAGAAGCAGGAGCGGAAACAGCAGATTCAAGTGTAGCAGACCATAAAGCAAGTTTTGTCTTTTTTAGATCAATAACATAATATAGAAGTCAAAATAAGGCAGATAGCAACTGTGGAGATGTAGTCAGAACAAGGCCTACACGAATCTCAAGGCCTGGTAAAATCCTTGCATCATGTTCTTGTTTAGGTCATTCCCTTGTTAATCCACGAGGATCATTAGCAGCTACACCTGGTATCAAACACTGCTTGGAATGACCATTGTAAACACTGGCTAGGATTCTTGTGGAACGACAGCAACTGGATAACCATCTTCTTTAGGGGTCACTTTCTGGTCACACGACTCCCAAATTCCTAAGCAGCAAACTGAAAGTCACACCTTAGTGAAAGCTTACCTTCAGTGTGCTAAGAAGCATGAACTGTGTTTTCCATTAACAGAATCAGAGGTTGAAGTTTATCGTCCATTCTTTGAAAGCAACCAGAACCCTAAGAATCATAACAGACTGCCTTCAGATAAATCTAGATATTATTCACATCAGAATGGCAGAGTACTTTGAAGGAGGGGATTAAGATAGTTGAGAAGCTACTTACATTTTTAAATCTGATGTGATTTTGAAGAAAGCAAACTTTACAAAAGTGATCTGTCTAGATCCACAGATCAGCCTGGTCTTAGCAACAACAACTCTAGTGGTAAAATCCTCAGTTGCAATAAATGATCTGAGCTGAGGGAGTGTTCTTTTATGATGTCTTTGAAAAGGACTGAGTGAAGCTGCCAAACATATTTGGTCGTCTTGCGCTTTAATGCCAGATACCAATGAGAACAAGCATTTGCAATGCAATAGGTATCGCATTTGTGAGAGTTTGAGCTACTGGCATTGTAAATGACAATGCCTTTTATTTATCTGTTTTTAAAACCTGCAAGCGGTGCATAAACATGCACTTTGTACTTACAGTACTTGCTTACGAGAAGCAAGACTGGCAGTGACTGCGCCTTTTTCACTGCCAGCCTTGCTTCTCGTAAGCAACGACTATAAATACTAAGTGCGTGCTTAGGCACCGCTTGCAGGTTTTCAAACACATAAACAAAAGGCATTGCCATTTATAATGCCAATAGATCAAACTCCCGCAAATGCGAGACCTAGTGCATTGCAAATGCTTGTTTTTATCTTGTCACATTTGCTCTGTGTTGAGAGACAGAGGTCAGAAGTTCGTTTACATCTTACAATTACTTTTGTTTCTCTGACTGCGGAGTTCCAGGATTTTGTAAAGTGAACTGTCTGACGTGCTGTACAAAGAGTGTGAAACGAAATGTTGTAGGGTGCCATTTCTTTTGTAACACACATTTAAATAGTTAATAAGTGAAATATACAAATATTTCAAAATATATTTCAGTAGTTAGGAAAGCCCATTTATGTAATTCTGTGTGATTAAAAACATATTTTAATAGGATGAACACACATCAGAACATTTTACTTGGTGATGTGCAAATGTTAAATATGTTTGCTGAAACACAATTGACACAGATTATTGTTTATACACTATATAGATTCATCAGTAAAATGGCATGTTATTGATAAAGTTTTTGCCCATTTGAATGTGAAATGTACTATCTGTAAATGACAGTGCGCTACCACATCATGCTTTAGTAATATATTTATTAAAAGTGAGTTTTTAAACATTAGCTGAGAAGCACTTCTCCCCCCGCCCTGTTGGCAATGCTGTTAGTGAACTAAGGGCCAGATGTACGACCTTTTTTTGCAGTCGCAAAAGGAAATCGGCCCGTTTGCGACTGCAAAAAAGGGTCCTGGCGTGTACAAACGCTATTTTGCGAGTCAGTCGTTTGCGACTCTCGCTATTAGGAGGGGGCGTCCTTTCCTAATAGCGAGTCATAATGGAATGTACCACTGTTTAGCGACCACATTTGCGGCCCCAAAACACTCGCAGTTTACCACCTACTTCAAGTAGGTGGTAAGCCACTCGCAAACGGGAAAGGGTCCCCAGGGGACCCCTTCCCCTTTGTGAATGGATGCGAAAATATTTTTTAAGAGCAGGCAGAGGTCCCAGGGAAAACGGGCTGCATTTAAAAAAAAAACTGCTTCATTTAAAAAAGCAGTCACAGACATGGTGGTCTGCTGACCCCAGCAGGCCACCATCCCTGGGAGTGCTAGCCATTCCTAATGGGGTCACAAATTGCACCTGCCTCATGAATATAAATGAGGCATGCAATTTGCGACCCCATTAGGAATGGCAAACAGTGTCTCCAATTTGCGAGTCGCAAAACGACGCAATTTGCGACTCTCAAATTGGTAGGGTCTTACATCTGGCCCTTAGAGGCAAGTCAGAATCATGTGTACCCTATATGTGGATAGATTTTTATTATACATGGACCAAACGTTTAGTCTATTTAATCAAGAGGTTTGTTTGTACAGCAGAAATGCTGCCCTCACATATTTGAAGGTGCTCTCAGATGTGATAATGAAGAAAAAGGTTGTTCTGTAAAATTAAAATATTTGCCTTGGATCACACAACTTGAGGTTATGTACATTACAGTTGAGTAGCTTATTCAAGTTACTAGACCTGCAGGTCTAGTAACATTTTAATGACTTTTTCGAGGCCTGGAGTGGATCCCATTGAGCGAAGTATGAGATGACCGGTCCTATAAGAACCGCTGCAAGAGTGTGGGCCGTTGCCTATATTTGTGTTCAAGTCGGCCACAGTGAAGTGCGGGATGTTGCTCATGGTTGTGTCGCCAGGTGACTGAGCCACTGTGAAAACAAGGCAGTTGCCAAGTGCAGGCCGAGGTCCATGACATCCCGTGTGACCAGGAGATGGGGTAACCAAGTGGAGCCGGGAGCAACACTGACTGATCGCCATAGGAGCTGGTCAGGAGCGTAAACATTGTAGCGGTCCATCCGGAGACTAAGGAGGCCTTAAGCCTCATTGGGGATGAGACTACGAGAGGGCTTAGGCCCTCAGAGTTGGGAGGCCAGAGCTCATGAAGGAGCACCCTGGTCCTCCTGGGATTGCTGGCTGCCATAGGGTTGGGTAAGACTGTTCCAGGCTTCTGAGTCTTTTGGAGACTTGCACAAAGCTAGCTTTTAAATGCTGCCAACGTTAACTCCTAAGGCGTAACATAAACTTTGTTGCTTGGGACTAGTGTGGACCGCATCTAGGAGTCGCCTCCATTATCGAATGGAGAATTACCATCCCCACGAGCCGAACAGAGAGACTCTGGTATTCCGCTCTGGATGGCACTAGTGTAGATTATTTTGTGTGTCAATTACACATTTTGTGTGTTGGCATTCAATACTTTTTTTCATAAATGCAAGTATGTGACCCGACAATCAGCTGTTTGATGTTACTGTTTGTACTTTGAGCGTTGAGCTTGTGCATTCTTTACACCTACCTCCCCCTGAGAGCTATGGACTGCTAGACTGTCGCTGCCACTGAGAGTCAAGTGCTGTACAGGGTTGTAATTGGCCCAGTTACTCAGGACCCATAGTAGGTCAGGGCATGGGACATCAGGAGTAAAAGACCTCAACCCCCACGCTTGGGCCCAGTAGCTCCTGTTTGCCCTCTGGCCTTCTGAAAGGGGTTATGACAACCCCATAATGCAACATGCTGTTGGTTGGAAAACCATGAACTGTGGATGGTATTATATGCAGGGCCACTACAATTATGCTGCAGTGGTTAACATAATTATGCATCTAGGCAAGGGAATATATGTGGCATAATGTAGCACAATTTGTAGCTGTATTAGTCCTTTATTATGCCATTTTAACAGCTATTTAAAAGTGTCTGGCCAAAGTTGCACTACATTAATAGAGCGACTGAAGGTGAACAGCCAAACTTTGTATAGGATCTGCCACTAGTCAGAATTACATGTAGCATGACAAGTAGCAATTTTGTTTAATAATGTTTGAGCTAGAAGCAAAATGTATTTTTAGGAGAAATACTCAAATTATGCAGCAGAAGCTGTATTTTGTGGCAAATGAGGAAAATCCATGATTATGTGGAATGCTGCAGCCTCAGAAACGCGTAACTCCAGTGGCCCTGGTTATATGTCACAGCGCCAAATAGCAGACATCTGAAACGTAAAATAAAATGCAAAATAACATTTAGTTCCTGACTTGCTGTTTGGGAGTGGCGGGTTCAGGGACTGTAAGCGATATAAAATTCAATCTCTGCCTTTTTGCTTTGTAGGCAATCAAGGGTTAAGGTGCCCTGTGTGAGAAGGCAGATCCAGCCTATCAAATAGAGATGTGAGCATCTGACTGCTAATGGGTTAACTTAAACACACCTTGAATAAACAAATGGGCAGGCATTCTTTTTTTTTTACCAGAACAAAGGGAGCAGCGAAAACGCCTGAAGAAGTAAAGAGAACAGAAAAATAATGTGCTGGTGCCAATCTTCCTGAGCCCATCCTCGGCCTTGAGGTTAGTGTGAATTAGGTCTAGCACCCAAATTAGCCCTGCCGTGAACAAATGCCGCATTGGCTGCAGGTGCTGCCCGTGAGGGCCACAGTGTTTGCATGACAAAGTAATTTGTAACTAAATCATCACTCATTCTAATAATCATAATATCCAAATTCACACAAATATGGAATGCACCACCGACATCAAGAATGATTATGTCCATCCACTGTTGATTTTATATAAACAGTTTCTTTATTCTTCGAATTCAATAAAATGACAGCCAAACAACCGACGCGTTTCGTCCAACTGGTGTGGACTTCATCAGGGCTGTGAAATACATAAAACATATAGTGTATAATACAACAAAAATAACCACAGATGGACATTGGCACATGACAACACACAAGTATTAACACTTAGAGGGGCAGAATAGATTTGCCTTTGAAAAGATTCCTACATAGAAAACACTACATTTAAAAAGCCAACATGACAGAGTCACATTAACAATTTACCATTGAAAATTGTGAAACAAAGTTAATGAAAAGAACATATAAAATTCACAAAGATAGTGTTCACGGTGTAATACCATGGTAGGGAGAGTAATCGAGTTGGGGACACAGCAGATAGAACAGATTTATAAACGAGTTGAAGAACCAATAAGGTTGCTGTGGGATGCTTCCGGGCGTCGCATATCTAGTCACTGTTAACTCCAGGGTTACTTGCTGTATGCAAGTATTGTTTCCGCCACTGAACACAGTCAGGGAGGCGCCGCTATGGCCTTCGCTGAATGTTTCTTTTATACAGTTTGATACTCTGTCTAGATTGAAAGCCATGCTTTTACAGCACCCTTAACCTCAGCTCGAGAAACCTATGAACTTCAAGTTGCAAGGACCTCGACCGAGATACAGGCACTCATACGTACAAACTGCCCCATTCATTTCGCAGAAATGGTGGGACGTATCTTCAATATGTCAGATACGAGCGGAATTGTACACCTATTTAAGACCATAGGGTCCGGACTGTTAAGCACTTTTCAGACAGTCCTCGGAGTAATCCCAAATTTTATACACTCCGTATTGGGAAGCGTATTTGGAGGATTCCCGCTCATCTTGTTCCTAATTGCAGGAATCCTGATTGTAATATTGCTGCTACGCAATGGACGGCCCACTTCCCGAGGGAATGGTGAACACGCTCTTGGAGCGGAAATACCGTGAACGCATGGTACAACTTCTGGGCATTTCTTGCCTGCGAGAACTCAATGCCTCCTGGTTTCTATCATTTAGACCAGTCTGGGTAGACTGCATCTTACCTGTTCTTCGATGCCTGTTTTGCGGAGAAGAATGCACGTTGGATCTTTGTCTAA
The DNA here is from genome assembly GCA_963921515.1 of Calotriton arnoldi. NCBI lineage: Eukaryota > Metazoa > Chordata > Amphibia > Caudata > Salamandridae > Calotriton > Calotriton arnoldi. The sequence goes on along the minus strand of CAWUFW010003805.1, from coordinate 378,551 downwards.
CATTTCCATCAGATGCACCTCCGGACACGGATGCAATGCTGGACCCCATAAAGGCCCACGCTCTGCGTTGTCCTCAGCGGCTTCCGATTTTGATGAATGCATTCCTGGAGAATCCACAGGTGCCGTTCGCTCCTGCTGGGTTAAGGGATTCTTCCGCAGGCGCACAGGTTACAACTGCCGCACAAGCTGCCGCAGCACCGACTGTTGGCAGTACTACATTCCATCTATGTGCGATTGACGTTCTCTGTGAGGCGTTGGATTTGTCATCTACAGCAGCTGACACCGATAATATTGAGCTTCCCAGCCAGGGCATTTAATCTCGAATCAGGTCCTGGGACAGAATTCGGCTTCTTCACTCGTTTCAAAACAAATGATCTAAATTTGGAACATTTTCTTACATTGACACTTTCGCTTGAGAAAAGCATGGCCTTCTACTGCTTATGGTAATGCAACTTCTATAGAGAGACTTTTTGACTTTTTAAGAAAAGTGGCACTTAGAAATAGCTGAATTATAAAACTTTTTTTAGCTCCTCATTTTTAACGATTTTTTAGAACCATGTTTAAATTGTCCAGATTTTAAGTATGGTCATTTTTATCCAGTTCGGAAGAGGAATGGGTGTTATATCCCGCATAGAGGCCCTAATGTAGACCCGTTCGTACATGCCCTAAAATGGACGTATTCATATTTACCCTAATATGGTCATATTCGTACTTGCCCTATTATGGTCATGGTCGCATATGCCCAATTATGGTCACAACTGTACATGTCCTATTATAGTCATGATTCCTTATATAGGCATGATCTTTCACCTACATTGGTCCCAGCTAGTACACAACGAGCTCTGAGGGCTGAACGTTATCTATCCTGTGGTTTTGAATACAGCAGGGTTCTTCCAAACACAGGCCCACACTGTACTCATTAATTATGCATGGCTCTCTAAGAATACACCACCGGCATAATATGTATGTACAAAGTTCACCCCCCTGACGTCTTCCTCATGTCCAATACAAAGCATACTGAGGACCGAGACTCTTTAGGGTATAAATACACCACATCTTGCCCCAGTAAGACAGAGGGAACCGAGACTTCCATGCTGACACACTGACCAGAGACGCTGAGGCTCCTGCATGCAGTCGCTCAAGCTGACAGTGGTCTGACACAACCCGGACGGGGGTGTCCAACTCGAGACCAGGACGGGGTCCCACACTCTCTCTATTCAGGTATGGGGGTTCGACTAAATCCTAAGAGGATTCTTGGCTCTTAGCTTCTAAGACCTACACACATATGCTAGGTACACACAGGTACATCTAGGTAGGCATCGTAGGAGTACGCGCACTTGCATAATGCTTTTATGTTCATGTATGTACTCATGATTATCGCAATATGGTAGAACTATTCTAACCCTTTGCTTTTATCGTACTGCTTTTAATATATCTCTGCTATTGTCTGCTGGTTACCGCAGCACATATATTTTACACTAGAATAACAACTGTTCAATAAATACTTATTGAAACGCCGGACTGTTTATTCTGTGTAACTCTCTGAGACAAACCGAATAAGTGAGCACGAATGACTGAGCGAAAGGTAGTACATTGTTTCCACGATTCTGAGGGAATCAGGGTTGTCATGTTCTAAGGTTGCCAGAAACTAATCTCTCCCCGGGAAGAGGAGACACTAGTGGCACTGCGAGCTAGTTAATGCAAAACTAGGCTAACATATACGGTGGGGGTGCACGGAGTCAGTCTGCCACCAAGCCCGCGGTATATGTTTTCCAAACGCGCAGGTCCTGCAGGGGTACTATAGGAGCTACACGACATTATGCCTCTCGTGGGATTTACCTTCACTCTACTCATTAGTGGACACTTCACTTTGTTGTAGCAGAATGTGATGCAGGTTGACAGCTAATGTGCTACGTACGCCCTCTTTTGACAGTAGGCAGTCTCCTACCAGATGGCTGAAAGAAGCAAACAGCTGGTCTGATGTATGCAAGTCTTGTTCATGTAAAATGTAATGCACCTACGGACATCCAGCGAGTACAAAGATTTTTCTGCTGACTATGTCGAATTAGCAAAAAAAGGAATAAAAGATACTTTTGTCGTTCAAATGAAAGAATGTAGGGACTTTAGGCATATAGAGCCAGATGTACGAAGCACTGGTCGCAAAATACTTGTTGCATTTTGCGACCAATATTTTTGCATCTACTGCAGTATTTTGCAAACCAACCAATGTACTAATCGTTCTGTTTGCATAATACTGGTTCCTAGCGGGTCACAAATCCACCTACCTCATAATTATTAATGAGGTAGGTCACAATTTGCGATCCACTAGGAATCGTAGCCATGACAGGGATGGTTTTCTGTTGAGGTCAGCAGACCACCATGTCTATGATTGCTTTTAAATAAAGGAAAACAGGAATCGCTTCAATCAGTCAAGGGGTTTAAAACACGCTACTCACCCGTGAGGGTCTCAAGGCACTGGGTGGGGGTGGTACAGCTCTGGATCAGCCGAAGAGCCAGGTATTGAGGCTCTTCCTGAAGGTGTGCAGAGTAGGGGAGCTTCTGAGGCTGACTGGGAGCTCGTTCCAGGCTTTGGCTGCGATGTAGGAGAAGGCTCTTCCACCTGCTCTGATTCTTTGGATGTGCAGGGTTTCTGCCAGGGCGAGGTCGGCGGAGCGGAGGTTTCTTTTGGGTACGTGGAAAGAGACTCTTTTGTTGAGGTATTTGGGTCCGCTGTTGTGGAGTGATTTGTAGGCGTGGGTGAGTAGCTTGAAGGTTACTCTCTTCTCGATGGGGAGCTGGTGAAAGTCGTGCAGGTTTTCGGTGATGTGCTCCTGCCGAGGACGAGTCTGGCCGTAGTGTTCTGGTTGGTCTGGAGTTTGCGTAGCAGGGATTTGTTGATTCCAGCGTAGAAGACGTTTCCGTAGTCCGGTCTGCCTTTCTGGCTTAGGGAGGGATCCATTTGAAGGTCTTGCGGAGGGTGTTGAAGCAGGTGGAGGCGACGGCTTTGATCTGTCTGGTCATGGTGAGGGAGGATTCGAGTATGATGCTGAGGTTTCGGGCGTGGTCGTGGGGAGGGCGGAGGGCCACCATGAGTTGTCCCACGTGGAGGGGGAGGGTCCGAGGAAGGAGCGGAGCCAGTCTAGGGCGGTTCCCTGTATTCCAGAGTCGTGGATTCTGGCTGCGAGGGTGCGGTGGGAGACGGTGTCGAAGGCTGCGCTTAAAAACAAAAATGAAAAATTAAAGTAACAGTTTTTAAGAGTAGGCAGTGGTTCCTTGGGACCACTGCCTATTCCTAAAAATATTTTTTTCCATCTTTCTCAAAGGAGAAGGGATCCCATGGGTACCCTTTCCTGTTTGCAAATGGGTTACCATTACATGTTTGTAGTTGGTAAAATATTAATGGTTTGCGACTGGAATTCGGCCACAAAACATTAATACATATCATTCCGATTCAGTATTTGGAAGGGACGCCCTAAACACTCCCCTTCCAAATACCAAATTAGCGTTTGAGACGCAAAACCAAATTGCGATTTGGTAAGGTTTTACCAATACTCAATTTGTATTTTCTACATAGCAAAATGCATTATTTCAATCTAGATGACCCCATTCTGAGGATTGGGCCATTTGCGCCCATAGAAAGCCTTCGTACATCTGGCCTACACTATGGGTTGTTTTGTAGGATGAATTTGTCTTTGGCAAATCGAAGGAAAAACTCTATTCTGTTAAATGCCTGCAAGTGCCTAACTCTCTTTGCTGATTTGAGGGCATGTCATTTTGCTGTCTTCCACAAGCGAGATCAATTTTATATGTGCCTAATGAATTGATTCGGAAGAAGACAGCATGAGGTGACTCCAAAACATGTTCATTTCCCACAGCACTGGAGGGGGTCACACTGGCGGGTTCACTTCCAATGGTATTGGAGGGTTTTTGCACTGACGGGAATAATCTAAAAATCCCCTTAAAAACTCACTGTCTCAACAGGACTCCATGCTGCCAGTCAATGCTACCGCTGCATCTCCATTTGTGGGCTGATTTGAGCCCCTGAAGGACTCTGGCACTCAATCTTGAGACCTAGACCCCATGCACCGAATGTGATTCCCACTGCAGGCTGATTAGAGCCACCCCATGGGTATTCAGCATATTTTTGAAGCTTGTCACCAGTGACCCCCTCCTTCAGCAACTGTATTACCCTTTATTATCTCTCCCTCTCTCTCTCTTGGCTTTTTGTATGGCCCTTGTGTATGAATAATATCCTGAATGGTTGAATCCTTATTAGGTCCGCCCCCTGGCACTTTACTCTGTATACTGGGTCTTCTAGTCCAATACTATCTCACGTGCACCCGGCAGCCACTCAGTGGGTTAAAACTCAAACAGTTGGACATTCTGGTAAATTATGCTCGGGACCTTATTAGGAGAGGGAGAGTTGAATAGTGTCCATGAGACAGTGAGTGCAGTCTGAGCGCTCCTGGCTCCAAGAGCACTGTTTGCAGCTGTTAATGATAGGAGACCTGTGTCACCTTGTAGGAAGCTGGCGCTGTATATACTATACCAAAGTGAGGTATAGTGTGCACAGAGTCCAGTGGAACCCCAAAGGTAGGCAGAGGTAAAGTTAGATAGCACCTCACTCTCTATTTGTGGTAGTGTGGTCGAGCAGTAAGGCTTTATCAGAGCACAGTGTTAAGCATTTGTTGTACACACACTGTCAACAAATGAATTCACACACTCAAAGACTGAACTTCAGACCAATTGTTTTTGTATAGAAATATTCTTTTAGTTATTTTACTTCCTAAAACCAAGCAAGCCTGGCACTGGTAAGTGATAAGTACTTTGCAGTAAATATACAGTTGTAATACAGTTTGGATTGTAATTGTATATGCACTTTGTTTTGACTTACAGTATTGTTATTGAGAAATGCAATGCTTTGTAAATACAGTACATATACTTTGAATAGGACTTTTAGTAAAATTACGGGTAAGTTACTTTTGAGATTGCTTTTCTTACACAGTGCAGTATGCCTGGATACGGCACTGGGACATTTCCTATAAACAGGTAAGTAAAAGCGTTTTTGTTAGTTAGTACAATTTTAAAGAATTTCTTTAGGTTTTCCAACTCCACACTTAGAAACTTTTCACAGAAAAACAGTCAATGTTATCCTATGGAGGAAAATAGTGTTATCGGTTTTAAGGTAAGTACTTGGTTGTGGGAGTTGGTGTTCTGGAGTTAGACTCAGGGGTCCCCCATGGTCAAGGATGCACTCTTGTTACACCCTCAGCGGCACTAGGGCGGCTGGGTGCAGAGTGCTGAGGCCCAATGTTATCCAATGGGGGATAGGGGGCCTCCGGTTGGTGGCTACTGATGAGCAGGCCACTGGGTTGTGGGAGCAAAGCTCCTGGTCTTAAGCTCAGGGCAAATGGGGATCAGGTTTAGCACACAAAGTGCACCCGCAGCGGCGCAGAGGCGGCTGGGTTTCAGGGTGCTGTTTTGGCGCCGGGTGCCCTATTGTTTTCAATGGGGATTTTCGGTTTTGGTTTTTAGCTGCAGGCTCGGTCCAGGAAGACTTCCGGGAGGAACCAACAGCTGGGCAGGTAAGTTGGAGGGCTTGGGGACGTAGGTGCACCTTGGGTTCTTTTCTCCAGGGCGCAGGGCTGCTGGATGCAGGGGTGTCTTTTGAGGTCGGATTTCACCTTACCGGGCCACTCGCGGTTGGGGGGTCTCTGTGCAGAGGCTGCAGGTGACGTTGGGTAGTCCTAGAGGGGTCAACCCACGGTGGACTCCGACTCTGGAGCGCTGGGGGACCTCGCTGGGACTGGTGGGCCACTCGAACTCGGGCCGTAGGCGACGGGTGCAGTGGTGGTTCCAGGCGTTGGGTTTCTTTTTCCCCAGCAGGCTCGGAGTCTTTCTTTAGTGTTTCTTCTGAACAGAGCTGCTGTTCACAGGAGATCCGGTCTTTGTTGATGGCAGTCAGTACTCCCAGGGGTTCTTTAGGTCGCTGGCTGGAGGACAAGACTATTTTTGGCGCAGGATCTCTGGTAGGGCTGGTAGGGCTGGGGCCAAGTCAGTTGTTCTCTGCAGTCTCCTCTGCTGGGCGTCTTCTTTCGTCCTTTTTCTTCTTTGGTTGCGGTAATCTGCCTTCTTGGTTCAGGGCTGCCCCCTAAATACTGTATTTAGGGGGCGTTTTAGGGGTCTCAAGGTCAGTAGCCAGCTACTGACCTTAGGTGACTACACCCTGGGGGTGCTCACCCCACGAGGGGGAGTGAGCACAATCCCTAATCCTGACTGGGGAGTGCCTGCCATCTGCAAGATGGCGGGCACTGAAGAGGGGGCTTCACCTTGCCTCCCCCACCTGAGGGGTGGGGTTGGCAGAGGTCGGCACACCTGGACTGGCTAATCTTTTCCGCCTGTCTTCCCGCCGAAAAGGAGGGGAGACAGGAAGGGGGCCTGCTCCTGATAGCAGGAGAGGCTGGGGGTCGCATTACAAAGGCTGCAAGGCCTTTGAAGCTCCCCTGCCACAGATGGCTCTTCCTGGCCTGGGGGAGGTATGAACACCTCCGCCCAGGAAAGGCTTTGTTTCTGGGCTCAGGGAGCAAAGACTCCTACCCTAGGAGTCCAGAAACATATCTCGTGGTGGCATGCTGGTGTGTACCAGTCAGGGAACCCACCAGAGGCTGGTAGTTTTCAGGGGGCATCTCTAAGATGCCCTCTGAGTACACTTTCATTAAATCCCACACTGGCATCAGTGTGGGTTTAATGTGCTGAGAAGTTTGATACCACACTTCTCAGTTTTCAGTGTAGCCATTATGGTGCTGTGGAGTTCGTAATGACAAACTCCCAGCACCATATACTCTTAATGGCAGCACTGCAGTTACAATGTCTAAGAATGGACTTAGACACTGTAGGGGTACAGGGCTCATGCACCTGTACCCTCACCACTGGTATAGTGCACCCAGTTAGAGGGGTGACTGATCTATGCCAGGGCAGTGGGTTGTAGGCATGGCACACAGGGATGTGTGCCATGTCGACTCTTTACTTTGTTTTGCACCAAAACACGCAACCTGCAATGGCAGTGTGTGTGTGTAAAGGTACAGGGCCTCTAAGGGTGGCACAATAAGTGCTGCAGCCGTTAGAGGTCTTCCCTAGTCACAGTGCCCTGGGTGCATGTGGTATCATTTACCAGGGGCTGGCCTGTGGCCAGAGATGCCAATGGGGTTTGGGTACAGTTTTGGGGAAAGAACACAGGCCCTGGGAACCTGATTGGCAGGGACCCAGGGCACTTCAAGTCAAAAGTGCATCAGTAGTCTGGCAAAAAGTGGGGGGGTTACTGCAACAGAAACACAGCTTCTCACACAAGCCCTCCCTCTCCCCCCCAGCCCAAATGCCAGGAGAATCAGCTAAACCTGGGAGAGTCTTTCTAGTCTTTCAGGCGAGGAAGAGTAGAGGAAGTGGGTTGAAAGTTGCAAGGCCTACTCTGCCTTACATCCTTCTGTCCAGGTCAGTTTCTTTGGGGAGCGGGCCTACCTCAACAGTTTCAGGACCTAATTCCAAATGCTCCTTTCCTAGCTCTTTAGTGTCTTCACCCCATCTTTTTAGTTTGGGTTCAGAGGTGCCTACCTCTGCAAATTCTAACTTAGCTAGGGCAAAGCCCAGCTTACCCACAGAGGTTACCCACAGCTTGAGCAACCCCACCATGACCAATAGGGTCAGGGGGCCTAACTTGCTATTTGACAGGGGCCTAGGCCACCATGCCAAGGATAGTGCTGCCATGAAGGCTAACACCCAGCAGAGGCTACCGACAGCTGTCAGTGTCCAGAACCACACCTTTAGCCCTTCACTGGTAGGTGAAGTGGCTACCTTACAAGCTTCTTTGGGTTCTGGTGGCCTGTCTGCTGTTTTAGGGTAGGGGGTCACTACACTTGGTAGTGGACACCCTTCTTCCGCCCTCTGTTCTGCCAGCTGAGGAGCCACCAACTCAGACTGGACAGTTGCCTGACTAGTCAGGTCTTTTTGTTGGCTAGGGGGGACTTCACCAGTGCCAATTTTGGAGTTCTCCCTTACTGGGGTAGAATCTCCCTGGCCCACTGGAAATGTGGCTAACAGTTGCCCACTTTTCCTACACTGTCTCTACTTTTTCTTTTGGGGCTTAGCTGCACTGACTGCAGGTTCAGCCCCCCCAGGTTTCTTTGGTGAGGTCTGGCACTTGACCAGTACCTCTCTTTGGCTCAGACCAACCTCTGGGTGGTCATTCCCAAGGAGACAATCGAGGGAGGTCTTTACTGACTACCACCTTTCTCCATCTAAGGGACCCAGCTATTTCTAGGGGCACTACAGCCATAGGCCTAACAGTGACAGCCCCTGGGACAGCCCTTACTCTTTTTGTTTCTCCTGGGACATACTGGTTTGTGAGAACCAACCTGTCATGCACCACAGTGTGACTGGCACAGGTATCTCTCAGGGCAATGGCTGGGATTCCATTCACCAGTAGGTGGTGGAAGTGTCTACTCCCCTCTGGAATCTCCAACTCACCTTTTGGGCCCATTTTCCAGTTGAAGGCTATGTGGGCTTCCTCATCTGAGGAATCACCCTCTAAAGCTACACTGGCAACCCCTGGAGCTACACTAGGTGCTGTAATTATTTTAGGACAGCTAGTGACCTTGGTGTGGCGTCCTGCCTTTTGGCAGTTGTGACACCATACCTTGTTGCGATCCCAATTCTTACCTTGGTACCCAGTTTTAGTTTGTGAGGTGTCTTTGGGCCCTCCCTCCTGGGCAGGTTTTTGGGGGGCTACCTGGGACTCCTTACTTTTATCTTTTAGAGGCTCACTGTCTTTCCTCTGGGGAGGTTTTGTAACCCCTTTCTTTTGGTCACCCCCAGTGGGCGTTCTAGTCACCCTTGTCTTGACCCAATAGTCCGCCTTCTTGCCCAATTCTTGGGGAGAAATTGGACCTAGGTCTACCAGATACTGATGCAACTTTTCATCAATGCAATTACTTAATATGTGTTCTTTCATAAACAAATTATAAAGACCATCATAATCTTGCACTTTGCTTCCAGCCAACCAGCCACCTAGTGTTTTCATTGAGTAGTCTACAAATTCCACCCAGGGCTGACTCTGGGTTTTCTGAGCCCCCCTGAATCTAATTCTATACTCCTCGGTTGTGAGTCCAAATCCCTCAATCAGAGTTCTCTTCATGAGGTCATAAGACCCAGCATCTGCCCCACTAAGGGTCAGAAGTCTGTCTCTGCACTTACCAGAGAACAGTTTCCAAAGGAGTGCCTCCAGTGAGTTTTCTTCACCCTTCTGGCTTCACAAGCCCTCTCTAAGGCTGTGAACCACTTGGTGATATCATCACCCTCTTCAAATTTAGGGACAATCCCTTTGGGGATTTTGGGATCATAGGATCCTTCCTTTTCTATATTTTTTAAATTGCTGCCACCATTGATGGGTCGTAGGCCCATCTCTGCTCTTTCTTTTTCTAGAGCCAGGAGTCTGGTCTCTAGGTCTAATCTTTTGGTCAACCTGGCTAGCAGGATGTCCTCCTCATTGAGGCTGTCCTCAATGTCCTCAGTAGTACCTGATCCACCTGTGTAGGATCTAGGTACTGAGAGGTTACTCTTGGAGTCAGGGGCACTTGGGCCCTTTTCTCCCTAGGAAGTGGAGGGGGGGGTCCGGTCTACCTCCTCATCCCCTCCATCTTCTTCCTCATCTGATTGGTCTTCACCATTTTCAGATGGGTGGTCCTTAGCATACCCAGCCAACAGCTCCTGTAGCTTTTGTTTGGTGGGATGGGACCCCATGGCTATGTTTTTAATTTTACATAGGGACCTTACCTCCTTGAAAGACAAGTGAAGGTAAGGGGTGAGGTCGAGCTCCTCAACCTGGTCCTCTATGCCATTGTTGTTATTTCCACTAAGAGCTGGGTTCTTGTTTTGAGACATTGTTAAAAAAGATTTCTAACCCCTCTAACCCTAGCTAAAGTGACGTTTTATTTTTCTAAAATTCTAAAGGGACTTAACCAAGGCCCTAACAAGACTTTTAGTAATTTTGCAAAAATGGCAATTTGAAAAAATCAGAATTCTAAAGACAATTTAAGAGTTCTATTGTGTGATCAGGTGGTAACCAAATAATCCAACAAATGCAAAGTTGTATATCCCACCGCTGATCCACCAATGTAGGAAGCTGGCTCTGTATATACTATACCAAAGTGAGGTATAGTGTGCACAGAGTCCAGTGGAACCCCAAAGGTAGGCAGAGGTAAAGTTAGATAGCACCTCACTCTCTATTTGTGGTACTGTGGTCGAGCAGTAAGGCTTTATCAGAGCACAGTGTTAAGCATTTGTTGTACACGCACTGTCAACAAATGAATTCACACACTCAAAGACTGAACTTCAGACCAATTGTTTTTGTATAGAAATATTCTTTTAGTTATTTTACTTCCTAAAACCAAGCAAGCCTGGCACTGGTAAGTGATAAGTACTTTGCAGTAAATATACAGTTGTAATACAGTTTGGATTGTAATTGTATATGCACTTTGTTTTGACTTACAGTATTGTTATTGAGAAATGCAATGCTTTGTAAATACAGTACATATACTTTGAATAGGACTTTTAGTAAAATTACGGGTAAGTTACTTTTGAGATTGCTTTTCTTACACAGTGCAGTATGCCTGGATACGGCACTGGGACATTTCCTATAAACAGGTAAGTAAAAGCGTTTTTGTTAGTTAGTACAATTTTAAAGAATTTCTTTAGGTTTTCCAACTCCACACTTAGAAACTTTTCACAGAAAAACAGTCAATGTTATCCTATGGAGGAAAATAGTGTTATCGGTTTTAAGGTAAGTACTTGGTTGTGGGAGTTGGTGTTCTGGGAGTTAGACTCAGGGGTCCCCCATGGTCAAGGATGCACTCTTGTTACACCCTCAGCGGCACTAGGGCGGCTGGGTGCAGAGTGCTGAGGCCCAATGTTATCCAATGGGGGATAGGGGGCCTCCGGTTGGTGGCTACTGACGAGCAGGCCACTGGGTTGTGGGAGCAAAGCTCCTGGTCTTAAGCTCAGGGCAAATGGGGATCAGGTTTAGCACACAAAGTGCACCCGCAGCGGCGCAGAGGCGGCTGGGTTTCAGGGTGCTGTTTTGGCGCCGGGTGCCCTATTGTTTTCAATGGGGATTTTCGGTTTTGGTTTTTAGCTGCAGGCTCGGTCCAGGAAGACTTCCGGGAGGAACCAACAGCTGGGCAGGTAAGTTGGAGGGCTTGGGGACGTAGGTGCACCTTGGGTTCTTTTCTCCAGGGCGCAGGGCTGCTGGATGCAGGGGTGTCTTTTGAGGTCGGATTTCACCTTACCGGGCCACTCGCGGTTGGGGGGTCTCTGTGCAGAGGCTGCAGGTGACGATGGGTAGTCCTAGAGGGGTCAACCCACGGTGGACTCCGACTCTGGAGCGCTGGGGGACCTCGCTGGGACTGGTGGGCCACTCGAACTCGGGCCGTAGGCGACGGGTGCAGTGGTGGTTCCAGGCGTTGGGTTTCTTTTTCCCCAGCAGGCTCGGAGTCTTTCTTTAGTGTTTCTTCTGAACAGAGCTGCTGTTCACAGGAGATCCGGTCTTTGTTGATGGCAGTCAGTACTCCCAGGGGTTCTTTAGGTCGCTGGCTGGAGGACAAGACTATTTTTGGCGCAGGATCTCTGGAAACTGCAGACGGGCCGGTAGGGCTGGGGCCAAGTCAGTTGTTCTCTGCAGTCTCCTCTGCTGGGCGTCTTCTTTCGTCCTTTTTCTTCTTTGGTTGCGGTAATCTGCCTTCTTGGTTCAGGGCTGCCCCCTAAATACTGTATTTAGGGGGCGTTTTAGGAGTCTCAAGGTCAGTAGCCAGCTACTGACCTTAGGGTGACTACACCCTGGGGGTGCTCACCCCACGAGGGGAGTGAGCACAATCCCTAATCCTGACTGGGGAGTGCCTGCCATCTGCAAGATGGCGGGCACTGAAGAGGGGCTTCACCTTGCCTCCCCCACCTGAGGGGTGGGGTTGGCAGAGGTGGGCACACCTGGACTGGCTAATTTTTTCCGCCTGTCTTCCCGCCGAAAAGGAGGGGAGACAGGAAGAGGGCCTGCTCCTGATAGCAGGAGAGGCTGGGGGTCGCATTACAAAGGCTGCAAGGCCTTTGAAGCTCCCCTGCCACAGATGGCTCTTCCTGGCCTGGGGGAGGTATGAACACCTCCGCCCAGGAAAGGCTTTGTTTCTGGGCTCAGGGAGCAAAGACTCCTACCCTAGGAGTCCAGAAACATATCTCGTGGTGGCATGCTGGTGTGTACCAGTCAGGGAACCCACCAGAGGCTGGTAGTTTTTCAGGGGGCATCTCTAAGATGCCCTCTGAGTACACTTTTCATTAAATCCCACACTGGCATCAGTGTGGGTTTAATGTGCTGAGAAGTTTGATACCACACTTCTCAGTTTTCAGTGTAGCCATTATGGTGCTGTGGAGTTCGTAATGACAAACTCCCAGCACCATATACTCTTAATGGCAGCACTGCAGTTACAATGTCTAAGAATGGACTTAGACACTGTAGGGGTACAGGGCTCATGCACCTGTACCCTCACCACTGGTATAGTGCACCCAGTTAGAGGGGTGACTGATCTATGCCAGGGCAGTGGGTTGTAGGCATGGCACACAGGGATGTGTGCCATGTCGACTCTTTACTTTGTTTTGCACCAAAACACGCAACCTGCAATGGCAGTGTGTGTGTGTAAAGGTACAGGGCCTCTAAGGGTGGCACAATAAGTGCTGCAGCCGTTAGAGGTCTTCCCTAGTCACAGTGCCCTGGGTGCATGTGGTATCATTTACCAGGGGCTGACCTGTGGCCAGAGATGCCAATGGGGTTTGGGTACAGTTTTGGGGAAAGAACACAGGCCCTGGGAACCTGATTGGCAGGGACCCAGGGCACTTCAAGTCAAAAGTGCATCAGTAGTCTGGCAAAAAGTGGGGGGGTTACTGCAACAGAAACACAGCTTCTCACACAAGCCCCCCTCTCCCCCCAGCCCAAATGCCAGGAGAATCAGCTAAACCTGGGAGAGTCTTTCTAGTCTTTCAGGCGAGGAAGAGTAGAGGAAGTGGGTTGAAAGTTGCAAGGCCTACTCTGCCTTACATCCTTCTGTCCAGGTCAGTTTCTTTGGGGAGCGGGCCTACCTCAACAGTTTCAGGACCTAATTCCCAATGCTCCTTTCCTAGCTCTTTAGTGTCTTCACCCCATCTTTTTAGTTTGGGTTCAGAGGTGCCTACCTCTGCAAATTCTAACTTAGCTAGGGCAAAGCCCAGCTTACCCACAGAGGTTACCCACAGCTTGAGCAACCCCACCATGACCAATAGGGTCAGGGGCCTAACTTGCTATTTGACAGGGGCCTAGGCCACCATGCCAAGGACAGTGCTGCCATGAAGGCTAACACCCAGCAGAGGCTACCGACAGCTGTCAGTGTCCAGAACCACACCTTTAGCCCTTCACTGGTAGGTGAAGTGGCTACCTTACAAGCTTCTTTGGGTTCTGGTGGCCTGTCTGCTGTTTTAGGGTAGGGGGTCACTACACTTGGTAGTGGACACCCTTCTTCCGCCCTCTGTTCTGCCAGCTGAGGAGCCACCAACTCAGACTGGACAGTTGCCTGACTAGTCAGGTCTTTTTGTTGGCTAGGGGGACTTCACCAGTGCCAATTTTGGAGTTCTCCCTTACTGGGGTAGAATCTCCCTGGCCCACTGGAACTGTGGCTAACAGTTGCCCACTTTTCCTACACTGTCTCTACTTTTTCTTTTGGGGCTTAGCTGCACTGACTGCAGGTTCAGCCCCCCAGGTTTCTTTGGTGAGGTCTGGCACTTGACCAGTACCTCTCTTTGGCTCAGACCAACCTCTGGGTGGTCATTCCCAAGGAGACAATCGAGGGAGGTCTTTACTGACTACCACCTTTCTCCATCTAAGGGACCCAGCTATTTCTAGGGGCACTACAGCCATAGGCCTAACAGTGACAGCCCCTGGGACAGCCCTTACTCTTTTTGTTTCTCCTGGGACATACTGGTTTGTGAGAACCAACCTGTCATGCACCACAGTGTGACTGGCACAGGTATCTCTCAGGGCAATGGCTGGGATTCCATTCACCAGTAGGTGGTGGAAGTGTCTACTCCCCTCTGGAATCTCCAACTCACCTTTTGGGCCCATTTTCCAGTTGAAGGCTATGTGGGCTTCCTCATCTGAGGAATCACCCTCTAAAGCTACACTGGCAACCCCTGGAGCTACACTAGGTGCTGTAATTATTTTAGGACAGCTAGTGACCTTGGTGTGGCGTCCTGCCTTTTGGCAGTTGTGACACCATACCTTGTTGCGATCCCAATTCTTACCTTGGTACCCAGTTTTAGTTTGTGAGGTGTCTTTGGGCCCTCCCTCCTGGGCAGGTTTTGGGGGGCTACCTGGGACTCCTTACTTTTATCTTTTAGAGGCTCACTGTCTTTCCTCTGGGGAGGTTTTGTAACCCCTTTCTTTTGGTCACCCCCAGTGGGCGTTCTAGTCACCCTTGTCTTGACCCAATAGTCCGCCTTCTTTCCCAATTCTTGGGGAGAAATTGGACCTAGGTCTACCAGATACTGATGCAACTTTTCATCAATGCAATTACTTAATATGTGTTCTTTCATAAACAAATTATAAAGACCATCATAATCTTGCACTTTGCTTCCAGCCAACCAGCCACCTAGTGTTTTCATTGAGTAGTCTACAAATTCCACCCAGGGCTGACTCTGGGTTTTCTGAGCCCCCTGAATCTAATTCTATACTCCTCGGTTGTGAGTCCAAATCCCTCAATCAGAGTTCTCTTCATGAGGTCATAAGACCCAGCATCTGCCCCACTAAGGGTCAGAAGTCTGTCTCTGCACTTACCAGAGAACAGTTTCCAAAGGAGTGCCTCCAGTGAGTTTTCTTCACCCTTCTGGCTTCACAAGCCCTCTCTAAGGCTGTGAACCACTTGGTGATATCATCACCCTCTTCAAATTTAGGGACAATCCCTTTGGGGATTTTGGGATCATAGGATCCTTCCTTTTCTATATTTTTTAAATTGCTGCCACCATTGATGGGTCGTAGGCCCATCTCTGCTCTTTCTTTTTCTAGAGCCAGGAGTCTGGTCTCTAGGTCTAATCTTTTGGTCAACCTGGCTAGCAGGATGTCCTCCTCATTGAGGCTGTCCTCAATGTCCTCAGTAGTACCTGATCCACCTGTGTAGGATCTAGGTACTGAGAGGTTACTCTTGGAGTCAGGGGCACTTGGGCCCTTTTCTCCCTAGGAAGTGGAGGGGGGGGTCCGGTCTACCTCCTCATCCCCTCCATCTTCTTCCTCATCTGATTGGTCTTCACCATTTTCAGATGGGTGGTCCTTAGCATACCCAGCCAACAGCTCCTGTAGCTTTTGTTTGGTGGGATGGGACCCCATGGCTATGTTTTTAATTTTACATAGGGACCTTACCTCCTTGAAAGACAAGTGAAGGTAAGGGGTGAGGTCGAGCTCCTCAACCTGGTCCTCTATGCCATTGTTGTTATTTCCACTAAGAGCTGGGTTCTTGTTTTGAGACATTGTTAAAAAGATTTCTAACCCCTCTAACCCTAGCTAAAGTGACGTTTTATTTTTCTAAAATTCTAAAGGGACTTAACCAAGGCCCTAACAAGACTTTTAGTAATTTTGCAAAAATGCCAATTTGAAAAAATCAGAATTCTAAAGACAATTTAAGAGTTCTATTGTGTGATCAGGTGGTAACCAAATAATCCAACAAATGCAAAGTTGTATATCCCACCGCTGATCCACCAATGTAGGAAGCTGGCTCTGTATATACTATACCAAAGTGAGGTATAGTGTGCACAGAGTCCAGTGGAACCCCAAAGGTAGGCAGAGGTAAAGTTAGATAGCACTTCACTCTCTATTTGTGGTAGTGTGGTCGAGCAGTAAGGCTTTATCAGAGCACAGTGTTAAGCATTTGTTGTACACGCACTGTCAACAAATGAATTCACACACTCAAAGACTGAACTTCAGACCAATTGTTTTTGTATAGAAATATTCTTTTAGTTATTTTACTTCCTAAAACCAAGCAAGCCTGGCACTGGTAAGTGATAAGTACTTTGCAGTAAATATACAGTTGTAATACAGTTTGGATTGTAATTGTATATGCACTTTGTTTTGACTTACAGTATTGTTATTGAGAAATGCAATGCTTTGTAAATACAGTACATATACTTTGAATAGGACTTTTAGTAAAATTACGGGTAAGTTACTTTTGAGATTGCTTTTCTTACACAGTGCAGTATGCCTGGATACGGCACTGGGACATTTCCTATAAACAGGTAAGTAAAAGCGTTTTTGTTAGTTAGTACAATTTTAAAGAATTTCTTTAGGTTTTCCAACTCCACACTTAGAAACTTTTCACAGAAAAACAGTCAATGTTATCCTATGGAGGAAAATAGTGTTATCGGTTTTAAGGTAAGTACTTGGTTGTGGGAGTTGGTGTTCTGGAAGTTAGACTCAGGGGTCCCCCATGGTCAAGGATGCACTCTTGTTACACCCTCAGCGGCACTAGGGCGGCTGGGTGCAGAGTGCTGAGGCCCAATGTTATCCAATGGGGGATAGGGGGCCTCCGGTTGGTGGCTACTGACGAGCAGGCCACTGGGTTGTGGGAGCAAAGCTCCTGGTCTTAAGCTCAGGGCAAATGGGGATCAGGTTTAGCACACAAAGTGCACCCGCAGCGGCGCAGAGGCGGCTGGGTTTCAGGGTGCTGTTTTGGCGCCGGGTGCCCTATTGTTTTCAATGGGGATTTTCGGTTTTGGTTTTTAGCTGCAGGCTCGGTCCAGGAAGACTTCCGGGAGGAACCAACAGCTGGGCAGGTAAGTTGGAGGGCTTGGGGACGTAGGTGCACCTTGGGTTCTTTTCTCCAGGGCGCAGGGCTGCTGGATGCAGGGGTGTCTTTTGAGGTCGGATTTCACCTTACCGGGCCACTCGCGGTTGGGGGGTCTCTGTGCAGAGGCTGCAGGTGACGTTGGGTAGTCCTAGAGGGGTCAACCCACGGTGGACTCCGACTCTGGAGCGCTGGGGGACCTCGCTGGGACTGGTGGGCCACTCGAACTCGGGCCGTAGGCGACGGGTGCAGTGGTGGTTCCAGGCGTTGGGTTTCTTTTTCCCCAGCAGGCTCGGAGTCTTTCTTTAGTGTTTCTTCTGAACAGAGCTGCTGTTCACAGGAGATCCGGTCTTTGTTGATGGCAGTCAGTACTCCCAGGGGTTCTTTAGGTCGCTGGCTGGAGGACAAGACTATTTTTGGCGCAGGATCTCTGGAAACTGCAGACGGGCCGGTAGGGCTGGGGCCAAGTCAGTTGTTCTCTGCAGTCTCCTCTGCTGGGCGTCTTCTTTCGTCCTTTTTCTTCTTTGGTTGCGGTAATCTGCCTTCTTGGTTCAGGGCTGCCCCCTAAATACTGTATTTAGGGGGCGTTTTAGGAGTCTCAAGGTCAGTAGCCAGCTACTGACCTTAGGGTGACTACACCCTGGGGGTGCTCACCCCACGAGGGGGAGTGAGCACAATCCCTAATCCTGACTGGGGAGTGCCTGCCATCTGCAAGATGGCGGGCACTGAAGAGGGGCTTCACCTTGCCTCCCCCACCTGAGGGGTGGGGTTGGCAGAGGTGGGCACACCTGGACTGGCTAATTTTTTCCGCCTGTCTTCCCGCCGAAAAGGAGGGGAGACAGGAAGAGGGCCTGCTCCTGATAGCAGGAGAGGCTGGGGGTCGCATTACAAAGGCTGCAAGGCCTTTGAAGCTCCCCTGCCACAGATGGCTCTTCCTGGCCTGGGGGAGGTATGAACACCTCCGCCCAGGAAAGGCTTTGTTTCTGGGCTCAGGGAGCAAAGACTCCTACCCTAGGAGTCCAGAAACATATCTCGTGGTGGCATGCTGGTGTGTACCAGTCAGGGAACCCACCAGAGGCTGGTAGTTTTTCAGGGGGCATCTCTAAGATGCCCTCTGAGTACACTTTTCATTAAATCCCACACTGGCATCAGTGTGGGTTTAATGTGCTGAGAAGTTTGATACCACACTTCTCAGTTTTCAGTGTAGCCATTATGGTGCTGTGGAGTTCGTAATGACAAACTCCCAGCACCATATACTCTTAATGGCAGCACTGCAGTTACAATGTCTAAGAATGGACTTAGACACTGTAGGGGTACAGGGCTCATGCACCTGTACCCTCACCACTGGTATAGTGCACCCAGTTAGAGGGGTGACTGATCTATGCCAGGGCAGTGGGTTGTAGGCATGGCACACAGGGATGTGTGCCATGTCGACTCTTTACTTTGTTTTGCACCAAAACACGCAACCTGCAATGGCAGTGTGTGTGTGTAAAGGTACAGGGCCTCTAAGGGTGGCACAATAAGTGCTGCAGCCGTTAGAGGTCTTCCCTAGTCACAGTGCCCTGGGTGCATGTGGTATCATTTACCAGGGGCTGACCTGTGGCCAGAGATGCCAATGGGGTTTGGGTACAGTTTTGGGGAAAGAACACAGGCCCTGGGAACCTGATTGGCAGGGACCCAGGGCACTTCAAGTCAAAAGTGCATCAGTAGTCTGGCAAAAAGTGGGGGGGTTACTGCAACAGAAACACAGCTTCTCACACAAGCCCCCCTCTCCCCCCAGCCCAAATGCCAGGAGAATCAGCTAAACCTGGGAGAGTCTTTCTAGTCTTTCAGGCGAGGAAGAGTAGAGGAAGTGGGTTGAAAGTTGCAAGGCCTACTCTGCCTTACATCCTTCTGTCCAGGTCAGTTTCTTTGGGGAGCGGGCCTACCTCAACAGTTTCAGGACCTAATTCCCAATGCTCCTTTCCTAGCTCTTTAGTGTCTTCACCCCATCTTTTTAGTTTGGGTTCAGAGGTGCCTACCTCTGCAAATTCTAACTTAGCTAGGGCAAAGCCCAGCTTACCCACAGAGGTTACCCACAGCTTGAGCAACCCCACCATGACCAATAGGGTCAGGGGCCTAACTTGCTATTTGACAGGGGCCTAGGCCACCATGCCAAGGACAGTGCTGCCATGAAGGCTAACACCCAGCAGAGGCTACCGACAGCTGTCAGTGTCCAGAACCACACCTTTAGCCCTTCACTGGTAGGTGAAGTGGCTACCTTACAAGCTTCTTTGGGTTCTGGTGGCCTGTCTGCTGTTTTAGGGTAGGGGGTCACTACACTTGGTAGTGGACACCCTTCTTCCGCCCTCTGTTCTGCCAGCTGAGGAGCCACCAACTCAGACTGGACAGTTGCCTGACTAGTCAGGTCTTTTTGTTGGCTAGGGGGACTTCACCAGTGCCAATTTTGGAGTTCTCCCTTACTGGGGTAGAATCTCCCTGGCCCACTGGAACTGTGGCTAACAGTTGCCCACTTTTCCTACACTGTCTCTACTTTTTCTTTTGGGGCTTAGCTGCACTGACTGCAGGTTCAGCCCCCCCAGGTTTCTTTGGTGAGGTCTGGCACTTGACCAGTACCTCTCTTTGGCTCAGACCAACCTCTGGGTGGTCATTCCCAAGGAGACAATCGAGGGAGGTCTTTACTGACTACCACCTTTCTCCATCTAAGGGACCCAGCTATTTCTAGGGGCACTACAGCCATAGGCCTAACAGTGACAGCCCCTGGGACAGCCCTTACTCTTTTTGTTTCTCCTGGGACATACTGGTTTGTGAGAACCAACCTGTCATGCACCACAGTGTGACTGGCACAGGTATCTCTCAGGGCAATGGCTGGGATTCCATTCACCAGTAGGTGGTGGAAGTGTCTACTCCCCTCTGGAATCTCCAACTCACCTTTTGGGCCCATTTTCCAGTTGAAGGCTATGTGGGCTTCCTCATCTGAGGAATCACCCTCTAAAGCTACACTGGCAACCCCTGGAGCTACACTAGGTGCTGTAATTATTTTAGGACAGCTAGTGACCTTGGTGTGGCGTCCTGCCTTTTGGCAGTTGTGACACCATACCTTGTTGCGATCCCAATTCTTACCTTGGTACCCAGTTTTAGTTTGTGAGGTGTCTTTGGGCCCTCCCTCCTGGGCAGGTTTTGGGGGGCTACCTGGGACTCCTTACTTTTATCTTTTAGAGGCTCACTGTCTTTCCTCTGGGGAGGTTTTGTAACCCCTTTCTTTTGGTCACCCCCAGTGGGCGTTCTAGTCACCCTTGTCTTGACCCAATAGTCCGCCTTCTTTCCCAATTCTTGGGGAGAAATTGGACCTAGGTCTACCAGATACTGATGCAACTTTTCATCAATGCAATTACTTAATATGTGTTCTTTCATAAACAAATTATAAAGACCATCATAATCTTGCACTTTGCTTCCAGCCAACCAGCCACCTAGTGTTTTCATTGAGTAGTCTACAAATTCCACCCAGGGCTGACTCTGGGTTTTCTGAGCCCCCTGAATCTAATTCTATACTCCTCGGTTGTGAGTCCAAATCCCTCAATCAGAGTTCTCTTCATGAGGTCATAAGACCCAGCATCTGCCCCACTAAGGGTCAGAAGTCTGTCTCTGCACTTACCAGAGAACAGTTTCCAAAGGAGTGCCTCCAGTGAGTTTTCTTCACCCTTCTGGCTTCACAAGCCCTCTCTAAGGCTGTGAACCACTTGGTGATATCATCACCCTCTTCAAATTTAGGGACAATCCCTTTGGGGATTTTGGGATCATAGGATCCTTCCTTTTCTATATTTTTTAAATTGCTGCCACCATTGATGGGTCGTAGGCCCATCTCTGCTCTTTCTTTTTCTAGAGCCAGGAGTCTGGTCTCTAGGTCTAATCTTTTGGTCAACCTGGCTAGCAGGATGTCCTCCTCATTGAGGCTGTCCTCAATGTCCTCAGTAGTACCTGATCCACCTGTGTAGGATCTAGGTACTGAGAGGTTTACTCTTGGAGTCAGGGGCACTTGGGCCCTTTTCTCCCTAGGAAGTGGAGGGGGGGGTCCGGTCTACCTCCTCATCCCCTCCATCTTCTTCCTCATCTGATTGGTCTTCACCATTTTCAGATGGGTGGTCCTTAACATACCCAGCCAACAGCTCCTGTAGCTTTTGTTTGGTGGGATGGGACCCCATGGCTATGTTTTTAATTTTACATAGGGACCTTACCTCCTTGAAAGACAAGTGAAGGTAAGGGGTGAGGTCGAGCTCCTCAACCTGGTCCTCTATGCCATTGTTGTTATTTCCACTAAGAGCTGGGTTCTTGTTTTGAGACATTGTTAAAAAAGATTTCTAACCCCTCTAACCCTAGCTAAAGTGACGTTTTATTTTTCTAAAATACTAAAGGGACTTAACCAAGGCCCTAACAAGACTTTTAGTAATTTTGCAAAAATGCCAATTTGAAAAAATCAGAATTCTAAAGACAATTTAAGAGTTCTATTGTGTGATCAGGTGGTAACCAAATAATCCAACAAATGCAAAGTTGTATATCCCACCGCTGATCCACCAATGTAGGAAGCTGGCTCTGTATATACTATACCAAAGTGAGGTATAGTGTGCACAGAGTCCAGTGGAACCCCAAAGGTAGGCAGAGGTAAAGTTAGATAGCACTTCACTCTCTATTTGTGGTAGTGTGGTCGAGCAGTAAGGCTTTATCAGAGCACAGTGTTAAGCATTTGTTGTACACACACTGTCAACAAATGAATTCACACACTCAAAGACTGAACTTCAGACCAATTGTTTTTGTATAGAAATATTCTTTTAGTTATTTTACTTCCTAAAACCAAGCAAGCCTGGCACTGGTAAGTGATAAGTACTTTGCAGTAAATATACAGTTGTAATACAGTTTGGATTGTAATTGTATATGCACTTTGTTTTGACTTACAGTATTGTTATTGAGAAATGCAATGCTTTGTAAATACAGTACATATACTTTGAATAGGACTTTTAGTAAAATTACGGGTAAGTTACTTTTGAGATTGCTTTTCTTACACAGTGCAGTATGCCTGGATACGGCACTGGGACATTTCCTATAAACAGGTAAGTAAAAGCGTTTTTGTTAGTTAGTACAATTTTAAAGAATTTCTTTAGGTTTTCCAACTCCACACTTAGAAACTTTTCACAGAAAAACAGTCAATGTTATCCTATGGAGGAAAATAGTGTTATCGGTTTTAAGGTAAGTACTTGGTTGTGGGAGTTGGTGTTCTGGAAGTTAGACTCAGGGGTCCCCCATGGTCAAGGATGCACTCTTGTTACACCCTCAGCGGCACTAGGGCGGCTGGGTGCAGAGTGCTGAGGCCCAATGTTATCCAATGGGGGATAGGGGGCCTCCGGTTGGTGGCTACTGACGAGCAGGCCACTGGGTTGTGGGAGCAAAGCTCCTGGTCTTAAGCTCAGGGCAAATGGGGATCAGGTTTAGCACACAAAGTGCACCCGCAGCGGCGCAGAGGCGGCTGGGTTTCAGGGTGCTGTTTTGGCGCCGGGTGCCCTATTGTTTTCAATGGGGATTTTCGGTTTTGGTTTTTAGCTGCAGGCTCGGTCCAGGAAGACTTCCGGGAGGAACCAACAGCTGGGCAGGTAAGTTGGAGGGCTTGGGGACGTAGGTGCACCTTGGGTTCTTTTCTCCAGGGCGCAGGGCTGCTGGATGCAGGGGTGTCTTTTGAGGTCGGATTTCACCTTACCGGGCCACTCGCGGTTGGGGGGTCTCTGTGCAGAGGCTGCAGGTGACGTTGGGTAGTCCTAGAGGGGTCAACCCACGGTGGACTCCGACT
Organism: Calotriton arnoldi; assembly: GCA_963921515.1. NCBI lineage: Eukaryota > Metazoa > Chordata > Amphibia > Caudata > Salamandridae > Calotriton > Calotriton arnoldi. The sequence goes on along the minus strand of CAWUFW010003805.1, from coordinate 355,823 downwards.
CTGGAGCGCTGGGGGACCTCGCTGGGACTGGTGGGCCACTCGAACTCGGGCCGTAGGCGACGGGTGCAGTGGTGGTTCCAGGCGTTGGGTTTCTTTTTCCCCAGCAGGCTCGGAGTCTTTCTTTAGTGTTTCTTCTGAACAGAGCTGCTGTTCACAGGAGATCCGGTCTTTGTTGATGGCAGTCAGTACTCCCAGGGGTTCTTTAGGTCGCTGGCTGGAGGACAAGACTATTTTTGGCGCAGGATCTCTGGAAACTGCAGACGGGCCGGTAGGGCTGGGGCCAAGTCAGTTGTTCTCTGCAGTCTCCTCTGCTGGGCGTCTTCTTTCGTCCTTTTTCTTCTTTGGTTGCGGTAATCTGCCTTCTTGGTTCAGGGCTGCCCCCTAAATACTGTATTTAGGGGGCGTTTTAAGGGTCTCAAGGTCAGTAGCCAGCTACTGACCTTAGGGTGACTACACCCTGGGGGTGCTCACCCCACGAGGGGAGTGAGCACAATCCCTAATCCTGACTGGGGAGTGCCTGCCATCTGCAAGATGGCGGGCACTGAAGAGGGGCTTCACCTTGCCTCCCCCACCTGAGGGGTGGGGTTGGCAGAGGTGGGCACACCTGGACTGGCTAATTTTTTCCGCCTGTCTTCCCGCCGAAAAGGAGGGGAGACAGGAAGAGGGCCTGCTCCTGATAGCAGGAGAGGCTGGGGGTCGCATTACAAAGGCTGCAAGGCCTTTGAAGCTCCCCTGCCACAGATGGCTCTTCCTGGCCTGGGGGAGGTATGAACACCTCCGCCCAGGAAAGGCTTTGTTTCTGGGCTCAGGGAGCAAAGACTCCTACCCTAGGAGTCCAGAAACATATCTCGTGGTGGCATGCTGGTGTGTACCAGTCAGGGAACCCACCAGAGGCTGGTAGTTTTTCAGGGGGCATCTCTAAGATGCCCTCTGAGTACACTTTTCATTAAATCCCACACTGGCATCAGTGTGGGTTTAATGTGCTGAGAAGTTTGATACCACACTTCTCAGTTTTCAGTGTAGCCATTATGGTGCTGTGGAGTTCGTAATGACAAACTCCCAGCACCATATACTCTTAATGGCAGCACTGCAGTTACAATGTCTAAGAATGGACTTAGACACTGTAGGGGTACAGGGCTCATGCACCTGTACCCTCACCACTGGTATAGTGCACCCAGTTAGAGGGGTGACTGATCTATGCCAGGGCAGTGGGTTGTAGGCATGGCACACAGGGATGTGTGCCATGTCGACTCTTTACTTTGTTTTGCACCAAAACACGCAACCTGCAATGGCAGTGTGTGTGTGTAAAGGTACAGGGCCTCTAAGGGTGGCACAATAAGTGCTGCAGCCGTTAGAGGTCTTCCCTGGTCACAGTGCCCTGGGTGCATGTGGTATCATTTACCAGGGGCTGACCTGTGGCCAGAGATGCCAATGGGGTTTGGGTACAGTTTTGGGGAAAGAACACAGGCCCTGGGAACCTGATTGGCAGGGACCCAGGGCACTTCAAGTCAAAAGTGCATCAGTAGTCTGGCAAAAAGTGGGGGGGTTACTGCAACAGAAACACAGCTTCTCACACAAGCCCCCCTCTCCCCCCAGCCCAAATGCCAGGAGAATCAGCTAAACCTGGGAGAGTCTTTCTAGTCTTTCAGGCGAGGAAGAGTAGAGGAAGTGGGTTGAAAGTTGCAAGGCCTACTCTGCCTTACATCCTTCTGTCCAGGTCAGTTTCTTTGGGGAGCGGGCCTACCTCAACAGTTTCAGGACCTAATTCCCAATGCTCCTTTCCTAGCTCTTTAGTGTCTTCACCCCATCTTTTTAGTTTGGGTTCAGAGGTGCCTACCTCTGCAAATTCTAACTTAGCTAGGGCAAAGCCCAGCTTACCCACAGAGGTTACCCACAGCTTGAGCAACCCCACCATGACCAATAGGGTCAGGGGCCTAACTTGCTATTTGACAGGGGCCTAGGCCACCATGCCAAGGACAGTGCTGCCATGAAGGCTAACACCCAGCAGAGGCTACCGACAGCTGTCAGTGTCCAGAACCACACCTTTAGCCCTTCACTGGTAGGTGAAGTGGCTACCTTACAAGCTTCTTTGGGTTCTGGTGGCCTGTCTGCTGTTTTAGGGTAGGGGGTCACTACACTTGGTAGTGGACACCCTTCTTCCGCCCTCTGTTCTGCCAGCTGAGGAGCCACCAACTCAGACTGGACAGTTGCCTGACTAGTCAGGTCTTTTTGTTGGCTAGGGGGACTTCACCAGTGCCAATTTTGGAGTTCTCCCTTACTGGGGTAGAATCTCCCTGGCCCACTGGAACTGTGGCTAACAGTTGCCCACTTTTCCTACACTGTCTCTACTTTTTCTTTTGGGGCTTAGCTGCACTGACTGCAGGTTCAGCCCCCCAGGTTTCTTTGGTGAGGTCTGGCACTTGACCAGTACCTCTCTTTGGCTCAGACCAACCTCTGGGTGGTCATTCCCAAGGAGACAATCGAGGGAGGTCTTTACTGACTACCACCTTTCTCCATCTAAGGGACCCAGCTATTTCTAGGGGCACTACAGCCATAGGCCTAACAGTGACAGCCCCTGGGACAGCCCTTACTCTTTTTGTTTCTCCTGGGACATACTGGTTTGTGAGAACCAACCTGTCATGCACCACAGTGTGACTGGCACAGGTATCTCTCAGGGCAATGGCTGGGATTCCATTCACCAGTAGGTGGTGGAAGTGTCTACTCCCCTCTGGAATCTCCAACTCACCTTTTGGGCCCATTTTCCAGTTGAAGGCTATGTGGGCTTCCTCATCTGAGGAATCACCCTCTAAAGCTACACTGGCAACCCCTGGAGCTACACTAGGTGCTGTAATTATTTTAGGACAGCTAGTGACCTTGGTGTGGCGTCCTGCCTTTTGGCAGTTGTGACACCATACCTTGTTGCGATCCCAATTCTTACCTTGGTACCCAGTTTTAGTTTGTGAGGTGTCTTTGGGCCCTCCCTCCTGGGCAGGTTTTGGGGGGCTACCTGGGACTCCTTACTTTTATCTTTTAGAGGCTCACTGTCTTTCCTCTGGGGAGGTTTTGTAACCCCTTTCTTTTGGTCACCCCCAGTGGGCGTTCTAGTCACCCTTGTCTTGACCCAATAGTCCGCCTTCTTTCCCAATTCTTGGGGAGAAATTGGACCTAGGTCTACCAGATACTGATGCAACTTTTCATCAATGCAATTACTTAATATGTGTTCTTTCATAAACAAATTATAAAGACCATCATAATCTTGCACTTTGCTTCCAGCCAACCAGCCACCTAGTGTTTTCATTGAGTAGTCTACAAATTCCACCCAGGGCTGACTCTGGGTTTTCTGAGCCCCCTGAATCTAATTCTATACTCCTCGGTTGTGAGTCCAAATCCCTCAATCAGAGTTCTCTTCATGAGGTCATAAGACCCAGCATCTGCCCCACTAAGGGTCAGAAGTCTGTCTCTGCACTTACCAGAGAACAGTTTCCAAAGGAGTGCCTCCAGTGAGTTTTCTTCACCCTTCTGGCTTCACAAGCCCTCTCTAAGGCTGTGAACCACTTGGTGATATCATCACCCTCTTCAAATTTAGGGACAATCCCTTTGGGGATTTTGGGATCATAGGATCCTTCCTTTTCTATATTTTTAAATTGCTGCCACCATTGATGGGTCGTAGGCCCATCTCTGCTCTTTCTTTTTCTAGAGCCAGGAGTCTGGTCTCTAGGTCTAATCTTTTGGTCAACCTGGCTAGCAGGATGTCCTCCTCATTGAGGCTGTCCTCAATGTCCTCAGTAGTACCTGATCCACCTGTGTAGGATCTAGGTACTGAGAGGTTTACTCTTGGAGTCAGGGGCACTTGGGCCCTTTTCTCCCTAGGAAGTGGAGGGGGGGGTCCGGTCTACCTCCTCATCCCCTCCATCTTCTTCCTCATCTGATTGGTCTTCACCATTTTCAGATGGGTGGTCCTTAGCATACCCAGCCAACAGCTCCTGTAGCTTTTGTTTGGTGGGATGGGACCCCATGGCTATGTTTTTAATTTTACATAGGGACCTTACCTCCTTGAAAGACAAGTGAAGGTAAGGGGTGAGGTCGAGCTCCTCAACCTGGTCCTCTATGCTATTGTTGTTATTTCCACTAACAGCTGGGTTCTTGTTTTGAGACATTGTTAAAAAAGATTTCTAACCCCTCTAACCCTAGCTAAAGTGACGTTTTATTTTTCTAAAATACTAAAAGGGACTTAACCAAGGCCCTAACAAGACTTTTAGTAATTTTGCAAAAATGCCAATTTGAAAAAATCAGAATTCTAAAGACAATTTAAGAGTTCTATTGTGTGATCAGGTGGTAACCAAATAATCCAGCAAATGCAAAGTTGTATATCCCACCGCTGATCCACCAATGTAGGAAGCTGGCTCTGTATATACTATACCAAAGTGAGGTATAGTGTGCACAGAGTCCAGTGGAACCCCAAAGGTAGGCAGAGGTAAAGTTAGATAGCACTTCACTCTCTATTTGTGGTAGTGTGGTCGAGCAGTAAGGCTTTATCAGAGCACAGTGTTAAGCATTTGTTGTACACACACTGTCAACAAATGAATTCACACACTCAAAGACTGAACTTCAGACCAATTGTTTTTGTATAGAAATATTCTTTTAGTTATTTTACTTCCTAAAACCAAGCAAGCCTGGCACTGGTAAGTGATAAGTACTTTGCAGTAAATATACAGTTGTAATACAGTTTGGATTGTAATTGTATATGCACTTTGTTTTGACTTACAGTATTGTTATTGAGAAATGCAATGCTTTGTAAATACAGTACATATACTTTGAATAGGACTTTTAGTAAAATTACGGGTAAGTTACTTTTGAGATTGCTTTTCTTACACAGTGCAGTATGCCTGGATACGGCACTGGGACATTTCCTATAAACAGGTAAGTAAAAGCGTTTTTGTTAGTTAGTACAATTTTAAAGAATTTCTTTAGGTTTTCCAACTCCACACTTAGAAACTTTTCACAGAAAAACAGTCAATGTTATCCTATGGAGGAAAATAGTGTTATCGGTTTTAAGGTAAGTACTTGGTTGTGGGAGTTGGTGTTCTGGAAGTTAGACTCAGGGGTCCCCCATGGTCAAGGATGCACTCTTGTTACACCCTCAGCGGCACTAGGGCGGCTGGGTGCAGAGTGCTGAGGCCCAATGTTATCCAATGGGGGATAGGGGGCCTCCGGTTGGTGGCTACTGACGAGCAGGCCACTGGGTTGTGGGAGCAAAGCTCCTGGTCTTAAGCTCAGGGCAAATGGGGATCAGGTTTAGCACACAAAGTGCACCCGCAGCGGCGCAGAGGCGGCTGGGTTTCAGGGTGCTGTTTTGGCGCCGGGTGCCCTATTGTTTTCAATGGGGATTTTCGGTTTTGGTTTTTAGCTGCAGGCTCGGTCCAGGAAGACTTCCGGGAGGAACCAACAGCTGGGCAGGTAAGTTGGAGGGCTTGGGGACGTAGGTGCACCTTGGGTTCTTTTCTCCAGGGCGCAGGGCTGCTGGATGCAGGGGTGTCTTTTGAGGTCGGATTTCACCTTACCGGGCCACTCGCGGTTGGGGGGGTCTCTGTGCAGAGGCTGCAGGTGACGTTGGGTAGTCCTAGAGGGGTCAACCCACGGTGGACTCCGACTCTGGAGCGCTGGGGGACCTCGCTGGGACTGGTGGGCCACTCGAACTCGGGCCGTAGGCGACGGGTGCAGTGGTGGTTCCAGGCGTTGGGTTTCTTTTTCCCCAGCAGGCTCGGAGTCTTTCTTTAGTGTTTCTTCTGAACAGAGCTGCTGTTCACAGGAGATCCGGTCTTTGTTGATGGCAGTCAGTACTCCCAGGGGTTCTTTAGGTCGCTGGCTGGAGGACAAGACTATTTTTGGCGCAGGATCTCTGGAAACTGCAGACGGGCCGGTAGGGCTGGGGCCAAGTCAGTTGTTCTCTGCAGTCTCCTCTGCTGGGCGTCTTCTTTCGTCCTTTTTCTTCTTTGGTTGCGGTAATCTGCCTTCTTGGTTCAGGGCTGCCCCCTAAATACTGTATTTAGGGGGCGTTTTAGGAGTCTCAAGGTCAGTAGCCAGCTACTGACCTTAGGGTGACTACACCCTGGGGGTGCTCACCCCACGAGGGGGAGTGAGCACAATCCCTAATCCTGACTGGGGAGTGCCTGCCATCTGCAAGATGGCGGGCACTGAAGAGGGGCTTCACCTTGCCTCCCCCACCTGAGGGGTGGGGTTGGCAGAGGTGGGCACACCTGGACTGGCTAATTTTTTCCGCCTGTCTTCCCGCCGAAAAGGAGGGGAGACAGGAAGAGGGCCTGCTCCTGATAGCAGGAGAGGCTGGGGGTCGCATTACAAAGGCTGCAAGGCCTTTGAAGCTCCCCTGCCACAGATGGCTCTTCCTGGCCTGGGGGAGGTATGAACACCTCCGCCCAGGAAAGGCTTTGTTTCTGGGCTCAGGGAGCAAAGACTCCTACCCTAGGAGTCCAGAAACATATCTCGTGGTGGCATGCTGGTGTGTACCAGTCAGGGAACCCACCAGAGGCTGGTAGTTTTTCAGGGGGCATCTCTAAGATGCCCTCTGAGTACACTTTCATTAAATCCCACACTGGCATCAGTGTGGGTTTAATGTGCTGAGAAGTTTGATACCACACTTCTCAGTTTTCAGTGTAGCCATTATGGTGCTGTGGAGTTCGTAATGACAAACTCCCAGCACCATATACTCTTAATGGCAGCACTGCAGTTACAATGTCTAAGAATGGACTTAGACACTGTAGGGGTACAGGGCTCATGCACCTGTACCCTCACCACTGGTATAGTGCACCCAGTTAGAGGGGTGACTGATCTATGCCAGGGCAGTGGGTTGTAGGCATGGCACACAGGGATGTGTGCCATGTCGACTCTTTACTTTGTTTTGCACCAAAACACGCAACCTGCAATGGCAGTGTGTGTGTGTAAAGGTACAGGGCCTCTAAGGGTGGCACAATAAGTGCTGCAGCCGTTAGAGGTCTTCCCTGGTCACAGTGCCCTGGGTGCATGTGGTATCATTTACCAGGGGCTGACCTGTGGCCAGAGATGCCAATGGGGTTTGGGTACAGTTTTGGGGAAAGAACACAGGCCCTGGGAACCTGATTGGCAGGGACCCAGGGCACTTCAAGTCAAAAGTGCATCAGTAGTCTGGCAAAAAGTGGGGGGGTTACTGCAACAGAAACACAGCTTCTCACACAAGCCCCCCTCTCCCCCCAGCCCAAATGCCAGGAGAATCAGCTAAACCTGGGAGAGTCTTTCTAGTCTTTCAGGCGAGGAAGAGTAGAGGAAGTGGGTTGAAAGTTGCAAGGCCTACTCTGCCTTACATCCTTCTGTCCAGGTCAGTTTCTTTGGGGAGCGGGCCTACCTCAACAGTTTCAGGACCTAATTCCCAATGCTCCTTTCCTAGCTCTTTAGTGTCTTCACCCCATCTTTTTAGTTTGGGTTCAGAGGTGCCTACCTCTGCAAATTCTAACTTAGCTAGGGCAAAGCCCAGCTTACCCACAGAGGTTACCCACAGCTTGAGCAACCCCACCATGACCAATAGGGTCAGGGGCCTAACTTGCTATTTGACAGGGGCCTAGGCCACCATGCCAAGGACAGTGCTGCCATGAAGGCTAACACCCAGCAGAGGCTACCGACAGCTGTCAGTGTCCAGAACCACACCTTTAGCCCTTCACTGGTAGGTGAAGTGGCTACCTTACAAGCTTCTTTGGGTTCTGGTGGCCTGTCTGCTGTTTTAGGGTAGGGGGTCACTACACTTGGTAGTGGACACCCTTCTTCCGCCCTCTGTTCTGCCAGCTGAGGAGCCACCAACTCAGACTGGACAGTTGCCTGACTAGTCAGGTCTTTTTGTTGGCTAGGGGGACTTCACCAGTGCCAATTTTGGAGTTCTCCCTTACTGGGGTAGAATCTCCCTGGCCCACTGGAACTGTGGCTAACAGTTGCCCACTTTTCCTACACTGTCTCTACTTTTTCTTTTGGGGCTTAGCTGCACTGACTGCAGGTTCAGCCCCCCCAGGTTTCTTTGGTGAGGTCTGGCACTTGACCAGTACCTCTCTTTGGCTCAGACCAACCTCTGGGTGGTCATTCCCAAGGAGACAATCGAGGGAGGTCTTTACTGACTACCACCTTTCTCCATCTAAGGGACCCAGCTATTTCTAGGGGCACTACAGCCATAGGCCTAACAGTGACAGCCCCTGGGACAGCCCTTACTCTTTTTGTTTCTCCTGGGACATACTGGTTTGTGAGAACCAACCTGTCATGCACCACAGTGTGACTGGCACAGGTATCTCTCAGGGCAATGGCTGGGATTCCATTCACCAGTAGGTGGTGGAAGTGTCTACTCCCCTCTGGAATCTCCAACTCACCTTTTGGGCCCATTTTCCAGTTGAAGGCTATGTGGGCTTCCTCATCTGAGGAATCACCCTCTAAAGCTACACTGGCAACCCCTGGAGCTACACTAGGTGCTGTAATTATTTTAGGACAGCTAGTGACCTTGGTGTGGCGTCCTGCCTTTTGGCAGTTGTGACACCATACCTTGTTGCGATCCCAATTCTTACCTTGGTACCCAGTTTTAGTTTGTGAGGTGTCTTTGGGCCCTCCCTCCTGGGCAGGTTTTGGGGGGCTACCTGGGACTCCTTACTTTTATCTTTTAGAGGCTCACTGTCTTTCCTCTGGGGAGGTTTTGTAACCCCTTTCTTTTGGTCACCCCCAGTGGGCGTTCTAGTCACCCTTGTCTTGACCCAATAGTCCGCCTTCTTTCCCAATTCTTGGGGAGAAATTGGACCTAGGTCTACCAGATACTGATGCAACTTTTCATCAATGCAATTACTTAATATGTGTTCTTTCATAAACAAATTATAAAGACCATCATAATCTTGCACTTTGCTTCCAGCCAACCAGCCACCTAGTGTTTTCATTGAGTAGTCTACAAATTCCACCCAGGGCTGACTCTGGGTTTTCTGAGCCCCCTGAATCTAATTCTATACTCCTCGGTTGTGAGTCCAAATCCCTCAATCAGAGTTCTCTTCATGAGGTCATAAGACCCAGCATCTGCCCCACTAAGGGTCAGAAGTCTGTCTCTGCACTTACCAGAGAACAGTTTCCAAAGGAGTGCCTCCAGTGAGTTTTCTTCACCCTTCTGGCTTCACAAGCCCTCTCTAAGGCTGTGAACCACTTGGTGATATCATCACCCTCTTCAAATTTAGGGACAATCCCTTTGGGGATTTTGGGATCATAGGATCCTTCCTTTTCTATATTTTTAAATTGCTGCCACCATTGATGGGTCGTAGGCCCATCTCTGCTCTTTCTTTTTCTAGAGCCAGGAGTCTGGTCTCTAGGTCTAATCTTTTGGTCAACCTGGCTAGCAGGATGTCCTCCTCATTGAGGCTGTCCTCAATGTCCTCAGTAGTACCTGATCCACCTGTGTAGGATCTAGGTACTGAGAGGTTTACTCTTGGAGTCAGGGGCACTTGGGCCCTTTTCTCCCTAGGAAGTGGAGGGGGGGGTCCGGTCTACCTCCTCATCCCCTCCATCTTCTTCCTCATCTGATTGGTCTTCACCATTTTCAGATGGGTGGTCCTTAGCATACCCAGCCAACAGCTCCTGTAGCTTTTGTTTGGTGGGATGGGACCCCATGGCTATGTTTTTAATTTTACATAGGGACCTTACCTCCTTGAAAGACAAGTGAAGGTAAGGGGTGAGGTCGAGCTCCTCAACCTGGTCCTCTATGCTATTGTTGTTATTTCCACTAACAGCTGGGTTCTTGTTTTGAGACATTGTTAAAAAAGATTTCTAACCCCTCTAACCCTAGCTAAAGTGACGTTTTATTTTTCTAAAATACTAAAAGGGACTTAACCAAGGCCCTAACAAGACTTTTAGTAATTTTGCAAAAATGCCAATTTGAAAAAATCAGAATTCTAAAGACAATTTAAGAGTTCTATTGTGTGATCAGGTGGTAACCAAATAATCCAGCAAATGCAAAGTTGTATATCCCACCGCTGATCCACCAATGTAGGAAGCTGGCTCTGTATATACTATACCAAAGTGAGGTATAGTGTGCACAGAGTCCAGTGGAACCCCAAAGGTAGGCAGAGGTAAAGTTAGATAGCACTTCACTCTCTATTTGTGGTAGTGTGGTCGAGCAGTAAGGCTTTATCAGAGCACAGTGTTAAGCATTTGTTGTACACACACTGTCAACAAATGAATTCACACACTCAAAGACTGAACTTCAGACCAATTGTTTTTGTATAGAAATATTCTTTTAGTTATTTTACTTCCTAAAACCAAGCAAGCCTGGCACTGGTAAGTGATAAGTACTTTGCAGTAAATATACAGTTGTAATACAGTTTGGATTGTAATTGTATATGCACTTTGTTTTGACTTACAGTATTGTTATTGAGAAATGCAATGCTTTGTAAATACAGTACATATACTTTGAATAGGACTTTTAGTAAAATTACGGGTAAGTTACTTTTGAGATTGCTTTTCTTACACAGTGCAGTATGCCTGGATACGGCACTGGGACATTTCCTATAAACAGGTAAGTAAAAGCGTTTTTGTTAGTTAGTACAATTTTAAAGAATTTCTTTAGGTTTTCCAACTCCACACTTAGAAACTTTTCACAGAAAAACAGTCAATGTTATCCTATGGAGGAAAATAGTGTTATCGGTTTTAAGGTAAGTACTTGGTTGTGGGAGTTGGTGTTCTGGGAGTTAGACTCAGGGGTCCCCCATGGTCAAGGATGCACTCTTGTTACACCCTCAGCGGCACTAGGGCGGCTGGGTGCAGAGTGCTGAGGCCCAATGTTATCCAATGGGGGATAGGGGGCCTCCGGTTGGTGGCTACTGACGAGCAGGCCACTGGGTTGTGGGAGCAAAGCTCCTGGTCTTAAGCTCAGGGCAAATGGGGATCAGGTTTAGCACACAAAGTGCACCCGCAGCGGCGCAGAGGCGGCTGGGTTTCAGGGTGCTGTTTTGGTGCCGGGTGCCCTATTGTTTTCAATGGGGATTTTCGGTTTTGGTTTTTAGCTGCAGGCTCGGTCCAGGAAGACTTCCGGGAGGAACCAACAGCTGGGCAGGTAAGTTGGAGGGCTTGGGGACGTAGGTGCACCTTGGGTTCTTTTCTCCAGGGCGCAGGGCTGCTGGATGCAGGGGTGTCTTTTGAGGTCGGATTTCACCTTACCGGGCCACTCGCGGTTGGGGGGTCTCTGTGCAGAGGCTGCAGGTGACGTTGGGTAGTCCTAGAGGGGTCAACCCACGGTGGACTCCGACTCTGGAGCGCTGGGGGACCTCGCTGGGACTGGTGGGCCACTCGAACTCGGGCCGTAGGCGACGGGTGCAGTGGTGGTTCCAGGCGTTGGGTTTCTTTTTCCCCAGCAGGCTCGGAGTCTTTCTTTAGTGTTTCTTCTGAACAGAGCTGCTGTTCACAGGAGATCCGGTCTTTGTTGATGGCAGTCAGTACTCCCAGGGGTTCTTTAGGTCGCTGGCTGGAGGACAAGACTATTTTTGGCGCAGGATCTCTGGAAACTGCAGACGGGCCGGTAGGGCTGGGGCCAAGTCAGTTGTTCTCTGCAGTCTCCTCTGCTGGGCGTCTTCTTTCGTCCTTTTTCTTCTTTGGTTGCGGTAATCTGCCTTCTTGGTTCAGGGCTGCCCCCTAAATACTGTATTTAGGGGGCGTTTTAGGAGTCTCAAGGTCAGTAGCCAGCTACTGACCTTAGGGTGACTACACCCTGGGGGTGCGCACCCCACGAGGGGGAGTGAGCACAATCCCTAATCCTGACTGGGGAGTGCCTGCCATCTGCAAGATGGCGGGCACTGAAGAGGGGCTTCACCTTGCCTCCCCCACCTGAGGGGTGGGGTTGGCAGAGGTGGGCACACCTGGACTGGCTAATTTTTTCCGCCTGTCTTCCCGCCGAAAAGGAGGGGAGACAGGAAGAGGGCCTGCTCCTGATAGCAGGAGAGGCTGGGGGTCGCATTACAAAGGCTGCAAGGCCTTTGAAGCTCCCCTGCCACAGATGGCTCTTCCTGGCCTGGGGGAGGTATGAACACCTCCGCCCAGGAAAGGCTTTGTTTCTGGGCTCAGGGAGCAAAGACTCCTACCCTAGGAGTCCAGAAACATATCTCGTGGTGGCATGCTGGTGTGTACCAGTCAGGGAACCCACCAGAGGCTGGTAGTTTTTCAGGGGGCATCTCTAAGATGCCCTCTGAGTACACTTTCATTAAATCCCACACTGGCATCAGTGTGGGTTTAATGTGCTGAGAAGTTTGATACCACACTTCTCAGTTTTCAGTGTAGCCATTATGGTGCTGTGGAGTTCGTAATGACAAACTCCCAGCACCATATACTCTTAATGGCAGCACTGCAGTTACAATGTCTAAGAATGGACTTAGACACTGTAGGGGTACAGGGCTCATGCACCTGTACCCTCACCACTGGTATAGTGCACCCAGTTAGAGGGGTGACTGATCTATGCCAGGGCAGTGGGTTGTAGGCATGGCACACAGGGATGTGTGCCATGTCGACTCTTTACTTTGTTTTGCACCAAAACACGCAACCTGCAATGGCAGTGTGTGTGTGTAAAGGTACAGGGCCTCTAAGGGTGGCACAATAAGTGCTGCAGCCGTTAGAGGTCTTCCCTGGTCACAGTGCCCTGGGTGCATGTGGTATCATTTACCAGGGGCTGACCTGTGGCCAGAGATGCCAATGGGGTTTGGGTACAGTTTTGGGGAAAGAACACAGGCCCTGGGAACCTGATTGGCAGGGACCCAGGGCACTTCAAGTCAAAAGTGCATCAGTAGTCTGGCAAAAAGTGGGGGGGTTACTGCAACAGAAACACAGCTTCTCACACAAGCCCCCCTCTCCCCCCAGCCCAAATGCCAGGAGAATCAGCTAAACCTGGGAGAGTCTTTCTAGTCTTTCAGGCGAGGAAGAGTAGAGGAAGTGGGTTGAAAGTTGCAAGGCCTACTCTGCCTTACATCCTTCTGTCCAGGTCAGTTTCTTTGGGGAGCGGGCCTACCTCAACAGTTTCAGGACCTAATTCCCAATGCTCCTTTCCTAGCTCTTTAGTGTCTTCACCCCATCTTTTTAGTTTGGGTTCAGAGGTGCCTACCTCTGCAAATTCCTAACTTAGCTAGGGCAAAGCCCAGCTTACCCACAGAGGTTACCCACAGCTTGAGCAACCCCACCATGACCAATAGGGTCAGGGGCCTAACTTGCTATTTGACAGGGGCCTAGGCCACCATGCCAAGGACAGTGCTGCCATGAAGGCTAACACCCAGCAGAGGCTACCGACAGCTGTCAGTGTCCAGAACCACACCTTTAGCCCTTCACTGGTAGGTGAAGTGGCTACCTTACAAGCTTCTTTGGGTTCTGGTGGCCTGTCTGCTGTTTTAGGGTAGGGGGTCACTACACTTGGTAGTGGACACCCTTCTTCCGCCCTCTGTTCTGCCAGCTGAGGAGCCACCAACTCAGACTGGACAGTTGCCTGACTAGTCAGGTCTTTTTGTTGGCTAGGGGGACTTCACCAGTGCCAATTTTGGAGTTCTCCCTTACTGGGGTAGAATCTCCCTGGCCCACTGGAACTGTGGCTAACAGTTGCCCACTTTTCCTACACTGTCTCTACTTTTTCTTTTGGGGCTTAGCTGCACTGACTGCAGGTTCAGCCCCCCAGGTTTCTTTGGTGAGGTCTGGCACTTGACCAGTACCTCTCTTTGGCTCAGACCAACCTCTGGGTGGTCATTCCCAAGGAGACAATCGAGGGGAGGTCTTTACTGACTACCACCTTTCTCCATCTAAGGGACCCAGCTATTTCTAGGGGCACTACAGCCATAGGCCTAACAGTGACAGCCCCTGGGACAGCCCTTACTCTTTTTGTTTCTCCTGGGACATACTGGTTTGTGAGAACCAACCTGTCATGCACCACAGTGTGACTGGCACAGGTATCTCTCAGGGCAATGGCTGGGATTCCATTCACCAGTAGGTGGTGGAAGTGTCTACTCCCCTCTGGAATCTCCAACTCACCTTTTGGGCCCATTTTCCAGTTGAAGGCTATGTGGGCTTCCTCATCTGAGGAATCACCCTCTAAAGCTACACTGGCAACCCCTGGAGCTACACTAGGTGCTGTAATTATTTTAGGACAGCTAGTGACCTTGGTGTGGCGTCCTGCCTTTTGGCAGTTGTGACACCATACCTTGTTGCGATCCCAATTCTTACCTTGGTACCCAGTTTTAGTTTGTGAGGTGTCTTTGGGCCCTCCCTCCTGGGCAGGTTTTGGGGGGCTACCTGGGACTCCTTACTTTTATCTTTTAGAGGCTCACTGTCTTTCCTCTGGGGAGGTTTTGTAACCCCTTTCTTTTGGTCACCCCCAGTGGGCGTTCTAGTCACCCTTGTCTTGACCCAATAGTACGCCTTCTTTCCCAATTCTTGGGGAGAAATTGGACCTAGGTCTACCAGATACTGATGCAACTTTTCATCAATGCAATTACTTAATATGTGTTCTTTCATAAACAAATTATAAAGACCATCATAATCTTGCACTTTGCTTCCAGCCAACCAGCCACCTAGTGTTTTCATTGAGTAGTCTACAAATTCCACCCAGGGCTGACTCTGGGTTTTCTGAGCCCCCTGAATCTAATTCTATACTCCTCGGTTGTGAGTCCAAATCCCTCAATCAGAGTTCTCTTCATGAGGTCATAAGACCCAGCATCTGCCCCACTAAGGGTCAGAAGTCTGTCTCTGCACTTACCAGAGAACAGTTTCCAAAGGAGTGCCTCCAGTGAGTTTTCTTCACCCTTCTGGCTTCACAAGCCCTCTCTAAGGCTGTGAACCACTTGGTGATATCATCACCCTCTTCAAATTTAGGGACAATCCCTTTGGGGATTTTGGGATCATAGGATCCTTCCTTTTCTATATTTTTTAAATTGCTGCCACCATTGATGGGTCGTAGGCCCATCTCTGCTCTTTCTTTTTCTAGAGCCAGGAGTCTGGTCTCTAGGTCTAATCTTTTGGTCAACCTGGCTAGCAGGATGTCCTCCTCATTGAGGCTGTCCTCAATGTCCTCAGTAGTACCTGATCCACCTGTGTAGGATCTAGGTACTGAGAGGTTTACTCTTGGAGTCAGGGGCACTTGGGCCCTTTTCTCCCTAGGAAGTGGAGGGGGGGGTCCGGTCTACCTCCTCATCCCCTCCATCTTCTTCCTCATCTGATTGGTCTTCACCATTTTCAGATGGGTGGTCCTTAACATACCCAGCCAACAGCTCCTGTAGCTTTTGTTTGGTGGGATGGGACCCCATGGCTATGTTTTTAATTTTACATAGGGACCTTACCTCCTTGAAAGACAAGTGAAGGTAAGGGGTGAGGTCGAGCTCCTCAACCTGGTCCTCTATGCTATTGTTGTTATTTCCACTAACAGCTGGGTTCTTGTTTTGAGACATTGTTAAAAAAGATTTCTAACCCCTCTAACCCTAGCTAAAGTGACGTTTTATTTTTCTAAAATACTAAAAGGGACTTAACCAAGGCCCTAACAAGACTTTTAGTAATTTTGCAAAAATGCCAATTTGAAAAAATCAGAATTCTAAAGACAATTTAAGAGTTCTATTGTGTGATCAGGTGGTAACCAAATAATCCAGCAAATGCAAAGTTGTATATCCCACCGCTGATCCACCAATGTAGGAAGCTGGCTCTGTATATACTATACCAAAGTGAGGTATAGTGTGCACAGAGTCCAGTGGAACCCCAAAGGTAGGCAGAGGTAAAGTTAGATAGCACTTCACTCTCTATTTGTGGTAGTGTGGTCGAGCAGTAAGGCTTTATCAGAGCACAGTGTTAAGCATTTGTTGTACACACACTGTCAACAAATGAATTCACACACTCAAAGACTGAACTTCAGACCAATTGTTTTTGTATAGAAATATTCTTTTAGTTATTTTACTTCCTAAAACCAAGCAAGCCTGGCACTGGTAAGTGATAAGTACTTTGCAGTAAATATACAGTTGTAATACAGTTTGGATTGTAATTGTATATGCACTTTGTTTTGACTTACAGTATTGTTATTGAGAAATGCAATGCTTTGTAAATACAGTACATATACTTTGAATAGGACTTTTAGTAAAATTACGGGTAAGTTACTTTTGAGATTGCTTTTCTTACACAGTGCAGTATGCCTGGATACGGCACTGGGACATTTCCTATAAACAGGTAAGTAAAAGCGTTTTTGTTAGTTAGTACAATTTTAAAGAATTTCTTTAGGTTTTCCAACTCCACACTTAGAAACTTTTCACAGAAAAACAGTCAATGTTATCCTATGGAGGAAAATAGTGTTATCGGTTTTAAGGTAAGTACTTGGTTGTGGGAGTTGGTGTTCTGGGAGTTAGACTCAGGGGTCCCCCATGGTCAAGGATGCACTCTTGTTACACCCTCAGCGGCACTAGGGCGGCTGGGTGCAGAGTGCTGAGGCCCAATGTTATCCAATGGGGGATAGGGGGCCTCCGGTTGGTGGCTACTGACGAGCAGGCCACTGGGTTGTGGGAGCAAAGCTCCTGGTCTTAAGCTCAGGGCAAATGGGGATCAGGTTTAGCACACAAAGTGCACCCGCAGCGGCGCAGAGGCGGCTGGGTTTCAGGGTGCTGTTTTGGTGCCGGGTGCCCTATTGTTTTCAATGGGGATTTTCGGTTTTGGTTTTTAGCTGCAGGCTCGGTCCAGGAAGACTTCCGGGAGGAACCAACAGCTGGGCAGGTAAGTTGGAGGGCTTGGGGACGTAGGTGCACCTTGGGTTCTTTTCTCCAGGGCGCAGGGCTGCTGGATGCAGGGGTGTCTTTTGAGGTCGGATTTCACCTTACCGGGCCACTCGCGGTTGGGGGGGTCTCTGTGCAGAGGCTGCAGGTGACGTTGGGTAGTCCTAGAGGGGTCAACCCACGGTGGACTCCGACTCTGGAGCGCTGGGGGACCTCGCTGGGACTGGTGGGCCACTCGAACTCGGGCCGTAGGCGACGGGTGCAGTGGTGGTTCCAGGCGTTGGGTTTCTTTTTCCCCAGCAGGCTCGGAGTCTTTCTTTAGTGTTTCTTCTGAACAGAGCTGCTGTTCACAGGAGATCCGGTCTTTGTTGATGGCAGTCAGTACTCCCAGGGGTTCTTTAGGTCGCTGGCTGGAGGACAAGACTATTTTTGGCGCAGGATCTCTGGAAACTGCAGACGGGCCGGTAGGGCTGGGGCCAAGTCAGTTGTTCTCTGCAGTCTCCTCTGCTGGGCGTCTTCTTTCGTCCTTTTTCTTCTTTGGTTGCGGTAATCTGCCTTCTTGGTTCAGGGCTGCCCCCTAAATACTGTATTTAGGGGGCGTTTTAAGGGTCTCAAGGTCAGTAGCCAGCTACTGACCTTAGGGTGACTACACCCTGGGGGTGCGCACCCCACGAGGGGGAGTGAGCACAATCCCTAATCCTGACTGGGGAGTGCCTGCCATCTGCAAGATGGCGGGCACTGAAGAGGGGCTTCACCTTGCCTCCCCCACCTGAGGGGTGGGGTTGGCAGAGGTGGGCACACCTGGACTGGCTAATTTTTTCCGCCTGTCTTCCCGCCGAAAAGGAGGGGAGACAGGAAGGAGGCCTGCTCCTGATAGCAGGAGAGGCTGGGGGTCGCATTACAAAGGCTGCAAGGCCTTTGAAGCTCCCCTGCCACAGATGGCTCTTCCTGGCCTGGGGGAGGTATGAACACCTCCGCCCAGGAAAGGCTTTGTTTCTGGGCTCAGGGAGCAAAGACTCCTACCCTAGGAGTCCAGAAACATATCTCGTGGTGGCATGCTGGTGTGTACCAGTCAGGGAACCCACCAGAGGCTGGTAGTTTTTCAGGGGGCATCTCTAAGATGCCCTCTGAGTACACTTTCATTAAATCCCACACTGGCATCAGTGTGGGTTTAATGTGCTGAGAAGTTTGATACCACACTTCTCAGTTTTCAGTGTAGCCATTATGGTGCTGTGGAGTTCGTAATGACAAACTCCCAGCACCATATACTCTTAATGGCAGCACTGCAGTTACAATGTCTAAGAATGGACTTAGACACTGTAGGGGTACAGGGCTCATGCACCTGTACCCTCACCACTGGTATAGTGCACCCAGTTAGAGGGGTGACTGATCTATGCCAGGGCAGTGGGTTGTAGGCATGGCACACAGGGATGTGTGCCATGTCGACTCTTTACTTTGTTTTGCACCAAAACACGCAACCTGCAATGGCAGTGTGTGTGTGTAAAGGTACAGGGCCTCTAAGGGTGGCACAATAAGTGCTGCAGCCGTTAGAGGTCTTCCCTGGTCACAGTGCCCTGGGTGCATGTGGTATCATTTACCAGGGGCTGACCTGTGGCCAGAGATGCCAATGGGGTTTGGGTACAGTTTTGGGGAAAGAACACAGGCCCTGGGAACCTGATTGGCAGGGACCCAGGGCACTTCAAGTCAAAAGTGCATCAGTAGTCTGGCAAAAAGTGGGGGGGTTACTGCAACAGAAACACAGCTTCTCACACAAGCCCCCCTCTCCCCCCAGCCCAAATGCCAGGAGAATCAGCTAAACCTGGGAGAGTCTTTCTAGTCTTTCAGGCGAGGAAGAGTAGAGGAAGTGGGTTGAAAGTTGCAAGGCCTACTCTGCCTTACATCCTTCTGTCCAGGTCAGTTTCTTTGGGGAGCGGGCCTACCTCAACAGTTTCAGGACCTAATTCCCAATGCTCCTTTCCTAGCTCTTTAGTGTCTTCACCCCATCTTTTTAGTTTGGGTTCAGAGGTGCCTACCTCTGCAAATTCCTAACTTAGCTAGGGCAAAGCCCAGCTTACCCACAGAGGTTACCCACAGCTTGAGCAACCCCACCATGACCAATAGGGTCAGGGGCCTAACTTGCTATTTGACAGGGGCCTAGGCCACCATGCCAAGGACAGTGCTGCCATGAAGGCTAACACCCAGCAGAGGCTACCGACAGCTGTCAGTGTCCAGAACCACACCTTTAGCCCTTCACTGGTAGGTGAAGTGGCTACCTTACAAGCTTCTTTGGGTTCTGGTGGCCTGTCTGCTGTTTTAGGGTAGGGGGTCACTACACTTGGTAGTGGACACCCTTCTTCCGCCCTCTGTTCTGCCAGCTGAGGAGCCACCAACTCAGACTGGACAGTTGCCTGACTAGTCAGGTCTTTTTGTTGGCTAGGGGGACTTCACCAGTGCCAATTTTGGAGTTCTCCCTTACTGGGGTAGAATCTCCCTGGCCCACTGGAACTGTGGCTAACAGTTGCCCACTTTTCCTACACTGTCTCTACTTTTTCTTTTGGGGCTTAGCTGCACTGACTGCAGGTTCAGCCCCCCAGGTTTCTTTGGTGAGGTCTGGCACTTGACCAGTACCTCTCTTTGGCTCAGACCAACCTCTGGGTGGTCATTCCCAAGGAGACAATCGAGGGAGGTCTTTACTGACTACCACCTTTCTCCATCTAAGGGACCCAGCTATTTCTAGGGGCACTACAGCCATAGGCCTAACAGTGACAGCCCCTGGGACAGCCCTTACTCTTTTTGTTTCTCCTGGGACATACTGGTTTGTGAGAACCAACCTGTCATGCACCACAGTGTGACTGGCACAGGTATCTCTCAGGGCAATGGCTGGGATTCCATTCACCAGTAGGTGGTGGAAGTGTCTACTCCCCTCTGGAATCTCCAACTCACCTTTTGGGCCCATTTTCCAGTTGAAGGCTATGTGGGCTTCCTCATCTGAGGAATCACCCTCTAAAGCTACACTGGCAACCCCTGGAGCTACACTAGGTGCTGTAATTATTTTAGGACAGCTAGTGACCTTGGTGTGGCGTCCTGCCTTTTGGCAGTTGTGACACCATACCTTGTTGCGATCCCAATTCTTACCTTGGTACCCAGTTTTAGTTTGTGAGGTGTCTTTGGGCCCTCCCTCCTGGGCAGGTTTTGGGGGGCTACCTGGGACTCCTTACTTTTATCTTTTAGAGGCTCACTGTCTTTCCTCTGGGGAGGTTTTGTAACCCCTTTCTTTTGGTCACCCCCAGTGGGCGTTCTAGTCACCCTTGTCTTGACCCAATAGTACGCCTTCTTTCCCAATTCTTGGGGAGAAATTGGACCTAGGTCTACCAGATACTGATGCAACTTTTCATCAATGCAATTACTTAATATGTGTTCTTTCATAAACAAATTATAAAGACCATCATAATCTTGCACTTTGCTTCCAGCCAACCAGCCACCTAGTGTTTTCATTGAGTAGTCTACAAATTCCACCCAGGGCTGACTCTGGGTTTTCTGAGCCCCCTGAATCTAATTCTATACTCCTCGGTTGTGAGTCCAAATCCCTCAATCAGAGTTCTCTTCATGAGGTCATAAGACCCAGCATCTGCCCCACTAAGGGTCAGAAGTCTGTCTCTGCACTTACCAGAGAACAGTTTCCAAAGGAGTGCCTCCAGTGAGTTTTCTTCACCCTTCTGGCTTCACAAGCCCTCTCTAAGGCTGTGAACCACTTGGTGATATCATCACCCTCTTCAAATTTAGGGACAATCCCTTTGGGGATTTTGGGATCATAGGATCCTTCCTTTTCTATATTTTTTAAATTGCTGCCACCATTGATGGGTCGTAGGCCCATCTCTGCTCTTTCTTTTTCTAGAGCCAGGAGTCTGGTCTCTAGGTCTAATCTTTTGGTCAACCTGGCTAGCAGGATGTCCTCCTCATTGAGGCTGTCCTCAATGTCCTCAGTAGTACCTGATCCACCTGTGTAGGATCTAGGTACTGAGAGGTTTACTCTTGGAGTCAGGGGCACTTGGGCCCTTTTCTCCCTAGGAAGTGGAGGGGGGGGTCCGGTCTACCTCCTCATCCCCTCCATCTTCTTCCTCATCTGATTGGTCTTCACCATTTTCAGATGGGTGGTCCTTAACATACCCAGCCAACAGCTCCTGTAGCTTTTGTTTGGTGGGATGGGACCCCATGGCTATGTTTTTAATTTTACATAGGGACCTTACCTCCTTGAAAGACAAGTGAAGGTAAGGGGTGAGGTCGAGCTCCTCAACCTGGTCCTCTATGCTATTGTTGTTATTTCCACTAACAGCTGGGTTCTTGTTTTGAGACATTGTTAAAAAGATTTCTAACCCCTCTAACCCTAGCTAAAGTGACGTTTTATTTTTCTAAAATACTAAAAGGGACTTAACCAAGGCCCTAACAAGACTTTTAGTAATTTTGCAAAAATGCCAATTTGAAAAAATCAGAATTCTAAAGACAATTTAAGAGTTCTATTGTGTGATCAGGTGGTAACCAAATAATCCAGCAAATGCAAAGTTGTATATCCCACCGCTGATCCACCAATGTAGGAAGCTGGCTCTGTATATACTATACCAAAGTGAGGTATAGTGTGCACAGAGTCCAGTGGAACCCCAAAGGTAGGCAGAGGTAAAGTTAGATAGCACTTCACTCTCTATTTGTGGTAGTGTGGTCGAGCAGTAAGGCTTTATCAGAGCACAGTGTTAAGCATTTGTTGTACACACACTGTCAACAAATGAATTCACACACTCAAAGACTGAACTTCAGACCAATTGTTTTTGTATAGAAATATTCTTTTAGTTATTTTACTTCCTAAAACCAAGCAAGCCTGGCACTGGTAAGTGATAAGTACTTTGCAGTAAATATACAGTTGTAATACAGTTTGGATTGTAATTGTATATGCACTTTGTTTTGACTTACAGTATTGTTATTGAGAAATGCAATGCTTTGTAAATACAGTACATATACTTTGAATAGGACTTTTAGTAAAATTACGGGTAAGTTACTTTTGAGATTGCTTTTCTTACACAGTGCAGTATGCCTGGATACGGCACTGGGACATTTCCTATAAACAGGTAAGTAAAAGCGTTTTTGTTAGTTAGTACAATTTTAAAGAATTTCTTTAGGTTTTCCAACTCCACACTTAGAAACTTTTCACAGAAAAACAGTCAATGTTATCCTATGGAGGAAAATAGTGTTATCGGTTTTAAGGTAAGTACTTGGTTGTGGGAGTTGGTGTTCTGGAAGTTAGACTCAGGGGTCCCCCATGGTCAAGGATGCACTCTTGTTACACCCTCAGCGGCACTAGGGCGGCTGGGTGCAGAGTGCTGAGGCCCAATGTTATCCAATGGGGGATAGGGGGCCTCCGGTTGGTGGCTACTGACGAGCAGGCCACTGGGTTGTGGGAGCAAAGCTCCTGGTCTTAAGCTCAGGGCAAATGGGGATCAGGTTTAGCACACAAAGTGCACCCGCAGCGGCGCAGAGGCGGCTGGGTTTCAGGGTGCTGTTTTGGCGCCGGGTGCCCTATTGTTTTCAATGGGGATTTTCGGTTTTGGTTTTTAGCTGCAGGCTCGGTCCAGGAAGACTTCCGGGAGGAACCAACAGCTGGGCAGGTAAGTTGGAGGGCTTGGGGACGTAGGTGCACCTTGGGTTCTTTTCTCCAGGGCGCAGGGCTGCTGGATGCAGGGGTGTCTTTTGAGGTCGGATTTCACCTTACCGGGCCACTCGCGGTTGGGGGGGTCTCTGTGCAGAGGCTGCAGGTGACGTTGGGTAGTCCTAGAGGGGTCAACCCACGGTGGACTCCGACTCTGGAGCGCTGGGGGACCTCGCTGGGACTGGTGGGCCACTCGAACTCGGGCCGTAGGCGACGGGTGCAGTGGTGGTTCCAGGCGTTGGGTTTCTTTTTCCCCAGCAGGCTCGGAGTCTTTCTTTAGTGTTTCTTCTGAACAGAGCTGCTGTTCACAGGAGATCCGGTCTTTGTTGATGGCAGTCAGTACTCCCAGGGGTTCTTTAGGTCGCTGGCTGGAGGACAAGACTATTTTTGGCGCAGGATCTCTGGAAACTGCAGACGGGCCGGTAGGGCTGGGGCCAAGTCAGTTGTTCTCTGCAGTCTCCTCTGCTGGGCGTCTTCTTTCGTCCTTTTTCTTCTTTGGTTGCGGTAATCTGCCTTCTTGGTTCAGGGCTGCCCCCTAAATACTGTATTTAGGGGGCGTTTTAAGGGTCTCAAGGTCAGTAGCCAGCTACTGACCTTAGGGTGACTACACCCTGGGGGTGCTCACCCCACGAGGGGGAGTGAGCACAATCCCTAATCCTGACTGGGGAGTGCCTGCCATCTGCAAGATGGCGGGCACTGAAGAGGGGCTTCACCTTGCCTCCCCCACCTGAGGGGTGGGGTTGGCAGAGGTGGGCACACCTGGACTGGCTAATTTTTTCCGCCTGTCTTCCCGCCGAAAAGGAGGGGAGACAGGAAGAGGGCCTGCTCCTGATAGCAGGAGAGGCTGGGGGTCGCATTACAAAGGCTGCAAGGCCTTTGAAGCTCCCCTGCCACAGATGGCTCTTCCTGGCCTGGGGGAGGTATGAACACCTCCGCCCAGGAAAGGCTTTGTTTCTGGGCTCAGGGAGCAAAGACTCCTACCCTAGGAGTCCAGAAACATATCTCGTGGTGGCATGCTGGTGTGTACCAGTCAGGGAACCCACCAGAGGCTGGTAGTTTTTCAGGGGGCATCTCTAAGATGCCCTCTGAGTACACTTTTCATTAAATCCCACACTGGCATCAGTGTGGGTTTAATGTGCTGAGAAGTTTGATACCACACTTCTCAGTTTTCAGTGTAGCCATTATGGTGCTGTGGAGTTCGTAATGACAAACTCCCAGCACCATATACTCTTAATGGCAGCACTGCAGTTACAATGTCTAAGAATGGACTTAGACACTGTAGGGGTACAGGGCTCATGCACCTGTACCCTCACCACTGGTATAGTGCACCCAGTTAGAGGGGTGACTGATCTATGCCAGGGCAGTGGGTTGTAGGCATGGCACACAGGGATGTGTGCCATGTCGACTCTTTACTTTGTTTTGCACCAAAACACGCAACCTGCAATGGCAGTGTGTGTGTGTAAAGGTACAGGGCCTCTAAGGGTGGCACAATAAGTGCTGCAGCCGTTAGAGGTCTTCCCTGGTCACAGTGCCCTGGGTGCATGTGGTATCATTTACCAGGGGCTGACCTGTGGCCAGAGATGCCAATGGGGTTTGGGTACAGTTTTGGGGAAAGAACACAGGCCCTGGGAACCTGATTGGCAGGGACCCAGGGCACTTCAAGTCAAAAGTGCATCAGTAGTCTGGCAAAAAGTGGGGGGGTTACTGCAACAGAAACACAGCTTCTCACACAAGCCCCCCTCTCCCCCCAGCCCAAATGCCAGGAGAATCAGCTAAACCTGGGAGAGTCTTTCTAGTCTTTCAGGCGAGGAAGAGTAGAGGAAGTGGGTTGAAAGTTGCAAGGCCTACTCTGCCTTACATCCTTCTGTCCAGGTCAGTTTCTTTGGGGAGCGGGCCTACCTCAACAGTTTCAGGACCTAATTCCCAATGCTCCTTTCCTAGCTCTTTAGTGTCTTCACCCCATCTTTTTAGTTTGGGTTCAGAGGTGCCTACCTCTGCAAATTCCTAACTTAGCTAGGGCAAAGCCCAGCTTACCCACAGAGGTTACCCACAGCTTGAGCAACCCCACCATGACCAATAGGGTCAGGGGCCTAACTTGCTATTTGACAGGGGCCTAGGCCACCATGCCAAGGACAGTGCTGCCATGAAGGCTAACACCCAGCAGAGGCTACCGACAGCTGTCAGTGTCCAGAACCACACCTTTAGCCCTTCACTGGTAGGTGAAGTGGCTACCTTACAAGCTTCTTTGGGTTCTGGTGGCCTGTCTGCTGTTTTAGGGTAGGGGGTCACTACACTTGGTAGTGGACACCCTTCTTCCGCCCTCTGTTCTGCCAGCTGAGGAGCCACCAACTCAGACTGGACAGTTGCCTGACTAGTCAGGTCTTTTTGTTGGCTAGGGGGACTTCACCAGTGCCAATTTTGGAGTTCTCCCTTACTGGGGTAGAATCTCCCTGGCCCACTGGAACTGTGGCTAACAGTTGCCCACTTTTCCTACACTGTCTCTACTTTTTCTTTTGGGGCTTAGCTGCACTGACTGCAGGTTCAGCCCCCCAGGTTTCTTTGGTGAGGTCTGGCACTTGACCAGTACCTCTCTTTGGCTCAGACCAACCTCTGGGTGGTCATTCCCAAGGAGACAATCGAGGGAGGTCTTTACTGACTACCACCTTTCTCCATCTAAGGGACCCAGCTATTTCTAGGGGCACTACAGCCATAGGCCTAACAGTGACAGCCCCTGGGACAGCCCTTACTCTTTTTGTTTCTCCTGGGACATACTGGTTTGTGAGAACCAACCTGTCATGCACCACAGTGTGACTGGCACAGGTATCTCTCAGGGCAATGGCTGGGATTCCATTCACCAGTAGGTGGTGGAAGTGTCTACTCCCCTCTGGAATCTCCAACTCACCTTTTGGGCCCATTTTCCAGTTGAAGGCTATGTGGGCTTCCTCATCTGAGGAATCACCCTCTAAAGCTACACTGGCAACCCCTGGAGCTACACTAGGTGCTGTAATTATTTTAGGACAGCTAGTGACCTTGGTGTGGCGTCCTGCCTTTTGGCAGTTGTGACACCATACCTTGTTGCGATCCCAATTCTTACCTTGGTACCCAGTTTTAGTTTGTGAGGTGTCTTTGGGCCCTCCCTCCTGGGCAGGTTTTGGGGGGCTACCTGGGACTCCTTACTTTTATCTTTTAGAGGCTCACTGTCTTTCCTCTGGGGAGGTTTTGTAACCCCTTTCTTTTGGTCACCCCCAGTGGGCGTTCTAGTCACCCTTGTCTTGACCCAATAGTACGCCTTCTTTCCCAATTCTTGGGGAGAAATTGGACCTAGGTCTACCAGATACTGATGCAACTTTTCATCAATGCAATTACTTAATATGTGTTCTTTCATAAACAAATTATAAAGACCATCATAATCTTGCACTTTGCTTCCAGCCAACCAGCCACCTAGTGTTTTCATTGAGTAGTCTACAAATTCCACCCAGGGCTGACTCTGGGTTTTCTGAGCCCCCTGAATCTAATTCTATACTCCTCGGTTGTGAGTCCAAATCCCTCAATCAGAGTTCTCTTCATGAGGTCATAAGACCCAGCATCTGCCCCACTAAGGGTCAGAAGTCTGTCTCTGCACTTACCAGAGAACAGTTTCCAAAGGAGTGCCTCCAGTGAGTTTTCTTCACCCTTCTGGCTTCACAAGCCCTCTCTAAGGCTGTGAACCACTTGGTGATATCATCACCCTCTTCAAATTTAGGGACAATCCCTTTGGGGATTTTGGGATCATAGGATCCTTCCTTTTCTATATTTTTTAAATTGCTGCCACCATTGATGGGTCGTAGGCCCATCTCTGCTCTTTCTTTTTCTAGAGCCAGGAGTCTGGTCTCTAGGTCTAATCTTTTGGTCAACCTGGCTAGCAGGATGTCCTCCTCATTGAGGCTGTCCTCAATGTCCTCAGTAGTACCTGATCCACCTGTGTAGGATCTAGGTACTGAGAGGTTACTCTTGGAGTCAGGGGCACTTGGGCCCTTTTCTCCCTAGGAAGTGGAGGGGGGGGTCCGGTCTACCTCCTCATCCCCTCCATCTTCTTCCTCATCTGATTGGTCTTCACCATTTTCAGATGGGTGGTCCTTAGCATACCCAGCCAACAGCTCCTGTAGCTTTTGTTTGGTGGGATGGGACCCCATGGCTATGTTTTTAATTTTACATAGGGACCTTACCTCCTTGAAAGACAAGTGAAGGTAAGGGGTGAGGTCGAGCTCCTCAACCTGGTCCTCTATGCTATTGTTGTTATTTCCACTAACAGCTGGGTTCTTGTTTTGAGACATTGTTAAAAAAGATTTCTAACCCCTCTAACCCTAGCTAAAGTGACGTTTTATTTTTCTAAAATACTAAAAGGGACTTAACCAAGGCCCTAACAAGACTTTTAGTAATTTTGCAAAAATGCCAATTTGAAAAAATCAGAATTCTAAAGACAATTTAAGAGTTCTATTGTGTGATCAGGTGGTAACCAAATAATCCAGCAAATGCAAAGTTGTATATCCCACCGCTGATCCACCAATGTAGGAAGCTGGCTCTGTATATACTATACCAAAGTGAGGTATAGTGTGCACAGAGTCCAGTGGAACCCCAAAGGTAGGCAGAGGTAAAGTTAGATAGCACTTCACTCTCTATTTGTGGTAGTGTGGTCGAGCAGTAAGGCTTTATCAGAGCACAGTGTTAAGCATTTGTTGTACACACACTGTCAACAAATGAATTCACACACTCAAAGACTGAACTTCAGACCAATTGTTTTTGTATAGAAATATTCTTTTAGTTATTTTACTTCCTAAAACCAAGCAAGCCTGGCACTGGTAAGTGATAAGTACTTTGCAGTAAATATACAGTTGTAATACAGTTTGGATTGTAATTGTATATGCACTTTGTTTTGACTTACAGTATTGTTATTGAGAAATGCAATGCTTTGTAAATACAGTACATATACTTTGAATAGGACTTTTAGTAAAATTACGGGTAAGTTACTTTTGAGATTGCTTTTCTTACACAGTGCAGTATGCCTGGATACGGCACTGGGACATTTCCTATAAACAGGTAAGTAAAAGCGTTTTTGTTAGTTAGTACAATTTTAAAGAATTTCTTTAGGTTTTCCAACTCCACACTTAGAAACTTTTCACAGAAAAACAGTCAATGTTATCCTATGGAGGAAAATAGTGTTATCGGTTTTAAGGTAAGTACTTGGTTGTGGGAGTTGGTGTTCTGGAAGTTAGACTCAGGGGTCCCCCATGGTCAAGGATGCACTCTTGTTACACCCTCAGCGGCACTAGGGCGGCTGGGTGCAGAGTGCTGAGGCCCAATGTTATCCAATGGGGGATAGGGGGCCTCCGGTTGGTGGCTACTGACGAGCAGGCCACTGGGTTGTGGGAGCAAAGCTCCTGGTCTTAAGCTCAGGGCAAATGGGGATCAGGTTTAGCACACAAAGTGCACCCGCAGCGGCGCAGAGGCGGCTGGGTTTCAGGGTGCTGTTTTGGTGCCGGGTGCCCTATTGTTTTCAATGGGGATTTTCGGTTTTGGTTTTTAGCTGCAGGCTCGGTCCAGGAAGACTTCCGGGAGGAACCAACAGCTGGGCAGGTAAGTTGGAGGGCTTGGGGACGTAGGTGCACCTTGGGTTCTTTTCTCCAGGGCGCAGGGCTGCTGGATGCAGGGGTGTCTTTTGAGGTCGGATTTCACCTTACCGGGCCACTCGCGGTTGGGGGGGTCTCTGTGCAGAGGCTGCAGGTGACGTTGGGTAGTCCTAGAGGGGTCAACCCACGGTGGACTCCGACTCTGGAGCGCTGGGGGACCTCGCTGGGACTGGTGGGCCACTCGAACTCGGGCCGTAGGCGACGGGTGCAGTGGTGGTTCCAGGCGTTGGGTTTCTTTTTCCCCAGCAGGCTCGGAGTCTTTCTTTAGTGTTTCTTCTGAACAGAGCTGCTGTTCACAGGAGATCCGGTCTTTGTTGATGGCAGTCAGTACTCCCAGGGGTTCTTTAGGTCGCTGGCTGGAGGACAAGACTATTTTTGGCGCAGGATCTCTGGAAACTGCAGACGGGCCGGTAGGGCTGGGGCCAAGTCAGTTGTTCTCTGCAGTCTCCTCTGCTGGGCGTCTTCTTTCGTCCTTTTTCTTCTTTGGTTGCGGTAATCTGCCTTCTTGGTTCAGGGCTGCCCCCTAAATACTGTATTTAGGGGGCGTTTTAGGAGTCTCAAGGTCAGTAGCCAGCTACTGACCTTAGGGTGACTACACCCTGGGGGTGCGCACCCCACGAGGGGGAGTGAGCACAATCCCTAATCCTGACTGGGGAGTGCCTGCCATCTGCAAGATGGCGGGCACTGAAGAGGGGCTTCACCTTGCCTCCCCCACCTGAGGGGTGGGGTTGGCAGAGGTGGGCACACCTGGACTGGCTAATTTTTTCCGCCTGTCTTCCCGCCGAAAAGGAGGGGAGACAGGAAGAGGGCCTGCTCCTGATAGCAGGAGAGGCTGGGGGTCGCATTACAAAGGCTGCAAGGCCTTTGAAGCTCCCCTGCCACAGATGGCTCTTCCTGGCCTGGGGGAGGTATGAACACCTCCGCCCAGGAAAGGCTTTGTTTCTGGGCTCAGGGAGCAAAGACTCCTACCCTAGGAGTCCAGAAACATATCTCGTGGTGGCATGCTGGTGTGTACCAGTCAGGGAACCCACCAGAGGCTGGTAGTTTTTCAGGGGGCATCTCTAAGATGCCCTCTGAGTACACTTTTCATTAAATCCCACACTGGCATCAGTGTGGGTTTAATGTGCTGAGAAGTTTGATACCACACTTCTCAGTTTTCAGTGTAGCCATTATGGTGCTGTGGAGTTCGTAATGACAAACTCCCAGCACCATATACTCTTAATGGCAGCACTGCAGTTACAATGTCTAAGAATGGACTTAGACACTGTAGGGGTACAGGGCTCATGCACCTGTACCCTCACCACTGGTATAGTGCACCCAGTTAGAGGGGTGACTGATCTATGCCAGGGCAGTGGGTTGTAGGCATGGCACACAGGGATGTGTGCCATGTCGACTCTTTACTTTGTTTTGCACCAAAACACGCAACCTGCAATGGCAGTGTGTGTGTGTAAAGGTACAGGGCCTCTAAGGGTGGCACAATAAGTGCTGCAGCCGTTAGAGGTCTTCCCTGGTCACAGTGCCCTGGGTGCATGTGGTATCATTTACCAGGGGCTGACCTGTGGCCAGAGATGCCAATGGGGTTTGGGTACAGTTTTGGGGAAAGAACACAGGCCCTGGGAACCTGATTGGCAGGGACCCAGGGCACTTCAAGTCAAAAGTGCATCAGTAGTCTGGCAAAAAGTGGGGGGGTTACTGCAACAGAAACACAGCTTCTCACACAAGCCCCCCTCTCCCCCCAGCCCAAATGCCAGGAGAATCAGCTAAACCTGGGAGAGTCTTTCTAGTCTTTCAGGCGAGGAAGAGTAGAGGAAGTGGGTTGAAAGTTGCAAGGCCTACTCTGCCTTACATCCTTCTGTCCAGGTCAGTTTCTTTGGGGAGCGGGCCTACCTCAACAGTTTCAGGACCTAATTCCCAATGCTCCTTTCCTAGCTCTTTAGTGTCTTCACCCCATCTTTTTAGTTTGGGTTCAGAGGTGCCTACCTCTGCAAATTCCTAACTTAGCTAGGGCAAAGCCCAGCTTACCCACAGAGGTTACCCACAGCTTGAGCAACCCCACCATGACCAATAGGGTCAGGGGCCTAACTTGCTATTTGACAGGGGCCTAGGCCACCATGCCAAGGACAGTGCTGCCATGAAGGCTAACACCCAGCAGAGGCTACCGACAGCTGTCAGTGTCCAGAACCACACCTTTAGCCCTTCACTGGTAGGTGAAGTGGCTACCTTACAAGCTTCTTTGGGTTCTGGTGGCCTGTCTGCTGTTTTAGGGTAGGGGGTCACTACACTTGGTAGTGGACACCCTTCTTCCGCCCTCTGTTCTGCCAGCTGAGGAGCCACCAACTCAGACTGGACAGTTGCCTGACTAGTCAGGTCTTTTTGTTGGCTAGGGGGACTTCACCAGTGCCAATTTTGGAGTTCTCCCTTACTGGGGTAGAATCTCCCTGGCCCACTGGAACTGTGGCTAACAGTTGCCCACTTTTCCTACACTGTCTCTACTTTTTCTTTTGGGGCTTAGCTGCACTGACTGCAGGTTCAGCCCCCCAGGTTTCTTTGGTGAGGTCTGGCACTTGACCAGTACCTCTCTTTGGCTCAGACCAACCTCTGGGTGGTCATTCCCAAGGAGACAATCGAGGGAGGTCTTTACTGACTACCACCTTTCTCCATCTAAGGGACCCAGCTATTTCTAGGGGCACTACAGCCATAGGCCTAACAGTGACAGCCCCTGGGACAGCCCTTACTCTTTTTGTTTCTCCTGGGACATACTGGTTTGTGAGAACCAACCTGTCATGCACCACAGTGTGACTGGCACAGGTATCTCTCAGGGCAATGGCTGGGATTCCATTCACCAGTAGGTGGTGGAAGTGTCTACTCCCCTCTGGAATCTCCAACTCACCTTTTGGGCCCATTTTCCAGTTGAAGGCTATGTGGGCTTCCTCATCTGAGGAATCACCCTCTAAAGCTACACTGGCAACCCCTGGAGCTACACTAGGTGCTGTAATTATTTTAGGACAGCTAGTGACCTTGGTGTGGCGTCCTGCCTTTTGGCAGTTGTGACACCATACCTTGTTGCGATCCCAATTCTTACCTTGGTACCCAGTTTTAGTTTGTGAGGTGTCTTTGGGCCCTCCCTCCTGGGCAGGTTTTGGGGGGCTACCTGGGACTCCTTACTTTTATCTTTTAGAGGCTCACTGTCTTTCCTCTGGGGAGGTTTTGTAACCCCTTTCTTTTGGTCACCCCCAGTGGGCGTTCTAGTCACCCTTGTCTTGACCCAATAGTACGCCTTCTTTCCCAATTCTTGGGGAGAAATTGGACCTAGGTCTACCAGATACTGATGCAACTTTTCATCAATGCAATTACTTAATATGTGTTCTTTCATAAACAAATTATAAAGACCATCATAATCTTGCACTTTGCTTCCAGCCAACCAGCCACCTAGTGTTTTCATTGAGTAGTCTACAAATTCCACCCAGGGCTGACTCTGGGTTTTCTGAGCCCCCTGAATCTAATTCTATACTCCTCGGTTGTGAGTCCAAATCCCTCAATCAGAGTTCTCTTCATGAGGTCATAAGACCCAGCATCTGCCCCACTAAGGGTCAGAAGTCTGTCTCTGCACTTACCAGAGAACAGTTTCCAAAGGAGTGCCTCCAGTGAGTTTTCTTCACCCTTCTGGCTTCACAAGCCCTCTCTAAGGCTGTGAACCACTTGGTGATATCATCACCCTCTTCAAATTTAGGGACAATCCCTTTGGGGATTTTGGGATCATAGGATCCTTCCTTTTCTATATTTTTTAAATTGCTGCCACCATTGATGGGTCGTAGGCCCATCTCTGCTCTTTCTTTTTCTAGAGCCAGGAGTCTGGTCTCTAGGTCTAATCTTTTGGTCAACCTGGCTAGCAGGATGTCCTCCTCATTGAGGCTGTCCTCAATGTCCTCAGTAGTACCTGATCCACCTGTGTAGGATCTAGGTACTGAGAGGTTTACTCTTGGAGTCAGGGGCACTTGGGCCCTTTTCTCCCTAGGAAGTGGAGGGGGGGGTCCGGTCTACCTCCTCATCCCCTCCATCTTCTTCCTCATCTGATTGGTCTTCACCATTTTCAGATGGGTGGTCCTTAGCATACCCAGCCAACAGCTCCTGTAGCTTTTGTTTGGTGGGATGGGACCCCATGGCTATGTTTTTAATTTTACATAGGGACCTTACCTCCTTGAAAGACAAGTGAAGGTAAGGGGTGAGGTCGAGCTCCTCAACCTGGTCCTCTATGCTATTGTTGTTATTTCCACTAACAGCTGGGTTCTTGTTTTGAGACATTGTTAAAAAAGATTTCTAACCCCTCTAACCCTAGCTAAAGTGACGTTTTATTTTTCTAAAATACTAAAAGGGACTTAACCAAGGCCCTAACAAGACTTTTAGTAATTTTGCAAAAATGCCAATTTGAAAAAATCAGAATTCTAAAGACAATTTAAGAGTTCTATTGTGTGATCAGGTGGTAACCAAATAATCCAGCAAATGCAAAGTTGTATATCCCACCGCTGATCCACCAATGTAGGAAGCTGGCTCTGTATATACTATACCAAAGTGAGGTATAGTGTGCACAGAGTCCAGTGGAACCCCAAAGGTAGGCAGAGGTAAAGTTAGATAGCACTTCACTCTCTATTTGTGGTAGTGTGGTCGAGCAGTAAGGCTTTATCAGAGCACAGTGTTAAGCATTTGTTGTACACACACTGTCAACAAATGAATTCACACACTCAAAGACTGAACTTCAGACCAATTGTTTTTGTATAGAAATATTCTTTTAGTTATTTTACTTCCTAAAACCAAGCAAGCCTGGCACTGGTAAGTGATAAGTACTTTGCAGTAAATATACAGTTGTAATACAGTTTGGATTGTAATTGTATATGCACTTTGTTTTGACTTACAGTATTGTTATTGAGAAATGCAATGCTTTGTAAATACAGTACATATACTTTGAATAGGACTTTTAGTAAAATTACGGGTAAGTTACTTTTGAGATTGCTTTTCTTACACAGTGCAGTATGCCTGGATACGGCACTGGGACATTTCCTATAAACAGGTAAGTAAAAGCGTTTTTGTTAGTTAGTACAATTTTAAAGAATTTCTTTAGGTTTTCCAACTCCACACTTAGAAACTTTTCACAGAAAAACAGTCAATGTTATCCTATGGAGGAAAATAGTGTTATCGGTTTTAAGGTAAGTACTTGGTTGTGGGAGTTGGTGTTCTGGAAGTTAGACTCAGGGGTCCCCCATGGTCAAGGATGCACTCTTGTTACACCCTCAGCGGCACTAGGGCGGCTGGGTGCAGAGTGCTGAGGCCCAATGTTATCCAATGGGGGATAGGGGGCCTCCGGTTGGTGGCTACTGACGAGCAGGCCACTGGGTTGTGGGAGCAAAGCTCCTGGTCTTAAGCTCAGGGCAAATGGGGATCAGGTTTAGCACACAAAGTGCACCCGCAGCGGCGCAGAGGCGGCTGGGTTTCAGGGTGCTGTTTTGGTGCCGGGTGCCCTATTGTTTTCAATGGGGATTTTCGGTTTTGGTTTTTAGCTGCAGGCTCGGTCCAGGAAGACTTCCGGGAGGAACCAACAGCTGGGCAGGTAAGTTGGAGGGCTTGGGGACGTAGGTGCACCTTGGGTTCTTTTCTCCAGGGCGCAGGGCTGCTGGATGCAGGGGTGTCTTTTGAGGTCGGATTTCACCTTACCGGGCCACTCGCGGTTGGGGGGGTCTCTGTGCAGAGGCTGCAGGTGACGTTGGGTAGTCCTAGAGGGGTCAACCCACGGTGGACTCCGACTCTGGAGCGCTGGGGGACCTCGCTGGGACTGGTGGGCCACTCGAACTCGGGCCGTAGGCGACGGGTGCAGTGGTGGTTCCAGGCGTTGGGTTTCTTTTTCCCCAGCAGGCTCGGAGTCTTTCTTTAGTGTTTCTTCTGAACAGAGCTGCTGTTCACAGGAGATCCGGTCTTTGTTGATGGCAGTCAGTACTCCCAGGGGTTCTTTAGGTCGCTGGCTGGAGGACAAGACTATTTTTGGCGCAGGATCTCTGGAAACTGCAGACGGGCCGGTAGGGCTGGGGCCAAGTCAGTTGTTCTCTGCAGTCTCCTCTGCTGGGCGTCTTCTTTCGTCCTTTTTCTTCTTTGGTTGCGGTAATCTGCCTTCTTGGTTCAGGGCTGCCCCCTAAATACTGTATTTAGGGGGCGTTTTAGGGGTCTCAAGGTCAGTAGCCAGCTACTGACCTTAGGGTGACTACACCCTGGGGGTGCGCACCCCACGAGGGGGAGTGAGCACAATCCCTAATCCTGACTGGGGAGTGCCTGCCATCTGCAAGATGGCGGGCACTGAAGAGGGGGCTTCACCTTGCCTCCCCCACCTGAGGGGTGGGGTTGGCAGAGGTGGGCACACCTGGACTGGCTAATTTTTTCCGCCTGTCTTCCCGCCGAAAAGGAGGGGAGACAGGAAGGGGGCTGCTCCTGATAGCAGGAGAGGCTGGGGGTCGCATTACAAAGGCTGCAAGGCCTTTGAAGCTCCCCTGCCACAGATGGCTCTTCCTGGCCTGGGGGAGGTATGAACACCTCCGCCCAGGAAAGGCTTTGTTTCTAGGCTCAGGGAGCAAAGACTCCTACCCTAGGAGTCCAGAAACATATCTCGTGGTGGCATGCTGGTGTGTACCAGTCAGGGAACCCACCAGAGGCTGGTAGTTTTTCAGGGGGCATCTCTAAGATGCCCTCTGAGTACACTTTTCATTAAATCCCACACTGGCATCAGTGTGGGTTTAATGTGCTGAGAAGTTTGATACCACACTTCTCAGTTTTCAGTGTAGCCATTATGGTGCTGTGGAGTTCGTAATGACAAACTCCCAGCACCATATACTCTTAATGGCAGCACTGCAGTTACAATGTCTAAGAATGGACTTAGACACTGTAGGGGTACAGGGCTCATGCACCTGTACCCTCACCACTGGTATAGTGCACCCAGTTAGAGGGGTGACTGATCTATGCCAGGGCAGTGGGTTGTAGGCATGGCACACAGGGATGTGTGCCATGTCGACTCTTTACTTTGTTTTGCACCAAAACACGCAACCTGCAATGGCAGTGTGTGTGTGTAAAGGTACAGGGCCTCTAAGGGTGGCACAATAAGTGCTGCAGCCGTTAGAGGTCTTCCCTGGTCACAGTGCCCTGGGTGCATGTGGTATCATTTACCAGGGGCTGACCTGTGGCCAGAGATGCCAATGGGGTTTGGGTACAGTTTTGGGGAAAGAACACAGGCCCTGGGAACCTGATTGGCAGGGACCCAGGGCACTTCAAGTCAAAAGTGCATCAGTAGTCTGGCAAAAAGTGGGGGGTTACTGCAACAGAAACACAGCTTCTCACACAAGCCCCCCTCTCCCCCCAGCCCAAATGCCAGGAGAATCAGCTAAACCTGGGAGAGTCTTTCTAGTCTTTCAGGCGAGGAAGAGTAGAGGAAGTGGGTTGAAAGTTGCAAGGCCTACTCTGCCTTACATCCTTCTGTCCAGGTCAGTTTCTTTGGGGAGCGGGCCTACCTCAACAGTTTCAGGACCTAATTCCCAATGCTCCTTTCCTAGCTCTTTAGTGTCTTCACCCCATCTTTTTAGTTTGGGTTCAGAGGTGCCTACCTCTGCAAATTCTAACTTAGCTAGGGCAAAGCCCAGCTTACCCACAGAGGTTACCCACAGCTTGAGCAACCCCACCATGACCAATAGGGTCAGGGGCCTAACTTGCTATTTGACAGGGGCCTAGGCCACCATGCCAAGGACAGTGCTGCCATGAAGGCTAACACCCAGCAGAGGCTACCGACAGCTGTCAGTGTCCAGAACCACACCTTTAGCCCTTCACTGGTAGGTGAAGTGGCTACCTTACAAGCTTCTTTGGGTTCTGGTGGCCTGTCTGCTGTTTTAGGGTAGGGGGTCACTACACTTGGTAGTGGACACCCTTCTTCCGCCCTCTGTTCTGCCAGCTGAGGAGCCACCAACTCAGACTGGACAGTTGCCTGACTAGTCAGGTCTTTTTGTTGGCTAGGGGGACTTCACCAGTGCCAATTTTGGAGTTCTCCCTTACTGGGGTAGAATCTCCCTGGCCCACTGGAACTGTGGCTAACAGTTGCCCACTTTTCCTACACTGTCTCTACTTTTTCTTTTGGGGCTTAGCTGCACTGACTGCAGGTTCAGCCCCCCAGGTTTCTTTGGTGAGGTCTGGCACTTGACCAGTACCTCTCTTTGGCTCAGACCAACCTCTGGGTGGTCATTCCCAAGGAGACAATCGAGGGGAGGTCTTTACTGACTACCACCTTTCTCCATCTAAGGGACCCAGCTATTTCTAGGGGCACTACAGCCATAGGCCTAACAGTGACAGCCCCTGGGACAGCCCTTACTCTTTTTGTTTCTCCTGGGACATACTGGTTTGTGAGAACCAACCTGTCATGCACCACAGTGTGACTGGCACAGGTATCTCTCAGGGCAATGGCTGGGATTCCATTCACCAGTAGGTGGTGGAAGTGTCTACTCCCCTCTGGAATCTCCAACTCACCTTTTGGGCCCATTTTCCAGTTGAAGGCTATGTGGGCTTCCTCATCTGAGGAATCACCCTCTAAAGCTACACTGGCAACCCCTGGAGCTACACTAGGTGCTGTAATTATTTTAGGACAGCTAGTGACCTTGGTGTGGCGTCCTGCCTTTTGGCAGTTGTGACACCATACCTTGTTGCGATCCCAATTCTTACCTTGGTACCCAGTTTTAGTTTGTGAGGTGTCTTTGGGCCCTCCCTCCTGGGCAGGTTTTGGGGGGCTACCTGGGACTCCTTACTTTTATCTTTTAGAGGCTCACTGTCTTTCCTCTGGGGAGGTTTTGTAACCCCTTTCTTTTGGTCACCCCCAGTGGGCGTTCTAGTCACCCTTGTCTTGACCCAATAGTACGCCTTCTTTCCCAATTCTTGGGGAGAAATTGGACCTAGGTCTACCAGATACTGATGCAACTTTTCATCAATGCAATTACTTAATATGTGTTCTTTCATAAACAAATTATAAAGACCATCATAATCTTGCACTTTGCTTCCAGCCAACCAGCCACCTAGTGTTTTCATTGAGTAGTCTACAAATTCCACCCAGGGCTGACTCTGGGTTTTCTGAGCCCCCTGAATCTAATTCTATACTCCTCGGTTGTGAGTCCAAATCCCTCAATCAGAGTTCTCTTCATGAGGTCATAAGACCCAGCATCTGCCCCACTAAGGGTCAGAAGTCTGTCTCTGCACTTACCAGAGAACAGTTTCCAAAGGAGTGCCTCCAGTGAGTTTTCTTCACCCTTCTGGCTTCACAAGCCCTCTCTAAGGCTGTGAACCACTTGGTGATATCATCACCCTCTTCAAATTTAGGGACAATCCCTTTGGGGATTTTGGGATCATAGGATCCTTCCTTTTCTATATTTTTTAAATTGCTGCCACCATTGATGGGTCGTAGGCCCATCTCTGCTCTTTCTTTTTCTAGAGCCAGGAGTCTGGTCTCTAGGTCTAATCTTTTGGTCAACCTGGCTAGCAGGATGTCCTCCTCATTGAGGCTGTCCTCAATGTCCTCAGTAGTACCTGATCCACCTGTGTAGGATCTAGGTACTGAGAGGTTTACTCTTGGAGTCAGGGGCACTTGGGCCCTTTTCTCCCTAGGAAGTGGAGGGGGGGGTCCGGTCTACCTCCTCATCCCCTCCATCTTCTTCCTCATCTGATTGGTCTTCACCATTTTCAGATGGGTGGTCCTTAGCATACCCAGCCAACAGCTCCTGTAGCTTTTGTTTGGTGGGATGGGACCCCATGGCTATGTTTTTAATTTTACATAGGGACCTTACCTCCTTGAAAGACAAGTGAAGGTAAGGGGTGAGGTCGAGCTCCTCAACCTGGTCCTCTATGCTATTGTTGTTATTTCCACTAACAGCTGGGTTCTTGTTTTGAGACATTGTTAAAAAGATTTCTAACCCCTCTAACCCTAGCTAAAGTGACGTTTTATTTTTCTAAAATACTAAAAGGGACTTAACCAAGGCCCTAACAAGACTTTTAGTAATTTTGCAAAAATGCCAATTTGAAAAAATCAGAATTCTAAAGACAATTTAAGAGTTCTATTGTGTGATCAGGTGGTAACCAAATAATCCAGCAAATGCAAAGTTGTATATCCCACCGCTGATCCACCAATGTAGGAAGCTGGCTCTGTATATACTATACCAAAGTGAGGTATAGTGTGCACAGAGTCCAGTGGAACCCCAAAGGTAGGCAGAGGTAAAGTTAGATAGCACTTCACTCTCTATTTGTGGTAGTGTGGTCGAGCAGTAAGGCTTTATCAGAGCACAGTGTTAAGCATTTGTTGTACACACACTGTCAACAAATGAATTCACACACTCAAAGACTGAACTTCAGACCAATTGTTTTTGTATAGAAATATTCTTTTAGTTATTTTACTTCCTAAAACCAAGCAAGCCTGGCACTGGTAAGTGATAAGTACTTTGCAGTAAATATACAGTTGTAATACAGTTTGGATTGTAATTGTATATGCACTTTGTTTTGACTTACAGTATTGTTATTGAGAAATGCAATGCTTTGTAAATACAGTACATATACTTTGAATAGGACTTTTAGTAAAATTACGGGTAAGTTACTTTTGAGATTGCTTTTCTTACACAGTGCAGTATGCCTGGATACGGCACTGGGACATTTCCTATAAACAGGTAAGTAAAAGCGTTTTTGTTAGTTAGTACAATTTTAAAGAATTTCTTTAGGTTTTCCAACTCCACACTTAGAAACTTTTCACAGAAAAACAGTCAATGTTATCCTATGGAGGAAAATAGTGTTATCGGTTTTAAGGTAAGTACTTGGTTGTGGGAGTTGGTGTTCTGGAGTTAGACTCAGGGGTCCCCCATGGTCAAGGATGCACTCTTGTTACACCCTCAGCGGCACTAGGGCGGCTGGGTGCAGAGTGCTGAGGCCCAATGTTATCCAATGGGGGATAGGAGGCCTCCGGTTGGTGGCTACTGACGAGTTTGTGGGAGCAAAGCTCCTGGTCTTAAGCTCAGGGCAAATGGGGATCAGGTTTAGCACACAAAGTGCACCCGCAGCGGCGCAGAGGCGGCTGGGTTTCAGGGTGCTGTTTTGGCGCCGGGTGCCCTATTGTTTTCAATGGGGATTTTCGGTTTTGGTTTTTAGCTGCAGGCTCGGTCCAGGAAGACTTCCGGGAGGAACCAACAGCTGGGCAGGTAAGTTGGAGGGCTTGGGGACGTAGGTGCACCTTGGGTTCTTTTCTCCAGGGCGCAGGGCTGCTGGATGCAGGGGTGTCTTTTGAGGTCGGATTTCACCTTACCGGGCCACTCGCGGTTGGGGGGTCTCTGTGCAGAGGCTGCAGGTGACGTTGGGTAGTCCTAGAGGGGTCAACCCACGGTGGACTCCGACTCTGGAGCGCTGGGGGACCTCGCTGGGACTGGTGGGCCACTCGAACTCGGGCCGTAGGCGACGGGTGCAGTGGTGGTTCCAGGCGTTGGGTTTCTTTTTCCCCAGCAGGCTCGGAGTCTTTCTTTAGTGTTTCTTCTGAACAGAGCTGCTGTTCACAGGAGATCCGGTCTTTGTTGATGGCAGTCAGTACTCCCAGGGGTTCTTTAGGTCGCTGGCTGGAGGACAAGACTATTTTTGGCGCAGGATCTCTGGAAACTGCAGACGGGCCGGTAGGGCTGGGGCCAAGTCAGTTGTTCTCTGCAGTCTCCTCTGCTGGGCGTCTTCTTTCGTCCTTTTTCTTCTTTGGTTGCGGTAATCTGCCTTCTTGGTTCAGGGCTGCCCCCTAAATACTGTATTTAGGGGCGTTTTAGGAGTCTCAAGGTCAGTAGCCAGCTACTGACCTTAGGGTGACTACACCCTGGGGGTGCTCACCCCACGAGGGGGAGTGAGCACAATCCCTAATCCTGACTGGGGAGTGCCTGCCATCTGCAAGATGGCGGGCACTGAAGAGGGGCTTCACCTTGCCTCCCCCACCTGAGGGGTGGGGTTGGCAGAGGTGGGCACACCTGGACTGGCTAATTTTTTCCGCCTGTCTTCCCGCCGAAAAGGAGGGGAGACAGGAAGGAGGCCTGCTCCTGATAGCAGGAGAGGCTGGGGGTCGCATTACAAAGGCTGCAAGGCCTTTGAAGCTCCCCTGCCACAGATGGCTCTTCCTGGCCTGGGGGAGGTATGAACACCTCCGCCCAGGAAAGGCTTTGTTTCTGGGCTCAGGGAGCAAAGACTCCTACCCTAGGAGTCCAGAAACATATCTCGTGGTGGCATGCTGGTGTGTACCAGTCAGGGAACCCACCAGAGGCTGGTAGTTTTTCAGGGGGCATCTCTAAGATGCCCTCTGAGTACACTTTCATTAAATCCCACACTGGCATCAGTGTGGGTTTAATGTGCTGAGAAGTTTGATACCACACTTCTCAGTTTTCAGTGTAGCCATTATGGTGCTGTGGAGTTCGTAATGACAAACTCCCAGCACCATATACTCTTAATGGCAGCACTGCAGTTACAATGTCTAAGAATGGACTTAGACACTGTAGGGGTACAGGGCTCATGCACCTGTACCCTCACCACTGGTATAGTGCACCCAGTTAGAGGGGTGACTGATCTATGCCAGGGCAGTGGGTTGTAGGCATGGCACACAGGGATGTGTGCCATGTCGACTCTTTACTTTGTTTTGCACCAAAACACGCAACCTGCAATGGCAGTGTGTGTGTGTAAAGGTACAGGGCCTCTAAGGGTGGCACAATAAGTGCTGCAGCCGTTAGAGGTCTTCCCTGGTCACAGTGCCCTGGGTGCATGTGGTATCATTTACCAGGGGCTGACCTGTGGCCAGAGATGCCAATGGGGTTTGGGTACAGTTTTGGGGAAAGAACACAGGCCCTGGGAACCTGATTGGCAGGGACCCAGGGCACTTCAAGTCAAAAGTGCATCAGTAGTCTGGCAAAAAGTGGGGGGTTACTGCAACAGAAACACAGCTTCTCACACAAGCCCCCCTCTCCCCCCAGCCCAAATGCCAGGAGAATCAGCTAAACCTGGGAGAGTCTTTCTAGTCTTTCAGGCGAGGAAGAGTAGAGGAAGTGGGTTGAAAGTTGCAAGGCCTACTCTGCCTTACATCCTTCTGTCCAGGTCAGTTTCTTTGGGGAGCGGGCCTACCTCAACAGTTTCAGGACCTAATTCCCAATGCTCCTTTCCTAGCTCTTTAGTGTCTTCACCCCATCTTTTTAGTTTGGGTTCAGAGGTGCCTACCTCTGCAAATTCCTAACTTAGCTAGGGCAAAGCCCAGCTTACCCACAGAGGTTACCCACAGCTTG
Source organism: Calotriton arnoldi (assembly GCA_963921515.1). NCBI lineage: Eukaryota > Metazoa > Chordata > Amphibia > Caudata > Salamandridae > Calotriton > Calotriton arnoldi. The sequence goes on along the minus strand of CAWUFW010003805.1, from coordinate 314,362 downwards.
AGCAACCCCACCATGACCAATAGGGTCAGGGGCCTAACTTGCTATTTGACAGGGGCCTAGGCCACCATGCCAAGGACAGTGCTGCCATGAAGGCTAACACCCAGCAGAGGCTACCGACAGCTGTCAGTGTCCAGAACCACACCTTTAGCCCTTCACTGGTAGGTGAAGTGGCTACCTTACAAGCTTCTTTGGGTTCTGGTGGCCTGTCTGCTGTTTTAGGGTAGGGGGTCACTACACTTGGTAGTGGACACCCTTCTTCCGCCCTCTGTTCTGCCAGCTGAGGAGCCACCAACTCAGACTGGACAGTTGCCTGACTAGTCAGGTCTTTTTGTTGGCTAGGGGGACTTCACCAGTGCCAATTTTGGAGTTCTCCCTTACTGGGGTAGAATCTCCCTGGCCCACTGGAACTGTGGCTAACAGTTGCCCACTTTTCCTACACTGTCTCTACTTTTTCTTTTGGGGCTTAGCTGCACTGACTGCAGGTTCAGCCCCCCAGGTTTCTTTGGTGAGGTCTGGCACTTGACCAGTACCTCTCTTTGGCTCAGACCAACCTCTGGGTGGTCATTCCCAAGGAGACAATCGAGGGAGGTCTTTACTGACTACCACCTTTCTCCATCTAAGGGACCCAGCTATTTCTAGGGGCACTACAGCCATAGGCCTAACAGTGACAGCCCCTGGGACAGCCCTTACTCTTTTTGTTTCTCCTGGGACATACTGGTTTGTGAGAACCAACCTGTCATGCACCACAGTGTGACTGGCACAGGTATCTCTCAGGGCAATGGCTGGGATTCCATTCACCAGTAGGTGGTGGAAGTGTCTACTCCCCTCTGGAATCTCCAACTCACCTTTTGGGCCCATTTTCCAGTTGAAGGCTATGTGGGCTTCCTCATCTGAGGAATCACCCTCTAAAGCTACACTGGCAACCCCTGGAGCTACACTAGGTGCTGTAATTATTTTAGGACAGCTAGTGACCTTGGTGTGGCGTCCTGCCTTTTGGCAGTTGTGACACCATACCTTGTTGCGATCCCAATTCTTACCTTGGTACCCAGTTTTAGTTTGTGAGGTGTCTTTGGGCCCTCCCTCCTGGGCAGGTTTTGGGGGGCTACCTGGGACTCCTTACTTTTATCTTTTAGAGGCTCACTGTCTTTCCTCTGGGGAGGTTTTGTAACCCCTTTCTTTTGGTCACCCCCAGTGGGCGTTCTAGTCACCCTTGTCTTGACCCAATAGTACGCCTTCTTTCCCAATTCTTGGGGAGAAATTGGACCTAGGTCTACCAGATACTGATGCAACTTTTCATCAATGCAATTACTTAATATGTGTTCTTTCATAAACAAATTATAAAGACCATCATAATCTTGCACTTTGCTTCCAGCCAACCAGCCACCTAGTGTTTTCATTGAGTAGTCTACAAATTCCACCCAGGGCTGACTCTGGGTTTTCTGAGCCCCCTGAATCTAATTCTATACTCCTCGGTTGTGAGTCCAAATCCCTCAATCAGAGTTCTCTTCATGAGGTCATAAGACCCAGCATCTGCCCCACTAAGGGTCAGAAGTCTGTCTCTGCACTTACCAGAGAACAGTTTCCAAAGGAGTGCCTCCAGTGAGTTTTCTTCACCCTTCTGGCTTCACAAGCCCTCTCTAAGGCTGTGAACCACTTGGTGATATCATCACCCTCTTCAAATTTAGGGACAATCCCTTTGGGGATTTTGGGATCATAGGATCCTTCCTTTTCTATATTTTTAAATTGCTGCCACCATTGATGGGTCGTAGGCCCATCTCTGCTCTTTCTTTTTCTAGAGCCAGGAGTCTGGTCTCTAGGTCTAATCTTTGGTCAACCTGGCTAGCAGGATGTCCTCCTCATTGAGGCTGTCCTCAATGTCCTCAGTAGTACCTGATCCACGTGTGTAGGATCTAGGTACTGAGAAGTTTACTCTTGGAGTCAGGGGCACTTGGGCCCTTTTCTCCCTAGGAAGTGGACGGGGGGGGGTCGGTCTACCTCCTTATCCCCTCCATCTTCTTCCTCATCTGATTGGTCTTCACCATTTTCAGATGGGTGGTCCTTAGCATACCCAGCCAACAGCTCCTGTAGCTTTTGTTTGGTGGGATGGGACCCCATGGCTATGTTTTTAATTTTACATAGGGACCTTACCTCCTTGAAAGACAAGTGAAGGTAAGGGGTGAGGTCGAGCTCCTCAACCTGGTCCTCTATGCCATTGTTGTTATTTCCACTAACAGCTGGGTTCTTGTTTTGAGACATTGTTAAAAAAGATTTCTAACCCCTCTAACCCTAGCTAAAGTGACGTTTTATTTTTCTAAAATACTAAAAGGGACTTAACCAAGGCCCTAACAAGACTTTTAGTAATTTTGCAAAAATGCCAATTTGAAAAAATCAGAATTCTAAAGACAATTTAAGAGTTCTATTGTGTGATCAGGTGGTAACCAAATAATCCAACAAATGCAAAGTTGTATATCCCACCGCTGATCCACCAATGTAGGAAGCTGGCTCTGTATATACTATACCAAAGTGAGGTATAGTGTGCACAGAGTCCAGTGGAACCCCAAAGGTAGGCAGAGGTAAAGTTAGATAGCACCTCACTCTCTATTTGTGGTAGTGTGGTCGAGCAGTAAGGCTTTATCAGAGCACAGTGTTAAGCATTTGTTGTACTCACACTGTCAACAAATGAATTCACACACTCAAAGACTGAACTTCAGACCAATTGTTTTTGTATAGAAATATTCTTTTAGTTATTTTACTTCCTAAAACCAAGCAAGCCTGGCACTGGTAAGTGATAAGTACTTTGCAGTAAATATACAGTTGTAATACAGTTTGGATTGTAATTGTATATGCACTTTGTTTTGACTTACAGTATTGTTATTGAGAAATGCAATGCTTTGTAAATACAGTACATATACTTTGAATAGGACTTTTAGTAAAATTACGGGTAAGTTACTTTTGAGATTGCTTTTCTTACACAGTGCAGTATGCCTGGATACGGCACTGGGACATTTCCTATAAACAGGTAAGTAAAAGCGTTTTTGTTAGTTAGTACAATTTTAAAGAATTTCTTTAGGTTTTCCAACTCCACACTTAGAAACTTTTCACAGAAAAACAGTCAATGTTATCCTATGGAGGAAAATAGTGTTATCGGTTTTAAGGTAAGTACTTGGTTGTGGGAGTTGGTGTTCTGGAGTTAGACTCAGGGGTCCCCCATGGTCAAGGATGCACTCTTGTTACACCCTCAGCGGCACTAGGGCGGCTGGGTGCAGAGTGCTGAGGCCCAATGTTATCCAATGGGGGATAGGGGGCCTCCGGTTGGTGGCTACTGACGAGCAGGCCACTGGGTTGTGGGAGCAAAGCTCCTGGTCTTAAGCTCAGGGCAAATGGGGATCAGGTTTAGCACACAAAGTGCACCCGCAGCGGCGCAGAGGCGGCTGGGTTTCAGGGTGCTGTTTTGGCGCCGGGTGCCCTATTGTTTTCAATGGGGATTTTCGGTTTTGGTTTTTAGCTGCAGGCTCGGTCCAGGAAGACTTCCGGGAGGAACCAACAGCTGGGCAGGTAAGTTGGAGGGCTTGGGGACGTAGGTGCACCTTGGGTTCTTTTCTCCAGGGCGCAGGGCTGCTGGATGCAGGGGTGTCTTTTGAGGTCGGATTTCACCTTACCGGGCCACTCGCGGTTGGGGGAGTCTCTGTGCAGAGGCTGCAGGTGACGTTGGGTAGTCCTAGAGGGGTCAACCCACGGTGGACTCCGACTCTGGAGCGCTGGGGGTCCTCGCTGGGACTGGTGAGCCACTCGAACTCGGGCCGTAGGCGACGGGTGCAGTGGTGGTTCCAGGCGTTGGGTTTCTTTTTCCCCAGAAGGCTCGGAGTCTTTCTTTAGTGTTTCTTCTGAACAGAGCTGCTGTTCACAGGAGATCCGGTCTTTGTTGATGGCAGTCAGTACTCCCAGGGGTTCTTTAGGTCGCTGGCTGGAGGACAAGACTATTTTTGGCGCAGGATCTCTGGAAACTGCAGACGGGCCGGTAGGGCTGGGGCCAAGTCAGTTGTTCTCTGCAGTCTCCTCTGCTGGGCGTCTTCTTTCGTCCTTTTTCTTCTTTGGTTGCGGTAATCTGCCTTCTTGGTTCAGGGCTGCCCCCTAAATACTGTATTTAGGGGGCGTTTTAGGGGTCTCAAGGTCAGTAGCCAGCTACTGACCTTAGGGTGACTACACCCTGGGTGTGCTCACCCCACGTGGGGGAGTGAGCACAATCCCTAATCCTGACTGGGGAGTGCCTGCCATCTGCAAGATGGCGGGCACTGAAGAGGGGGCTTCACCTTGCCTCCCCCACCTGAGGGGTGGGGTTGGCAGAGGTGGGCACACCTGGACTGGCTAATTTTTTCCGCCTGTCTTCCCGCCGAAAAGGAGGGGACACAGGAAGGGGACCTGCTCCTGATAGCAGGAGAGGCTGGGGGTCGCATTACAAAGGCTGCAAGGCCTTTGAAGCTCCCCTGCCACAGATGGCTCTTCCTGGCCTGGGGGAGGTATGAACACCTCTGCCCAGGAAAGGCTTTGTTTCTGGGCTCAGGGAGCAAAGACTCCTACCCTAGGAGTCCAGAAACATATCTCGTGGTGGCATGCTGGTGTGTACCAGTCAGGGAACCCACCAGAGGCTGGTCGTTTTCAGGGGGCATCTCTAAGATGCCCTCTGAGTACACTTTTCATTAAATCCCACACTGGCATCAGTGTGGGTTTAATGTGCTGAGAAGTTTGATACCACACTTCTCAGTTTTCAGTGTAGCCATTATGGTGCTGTGGAGTTCGTAATGACAAACTCCCAGCACCATATACTCTTAATGGCAGCACTGCAGTTACAATGTCTAAGAATGGACTTAGACACTGTAGGGGTACAGGGCTCATGCACCTGTACCCTCACCACTGGTATAGTGCACCCAGTTAGAGGGGTGACTGATCTATGCCAGGGCAGTGGGTTGTAGGCATGGCACACAGGGATGTGTGCCATGTCGACTCTTTACTTTGTTTTGCACCAAAACACGCAACCTGCAATGGCAGTGTGTGTGTGTAAAGGTACAGGGCCTCTAAGGGTGGCACAATAAGTGCTGCAGCCGTTAGAGGTCTTCCCTGGTCACAGTGCCCTGGGTGCATGTGGTACCATTTACCAGGGGCTGACCTGTGGCCAGAGATGCCAATGGGGTTTGGGTACAGTTTTGGGGAAAGAACACAGGCCCTGGGAACCTGATTGGCAGGGACCCAGGGCACTTCAAGTCAAAAGTGCATCAGTAGTCTGGCAAAAAGTGGGGGGGTTACTGCAACAGAAACCCAGCTTCTCACACACCTTCGATGCTAACCGAGGAGGCACCCTCGCACCCCCACTAATTGTGCCCGAGAAGATCGAGACCTGTCAGAATTGCACGCCACTGAGGCAGAGAGCTCAGACTGGACTAGCACAATCTGAAATACTTTGACTCCGTTAAAGGTTTTGCAAGCTCATAGACAGCATTGAACAGGAGCAAATACGTTTTTATACAAGCCGAATCATTCACCCTCCTCCATCCTGTCACTGAAAGTAAATATGAAACATGCAAGTCATCAAAGACCGGGCCTGGTAACTCTGAGCATTGACAATAATGTTGTGCAGTGGTAACATATCCCTCTCAAATCAATTTAATATTAGAGGGGTGCATAAGAAGGGAGACTTTACCCCAGTAAAAGTTTATTTCTGTTGACCCATGATATTAATAGCGTTTTATATTTTGCGTGGTATCAGCTCATGACTTGCACAGCTATGCTTGTCCTCCTGGGTTGGCGATAATACAGCGCTTACACATAAACGCTTTCAGCTTTAGTCATGCCTGTGCTTAGCTGATGTCCAAGGGTTCTCTTGTTGATAAATATTTGTAAACAAAAATAATTTCCTAAATTCTTTCCCATACTCTCCTTTGCACTGTTTGAATACTTCCTAGGTGTGTAATGTACATTTCTGCACCACTTATCAAAGGGATCCCATGTCACCTCCCCTGGTGAATGTGTGGCTGTGTTTCAGTCTGCTTTTCTGTTGTGAGCCTCCTTGCAGCATGAGAAATACAGGCTTCTCATGTATGCTAAACCCTCATTTTGGGGCCAGGAAGACATGTACTTAACTTTATTTCTTCTACTGATGATAATGTGTCACTCCCAGTGCCAACAACTTGACAGCCATGCAAGTTGTGCATTTTTGTCTGTTTCCAGTGGCAACAGTGTGCAGTTAATGTCAGTGATGGCACAGGTGTGCGTACCATTGCAGGTGAGGGGCAATAACAACTTATGTTCTTCCTGCCTCTGAAATTGGCAGAGCGTGAGGCAAGCATGAGAGACTCGGGGCAGAAGCACATGATAAGATGAGTTGCATCTAGCTGCCGGGGCTTAGTGTACAGTCTCATCTCATCCAGGCACCTACTATGCAGGTGCACCAGCCCCAGGTCCAGCTCAGTATACACACCTTTACGGTCGTCTCAACTGCCACCTGGCACCTGCAAAAACACATTCAAGACTCTGGCCTACCTGGCTGTTTGTTACAAATATAAGGTGTCACGTAGCCCATAGGGACATTGTCATTTTCACTAACTTAGCATGAGCGCGTTGCAGCTTGCCTGCTGCTTTTGCGCATGTTACTACACATCTTTATTTTTGCAATACTTTCAATGATTGTTTTCACATGAGAACTCAAGGCTGTGTTCACTCTCTGCATGTTCCTGGGATGTTGACTGAACATTATTTGCAAGGTCGAACAACAATGCCCCTTGTTATTTTGTTCTGGCCAGACCTTAGCCCTTAGACAAAACATACCGATGCAGCTGTTGTTTGGGCAGCATACTTGGGTTTTTAGTGGGGTACACGAATAGGTGAGACACACTTGTAGAGAGAACTTTCCAGGGAGAAGAACGAGACAGCGCTTATGATGTAGATCTACCATCTATAGGCAAAGGTATGGGGTCTGCAGACAAAGGACAGAGATCTTCTATTATATAATAATACTTCTTCTTAGCAAGGGGAGGGAGGTTAGGCACTATAGCCTTTTCTCCATTGTCTTTTTATGATGACATCTCCTTCATGATTTATGGACTAGCTGCTATGCTGACTATATTTGTATTATGCATTTTCCTACTTGTTGTGGCACGTATACTGCATGTTAGGGCATGTTAGTTAAAATAAATATTTTAAACTATGCTGTGTCTCTGTCAGATCTTATTTTGGACGAGTACAAGAGTGCGAGCGAAAGGGTGTGTCTTGTTACCGCGATTCCTGAGAGATCTGGGAGTGTTGTGTTCTGGGGTGTCTAACCATTGGTTTCTCTGTAAGTGAGTAGCAGAGCAAGTGAGACACTGTAGCTAGTCTGTCCTGGGTTCGTGGGTACTAAGGTGGTAGGAAGACCCAGTCCCTATACACTAAGGTCCTATAATCATGCGCATAGTTCTGTGTTTGTGCAGAACCCTGCAATAAAGGAGGGCGAAGTTAAAGCCAACAGAAAGATGGCAAAGAGAAGCAAATCAAAAACAGTGAGTGCTCTCTGTGGGCGTAGGCAACAAATGGCTTGAATCAGGTGATTTAGCCTTAGTGCAACCTGGCATAGTAGACCACCTTGCTCGGCTTCCACTTACCCTTCTATGTAAACTGTTCTTTCCTTAGTTTATGTGCTGCCTACTATTATACCTCAGCTTAAAAAAGAAATATGTGTTCACATTGCCAGTACAAGTGATCTAAAGTTGTCGGTACCTGAGGCACACAAATCACTTCAACTAACCCAGGGTGAGCACTGACCTTGGGCAAAGTTGCCCATTGTCAGGCATGAGTTGTTCATCTAGTTAAGGCTTTTCTTTGTTTTCTGGTATCATTGGGGACCCTATTCACAAAAAAGTAGGCAAAGTATAAGAGACTCCTACCTCAACATACATTTTCTGATATTTGCTATTTATCAACAGATTTTCAGGTGTATTCCTGGGAAGGTTAGGTGACTTTTGCCTTTGACGTTTGTCTCCTATTGCAGCTATTATGAGTTCTCCATAATTGAGAACTTCACCTAGGGGGAAAGGTTTCAGTTGTGGAAATTCATATTTTTTTCTCTTCTAGGCAAAAATGTGTTCCCCATTGAGAAATCTCTTCCCCTACAGCCCAACTAAATGTGGGGTTGATTGATTCTGCTTTCCAACATGGAATGGGAGTTACTCCATCCCTGTGCTGAAGTAAATACATCTCTGACCATTTCCAGATGGAAAAGCATCAGATTGGAGTTAGGCACTGCACAGAAATGTACATGTGTTGGTGTTTCCATAGTTGCAAGGGAAACTGTGCCATAGAACGACCACTTTTTACCCGTTAAGTGGGACTGACAAAGAGAACATTGTCCTTGTAAATGGATGCATGCATTACAGGAATCCCTTTGTTAATTCCTGTTAGATGTAATAAAGGTAAATTCAATGGTATATGTATTTTTATGACTGAAGTACCTTTGTGAATAGGCATGCAGAGCTGTTAGTACCAGAATGTAGCAGTGCACGCTGAAGAGATGAGCACTGTTGCAGCTTAACTCTCTTTGCTAGCCAAGATGCCCTTAACATGCTGTTGAACTCTTAATCGATATCCTGATGATCCAAGGTTCCATAGTAATAGGTACTGTTGATTCAAACTGCTGCTTGGAATCAAGGTTACAAAAGGGTAGGAAGACCACTTTGCTTTCTCCATGTCAGGTGTGAGCAAGTTGGCCAGATCTAGTTTGTATTTTTTTCATTCTGCTTTCCACAGTTTTCTTTTTTCAATTATTCTTGCCTTATAATGGAAATGAATAGAGCATGACTGGAGGAGCGTGCCTGCCCTGTGAGCACTTGACTTCTCGGGGCTGGTGGTTGATAAGATGATGGAAATGTGTTATGTTCCTAATCAGTCTGTTCCCCTTAAAGTCTCACTCCATGAAAGACCATGGTAATCAAACTCTGCACTTGTTTACACCCTTTCATTGTTTATTGAGTTCCATGAAAGGCACTTCAAATGACTGGAAATAGTGAGATTGCCTCTCTCTATCAGCACCACAGCTTCCCTACAGAAACAAGGCTAAACTTTCTAATCATGTGACAAGATATTTTCATATCATCAGTACACCAATTTTCCAGTTGTAGATTTGGTGAGCATGGGGAGATATGATCAGAACATATAACATCCAGAATATATGATCACAAGTGGACCTAAACCATAAAAGTATCATCCTTCAGTGCACCAGGCAAATTCCAGGCTGCCATATTAGAAGATTTCTAAACCTAGAGGTGCCACAAGGTAGCTGTATCTACCACTTTTGTAAAAAGCATGGATATAACTCCTTCTGAATTGATGTAGTGGCACATGAACCTGCCTATGTCCAGATCCACACATTAGAAATTATCCTCATACAAATTGTTGCTGACTTGAAAATCTTGCTCCTATATAAAAACATTAAGGGTCTCATTAAGATTTTGGAGGATGAGTTACTCTGTGAAAACAGGACGATATCCCACTTACTGTATTGCAATTGCCATAAACCTATGGCATTTGTAATACAGTTGACCCGATACACTTGTATTATGGCTGATGGGACATTGGTCACATTTGTGACAAAATGTCCAGTCTACCAAACTCTAAGGCCCTATGCGTTCCTCCTTTTCACCCCACCAGGTTTATAAACAGAGCTAGGATTTGTGACCCCGCTGTCCACAGAACTTGTTGACTCTACCCTAGGACTGAACATTAGCAGTCAGTTCATAAGACATAAGAGTGCCACACCAGATAACTGGCTTTCTGATGGCGTGACACTACGTATATAGTACTAATTCAGTGACTTACGACTCTCAAGATTAGGTGGCAATTTTTTTAAGTACTCCATGCTTGACTAGAGTTCACTTCTAACTTGGATTTTGAATACTTTACATATTATATATTTTAGGAGCAGCAGGACGATCGCACACTGTTAGAACGAACGAGACTCAGGGTGGCTCCCTGTGGAGACGCCTCAATCTATACAGTCTGCTTGGCATGGGCTCACACTTCTCACCCAGGGCTTTGACTCGGCATACGACTCTGCAATTTGCCTATTTAAAAACCCTCACTCTCTACTTTCCTCTGATTGCCAAATCCCATTTTATGATCCTCCCCAGAGATCGACATCCTTTTTGGCCTGCTCCCTCCATGCTGCGAATTATTAGAAAGAGAAGAGGGCGCTGTCCTCCTCGTCTGGAAGCTACACTGAGTGAACTTCTCCTCTCGGCTATTCCCAATTGAAAAATAGAAAGATGCAGGGATCAAGCTCCACAAACAGAGGCCATCTTGGATTGGGCAATTGAACCTTGCCATTGAACATAATGATCCTGAACCTGATAAAAGGAAACAACAAGCTCCCACAGAGGTGGCCATCCTAGATTTGCTGGCTATCCAACCTCTTTGCTCAACCCTAATCACACCCCGCAACTCCAATTAACAGAAACAAACAGGAAACAAACGCCCTCCAACCAAACTCCAAGAACAGCAACAATATTAACCCTTCTGTTCCCTAACCTCTCCATAACTCTAACAGGGAATCTTTGAGTTCGCTGCCTCCTCATCCTTAGTATCATCCCTGAAGAGTCTGAATTTCTCTCCCATTACTATTTGAATACTCCTTTTTAACTAATATTGTTTAACGGAACCACAAATAGGCATGCTTCCAGAACATCCGCCACCTCTACACTGCCCAGCTACCTGAAACCCCATGGACCAAACTTCTCCATAACCTACACCCCTAAACTATCGGCCAATACCGCCAAAAACCTTAAACACAAACATTAGCCCCAACGACAACATGTTGTCACTGGTGGGTCATAATGCTTTCAAGATTAATTACCCCCCTAACCTATCGAAAAATGCTTCCAAGGATTTCAAACATAAACTACTCAAACGGTACCCTGAAATGCTCATCTCTGATGCCTAATTCTGTACTTAAAAAGGAGTTGTGGTAAATGACCTTATTTTCTTCACCAACAGAAGAGCTCAATGGATAAGAGTCATGACTTCTATGCTCTGGACTAAGGGACAGATTATGACTACGGCAGTCTATTGGACCACCATAGTCACTGTGGTGGTCCGTGGACTGCCAGACTGGCGGTCCACCTGCCCTATTATGACTTTGGCAGTTGGACCGCCACTGGACCGCAATCTAGCGGCAGTGGCGCAGCAGTTCGAGGAAGTAATATGCTGGCAGTGCCGCTTGGCACCGCCGTGCATATTACTAGTTTCCTCACCGCCCTCCTTTTCATGGCAGTGAGCCCATCATGAAAAGGATGACAGTGAGGAAACTGCAGCCTCTGTGCATGGGGGTGCATGCAGGGGGGCACATGGTGTGCCCCCTGTATTTCTGCACTCCCTGTTCCTGCACGGGAAGAAATGCACGACATGCTGCATTTCTTCCTGTGCAGGAACATGCTGCGGCGCTCCCACGGTGATGCCCTTCTAAGGCACTCCTTTGAGCCTTAAAAAGGCACCGCCGTGGAAACGCAACAGCACGCACCGCCCACCAGGGTTCAACTCATAATCCGGCAGGTCGTCTGACAACGAGTTTGGCAGTCTTCCTGCGGGGAACTGGTGTGGCCGTCCGCAGGAAGACGACCAAACTCGTTATCAGGCCCTAAGATAGCTAGGAAAACTCTACACTGTTTTCGAATCTCCATAATACCCTCATCAGACTTCAAGGCCGAACTAACCATCTCCTTATACAACAACGGGAACATCCTTATACAAATATCGTACCGCAATCTAGAACGGTTGCTAAAATATTTTTAAAGATTATAAATACATTGTCCCTTTTACCTCACCAAATCAAAGTCTGTCCTCGCGACTGAATCTCATGCTTCATCTACCACCTCTACCTCATCACCTCTGCCTCTGCACGACCTATCACCTTGCACCAACAATGGAACCGTCGCCAATTGACCCAACCCTTGTATTACAAATGAGGACTCCTGTGCCTCCCTGAGAACCAACTCACATGACTTGCCTTCTCCCTCAGCCCGCTGTAGGTTGGGACACGATGCTCACTGATCTAAAGCTATCAACAACAGCAACCTCGAGTAATACAGATCAACTAATTGCCCTTCTTCTACAACACCTGTGTCCTAATGGGCGCCCCACTCATCCACCGGGATCGCCAACCCACCGGGTGCAATTACCTGACAACTCAAGAAGCCCATCGTTGAACCAAATTTAAAACTTTTTCCTACCCCTCTTCTATTCTCCACCTTCTAGTACACCATCTACTAGCCTGCATCTTCCTGTCTCCTCCCCAACTACTTCCCTCATCACCTAAGAGCAATCCACCCTGTTGACCACCCCTCCATCATCTGAGGGGTCACACTCGATATCTATCCCTAGACCATTCATCCATACTTTAGACGCTTCCTCCGTTGAGGACAAGCTCGCTGATCTTATGCATGCTCCTCAACTAGTCAAAGCCGACCTACAGAACCTGCTTCACCTCACTGTGAAGATGGAGAAGGTTTGGACTCCCAACCTGACCTCTGAGACCAACAGAGCCCCTGAGACAAAACAATTCAACCTTCTCACAAGGGGTAGACACTACTTCCGTGAGACTTCGACCATGAAGAACATGAACCCGCCGATCTTGCATTTATTTATTTAAGCGATTTGTAGAGCGCACAAATACCCTTGGGTGTCTCGGCGCTGCGGACTGTGTAGAAGACAAGCCAGGAGCAGGTGATTATTGATAAAAGCCAATGGAGTTTTCGGACCACCTTTGAGATTGATTGATACTTAGGGGTGTTTGTTAGCATTCTAGCGGCTGAGTTCTGCACCATCTGTAGTCTATTTATGACCTTCTTCTGAGCATTAAGGAGGAGGCCGTTGCAATAGTCAATTTTTGACATTACTAGGGTGCTAATAAGGGTTTTTCCGGCACTGGGTGGAACGAATGGTAGGAGTTTTTTAATCATCCTAAGGGTATAAAAGGATGAAGAGACAACTGCATTGGCATGGAATGAAAAAGATAACTTGTCGTCGAATAAGACACCTAAATTCCTGACTTTCGAGACAGGAAGCGGTGGAGGTCCCAGATTGGCTGGCCACCAAGTAGGGGACTATGCAGGGGAAAGCTTACCAAAAATCAATACCTCCGTTTTATCAGAGTTCAACTTTAGGCAGTTGTTGGCCATCCAAATACTAATAGCCAACATTCCGTCTTGAAAGCTAGCTGCAATTGCTCCTCCGCCGTTATGTATTGCGAGCACCAGTTGTGTCATCTGCATAAGATGTCACACCCATCCCATGGGTTTTGATGACCCTCGCCAAGTCCGACACGTAGATATTAAATAAGGTTGGACTCAAAGATGATCCTTGTGGCACACCACAAGGGAGGGCAAATGGGGAGGACTTAAAGTCACCAAGACTTACTAATTGTGTGCGGTTAGAGAGAAACGAGGCCAATAGATCTTTAGCCCTATGTTTGATGCCAATGGTTGAGACACGGTCGATCAGTGTAGCATGGTCGACCGTGTCAAAGGCTGCTGATAGATCTAACAACACTAAAACAGCAGCACCACCTTGGTCTAATACTGTCCTGATTTCGTCTGATGCTTTAATAAGGGCAGTTTCTGTACCATGGCCTTTTCTAAAGTCGAATTGCGTATCGTCCAGAAGGTTGTTATCCTCGATGTATTGGGCCAGCTGCAAGTTCATTAATTTCTCAAAGATTTTTGTTGGAAATGGAAGGCTTGCGCTAGGCCGATAGTTTTTTGTTTCTGCTGGATCGAGGTTCTGCTTCTTCAGCAGCGGCTTGATGATAGCCTTTTTCCAAATAGGAGGATAGATGCCTGTTTGAAACATGGCATTACAGATATCTGTTAGGTTGGGAGCTATAAGATCCGGGATCAGTTTTAAGACTGAAGAGGGGCAGGGGTCAGTGGGGGAACCTGATTTGATAGTGGCGATTAAATCAGAGATCTGTTTTGGTGAGACTTGATTGAAATTCGGGAAAGAAGGAACTTTCTTCATTGCTGGGGACAGCCGTCAAAGGGTCGGCTTTAGGTTGTGCGGCAAATTTGTCGTAAATGTTGCTAACCTTCTCTTGAAAGAAACTGGCCAGTGAATTGCAAAGATCTTGGGTGGGAACTATTGGGGAATTCGTCGTTGACCCTGATAGTTTTGTGACTACCTGAAACAGCTGCTTGGTTGAATCTTGGGCGGATTCTATCTGACTACAGTAGTATTTGCTTTTTTCCCTGATAATAAGCTGTTTGTACTTGGATAGAGCTTCCTTGTAGAGGGTTTTTTCAGTAATATTATAGTCTCTACGCCAGCGTCTCTCTCGGTTCCTGCATCGTTGTTTTTCAAGTCTAAGTGACTCAGAGAACCAAGGGGCCGAAGGAGTAGCTCTATTTTTAGAAGCATTTTAAAATGGTACTAGAGTGTTGAAGGCGTTGTAAAGCCATTCATAATAATTAGATGACGCAAGTATAGGGTCTGATATGGAGTCATAGTTAGTTGATGACAGGTGTGTTTTAAGGAGATGCTGATCAATGCAACTCCAGGCTTTAAACTGTGAAGGTGGAATTGGGCTAATGTGCGCAGGTTTGGTTTTATTTATCTGAATGTCAAACAGGACTGCCCAATGGTCAGTCCAGACTAGAGGCATGGTGTTAAGCAAGGAAATTTGCTTATTGCTGGTGAAGAGCCCGTCCAGCGTGTGACCGGCTGAGTGAGTGGGGCTGGTCACCAACTGGAGAAGATCCACCGCCTCTAGTTCGGCAATGAGGGATGAGGTGTCGTAGTCCTCAAGGCTCTCCAAGTGAAAATTAAAATCCCCCAGTATGGTGAAGTCAGATTCTACCGCGCATGATTCTAGTAAGCTGCCTAAAGTAGAGAGAAATTCCGCTCTAGAGCCTGGTGGACGATAGAGGAGGATTCCTTTAAAGGTTTGTGAATAACTAAGCGTTATCGAGAAAGTCACAGCTTCACAGACCGTGGAGAGAATTATCTCCGTCCTGACTAAATATTTGTCACGATGTATGATTGCCAGTCCTCCTCCTTTTTTAGAAGTTCTATCTTGTCTGATTACGCCGTACCCGTTAGGGGTTGCGGTGCAGAAGTCAGGTCCAGCAGATAGGTCACCCCAGGTTTCTGTAATAAATAGTATGTCTAGATTTTGGTCCTTTAGAAAATCCAATATTTCATATGAATGTTTGGGAAGGGAGCAAGAGTTTATAAGGGCTAAGTGAGTATATTCATTATTTATTTGCAAGGGATACCTCTGCGATAGTACTGGTTTATTGTAAGTATCAAGATTGAAGGAGCAATTGGGGCAGCTCAAAGAGAGGTGAGTATCTAAGGAGCAAGTTTGTAGATAAGGACAATAATGAAATTTGGTCACTAGGCGGATCTCTTTCAGCTTGTTGCTAGAGTATTTTATCCTGGTGTCAGGTATTGCTGATATACAGGAGCCAGGGTTCCAGGCCCTGGGCCCGGTCCAGGCGCGGACGGGCGCAGACGGGCTTGCCTTTGACGCGCCGACGGCGCTCCCGCTGCGCGCGTCCGCTGCGTGTTGCGACAGTTATCTGATTTTTAAAGGGCAGGTATTAGCAGCTAGACTGCTGACCTGCGGAAGTGGCGGAAGATTCCTCACTTCCGGTATATGCGATGTCTTCCCTCCACACAATCTGAACTTTCAGTGGTGGACCGGGGATTGGAGATCGCGACCCCACCTCAATCCCTACTCCAGACCCCAAAGGGTTACTGACCATCTATCTGATGCCGACATTCACTCCCTTCTGCCATCATACAACTCCACTCATAATGGCTTATCACCTTCACCGATCAATATCCAAACTATTCCATCCAACCCATTTAGAGAACCCAGTTTCAATCTTAGAACTACGAACAAGGATAATTTGTTACTTGTCCCCACATCACACCAAGAAGCAGTAGTAACCAAATTGCATATCAAATCTATGCTTCTTAACTGCATGTCAGAGGTAAGACACACAGCTAAAATTGCCAACCTCATACTTAAGCAAGAACTTGACCTCCTGGTCTTAACTGAAACATGGTTCAACAACATCTCCTCACCCATCCTGGACATTTTAGTTTCTCCCAACTATGACAGCATCAGATTGGGTAGACCTGATAAGATTGGAGGCAGCATAGCTTGCATCTGTCGCTCCATGCTCACCCTGAGACATGCACAAATTGCTCCTATGTCCTCCCTTGAATACCTTGGCATCGAAATTTGGAACAATGACAAGATGGTGTGTAAACTCTACCACTCCCCGGGAAATAACCTTCCCTTCATTGAACAAATAATGGAGACCATATCCTCTAACTCTAACCAACACCCAATCAAATCTTCCCCGGGCATTTCAACTTACTCTGGAACGAAGCAAATGATCCCTTATTGAACACCTTCAAAGCCTTCCTCTCTGACCTAAACCTCACCCAGTCTTGCAATGGACCTACACACAATAAAGGCTCCAACCTCGATCTAATCATCGCTATGGATAATATTATACAACTCGAAGCCATAGCACCCTGTAACTGGTCAGATCACTACCTAATCTCTTTTTTCATTTTGGAAAAGGTGCTGATTAGACAAGGCCAACCTCATAAGACCAAACAATAGGCTAGAGATGAGAGAAATATTAACATAACTGATCTAACTCCTCCGCCCTCTAACATGACAAACCTGAATGATCTTACTGAACATTTCATCCATTCCATGACAGATATACAGATATATATTCAATTGCCCCGAAGCAACTCAAAAGAATTCCCAGAAAACATTCTAAACCCTGGTTCAATGGCTTCCTTATTGAGGAAAGGCGGAAACTAAGGTTTGCTGAGAGATCATGGAGAAACTCTCCTTCCATAACACACCTTAAGCAGTTGAGGATGACAAGAAGCTCGTATAACAAACTCATCCGTAGCGACAAAGCTGAACACTTTAGGTCGCAACTAGACAACGCCAAAAACAGACCCAAAAAACTACTTGAAATCATCAAAAAAACAAGCTAGCTACTCAACTAACTACCACTCTGCAAACAAGGATTCACTCCCCAGTGGTAATGAGTTTTCCACACACTTCATCGAAAAGACAAGGAAGATTGAATTAGAATTGCTACTCACCTCCCCAAATCCTCATACTCAGGCCCAGCCCAGTCCCTCTCTAGGGCTATCCTTGGTGAGTTTCTCTCTTTCTGGCTCTAATAATTATACTATTAAAATGAATGCAACATGGAATACCTTTAAACTACCAGATGGTGGCGAGCTACTCAACATAATAACATCAATAAAACCCTCCAACCACTTCAATGATCCTTTACCCGCCAAATTCTTCTTAGAGCTTAGATCTTCAATTCTCACGCTCTGGTCTAAGATTTTCAGTGGCTCCAGTGTTAAAGCTCTCTAAAAGTGGTTGGTTTGTTTTATGTTCATATATCTTCAGTCTGAGTTAATACTCCTTTCTGACTTTTTTCTGTTGAAGGGGTTGCCCTTTGGCTTCAACTCTAATTTAGCTGTACCCACCATTGTCTGTTGTAGGGTTATCCTCCTTTCTCAAGGGTCCCTACATTCTTTTGGCTGTGTCTGTTGTGGAGGTCAGGTGCTATAACCACCTTCTGAAAGTACATGATAGAAAACAAAATTCTTGATTAATTGCTTCATTGATATGGAAAGAAGAGCTTCTTCTTGCACTTAGCATGCTAGTGAATTAGAAGTAGGTATTCTAAGCCACCTCGAGCCTGCTGTGATGTCCATATTATGGGCTGAATCCCTGAAAGGGCTAACGTAACCCATTATTGCCTGAAAGTTGTTAGTTTGAGTACCATTATATTTGGACAGACACATCTATTATCTAGAACTGAATACTTATTATGAAATGCTCTAGAATTCGGAGCTGGAAATATTCTATTTTCTGGAGAGCGTTCAGGGTCCAAGGGGGAGTGAATGCTTTAAATGTTATTGACTACTTGAATGTCCTTATTGAAATTATTTAGAGTCCATCTCTGAGGTTTTTAGTTCAAACGTCTACAGTCTTTACTGCTTTCTTCATAACGGCCTCCTTCACTGTGTTTTCATGAAATCTCATATAGAAGCTTGTTATAACCTGTGTAGGATATTTTTAGCGTTTTGGTAAGTTCTCCTCCTTGTGATCACAATGAGATAGACCTATGTTGCTGCAGTAGAGCTAAAAAATGAGGAAGTTCTGCCTTCAAGGTATAAAAGTAGTAGCTTCACCAGATTGGTCATGGCGTTATGTAATATTTTGTGCATTTCTATACCGCTTGTGATCATATGTATGGCCCCTTAGCACTTTTGGATTCTTGGCAGCCTTTATGGTTCAGCTGGACCTTTTGACCAGAGTCAAAGTGATTTATTGTCAAAGTACTCTGGTTGTGTTTAATATTCTTTAGAAGTGAATCATACTGGACAATGGCTTGCAAGATTAGAATAGACTTGTTATGGATTATAGCTGATAGTGGTGGCCAGATCCTGTCATATTAATAGCAGTCATTCTATCTATAAATGGCAGCAATATTAACATAATCTGAGTTTGATGAAGTGCTCTCCAGAACAGAACTGTATGATCTCTCAACATACTTGCAGCTGGGACAAATCTTGTTGATATCCTATACACTCCTTCTTTTACATTATATTATCACTGCCTCCTTCTTTTATGAATGTCTTCCCATACTCCAGCATTTAATGACAAGACAGGAGGCTAGCATTATGCATTACCTTTTATTTATCAACTTCTGAGCAGCACTTTAAAAGCTACTAACATAACTGAATGAAGTCACAAAACAATAGAACATTCAACCATAACATAACCCTTCAACATTCTAGGCTCTTCCTCTTTTGTTTGCTGCTTCTGAGCAGATAAGTATTCATTTTATGGTGGATGTTTAATTATAAAAGTATATTTTTTATATGTGTTTATTTTACAAGTTAATGATGTAATTGTTCAAGCGTATAAATATTGATGTGTTTTAGTTGTTCTAAATTCGTTTGTTTGATTAACCCAATTTTCAGGTGTTTTAAGTAGGTTTAAATATATTTATTTGTTTTAGGAATTATTTTTTGATTTGTGTAAACATAAATAAGCTTTTTTAGTAAGTGCAGCAGTTAGCAATCGTTTTACTTTTAATTTTATTCATTATACAGAGTATTTTCTCACCGTTAGGGTTTAAAATTGCCGGTGCATGCCTTGTCTGCGAGGTATGTCGAACGGATGACTGCGTAGGCATGAACGCGCAGTCATCCGGGAAGTCTCTGCTTTGAGGCTTGTTACCGTGGAGAGTAGGACGCGTTTGGACTACGTTAGTCCAGACGTGTCTGTTTTCTCCGCATTGAGACTTGTTTCTGTGGGGAGTAGGACGCGTTTGGACTATGTTAGTCCAGACGTGTCTATTTCATAGGGAAAGCGAACTTGTTTCCCAGACGCATGACGTCTGTAGGAAACAATGTGAAGGTTGCTAGGCAACGGGAACCCGATTGGCAAACAGAAGTCAGTTGACTTTTGACAGTATGCCGATCGGAGTTTACGAGGAGATTTTTTCACGATATTGTGGCATTTATTAAGAAAGAAAAATAATAGAAACACGGATTGGAGAAATATACTTACAATTTAAATAGTTGAAGTAGAGAAATGATACTAGCTATATGAAAATTTGAAATACATTATATTTAAAAAAAAAAAATTAAAAGGAAGAAATAGTCTAGTGATTTAAGAGACTTCTTAACTTTTATTAACAAACATTATTAACATGAGTGAGGGAGTAGAGGTTAGTAATAAGGATGTACAGGAGGAGACTATTAGGCGGCTAATAGAGCAGGAAATAGGTTATAAGGTACAGGCAACAGTAGAAAGATTAGTAAAGGAAGGGAAAAGGAAGGCAGAGAATTTAGAAGAGGAAGCATTTTGGACATTATCTGAAGAGGAGGATACTCAGAATAGAGGTCCAGGTGGAAAATGTTTTAAAAAACAGAAACATAACAACAATGTAGAGAATATCTCAAGTGAAGAGTTAAAGAAAGTAAGTAATAAAAAGAAAGGTGTGGTTTTGAGAGGTGTCCAGAGCGGCACAAATGAAAGGCAGGTTGACCCTGCGAATGAAAGAGGTGGACAACCTACATGGCCAAATAATAAGGAGGATGAAAACATAGATGGGTATGTTTTAGATCTTGATTATGAGGAGGATCAAGATGAGTTTTCAGAGTATGCTAACTCTAATACTCAATCAAAAAAAGAAATGAAAGATCCATTTGGGCAAACACTTTTTAATCCTGCATTGATTAGACATCCAAGAAGTTCGGAATGGTGGCCAATGGAACATGTTTCAGATTATATTACATTTTGGATTCGAAGGCCTTTAGAGAGAAATGAGCATAATCTCATGAAAGCTCGTTTTTGGAGAACATGGCGGCCGGCGAGTAGCCGGTCGCGGAGGCTCCCAAGGGTCAGGAACGAATGTAAGGGGAAATGCTTCTGTAAATAGACACCGTAAAAGAATAGACGCGTAATCAACCCGAGTATCTCTGACAAACAATTAGATTATAAAGTCGGAGTTAAAATGATCTGATAAAGTTTAGTTTTACCGCATTTTTTTTTTTACTACGTCTCACCTGTGGCTCATGTTCGGGGAAGCGTCAGCGTTTGCACCTGTATGGAGCAGCGGAGGCTGTGAGCAGAGTCGGAGCACGAAAGGATTCGGTGTTTTCGAGGCTGTAGAGACTGCTGAGACGGGAGTGGAGGATTTGTGGACGGGGCAGAGAGGCTTGTGGAGAGCTGGGGTTCGTCTGCCTGTTTGGTCCCGGGCAGCAGAACAATTGCGACGCAGGCGATTTGCTTTGGTGGGGATTCCGGTTCGAGCCCCTCGAGGAGGTGGAGGTCAAGACGAGGGCAAAGCCTGTGGAGTTGAAGCGCTGGAACTAGAAGCGGAACTGGAGGGATTACATTCTTGGGTTCCGATCCGGAAAGTGGAAAATATCCAGCAACACCAGGTAGGAGATAGCCCTGAAACTCAAACAGGACATTCAGAGGCTCTACAACTTAGAGGGAGGGAGAAATACAGGAGTAATACAGGGACCTGGAAAACTGACAGAAAGTGTGAGGAACCGAGACAATCGAGATACTTGTTAAGAAGCTCTAAGTTAAGTACATATATGCTGGATTCAGAGGTTAATGATGATATTAAATCTAAACCAGTGGCACATCTGAAATCTTTTTAAAAAAATCTTCAATTCAAGTTAAACAAACAAAAAAGGATTCAGGAGTGGTGAGGCACAGGGTCTCAGGAAAAAAAGAGATACTCTTGCAACTCAGTTAATACACCCAAGTCAGTTAGTTCAACAGGACCAGCAAATTCAACAGGCCCCTAAAATAATTTCCTCTTTAAAAATTATTTTAAAGCTGTACCCTCCACGGTAATACTAAAACCGTTACCGGAACCAGATACGGCTGCACTTGAGAATAGGTGTCTACGAAACTCCTTAAATGACATTAACATTCCTACATTAAATAGATATCTTCTGCTTACGGATATGGAAGAATTACAGGATGGAGAATGTAGTGCCACAGGAGGACTGGTGGAAGAAGGAGATAGATTGGACAAAGAGATCAGTACAATATCAGTACCAATGTCAGTAATACCATCGACACAGGAAGGGGGATTGCAGGGTGCCTCAAGTCAGTTTAATCTCAGGAACTCAACTTTAATGAAACCAGGGGCTGATAACTGCCAAAATGACACAAATTACTCTGAGAGGAGTTTAGGACAAGGGCAGATGGTGGTCACGAAGGAAAATCCCCAACATTCATTATGTGATTTATTACAAGCATTGGCAGAAGAGATGAGAGGTAGATTCCTAGTCTCG
This sequence comes from Calotriton arnoldi, assembly GCA_963921515.1. Classification (NCBI taxonomy): domain Eukaryota; kingdom Metazoa; phylum Chordata; class Amphibia; order Caudata; family Salamandridae; genus Calotriton; species Calotriton arnoldi. Next base: position 292,459 of record CAWUFW010003805.1, on the reverse strand, counting down.
GAGAACAATCAAGTGGAGATTAAAAATTCTTGTGGAAAGTTAGAGGCGAAGCTTGATTCATTGGCTATTAGAACTGCTGCACTTGAAACAACTGTATCCGAATTGGTAACACAAGTAGAGGCTAATGAGAAGCAAATTGTTGCATTAAAAGAGAAAGGTTTGGAGGTTCAGGATAAGTTGGAAACGTTAGAAAATTCACAAAGAAGGAATAATATCCGTCTGTTAAAAGTGCCAGAGGGGGCAGAGGGAAGCAACCTAAAGGAATTTGTAGCTAAATTAATAAAACAAGCTACAAATATTGAGTGCTCGAAAGAGGCACTTATGGCTGATATTCAAAGAGTACATAGAGATCCCTTTAGGTTGAACCCCAACAAGTTAAGGCCCAGGAAAATCTTGGTACATTTTCTAACTTATAGCTTAAAAGAAGAAATCCTGAATAAAGCTCTTAAATTAAATTCCCTCTGTGTGGAGGAGATAACATTTCAAATAAGATCGGACATCTCGGCAATTACAGCCTCAAGGCAATGGGAGTTGGGAAAACTTCTCGAGCCATTAAAGAAGATGGGAGCCACAGCACAATTAAAATTTCCGGCTTCATTAAAAGTAATGCATAATAATAAAATGCAGATTTTTAAGAGAGTAGAAGATGCCGAGGATTTTTTGCAGTCTATTTCAGGGAGCTCGGGATGATTGGAAATGAGCATATGGTGCGAGAAGGGGTGCACTAATTTCAAGTTCCTGACCTGAAAGGAAGGGGGAGCCCCATAGGCCTTAGTGGAGGCCAAGGAAAAGAAGAAGGGGGGTTCTCCAGGGAAGGGTTTACTAAGGGAGGTGAGGGAGGGGGGCACAGGGTGGGGAGCAGTGGGTAAAAATAAAAAAAAATGTAAGTCCGAATCGCCAGATCAAAAAGTATTTTTTATGGGAGGGAGAAGAAAGGGATGCCTGGTTTAAATGAAAAAGAAAATTTTAGATTGAAAGTGCTTTCTTGGAATTTAAATGGGTTAAGAACAAATTATAGGAGACAGAAAATCTTACAATATTTAAGGGATCGCTCAGAGCAGGTGTTAATTTTACAAGAAACGCATTTAGAACAGAATGAGCTAATAGCTATGTGTAAACCTATGGGGTGGATACAGGATTTGATTTGTACAACACAATCCTCACCTACTAAAGGAGTGGCAATAATCATAAAAAGAATGCAGCTATCTCCTTATTGGCTAGTACGGTAGATAAGTTAGGGAGGTGGGCCATAGCTAAGATAAGAGGGTATGGCGTCAATTTTACAGTAGCAGGTTATTATGGTCCGAATACAGATGACGCAACTCCCTTTGAAAACCTACTGTCAGAACTGTTAAATTATCCAGACCCACTGATATTAGCAGGCGATTTCAATCTAGTATTGGATCATGTATTAGATAAATCTAAAAGGTGTAGATCTGTTACAAATTGTAAGATGAGAGCAGTAGTTAAAACAGCTATGAAACAGTTAGCCTGGTATGATGTATGGAGGATGAGTGTGGGTAATAAGAGAGGTTATACATTTTATAACAAGAAGCATGGACATAGATCTAGATTAGATTTCTATTTGTTAAGTAATGTCCTTAAAAACTGGTTTGAAGAGGTTAAGCATCTGGGTGAGCACCTTTCCGATCACTCGGCAGTGACATTGACACTTAAAGTTCCAACTAGGCCGATATGTCAGAGGTGGACATTAGAGCGAGCTATTCTGTTAGAAGAATTATTAGTTGAAGAGTTAGCAGAGGAATCAAAGGCCTTTTTTCAATTAAACTTAGGAACTGCCCCAATACAGATGGTGTGGGATGCTTATAAAGCCTTTATAAGGGGTTTTTTAACGGTTAAACAAATAGATAAGCATAGGAAGTATAAAGAAGAAATTGATGTGATAGAGAAAGAAATTCTATTGAAAGAGCAAGAGATTTTAGCACATCAGAGTAACCATCTAAAAGTAGATATACAGGCAAAGCTAGACTCTCTTAAATTAGATTTGACTGCTATTTTAGAAGTAAGGCTTAAAAAGAAATGGCAAGCTAGTAAGTTGTCGCATTTTGAGTATGGGGAGAACTGCAGCAAATTATTGGCGTGGAAGACCAAACAGGATGTGGCAAGGAACTCTATCGATGAGGTTAAGTCCGTGGAGGAGGCTAACTTTGGGAAAGTACTTAATAATCCAATAGATATTGAAAAGGCCTTCCAGCGACATTTTGAGGAGGTATACCATGAAGATCTGGTTGTACGGGAGGAGGAGATTAAGGGATGGGTAGCGCATACTTCCATTAAAAAAATCTCAGATGATAAGTCCCAGAATATGGATCTTCCAATTTCTAAAGTTGAAGTGGGAAAGGCCATTATGTCTGGTAAATCTGGGAAAGCTGCAGGCCCTGATGGGTTGCCTGCAGAACTATATAAAGCCTTAGAAAAAGTGTTAACCCCAATTATGTGCTTGTTATTTTCCCATATTTTTAAGGAAGGAGGTGAGATACCACCCTCATGGAATGAAGCAGCAGTTGCATTAATTCTTAAACCTGCCAAACCATCGTGCTCATGTGATTCATATCGCCCTATATCGTTACTCAACGCTGATTATAAAGTTTTTTCAAAAATATTAGCGGAGAGGCTGAATGGTGTAGCAGAGCATTTGCTTCATAGGGATCAAAAAGGGTTTGTGAGAGGGAGGGGATTAAGAGATTTAACTTTTAATTTAATTGGGGCGATCGATATAGCTACCTTGCACAAGATTCCCTTAGCTGTAATTACAATCGATGCAACAAAAGCGTTCGATAGAGTTAATTGGGTTTATCTACAATATATATTAAAAGCAAACAATTTGGGGAAGAACTTCTGCAGGACAATTTCTTTAATTTACAAAACACCTATTGCTAGAATTTTAGTAAATGGCAATCTTTCTCCTCCAGTTATAATCCAGAGAGGCACACGCCAGGGATGCCCTCTATCCCCATTATTATTTAATTTATATATAGAACCGTTGGCCGAAAAACTAAGGACACACCCAAATATAGCTCCTTTTAAATTTAGAGAGTGGGAGAGAAAGGTTGCGTTATACGCAGATGATTTAATGATTTTTACATCAGATCCAAACATTACTATTCCATTAGTGTATGAAGAAGCAATGCTTTTTGGGCGAATATCAGGTTATGAAATTAATGCATCAAAAACTGAGTGCATGACATGGAACTTAGAAGCATGTAATTTCCCAACAAAAAAAACTATTAGGTATTTAGGAATAACAGTAACCCAAAATATAGAGAAAATTGTGGAAATAAATTTTCAAAGGGTTAGAGGAGAAATTCTTAACTCTCTAACATGATGGGCATATTTACCCTTGACTCTTATAGGTAGACTGAATCTAATAAAGATGATGCTATTGCCCAAAATAATTTTTATATTGCAAAATATTCCGCTTCCGTTTAATGAAAGTAACTTGAAGTCTCTCCAGTCGAAGTTAAATAGCTTCATTTGGGCCTCAAAAACCAGTCGAATATCATGGAAGAAGTTAAGAAGAGAGAAAAAGAAGGGTGGTTTGTGCCTCCCGGACTTGATATTATATGCCAGAGTTTTTTCATTAAAAATCGGGAGAATGTTTATAGAGCTACCAGATGGCTCAGATATTGGTACTATGTTTGGGGTAATGCTTTTAGATGTTGAAGGAGACAGTCACGCTTTTTTATATAAATATGGAGACCCAAGATTTTTCAAGAAAGTACGGTTGAAAATATTAAAAGGTTTGGTTTACACTTGGGCCAAGGTCAGGAAAGCTCTAAAAATCAGCTATTTTAGTGCCTTAGCACCAATCTGGAATGCCCCAGGCTCACCGGGATGGACTAAAGACTCTCTGTCTCTGCCTTTAATTGAAGCTGGGATCCGGCAATGGGGACAGTTGGTACCGGAAGGAACTCTCTTGACTTGGGAAGAGATGAATCTACTTATGGCGAATAGACTATCAAAATTCAAATACTGGCAAATTAAGAACTGGTACCAAACGTTTGGAATGGAGGTGGGCAAGACAAATGAATTGCAGAATATGTTGGCACAAAGACCAATAAAGAAGAAAGAAGTGGCATTGCTGTATTGGTTATTGCTCGAGTTGGAGGACGGAGAGTTTAAATTACCAACGGAGCTGTGGGGAGAGAGCTTGCCGGGAAGCAGTCCTGAAAGTTTATGGCAAGTATCTCATGATATACTATATTGCACAGTTAAACCCGCAAACTTAAGAAGGAATTATCTTTTTTCTGTTCACAGGGTCTACTGGACACCTTTAAAACTCTCGAAATTTGCAACTGGTCCCATTCCAAAATGTCCCAAGTGTCAACAAATTAGGGCAGATGATGTGCATATGTTCCTAACTTGCCCTAAGTTGAGTTACTTTTGGACAGAGGTAAAAAGGGTTTGGAAGGCATTTTTGGTGTAAATATTCAGGTAAGCATAACTGTAACATTAGTTATGTTTGGATTATTACCTAATTACCAAAGCCGTAAAAAGGAGGAAAATCAGCTCTGTCTGTATCTAATGCTTTTGGCAAGAAGGGAAATCTGTAAAAAATGGGTTAATGAAATTTCACCAACCTTTTTAGATTGGGTGATCTCCATAAAGTATATAATGAAATTAGATAAGGTTGGAATAGATAAAGACACAAAAATGTTTTGGAGTTTATGTGAGAAATGGTTAATCAGTTTGGGTCAGTAAGACAACATTTGTCCAATGATTACGCCTTTGCACTAAATAACAACGTTTCTCTCTGATTTCTGTGTGGTGGTTCGGTCGAAACAGAATTCCGCTATTGAGAGACTATGTGTAAAAGCATATCCATCGGAGATAGAATGCTCACTAATTGGTGCGGAAAGAGTACCAGAGAGAGCAATTGAGTAAGCCCGGATTCTATCTGATGGCGAATGAGGACTAAAAAATAAATAATAATAATCTCATGAAAGCTGAATGCTCCCGGCCTGTAATTGATGTTAAGGAGACCATAACTCCGAATCTGGACCCAGGCCTGATTACTTATTTATTTAAGTTGGGTCGTGACCCGAGGAAAGGGTTGGAAAGATTGCTTAAACAATGCAAAGATAAGGTTTTAGATATCCTAGGTCCAGTGGCCAGAATTTTTGACATGGTGGAAGAGTCATACCTAAATGGTACTGACATTGATTTAGAACTCCTAAGAGGTTGGAGTCAAAGAGCAGTCTGTTTCATTGGGAATGCCAACGCAGCATTAATAGCTGAGAGACGGAAGGCGGTTTTATTCAGAATCAGCCCCAAATTAGGGGATTTTGGAAAAAAGGAAAGCAGTGAAGAGGCAAAAGGACTCCTATTTGGTGATGGTTTAGTAAAATCATTAGGGAAACATGTGCAAACATTAACTTCTCTGGATAAGGCGCATGCGTCGTGGAAGTTTATATGGTAGGGCCGGAAGGAGGGGTCAGTCTTTCAGCCGTCCATATTCAAGAGGCCCATTCTATCAAGGAGGTGGAAGTTTACAAGGAAGAAGTAGTTTCAGAGGAAACACGTATCAAAATACATTCTATCCACAAAGAGGACGTGGAGGAAGGAACAGAGCTGCTCGAGGAAGAGCAGGTTTTCAGTCTGGAGGACAAACAGGTCAAGGTGAGTATGAGAAGTATTTTTGGTTCTACCCAGAGAAATTAAGGAGGGAGATTGAGGATGTTTCACGAGAAATGGAAGGAAATAACGGGAGACTTCTGGGTTTTAGAAACAGTAAAAGGTTATGTGATAGATTTTGTTTCAGTACCAAAACAGGAGAGAGAACCGAAGGAAATATATTTTCAAAAAGAGGTTCAAACTATTATAGAAGAAAAAGTGAAGGAAATGTTAAAAAAACAGGCAATAATAAGAGTTTTAGAGGAGAGCAAAGGGTTTGTACGTACCCTTTTTGTCGTGGAAAAGAAAGACAAAGGATGGAGACCAGTCATAAATCTGAGGGAGTTAAATCAATATGTAGTTTACAATCATTTCAAAATGGAAGGAATCCATCTGTTAAGAGATATTTTGATGGGCAACGATTGGATGGTGAAAATAGATTTAAAAGATGCGTATTTTTCAATGGCCATGGCAGAAGAAAGTCAGAAATACCTTCAGTTCAGGTGGAAGGGTCAGCTTTATCAGTTTGTATGCCTTCCCTTCGGACTATCTTCGGCCCCTTGGTGTTTTTCAAAGGTTATGAGACCGGTTGTGCTTTTCTTGCGAGAAAGAGGAGTCCGGATGTTGATTTATTTACAAGACATACTTATCATGAATGGGGAGGTGAAAAGTTTATTGGAGCACAGTCTTTTGGTGCAGAATCTGTTGAAGGATTTAGGTTTTGTCATAAATTTGGAGAAATCTATTTTGGTGCCAGCACAGAGAATGGAGTTTTTAGGTTTTGTGGTGGACACAATAAAAAAAAACAGTTGGAATTACCAGAAACAAAGATCATTTTAATAAAAAGAGAAGTGACATTTTTGTTAAGGAAACAGGAAGTAACCCTGAGACAATTAGTGAGAGTGTTAGGCCTTTTGTCTTCATCGATTCAGGCAATATTTCCAGGCCCATTGCAGAGAGTGAAGGGTGCAAGTTTGAACAAAGGTTTATGGTATGGAGACAAGGTGAAATTGGATGTGGAAGCAAAGGAGGAGTTGATTTGGTGGCTGGAAAATTTACAAGCATGGAATGGCAGGGCAATTTTTGGAGCAACACCAGATTATGTAAAAGACACAGATGCGAGCAACTTAAGATGGGGAGCAAGACTAAAAAGTCAAGAGACAGGAAGACGATGGAATTTGGAAGAAAGAGGCGATCATATAAATTGTTTGGAACTGAAAGCAGGAGTTTTAGCAATTCGCAGTTTCAGAGAGAGAATTCAGAGAAGAACAGTCTTATTAAAGATGGACAACATTTCGGCACTGACTTACATAAACAAGTTCGGCGGAAGCAGATCAAAGAAGTTAGCAGATCTGGCGAAGGATTTTTGGAGGTTTTGCATGGAGCACAAGATAAGTATATCGGCACAGTATCTGCCAGGGAAAGAGAATTTAGTAGCAGTTTGGAATTCAAGTTTTTTGAGGGATTACAGCGATTGGAAACTGAATCCGTTGTTTTTCAAGAAAATTCAGATGTTTTTGGGTCCTTTGGAGATAGATTTATTTGCATCTAGGATAACGAATCATTTGGAGAATTATGTGAGTTGGAGACCAGATCCAGGAGCGGTTTGTGTGGACGCATTCAGTCTAGATTGGAAGGGTTTGAAAGGTTATGCGTTTCCTCCTTTTTCAATGATTTCGAGGGTCCTGGAACAAGTGAGAAGACAGGCATGCAGTCTGATTTTGGTAACACCTTTTTGGATAACACAAGCATGGTATCCGTCGGTGATGGAATTGGCGGTGGAAGACCCTTTTTTAATTTTAGCAGAGAAGGGTCTTTTGATGGATGTAGATGGAAGAGAACATCCGTTAGTGGAGTCAGGGGTGCTCAACCTTCTAGTTTGGAGCATTTCAGGAAATCAGATAGATTCGCAGAACTATCAGAAGAGGCTTCAGAGTTGTTATACGAATCTTGGGCACCAGGAACAAGGAAAAGGTACAGTGGAGCATGGAAAGTGTGGGTTTGCTGGTGCTTGGAAAGGGGTTTGGATCCTGTGGAAGTGGATGAAGTTATGATAGCAAATTGTTTAGCAAATCTTTTTAGGAAAGGGTTAAGTTATAGAACTGTGAACTGTTACAGGTCAGCTATTGCAGCTGGATATTGTTTGGTTGATGGAGTTTTTGTTGGTAAAGGTCAATTGGTTTGTAGAATTATGAAAGGGATTCGCTTAAAAAAACCTCCAGGTTCTAGGTATAGATTTCTATGGGATGTATGCTTGATTTGGAAACTTTTTGAAGGTTGGCAAGGTAATAGATTTTTGAGTCTGAAACATTTAAGTTGTAAATTAGCTACGTTATTATGTATGATTTCTTATAGGAGGGTTCCAGACGTGAAAGCCTTAGATCTTTCAGGGAGATTTTTTCATCCAGAAGGAGTGTTTTTTTAAATTAAACGTAGAACTAAGACTATGACGGAGAGGATATTTTACCCAAGGTTTGATGAGCATCCTAAGTTATGTGTGGAAAGATGCCTACGGGAGTATGAGTGCAGAGTTAGTGAGTATAGAGGGGTAGTAGTAGACCAGTTGTTGATTTCCTTTGTGAAACCTCATAAAGTGGTCTCTTCTGCTACTATTGCAAGATGGGTTAAGGATGTTATGCGTGAGTCAGGTGTGAATATGGAAAGGTTCAAAGTGCATTCAATTCGTGGTGCGATGGCTTCAAAGGTTTACGTGTCTGGAGGAAGTTTGAGCGAAATTTTGAAGGCTGCTGATTGGTCCAATGACAAGGTTTTTAGGGATTTATATTTTAGGCCAGTAGAACATGTGTGTGAGAAAGTTCTTAAAGACTTTAAACATGCATAATGCTAGTCTCCTGGCTTGTCATTAAATGTCGATTCTCAAAGATTTAATACATAGAGAATCATGATTTAATTAAAGACAAGGAGGCTAGCATTATCCCTCCCTCCCCACCCGTTGGGGGGTGAGGAAAATATGGTTAAAAAAAAAAAGTGAAGTTTGTGATTTTTACTTTTAAGGAAATATAACTACGGATTATAATTTTTAATGATTTAATACATTTATTTTTTCTATTCTAGATATTCAGTAGAAGAGTCGTAGGAAAAGTGGGGGAAATTTGGAAAAATTAAGTTATGAGAAAGAAGAAGAGAAACAAAAGAGGAAGAGCCTAGAATGTTGTAGGGTTATGTTATGGTTGATGTTCTATTGTTTTGTGACTTCTTTCAGTGATGTTAGTAGCTTATAAATTGCTGCTCAGAAGTTGGTAAATAAAAGGTAATGCATAATGCTAGCCTCCTTGTCTTTAATTAAATCACGATTCTCTATGCATTAAATCTTTGAGAATCGATATTTCCCTGTCTCTCTCTGCAACCCAACAGCACACATTAGAGTACATGTTATGGGTCCCAGGTTGGGAAGGTGATATTAACATGTGCAAGGCACATACATTTTTGTTGAGCTCAAATCTTCTATAGAATTGATACTGAAATCAACCAATTTTGCAATGTTATTTTTTGCCAAAATGCTTTAATATGCACAACTTGCCATGTATTTTGCCCACATATCCCTTGGAAAAGAGCCTCAACTGATACAACTATCTTTTAATAAAATCCAATTTTCGCCATTTACTCTCAATTTAGAAGCAGTTTCTCAAAACGTCCTCATAGGAGAATCTATAAATACACTCTGTAGTTGCATTTAAGCTCTATCAGCTTTTGACCAATGTCACTGGCTCAACTTGCTTTGAGATTCACCATTTGCCACAGATTTTGACAAAACTCCATTTGGGGGAATACTTCTAACCCTCTTCAGATTTATCTTTGAATTAACTTTTGGATTGATTCAAATGCTTTAACAAGCATTATTTGTCACACGTATTGCCCTGAAACTCTTTGGACGGCATAATACCATAATAATCAAGCATCGGCTAAGCCAGTAGGTGTGGCATTGACCCCCAGTCTTTTGGCAATTCTTGTTTTGTTTTTCATGGATTTTGCACAACTTTATTTTGCTGACACATTACCCCTTGATGCATGCTGGGTTCCATAATCTTATAGTCTTGTTCCGCTATATGGTTATGGAACTTCTCGGTGACTTGCAGTATTCCTATAATGTACGATAGGGTGTACTTTATCCCTTATACCATGCATGGTCGGTTGCTAGACCAAAACTATAGGGAGTTCTATCCGTATGTTACAATACCAAAACTTTAAAAAAATCTCTCTCTCAAAAAATATAATGTATATATATGACCCGGACGAAGGCCTCAGGCCGAAACACGTAGATCGTTTGTTTCCTGTATGCACAAGCACTTTCCTGTTTAGAATGAAGAGAAAAAATAAAAGAAAAAGTCACGAACCTCTGATTATCACCCTGCTGTCTGGTGCCGTCTTCCTGTGGTTGCCCTTACTCATTTGTGGAGTGGATTGTGGAGTGAAAGAGCAGGATCCGTGTATCATATATATATATATACATATATACACACACACACACACACACATATATATTCACTGAAAAAAACAAAGGTTAAAGTAACGTTATAGTTAGGTGTGAAAAAAGATATGTTTTTGTTTAAACAAACAAAACCTTAGAAGTTCACCGAAAAAAACAAACGTTAAAGAGACGTTATAGTTAGGTAAATATTTTAGTGACACCATTAACATTTTGAACTCAAAAAGTCACAGAAATTCCCCAGTTATAGTTGGCAGAGATAACTGTAACTTGCACCCCTGTCATTCACTGCTTATGACCTCACATATTACATCACTGATGACATGTTCTATGGCATCATTTATGACATCACTGATGACATCTCAAATGACATCCGCCAATGAGTGTATTAGTTTGTCTTATAGTTTCCATAGTGGCGGGTAACTACCATATTACTTTTCTACCTAATTCTGTACAGCTGTGTCCAGCTAACGGGTGTAAGTGTTTACAAAATGCATGTGCTCCTAATGCATCATAGGTGTGTAGAGGTATTGAACACGTAATAAATCTTTGTTTTACAGAGTAACTCTGTGTGCGGTGAATGTTGATGACTTGTGTTGAGTATGTTCCACACAAGATTTTTGGTACTGCAAAAAAAGTTTCCAACAGGGAAAAGATTCTACGTACTAATACTAAGGATTGCAAGCAGCCTTGAGTTATTCAACCGAATCGGCTCAGCATGACAATGTCTACATGACATAGCCAACCGTGTTTGCCAGGTACTAACCTATGTATATGTGCTTGTTTTGCTTTACAAGATGGGCTATCGGTAAGGTTTTCACCACAGAACAAAGGGTGCAGGTAGTATGATCTTTAGCACCTTCAACCCTTAATCATTTTAAGTGAACAGTCTGTCATTGGAGGAATTTGTATAGAGTCTGCATTGTTCTTAGATACTTTTTAATACTGCGTGGGGTATTTCTCATGAGAGTTTCATTGTCTTTCAACACTGCGGTACAGAGTAAACTGTCTCCATTTTTTTTGTTTGATCTGTTTATTAAGTTTTTAAGATGGATTATGCATATTACAAGCTTACATGTTTCTTACAAAAGCATATGTTACTTCAAAAGGAAAACGTAATAATCAAGGTGGTACACGTGCTTGCTAACAGATAATAAATGTGTAAATGTATGTCCATACAGCATTAAGTCGTGCATCAAAAGGAGCACACATATAGAATATACCTGTAGCGATACCAGACTAATTTACATACTTACATGAGGTGCCCATCTGCATATGTACTTATTTGAAGCGGACTATGCTATTGACTCCTTACGACTATGCTGTATTGCCAAGGTTAGTGATCAAATAGCCATGTACATAATTTCAAAACTTGTAACAACAACTTGTGGGGGGAGGGAATGGGGTGGGCTAAGGGGAAGAGAGGCGGCGCGTGACCGCGACTGCCGTCACATTTCAGCAGGTTAAGTTGGTTGGGCCTATTGACATGGTCCTGCACTGAGGAGTAATATGTGCTGCGCACTCCTGACCACACTATATGATGGATGTAATGTCGGCCTGCGTGTGGGTCAGATCAGTCAGCGTTAGGGTTGTCGGTGGGATCCTCCGGAGCTAATTCTAGTTGGAGTGTCGTTAGGATTACTTTCCAGGCAGTCGAAATAGGGTATTTGCGGAGTCCAAGGGTGTCCTCCCTTTGCAGGGAAGCACCCTCAGCTTTGGCCCAATTCAACATGGCTTGAGACCAGGCTTTCAGTGTCGGCGGGTCTTCAGCTTTCCAGCGGCGTGTGATAAGCCTCTTGGCCACCACCAGCCCCAGGTCTAAAAATCTGGAGGTGACTCTGTCCTTCTTACCCCTGGCAAATATCCCCGTAATACAGGCTTCCCACGTGTTTGGGAGTGTCCTTTCGGTGCTTGTGGACAAAAGCTGTATCACCCCTGTCCAATAATTGTGTAATTTGGGGCGTGACCATAGTATATGTAAATGTCCGGCATCTGTCAGTTTACAACGTGGACAGCATGCATCTGCTCTATTAAAATACCTGTTTGTCTGGGGATAGGTATGCCCTGTGGACTATGTAGAACTGGATCACGCGGAACCTAGCATTCCTGGGGATCTGTCTGGGGCTTTCTAGCATCATGGCCCATTCTTTAGGTGTGTATTGACGGGTCAAGTCCACTTCCCACCGGTTCCGCAAGGGCCCCAGATCGGTTGCAGAGTGTTAACGAATCGATTCTGCAAACCATTTTATAAGGTGCCGTTCTGTGCCCATTACATGTATATATTGCATCATTAAAAGTGTTTGTGGTTCCTGTGAGATGTTGCCCCATGTGGCGCCCCAGTGTGGTTATCCAAGAAGCATCAGGGCTTGAAAAATCTAAAAATTCTTACCAGACCTTCAGGTCTAGTAATTTCAAAAATCTACTCGACCTAACTGTAGTGCACTTGACCTCTGTGAGCAAATGTGACAAGTTAACAAGATTTAAAGGCATTGTTATTGCTTACTAACTTTTTGAGCAATAAACATGCCTTTAAATCTTGCTTTCTTGTCACATTTCCTCTGCTTTCAGAGACAGAGGTCAAAAGTCAGTCTTCCTTCCTAGGGCGAGTAGAAAGCAAAAATAGCTCGCCCTAATTCAATCTGGCTCGCAAATGCGAGCGGACGAGTGGATTTTTCGAGCCCTGAGCATGATTTAAAAAGAGTCCAGGAGGAACTCCATCTTCGCCCACCAGGTCCACAAATGGCCGTAACGCACCGTCTGTATACAGGTCCAGTGTGTAGATCCCTGCCTCATGCCAGGGTGCAAGCTCCAACAGTCTGACCCCACCCCCACCCTTCGGCATGCCCAGCAGTGGTATGGCCGGTGTGTAAGGCGTGATGTGTCTGGTGAGGAATAGAGCCCAACGGGAACACTTCTGGGCCACCTGTACCAATAAGGGGAGCGATTTGTGCGGCCCAGTGCATGGGTGGAAAATGTATAAAACTCTATCCACCGTGTATGGGGGACCACACCCCACTGTGTCGGCTAGGTGTAGTTCCGCCACCCATTGTATCTGGCAAGCCAGGTAGTAATCTTCCAGGTTCGGTAGGGCTAGGCCTCCCTGCGTTTGGGGCAAATATAGCTTTGCGAGCGCCACCCTACATCGTGTGTTGCACCGTATAAGATCTCTAAGTGTACCTTCCAAGGAGCGAAAAAAGGCCGCTGGTAGAGCGGGAGGTTGGTAAAATAGTACAACAGGCGGGGGAGCATTACCATCTTTATAAGCGCCACCCTGCCTGCAACTGAAAGATTGAGTGTTTTCCAGAACTCTATTGTAGACTTCAGGGCCGTTACTGCTCTGGTTAGATTGCCATCTAAGATGTCCCGATCCATATGATCCTTATGCCGAGGTAGCGAAACATAACTGGCTGCCAAGTCACTGGTGCACTGTCAACCACCAGAAGGGGAGCTGCTACATCAGGGGCAAAGGGAAACAAGCATGATTTCCCCCAGTTGACTCCCAGCCCTGATAGTTTTGCAAATAGTTGGAGCGTGTCTGGTATGATCGGTGGTATTGTTTGTAGGTTCCTAATATATAGCAAAATGTCATCCGCGTATAGCAAAATAGCATGTATTTCCTCGCCCAGTTGAATACCCCAGTGCTCTGCGGATTGGCGCATGGCTACCGCCAGAGGTTCTATAGCCAGGGAAAAGATTAGCGGTGATAGGGGGCACCCCTGCCTAGTACCTCGTCCAGTCTTTATGGGTCTTGAAAACAATGTTCCTAAGCGAACCCGTATTGTAGGTGCTCCATACAGTAGTTTGACCAGACTTAAAAAGTAGGGTCCAAATCCAAACTTCTGTAACACCGCAAACATATAAGGCCATTCGACAGAATCAAAAGCCTTTTCTAAGTCTAATACTAGGCAGCCCGCTGCTGGCCAGCTCTCTGTGGCATTCTGCATTACCCGGAAAAACCTGCATATATTAAGAGAGGTATTTCGAGCTGGGACAAAACCATTCTGGTCCGCTTGAACAAATGCGGGGTGATGGGCGCCAATCGTCCTGCCAGGACCCCTGCTAGTATTTTATAATCCCCATTCAGTAGCGCTAGGGGTCGATAAGCCCCCGTTTACGTGGGATCCCTATCTGGCTTTGGGAGGGTAACCAGTATGGCTTCCATCAGGGAGGCTGGAAGACATGCAATTTGCAAAGCTTCAGTATACACCTTGAGTAACTGTAGCCCCAAGAGGTCGGTGTATGTTTTGTAAAATTCATGTGGAAAACCGTCCGGGCCGGGTACTTTGCCAGACGGCAAAGCTCGCATTGTGCCTCTCACTTCCTCTAGTGTGAGCAGGGCGTCTAGTTCCCTACGTTGTTCGGGTGTGAGAATATGTATGGTAAGGCCTTCAAGAAAGGTATGTATATCTGCCTCAGATGCGTCCAATGCTCATCGGTATAGCTGCGCAAAGTGTGTGGTTAGTTCACTGTGGATTTCGTGTTGTGTGCATTTGAGCCTACCATCCTGGCATCTAAGAGTCATGATGTGTCCCGATGACTGGTCCTACTTGATCAACCAGGCCAAGAGGGGCCCGGATCGATCCTCCGTGGCATGGCTTTTCGCTGAGTGTGCCGCGAAGTTCAGACATCGTAAGCGTTCTAGGAGTGCTGCGTGTTTATTACGCACTTCTAACAATGGGGCGGAATCAGAGTCTCCCGTTATCACTCGCGATTCCAGCGTCAATAGATCTTTTTCCTCCTCCAGGAGATCCGATTCTATTTGTTTCCTCATACCGCAGCCCAGACACGTTCCACGCAGCGTAACCTTCAGGGCGCCCATTCCATCATGGTGGATGAGGCAGCACCTGCATTGTGTGTGAAGTATTCACTAATGGTCTCCCCTAACGAATCACGGAAGGAGGAGTCTTCCAACATCGCCGGTTGTAGCCTCCATGTAGCAATGCCAGGGGTTCCGCGCTCCCAAGCAATTGTGATGTAATGTGGGTTGTGGTCAGAGTGTGTGCGACCCGATAGTCTGAGTCTGTCACATAGGGAATCAAGGAGGACGAGCTCAAGAACCTGTCTAGTCGCACATGTAAGTCGTGGGGTGTGGAATAAAATGAAAATACCCTCTCTCCAGGTTTGCGATGCCTCCAGACATTGACCGAGTCCCAACTACACACCCATTCGCTCAATACCGTTGAGTTGGTCGAGGCAGTAGTGCATCGTAGGGGGTGGAAAGGATCTGTCTAGCCCTGTGTCCATGACGCTGTTAAAATCCCTTCCTATCAACCACGGTATGTCACACCATTTCGCCAGTATTTGCAACAGTGATCTCATGAAGTGCCCCTGATCTGTATTCGGGGCATATACATTCCCCAGCAGAATATAACGCCAGTCCAGTCTGCCCTTTAGGAACACACATCTGCCTTCTCTGTCTGTAAGAGCCTCTTCTACCAGGAAAGGTGTGCCCGGACGAACCCACATTAAAGCCCCTCGAGCATACAGGGAGAAATCAGTGGCGAAAGCTTTACCTCTCCATTTTCTCTGCAATCTAACTGTCTCAGTCCAAGTCAAATGTGTCTCTTGTAAGAGAGCGATGCGTACATTGTGCCTCTTAAGATACGAATACACCGCATGTCTGCGAGAGGGTGTGCGGAGGCCACGCATATTTCAAGTAAGGATCGTATGATCTGTCATGGCACCACCATTGGGAAGTAATGGAGAATGTTCAGGACCATGTGTGCAGCTATGTGTGTAAGACGGCTATCTTCAGTGCCACCGCCCACGCCTCCCAAAGAAGCCCAGTTAACAGGGATTAAAACGAAAGGGCCAACATGGCAAAGTACAAATACTAATAGAGCGGCCACCATTAACAAAAGGTGCTGCCCAAACCTTGGCGGGAGGAAAACTGCCTGCGTAACCACCCAATTCCCTATGTTAAGGAGAATGGAAGGGGGTGTAAGGCCTCCGGGGTCATGCCACTATAAAATCCCCTATGTAGCTAGTGTTGTTTCGCGCAAGCATATGTAAAGTAAGAATATCATCACGGGCGTCCTGCACAGCCCTTAAGACATTGTCAAGTAAATTATACCCCCATACAGAGCAAGCAATAGATAAAAGTTACAATACCGACTTCTGACAGAGTGCAGTCATTTAGAACGATTGTAATGTGGGTGCAGGTTCTATAACATTATATAATACCATCAGCAGTCTGTGGCGTTATGTCTGGCAACCGCAATGAAGCAATGTCCGACCGACCAGCCATTGATGAGCCCTCATCTTCCAAAGTATGGGTTGGCGTTCCTTCTTTACTGACTGTCTCTAAAGCCACTGCTATACGCTCTGCCACCCGAACCGCCGCCTGTCGTTCTTGTCTGATCTGGTCCGGATCCGGTACCACCGATAAGTTGGGGGATCGTCTCTTGCTTCGTCGGCTGTGGTTCCTAGGTCCTTTTGCTGCATCGTTTCTGCTTCCTGGCATGCCTGACGGACGAAGACCGAAGAGCCGACCCGTAGTTTCCAGCCAGTCCCAGGAGTCTAGCGGTGTATCAAAAAATCACGCTTTGCGTTTGGAAATTACACGGAGCCTTGCTGGGTGCAACAATGAGTAAGAGATGTCCAGCTGTCGAAGCTTCTGCTTGACTGGTAGGAAAGATCCCCGCTGCACTCTTATTGTGTAGTCCGGAAAAAACAGGACCTTCGTATTCTCAAATTTGACTTCAGAAAGTTTCCTCGTTTCACGCAAGATCATATCTTTGTCTTTAAAGTGCAGCATTTTAAAAATGAGCGGATGTGCCCCTGTACCAGGTGCAGGTTTTCTTGCAGGGATGCGTTGTTCTTGCTCTATAGTAACGAATGAAGACAATGTGGAGGAGGGCAAAATGTCTTTAAGCCATTGTTCCATAAAAGCAACTGCGTCTTGGCCCTCCGCCCCTTCCGGTAAGCCAATCAGGCGGATATTTTTCCTTCTGGAGCAGCCCTCCGCATCCTCCACTCGGTCCTCAAGGTAACGTATTCTGGCCTCATGCGCATTTTGTTGTTTCTCTATGAAATCTGTGGCTGGTTTGAGATCTGTTATGTCTTGCTCCACAGTAGTGACACGGTCCCTCAACTTCCGATGATCCGCATGCAATAATGTTAGGTCCACTGCCACTTTATCAATTTTGGATTCTAGCGACTCTCTAGACCTCTCTATGGCGTTCAGGATTGCGTCCAGCCTGTCTCCAGGGAGGTCCTGCTTCAGCGCGGACCGCGCGCTGTCCATGTCTACCGGGCCTCCGACTTGTGAGGAGGTCCACAATCCAGTGCCTTTAGTGCAGCCCATCTCTGTAGCCAAGCACTCCGATTCTTCTGGCTAATGCGTTGCACCTTACAGGCGGACACTATGGCTGGGAGCAACTGTGTAGATATATGCAGCGTATTCTACAACTTCGGAGCTATAATTGCATCGGCTCCGCCAAAGGCTCAGGTCTCATCTTTCCCAACCGCGAGTCTGGCACAGGTGGCCTTTCCATGCAATATAATTTGCTGAGCTTCCAGTATTAATTCCGCGCATAAGCGTTGTGTAGCAACCGCCCCCTTTGTCACCAGGTGCAGCTGATGTTGTCTATGGTGCTACAGGTACAGCAGTTATTACTCAACTGGGAGGCACACAGCGTGTAAGGATCAACTCACCGCAGCAGGTCTCATCTGGCGAGCAGCAGTGTCAACAGCGTATTCTCAGCCCCTGTTGGGAGCTGACCCTCAGTGCCCAGAGTCTCAATCAGCTGAGCTGCTCCATAAAGACTTCCCTCCGGGGTTGTCCGACCTCCAGTCCCATGCAGGGGGTGCCCAGCAATGCAGGAAATGCCGGAGCTCACAGCTCACAGGGTGGGTCCGTCACTCACCCAGCTGCGAGTGGCTATGCTCTGTTTTCTGGGCCCGGTGCGGCCTGGCCTCTCCCCCGCGCAGACCCAGCTTCTGGCTACACCCGCCCAGTAGTGGCGCTCGCATCAGGCCTCACCCTTCGATGGTACACCACAGGACCTCTCGCCGCTTACTCTTTAGCGTTCCCGTCACACCTTCATCGCAGGATACCTTCTCTTCGGCTCCCGCAGCTCGCCTCCTCAGCGACAGACACTCGCTGCTCACGTTGTCTCCTCCGGCGCCTTCTCATTCTTTTTCCTGGCTGACGGTCACTCCTTTAGGGCTGCCGATCAAACCGGGCCTCTGTATGCGGAGACCTGCAAGTGGCGGCCGCTGCGCTTCTGCTGGCAGGTATTCGGGGCCCCAAGTGTGAGGAGGGCTCATCGCCACAATTCACCAACTGCCGGAGAACCCTCACTTGCTCCCGCGGTGTGGGGCGTGCAGTCTCCTGCAGGCCCAGGCCTGGGCCTCACTTTGAATCAGCAGCGATGTCCGCTGCGCCGCACGCCCCCGCAGCTATCGGGACGGCGCATCCTTCCTCTCCGGACACACCGCCAGCCCCGTCGGCGCTCTGGGAGGCAAGCTTCCCGGCTCCTGCTGATGACTTTGCAAGCGGCGATCTACTCCGCTCACACGCCGCACAGCAGACATCTCCCCCAGCCCTGCTTGCGGAGCCGAGACCTCGCAGGCTCAGGTGTACAGATGGCGGAGCTCGGTGTTGCGTTGTCGTCTTCCCGGTCTCCTGGGGGTGAGTAAAGTCCTCTGCAATGGAGTCCAGCGTTGAAAGTTGCGGGTTAGTGTATACATTTAACGGATTATGTGGATATATGGCAGAGCGACCTTAAAACGCGTCCGCCATGTTGTCCCTGCAGGCCACTCCTCATCCAGAGTAAACTGTCTCCATAACGTAAACACTGTTTATAGTGCCTATTTTTCTACTGATATCCACTTCATTTCTCACTCCACGGTCGGTGACTGTGAGGTGTTTGATAAAGGTAAAGCCTATCTTTAGTAGGGCATTAGTTATGTAACAGGGCTTGAGTATCTGGAGGAATTTAGTTTTCTCTGAACAGTTGTATACAGATTGAACACCATGTGCAGTGGAGGTTACCCTTTTATCTGTGGTTGTTAGCCAACATGAACTCGGCTACCCATGAAGTGTATAGTATAGGGTCACTGTTGCACCAAACAGAAGCAAGGGCGGCTCCTCCGCTAAGGAGCGTCGCCTCACTGCTCTCAGAGCAGGAAAAAATAAAAATAAAATGATAATAACCTTGTTTTATCATTTTATTTTTCAGAGCTACGGGGGTGGGTTAGGGAGGTGCGGGGCTGGTGCCACAGGGGGAAGAGTGGTTCATGCACCTAAGTGTGCATGAAGGTTTGGCCAGCTGTCTTGGGCTGGCTAAACAGTCATGCGCACTTAGAATGTTCTTTACCGGGCTGTAATACACAGCCTAGGTGGAGAACATGCCCAGCCTCCCACTTGCAGTCTTACCAGCGAACCACAGTGCTCAGACCAATCACAATGCTGCATTGAAGCGAAGCAACGATGGAGGAAAGACAGAGGGGGCTGGGAGGAGGTAAGTGTTTTATATATATATATATATATATATATATATATATATATAGTCCCCCTCCCACACCACCACCCCCGTTCCCTGCCAGCCGGCACTGAACAGAAGCCTGCTTCACCTATAGGGATTGTATGTATGATAGCATTAATGATTCTTTATATTATTCTGAGCTATTTTGCACTTACTTTCATAGCTTTAATGCCATATTTAATAATAGAGCAATATGTACAAATAAAGCTTGGATGATGCCACCAGCGATGTCATCAGTGATGTCATTTTAGATGTCATCAGTGATGTAATTAGAGATGTCATCAGTGATGTCATAAATTATGTCATGGAACATGTCATGAGTTATGTAATATGAGAGATCATAAGCAGGGAATGGCGGGGGTGCAAGTTATAGTTAGCTTTGCTGTGCACAGCAGGGTGTTGGCAACAGGCCTTGGCCTATGGCCAGACCCTGTGGCCAACCCACCTGGAGGCAGCCAACCCCCTGCATGCTGCAACCCCATGCTGCACACGGCCTTTCGTCGTCCGTGGGGTGGAGTTGGCCCCAGTGCCTGGCTTGCACCAGGCCCTTTGTCCAGCTCCCCACAGGCAGCCAACTCTATGCTGCGTATGGCCTTTGGTTGTATGTAGTGTGGGGTTAAACACAGGTCCTGGCTTGCAGCCAGGCCCTGTGTCCAGGGGTTGGCAACAGGGCTTTGGCTGCTGCCAAGTTCTGTGCCAAACCCCCGGCAAGCTGCTAACCCCATGCTGAGTACAGCCTTTGGTGTGCACAGTGTTGGCCTTCAATTCCCATGGACCCCATCCCCTAGGGCCAAAACATATATATTTTAAAGAGTGATGGGCATGCAGCCCCTTCCACAACCCTTAATTAGTCCTGGGGAATGACGATTCTTATAGGTTTTACTGAATAAAGAATCAAGATTTTATTAAAGACAAGGAGGCTAGCATTATGCAAATCTTTTATTACTTCTTCTGAGCAGCAACAACAACTTTAAAGCTTCCCAGAATGGAACTTAAAAACATCACAAACAAAAAAGAATGTTCATCTCCTATAAAGAGACTGCATCCTCTATTTCCTTCCTCTTTTGTTAAGCTTCCTCAAAAACATTGAATAAGCAAATTCCTTCCCATGAAAAACCATTTAATCTGCAAAAAAGAAAATACAAATAAAAAAGATAAAGAATCCATACACTAACAAAAAAAAAAAACTTTTTAAACCTCAATGACACATTAATTTATGTTTAACACATCTTACCAAAGAATTATAAAATATAACTCCTTCCCCTCCCCATGGGAAGGGTGGGAGGAATAATGCTAGCCTCCTTGTCTTTAATAAAATCTCGATTCTTTATTCAGTAAAACCTATAGGAATCGTCATTTTATAGCAGGACAGGAGGCTAGCATTATGCATGTTCAAAGCTTCTCAACGCACAATTTGATACATGATCAACCTTCCTAAAATAAACTCTCCTAAACGTCTCTGCAGAAGACCAATCTGCTACCTTTAAAATATCTTCCATCCTTCCACCCATCATGCAAACCTTACTAGCCATCGCACCCCTTGCGCTATGAGCAGTAAATTTCCATACTTGACTTAACCCATCTGGCAATAGTGGCATTACTCACTGGCTTAAAAGGTTTCACATACGAAAACAGGAGCTTATCCACTCCAACACCTCTTTTTCCAACATGCGAGCCTCATACTCTTTCAAACAACGTACCACACAAAGATTAGGTGAATCATCAAATCTTGGAGAAAAAATAGAATCAGACATAGTCTTTGTTCTTCTGCAAACTTCAAAAACCACACCATATGGCTGATATAAATACCTAGACCACTCAAGTGCTTTAACATCTGAAACCCTCCTAAAGGATATCAAACAGAGAAGAGTCGCCAGTTTCCAAGACAACTCCTTTGTTTCCAAAAACGTATTAGATGGCCAATTCTGAAATAGCTTTAAAACCAAATCAACATCCCATAATGACTTATAGTTTGCCAAGGGGGGGTCTCTTTAAACGAATTCCTTTCATTACCCTACAAACTAAAGGACTCCTTCCTACCGAAATACCTTGAACTAAAGAATGCCCTGCTGCCACAGCTGATCTATAACAATTCACTGTCCTATAAGACATTCCCTTCTCAAACAAACGAGCTAAAAAATTTGCAACCTCTATATCATTCGCCTCCAATGGATCCAAATCCCTTTCCATGCACCAACCACTCCAAATTCTCCATGCACTCCTGTATCTCTTCTTTGTCCCAGGTGCCCAAGACTCGTTGAGTAACTCTGAAACTGATTCCGAAAGTCTTGACACTCCTCCTGTATGCCTGATATCCTCCAAACTAGAAGGTTGAGTAAACCTGAAGTCACCAAAGGATGTTCCACCCCATCTACTCCCTTTAAAAGTCTCTTCTCTGCCACAATCAGAAAAGGTTTTTCCACAGCCAATCCCATTACCGACGGGAACCACGGCTGACACTTCCAGAAAGGAGTCACCAGAACCAAACGACATTTCTGCCTCCTCACCTGAACCAAGACCCTCTAAATCATCGAAAAAGGTGGAAACGCATAGCCTCTTATGCCCCTCCAATTCTGATGGAAAGCGTCTACCGCCAATGCTCCTGGGTCTGGCCTCCAACTCACATAACTCTGCAACTGAAACGTCAGGCGGGATGCAAACCAATCCACCTCCAAAGGACCAAAAACCTCCACTATCTTCCTGAAAACATCCTTGTTCAAAATCCAATCGCTGTAATCTATTACATTCCTTGAATACCAATCCGCATCCACATTCATCCTCCCTGGTAGATATTCCACTCTCAAATCTATCTTGTGCTCCAAGCAAAAATACCAAATGTCCTTTACCAACTCCGTCAATCTCTTTGATCTGCTTCCTCCCAACTTGTTCACATATGTAACCGCCGTAACATTGTCCATACGTCAAAGTACTGAACTCCCTAATAGATCCTTCTGAAAACTTTGTAAAGCCAACAAGCCAGCCTGCATTTCCAAACAATTTATATGCTCTTCCAAAGACCAAACACCTCCTGTCTGCTTTTTCAAAAAAGATGCACCCCAACCTAGATTGCTTGCATCGCTTTCTATGACAAAATCTGGTTGTGATCCAAAAATCGCCTTCCCGTTCCAAGCTTCCAAATTCTTCTTCCACCACCATAATTCCTCTTTCACTTCTTCGTTCAAATAAATTACGTCTCCGTACCAAAAACCTTCTGCCAACCTCTGCGCCTTCAGACGTTGAAGCGACCTGTAATGAAGTGGACCTGGAAATACTGCCTGAATTGAAGATGACAAAAGTCCAATCACTCAAGCTAACTCCTGTAACTTTACTGACTCCTTCTTTGCCATGGCTACCACTTCCTGCTTTATCTTTTTTATCTTTTTCTCTGGCAAACGTAAACAACATTCCTTTGTGTCCACCACAAAACCTAGAAACTCCAAATTCTGAGATGGACACACCACCGATTTCTCCACATTTATCACAAAACCCAATTTTCTCAACAACTCTGTCAACACCTCCAACTCTTCCAGAAGTACATCTGCATCCTGATTCATCAATAAAATATCATCCAGATAAATAATCAATCTCATTCCTCTCCCTCTCAGGAAACCAACTACTGGACGCATCACCTTTGTGAAACACCAGGGTGCCGCTGACAAACCAAAAGGTAGGCACTGAAATTGAAACAACGGATTTCTCCATCTGAACTGTAAATAATGCTGGCTTTCTTTTGCCATGGGAATGGTGAAATAAGCATCCTTCAAGTCTATCTTCACCATCCAATCCTGTTCTTGTAACAAGTCTCTTAGAAAATGGATTCCCTCAATTTTGAAATGACGATAAGTCACAAACTGATTGAGATTCCTGAGATTTATCACAGGTCTCCATCCTTTCTCCTTTTTCTCTACTACAAACAAAGTACTCACGAAACCTCTGACATCTTCTTCCACCTGAATAATTGCACCCTTCTCTAACATCTGATCTACTTCTTCTTGAATCACCTTTTGAAATTCCTCTTGAAAGACCAACTCTTTTGGCTCTTCTATCTGAACTGGATCTCCATCGAATTCTATCACAAACCCTGTTACCGTCTGCAGAACCCAAGCGTCTGATGTTAGACCTTTCCATACATCTTTGAAAACCTTTAATCTTCCTCCTATCTTTAATGGGATAAAACCAATACTGTTCCTCGTACTCACCTTGTGTCTGTCCCTGTCCTCTACCAAAGGATTGTCCTCTTGTTCGAGCTCCTCTCCTTCCTTGTGATCTCCCTCTCTGTGGATAGAACTGACTATTTGCAGTTTGTCCTCTGTATCCACCATTTCCTTGATACACTGTACTTTGATATTGGGCTCTGAAACCTGCCCGGCCAGTAGTTTGCCCTCTCCTACCGGCCCTTCCATAAAAACTATTTCCATGAAACACTCTTCTCATAGAAGACTGAGCCTTATCCAGACTAGTAAATGTCTGTACATATTTTGTCAAGGATCTAACCAGACCCTCTCCAAAAAGCAAACCCTTTGCCTTATCAGTTGACTCTTTCTTAGCCAATTCACTCAATTCTAGGTTAATACGCATCAAAAGCGTTCTTCGCCTTTCAGCAAGAAGTGCCGCATTTGCGTTTCCCATAAAGCAAATAGCTCTTTGACACCATCCTCTCAATAATTTCAGATCCACATCACTTCCTTTCAGAAAAGACTCCTCTACTGTATCAAAGATTCTTGCCAAGGGTCCTAGTACATCTAATAACTTATCCTGACAGATTTTTAGTGACCTCTCCAAACCCTTCCTCGGGTCCTTACCCATTTTAAACATGTATGTTATCAAATCAGGGTCCAAATTTGGAGTAAGAGTTACCTTATCTTCAATCACCAGCCTCGAGCATTCAGCCCTCATCAAATTACGTTCTTCTCTCTCTAGAGGCTGACGTAATCTACTCTTAATATATTGTGACACATGTTCCAAAGGCCACCAATCCTTGCCTCTTGGGTGCCTAATCTCTTTAGGGTCAAATAAATTCTCCCCAAACGGGTCCTTGATAGAATTCTTTTCCAAATGTCCACTAGCTATGCTCATAATACTTTCCTCATTTTCATATTCATCTTTGTATTCCAAATCAAGTATATATTCATCCATATTAATACTTGATCTTCCTCCTTGAGTATGAATCTCATCCTCATCTTCCTCATTTTCAGCGTTTCGCTGACTTTTACTTGTGCCGCCCCAGACACCTGAACTCTGTGAGGCGCTTAGGCCTCCTTTTCTTTCCAAGTGCTTTTTCTTTTGCAAACATTTTCCTACTGGACCCTTATTCTCTATTTCATCTTCCGAAACTGAATAATATTCCTCTTCTTCCATTTCTTTCCTACCTCTCTTTCCTAAACATTGCTTAAAAGCCTCTTGAACTACTGTTTTAACCTCATCACTCACCATCTTCCTTAATCTCTCTTCTCTTGCTTCCTCTGTTAATTTAATACTCTCCTCATTCTCCATATTGATTCTTAAAATCAATCCTCCTTAATCAACTTCTTACTTTTCTCCTCAACAAAAATCCAGAAACTCTTCAAATAACCTGTTAAAACGACTTCCTTAAGCAAAATACTTAAAGAAACGTTTTCCACATAAATCCGCTTCCTAACAGCTGATTTCCTCTCAAATGCCACAAAATTCCCACTCTCTTTACCAACGATTGTAACCTGACCGGTAACGATCTCCCGATAAAGCCACCGCTGCCTAGCAACCTCTGTGCACTAACAGCTGTAAAAAACGGCCTTAAAACTTACATTACTTCGATTTCCTCATTGAAATTAATGAAAACAAAACATAACGATGTAGACAATCGTTACGTGTGCGCGTCCTCCTCACGCCTCCATTTCGTGATATTGACCTGCCAGACGCTCGCGTGCACACCGCTCCCGATTTCAAAACATGCAGTAAGTTTAAAAGCTTCATAACTCTTTAACCTATCTAAATCTCATTACGCTCGCATACAAAAACTGTTAACTCCAAATTAAAACATCAAAACAATAATTTAAATGAGAATAATAACCGAAATAATTTTTTAAATACATGAACTTAGAAATTATACATTTCTTCCTACGCAAAATCACACAAGCTGTCAATCAAACATTCTTTACCCGAAAATTGGGTAATCACATACATTTTCACTCATATGAGCATTCATCCTAATGAAGAAACACAATACTTATCTAGCTCAGAAGCAGCAACAAAAGAGGAAGGAAATGGAGGATGCAGACTCTTTATAGGAGATGAACATTCTTTTTTGTTTGTGATGTTTTTAAGTTCCATTCTGGGAAGCTTTAAAGTTGTTGTTGCTGCTCAGAAGAAGTAATAAAAGATTTGCATAATGCTAGCCTCCTGTCTTGCCATAAAATCCATAGCCCGTGGGCCTTATTGGCCCAGCTGGCTCCGTGAATGGTCTAGAGGGAGCAGCTATTAATGCTGGCTCCCTCCGGGCGGGAACAATATCGGTTCTGTTTCCCTACCCGTATCAGTGTGGGCAGGGAAACAGAACACAAGTCGGCTCCCAGCCGGCGGGAGCATTTTTAAATCTCCCCCCAGCTGGTAGCAGACTTAATGTTTGCTCCTGTTTGGCAGGAGATTGAAACATGGTCCCACCAGACGGGAGCAAACACACATGTTTTTCTGCCCGCATTAGTTGGAATATATAGTTATGAGTATATATATATTTCTCCACAATGACCGCTCATCTAAAACGGTCCTGCCGCACTCACTCCGTGAAGCAGTAAGAAATACCAGTGAGTCCACTTTCTTCAATCATTCAATTTTTATTGCATATTATTATGCCGCAACACCCAACACAGGACTCCTACGCGTTTCGGCTTACGCCTTCAACCGGGCAACCCCATTCCCACAACTACAGTGATATTTTTTATATATATGCTATTACATTGAATATGGTGGTTTGTAAGCCTTTTGCCCCAGGCCTCTAGTCACAGCTAAAAGGAAGCAGCATGCTACAGTCTCTTTGAGCTACTCAGACCTTTTCTCTTGGTCATGAGGCAGATGGTGCTTATTGGCAATGCCTTATGGCATTGTTGTCCTGCTAATAGGCAAAACTATTTTGTATACTTGACTCTTTAAAGGTAGCTTTGCCACATAATGGAGGGTAATTCTAGTGACCTTAGAGATAAGTGGTGGCTGTATATACTGGGGAAAATGTATGTTAATTTAATTACCAAACATCGGCACATATTTTCAAATTTCCCTGAAAACCAGTCGGTGGATCAGGTAACCTGGTTGGTTTCAAAAGTCAAGGTTCCTTTACTGTCTCTAAAGTTCAACACTGAATCTTATGTAATGACTGCTGTTTACTGTTTTTTTCTGTCAAAACCATCACTAACTTCCTTTCACATGCCATATAGTTGAGTGTCACTGTGCTCACAACAGTACTTCCCACCAAGGTATACCACACTCCACCTTACTACAACACATATTAAGACAGAACTCTGAACGTACATCCAACACAGCTCAAATATCAATTTATTGGATACTAAAGCACCCAACAGCACTTGCTACCAAAAGTTACTTGCCGCGCACATGCATTAAACGGACAGTTGGTAACTGTACCAATTTGGGAAATACAAAATTTGGTACAGCCCACTAGCCTCACCCTCCAAGAAAACTTCACACTCATTAAAACTGACATACCCATCCAACTGACCATACTCCTCCACAAAACTGAATTCAATATGCAATGGAAACCTTTGAAAAGCATACCCTCAAACTATGAAAGACTTAATAATCTCGAGTTATGCACTATGCAAGTGCCAGATATTAATGAATGTAGAAACTCGTCAGCCAGTACCAACATCATTTTGCTGATAGTAATTTTGATGAAAAATGCACAAAAATGTACAGTAACAATGTTACTGCATGTTATTACACTTTTTCGTGTGCTGTAAATAGTGAGGGGTTATAATTGATGATACTTGCTTTTTCTTCTAGACTTAACACAGCATTCTAAATGAAACTATTGGAGATGGTAGGGGTTTGAGTCCAGATATGAATGACTAGAAAGTGGTATCTTTATGAAAATCCTAGGACAAACACAACGATTGGGAAAGAAAACAAGAAGGTCCTAAACACTGGTGCTGAGATGCAACCTTAAATACTTTTGTAGCTGTGATGCACAATGATGCTGTAACCATTTTAACAGTGATTCTGTGAAATAATGTTATCAAATTGCCATGGGGTTAAAATGGCTTTGGAAGCCTTTGAGTTTTTTGGACTGGATTTTTACCACAAAAATAATTTTGCCTGTCTGCCCTCTGTTGTAGTTATGATTCTTGGCAAGCAGATCCAACCAGGATAACAGACCAGAACGAGACCCTCATGTTAGAGTAGTCTTAACTCCTAATCAAACATCACGCCACCCAAAAAAAGAAAACTAATCCAGATCTGTAACTGGGAGTTCTGGCTAACAAAAACAGGGTGCTCGATGAGGATTACAATCCAGAAGGAAAAATAGACCCAAGCTTGTTCACTTCTAGGTATCACTGGGTACCAATGTCGAGGATCATGGTCCCAAATGGCTTCCACCGTTTAGTAAATTCAAGGGTTTTGGGGCCTAATTATTAAATCAAATGGAGCTTTAGATTTGATGGTAGTAAATTAAAATGGTTCCTACCTTTGATTATTTAGGTGGCAGCTTTGGAGCAAATGTCTCTAGGAATTAGAATGTTGGTTAAAAGAAAGATTGTTATTAAACAGACATTGGAGGTAGTTGTATGGTTCAGTTGTATCTTTGGTTAGAAAATCAATATTAGCTTTCTTAGAAGTTTATTAAGTCAAGTCTATAGCTGCTGTGGCTTATGTTTCAGACATTTGGGGTGTTGTGAATTGTGTGTTCTTGGATAATGCACGTAAGTCCATATGCAAACACCGCTCCAGTTAGAATAGTGAACTTCAATGATTGACCTTGTTGGAACACGGTACTTACCATTGGTAACAGTCTTTCTGGTCGGTGCTCTATCTGCCTGTAGTTCCTCACCTTTTGGATATTCCAGGCCCCAGACTGGATCCTGAAACACGTGAATAGCTCTTTCGTCACTCAGTGGCAGAATCTATGACTCATTGTCAGTGAAATTGCTCTCCCACCCTCGCAGCTCCAACATTAAGTGAGGCCTGCCCCTGCCCCTGCACTCTCGAGTGTTGGTGATCGAGGCCCTCCTCCACCCGCAGGTTTCCCTGCGCCTCATCCCTGGTAGTCCAGTGGACCTCTGTCTCCTTCCTCTAACTCTGCTCTTTCACTCGTTTTTCTACCCTTTTTTATCTTTCACCTTTCTGCACTTTTCTGCATCTCTGCTCTTTTGTGCCTTATTTCTGCTCATTTTCCCTTCCTCTCCCTCTGCCCTTTCACTTGTTTTCACTCGTTTTTCTACCCTCTTTTATCTTTCACCTTTCTGCACTTTTCTGCATCTCTGCTCTTTTGTGCCTGATTTCTGCTCATTTTCCCTTCCTCTCGCTCTGCCCTTTCACTAGTTTTCACTCGTTTTTCTACCCTCTTTTATCTTTCACCTTTCTGCATCTCTGCTCTTTTGTGCCTTATTTCTGCCTATTTTCCCTTTTTCTTTATCCCTTATTTCCTCCCTTCACCTTTCCCCGCCGCTGCTGCCCCCGCGGCCCCTCCCCCCCCCCCAGCGCGACCGGCCCAATCCAGCTCCCCTCCCCGCTCCCGCCTCCCAGCTGTCCAGCCCTCCCCGACCCCTTATTAATGGCGGCCACTGCGGGGACAGGCGAGCAAGACCACTGACTCATTGTCAGTGAAATTGCTCTCCCACCCTCGCAGCTCCACCATTAAGTGAGGCCTGCCCCTGCCCCTGCACTCTCGAGTGTTAATGATCGAGGCCCTCCTCCACCCGCAGGTTTCCTGCGCCTCATCCCTGGTAGTCCAGTGGACCTCTGTCTCCTTCCTCTAACTCTGCTCTTTCACTCGTTTTTCTACCCTTTTTTATCTTTCACCTTTCTGCACTTTTCTGCATCTCTGCTCTTTTGTGCCTTATTTCTGCTCATTTTCCCTTCCTCTCGCTCTGCCCTTTCACTTGTTTTCACTCGTTTTTCTACCCTCTTTTATCTTTCACCTTTCTGCACTTTTCTGCATCTCTGCTATTTTGTGCCTGATTTCTGCTCATTTTCCCTTCCTCTCGCTCTGCCCTTTCACTAGTTTTCACTCGTTTTTCTACCCTCTTTTATCTTTCAACTTTCTGCATCTCTGCTCTTTTGTGCCTTATTTCTGCCTATTTTCCCTTTTTCTTTATCCCTTATTTCCTCCCTTCACCTTTCCCCGCCGCTGCTGCCCCCGCGGCCCCTCCCCCCCAGCGCGACAGGCCCAATCCAGCTCCCCTCCCCGCTCCCACCTCCCAGCTGTCCAGCCCTCCCCGACCCCTACTTAATGGCGGCCACTGCGGGGACAGGCGAGCAAGACCACTGACTCATTGTCAGTGAAATTGCTCTCCCACCCTCGCAGCTCCACCATTAAGTGAGGCCTGCCCCTGCCCCTGCACTCTCGAGTGTTGGTGATCGAGGCCCTCCTCCACCCGCAGGTTTCCCTGCGCCTCATCCCTGGTAGTCCAGTGGACCTCTGTCTCCTTCCTCTAACTCTGCTCTTTCACTCGTTTTTCTACCCTTTTTTATCTTTCACCTTTCTGCACTTTTCTGCATCTCTGCTCTTTTGTGCCTTATTTCTGCTCATTTTCCCTTCCTCTCGCTCTGCCCTTTCACTTGTTTTCACTCGTTTTTCTACCCTCTTTTATCTTTCACCTTTCTGCACTTTTCTGCATCTCTGCTCTTTTGTGCCTGATTTCTGCTCATTTTCCCTTCCTCTCGCTCTGCCCTTTCACTAGTTTTCACTCGTTTTTCTACCCTCTTTTATCTTTCACCTTTCTGCATCTCTGCTCTTTTGTGCCTTATTTCTGCCTATTTTCCCTTTTTTCTTTATCCCTTATTTCCTCCCTTCACCTTTCCCTGCCGCTGCTGCCCCCGCGGGCCCTCCCCCCAGCGCGACCGGCCCAATCCAGCTCCCCTCCCCGCTCCCGCCTCCCAGCTGTCCAGCCCTCCTCGACCCCTACTTAATGGCGGCCACTGCGGGGACAGGCGAGCAAGACCACTGACTCATTGTCAGTGAAATTGCTCTCCCACCCTCGCAGCTCCACCATTAAGTGAGGCCTGCCCCTGCACTCTCGAGTGTTGGTGATCGAGGCCCTCCTCCACCCGCAGGTTTCCCTGCGCCTCATCCCTGGTAGTCCAGTGGACCTCTGTCTCCTTCCTCTAACTCTGCTCTTTCTCTCGTTTTTCTACCCTTTTTTTATCTTTCACCTTTCTGCACTTTTCTGCATCTCTGCTCTTTTGTGCCTTATTTCTGCTCATTTTCCCTTCCTCTCGCTCTGCCCTTTCACTTGTTTTCACTCGTTTTTCTACCCTCTTTTATCTTTCACCTTTCTGCACTTTTCTGCATCTCTGCTCTTTTGTGCCTGATTTCTGCTCATTTTCCCTTCCGCTCGCTCTGCCCTTTCACTAGTTTTCACTACCCTCTTTTATCTTTCACCTTTCTGCATCTCTGCTCTTTTGTGCCTTATTTCTGCCTATTTTCCCTTTTTTCTTTATCCCTTATTTCCTCCCTTCACCTTTCCCCGCCGCTGCTGCCCCCGCGGCCCTTCCCCCCAGCGCGACCGGCCCAATACAGCTCCCATCCCCGCTCCCGCCTCCCAGCTGTCCAGCCCTCCCGACTCCCTACTTAATGGCGGCCACTGCGGGGACAGGCGAGCAAGACCACTGACTCATTGTCAGTGAAATTGCTCTCCCACCCTCGCAGCTCCACCATTAAGTGAGGCCTGCCCCTGCCCCTGCACTCTCGAGTGTTGGTGATCAAGGCCCTCCTCCAACCGCAGGTTTCCCAGCGCCTCATCCCTGGTAGTCCAGTGGACCTCTGTCTCCTTCCTCTAACTCTGCTCTTTCACTCGTTTTTCTACCCTTTTTTATCTTTCACCTTTCTGCACTTTTCTGCATCTCTGCTCTTTTGTGCCTTATTTCTGCTCATTTTCCCTTCCTCTCGCTCTGCCCTTTCACTTGTTTTCACTCGTTTTTCTACCCTCTTTTATCTTTCACCTTTCTGCACTTTTCTGCATCTCTGCTCTTTTGTGCCTGATTTCTGCTCATTTTCCCTTCCTCGCTCTGCCCTTTCACTAGTTTTCACTCGTTTTTCTACCCTCTTTTATCTTTCACCTTTCTGCATCTCTGCTCTTTTGTGCCTAATTTCTGCCTATTTTCCCTTTTTTCTTTATCCCTTATTTCCTCCCTTCACCTTTCCCCGCCGCTGCTGCCCCCGCGGCCCCTCCCCCCCAGCGCGACCGGCCCAATCCAGCTCCCCTCCCCGCTCCCGCCTCCCAGCTGTCCAGCCCTCCCGACCCCTACTTAATGGCGGCCACTGCGGGGACAGGCGAGCAAGACCACTGACTCATTGTCAGTGAAATTGCTCTCCCACCCTCGCAGCTCCACCATTAAGTGAGACCTGCCCCCTGCCCCTGCACTCTCGAGTGTTGGTGATCGAGGCCCTCCTCCACCCGCAGGTTTCCCTGCGCCTCATCCCTGGTAGTCCAGTGGACCTCTGTCTCCTTCCTCTAACTCTGCTCTTTCACTCGTTTTCCTACCCTTTTTTATCTTTCACCTTTCTGCACTTTTCTGCATCTCTGCTCTTTTGTGCCTTATTTCTGCTCATTTTCCCTTCCTCTCGCTCTGCCCTTTCACTTGTTTTCACTCGTTTTTCTACCCTCTTTTATCTTTCACCTTTCTGCACTTTTCTGCATCTCTGCTCTTTTGTGCCTGATTTCTGCTCATTTTCCCTTCCTATCGCTCTGCCCTTTCACTAGTTTTCACTCGTTTTTCTACCCTCTTTTATCTTTCACCTTTCTGCATCTCTGCTCTTTTGTGCCTTATTTCTGCCTATTTTCCCTTTTTTCTTTATCCCTTATTTCCTCCCTTCACCTTTCCACGCCGCTGCTGCCCCCGCGGCCCCTCCCCCCCAGCGCGACCGGCCCAATCCAGCTCCCCTCCCCGCTCCCGCCTCCCAGCTGTCCAGCCCTCCTCGACCCCTACTTAATGGCGGCCACTGCTGGGGCAGGCGAGCAAGACCACTGACTCATTGTCAGTGAAATTGCTCTCCCACCCTCGCAGCTCCACCATTAAGTGAGGCCTGCCCCTGCCACTGCACTCTCGAGTGTTGGTGATCGAGGCCCTCCTCCACCCGCAGGTTTCCTGCGCCTCATCCCTGTTAGTCCAGTGGACCTCTGTCTCCTTCCTCTAACTCTGCTCTTTCACTCGTTTTCTACCCTTTTTTATCTTTCACCTTTCTGCACTTTTCTGCATCTCTGCTCTTTTGTGCCTTATTTCTGCTCATTTTCCCTTCCTCTCGCTCTGCCCTTTCACTTGTTTTCACTCGTTTTTCTACCCTCTGTTATCTTTCACCTTTCTGCACTTTTCTGCATCTCTGCTCTTTTGTGCCTGATTTCTGCTCATTTTCCCTTCCTCTCGCTCTGCCCTTTCACTAGTTTTCACTCGTTTTTCTACCCTCTTTTATCTTTCACCTTTCTGCATCTCTGCTCTTTTGTGCCTTATTTCTGCCTATTTTCCCTTTTTCTTTATCCCTTATTTCCTCCCTTCACCTTTCCCCGCCGCTGCTGCCCCCGCGGCCCCTCCCCCCAGCGCGACAGGCCCAATCCAGCTCCCCTCCCCGCTCCCACCTCCCAGCTGTCCAGCCCTCCTCGACCCCTACTTAATGGCGGCCACTGCGGGGACAGGCGAGCAAGACCACTGACTCATTGTCAGTGAAATTGCTCTCCCACCCTCGCAGCTCCACCATTAAGTGAGGCCTGCCCCTGCCCCTGCACTCTCGAGTGTTAATGATCGAGGCCCTCCTCCACCCGCAGGTTTCCCTGCGCCTCATCCCTGGTAGTCCAGTGGACCTCTGTCTCCTTCCTCTAACTCTGCTCTTTCACTCGTTTTTCTACCCTTTTTTATCTTTCACCTTTCTGCACTTTTCTGCATCTCTGCTCTTTTGTGCCTTATTTCTGCTCATTTTCCCTTCCTCTCGCTCTGCCCTTTCACTTGTTTTCACTCGTTTTTCTACCCTCTTTTATCTTTCACCTTTCTGCACTTTTCTGCATCTCTGCTCTTTTGTGCCTGATTTCTGCTCATTTTCCCTTCCTCTCACTCTGCCCTTTCACTAGTTTTCACTCGTTTTTCTACCCTCTTTTATCTTTCACCTTTCTGCATCTCTGCTCTTTTGTGCCTTATTTCTGCCTATTTTCCCTTTTTCTTTATCCCTTATTTCCTCCCTTCACCTTTCCCCGCCGCTGCTGCCCCCGCGGCCCCTCCCCCCCAGCACGACAGGCCCAATCCAGCTCCCCTCCCCGCTCCCACCTCCCAGCTGTCCAGCCCTCCCCGACCCCTACTTAATGGCAGCCACTGCGGGGACAGGCGAGCAAGACCACTGACTCATTGTCAGTGAAATTGCTCTCCCACCCTCGCAGCTCCACCATTAAGTGAGGCCTGCCCCTGCCCCTGCACTCTCGAGTGTTGGTGATCGAGGCCCTCCTCCACCCGCAGGTTTCCCTGCGCCTCATCCCTGGTAGTCCAGTGGACCTCTGTCTCCTTCCTCTAACTCTGCTCTTTCACTCGTTTTTCTACCCTTTTTTTATCTTTCACCTTTCTGCACTTTTCTGCATCTCTGCTCTTTTGTGCCTTATTTCTGCTCATTTTCCCTTCCTCTCGCTCTGCCCTTTCACTTGTTTTCACTCGTTTTTCTACCCTCTTTTATCTTTCACCTTTCTGCACTTTTCTGCATCTCTGCTCTTTTGTGCCTGATTTCTGCTCATTTTCCCTTCCTCTCACTCTGCCCTTTCACTAGTTTTCACTCGTTTTTCTACCCTCTTTTATCTTTCACCTTTCTGCATCTCTGCTCTTTTGTGCCTTATTTCTGCCTATTTTCCCTTTTTTCTTTATCCCTTATTTCCTCCCTTCACCTTTCCCTGCCGCTGCTGCCCCCGCGGGCCCTCCCCCCAGCGCGACCGGCCCAATCCAGCTCCCCTCCCCGCTCCCGCCTCCCAGCTGTCCAGCCCTCCCCGACCCCTACTTAATGGCGGCCACTGCGGGGACAGGCGAGCAAGACCACTGACTCATTGTCAGTGAAATTGCTCTCCCACCCTCGCAGCTCCACCATTAAGTGAGGCCTGCCCCTGCACTCTCGAGTGTTGGTGATCGAGGCCCTCCTCCACCCGCAGGTTTCCCTGCGCCTCATCCCTGGTAGTCCAGTGGACCTCTGTCTCCTTCCTCTAACTCTGCTCTTTCTCTCGTTTTTCTACCCTTTTTTATCCTTCACCTTTCTGCACTTTTCTGCATCTCTGCTCTTTTGTGCCTTATTTCTGCTCATTTTCCCTTCCTCTCGCTCTGCCCTTTCACTTGTTTTCACTCGTTTTTCTACCCTCTTTTATCTTTCACCTTTCTGCACTTTTCTGCATCTCTGCTCTTTTGTGCCTGATTTCTGCTCATTTTCCCTTCCGCTCGCTCTGCCCTTTCACTAGTTTTCACTACCCTCTTTTATCTTTCACCTTTCTGCATCTCTGCTCTTTTGTGCCTTATTTCTGCCTATTTTCCCTTTTTTCTTTATCCCTTATTTCCTCCCTTCACCTTTCCCCGCCGCTGCTGCCCCCGCGGCCCCTCCCCCCCAGCGCGACCGGCCCAATCCAGCTCCCATCCCCGCTCCCGCCTCCCAGCTGTCCAGCCCTCCTCGACCCCTACTTAATGGCGGCCACTGCGGGGACAGGCGAGCAAGACCACTGACTCATTGTCAGTGAAATTGCTCTCCCACCCTCGCAGCTCCACCATTAAGTGAGGCCTACCCCTGCCCCTGCACTCTCGAGTGTTGGTGATCGAGGCCCTCCTCCAACCGCAGGTTTCCCAGCGCCTCATCCCTGGTAGTCCAGTGGACCTCTGTCTCCTTCCTCTAACTCTGCTCTTTCACTCGTTTTTCTACCCTTTTTTATCTTTCACCTTTCTGCACTTTTCTGCATCTCTGCTCTTTTGTGCCTTATTTCTGCTCATTTTCCCTTCCTCTCGCTCTGCCCTTTCACTTGTTTTCACTCGTTTTTCTACCCTCTTTTATCTTTCACCTTTCTGCACTTTTCTGCATCTCTGCTCTTTTGTGCCTGATTTCTGCTCATTTTCCCTTCCCTCGCTCTGCCCTTTCACTAGTTTTCACTCGTTTTTCTACCCTCTTTTATCTTTCACCTTTCTGCATCTCTGCTCTTTTGTGCCTCATTTCTGCCTATTTTCCCTTTTTTCTTTATCCCTTATTTCCTCCCTTCACCTTTCCCCGCCGCTGCTGCCCCCGCGGCCCCTCCCCCCCAGCGCGACCGGCCCAATCCAGCTCCCCTCCCCGCTCCCGCCTCCCAGCTGTCCAGCCCTCCCCGACCCCTACTTAATGGCGGCCACTGCGGGGACAGGCGAGCAAGACCACTGACTCATTGTCAGTGAAATTGCTCTCCCACCCTCGCAGCTCCACCATTAAGTGAGACCTGCCCCCTGCCCCTGCACTCTCGAGTGTTGGTGATCGAGGCCCTCCTCCACCCGCAGGTTTCCCTGCGCCTCATCCCTGGTAGTCCGTGAAATTGCTCTCCCACCCTCGCAGCTCCACCATTAAGTGAGACCTGCCCACTGCCCCTGCACTCTCGAGTGTTGGTGATCGAGGCCCTCCTCCACCCGCAGGTTTCCTGCGCCTCATCCCTGGTAGTCCAGTGGACCTCTGTCTCCTTCCTCTAACTCTGCTCTTTCACTCGTTTTCCTACCCTTTTTATCTTTCACCTTTCTGCACTTTTCTGCATCTCTGCTCTTTTGTGCCTTATTTCTGCTCATTTTCCCTTCCTCTCGCTCTGCCCTTTCACTTGTTTTCACTCGTTTTTCTACCCTCTTTTATCTTTCACCTTTCTGCACTTTTCTGCATCTCTGCTCTTTTGTGCCTGATTTCTGCTCATTTTCCCTTCCTATCGCTCTGCCCTTTCACTAGTTTTCACTCGTTTTTCTACCCTCTTTTATCTTTCACCTTTCTGCATCTCTGCTCTTTTGTGCCTTATTTCTGCCTATTTTCCCTTTTTTCTTTATCCCTTATTTCCTCCCTTCACCTTTCCCCGCCGCTGCTGCCCCCGCGGCCCCTCCCCCCCAGCGCGACCGGCCCAATCCAGCTCCCCTCCCCGCTCCCAGCTGTCCAGCCCTCCCCGACCCCTACTTAATGGCGGCCACTGCGGGGACAGGCGAGCAAGACCACTGACTCATTGTCAGTGAAATTGCTCTCCCACCCTCGCAGCTCCACCATTAAGTGAGGCCTGCCCCTGCCCCTGCACTCTCGAGTGTTGGTGATCGAGGCCCTCCTCCACCCGCAGGTTTCCCTGCGCCTCATCCCTGGTAGTCCAGTGGACCTCTGTCTCCTTCCTCTAACTCTGCTCTTTCACTCGTTTTTCTACCCTTTTTTATCTTTCACCTTTCTGCACTTTTCTGCATCTCTGCTCTTTTGTGCCTTATTTCTGCTCATTTTCCCTTCTTCTCTCTCTGCCCTTTCACTTGTTTTCACTCGTTTTTCTACCCTCTTTTATCTTTCACCTTTCTGCACTTTTCTGCATCTCTGCTCTTTTGTGCCTGATTTCTGCTCATTTTCCCTTCCTCTCTCTCTGCCCTTTCACTAGTTTTCACTCGTTTTTCTACCCTCTTTTATCTTTCACCTTTCTGCATCTCTGCTCTTTTGTGCCTTATTTCTGCCTATTTTCCCTTTTTTCTTTATCCCTTATTTCCTCCCTTCACCTTTCCCCGCCGCTGCTGCCCCCGCGGCCCCTCCCCCCCAGCGCGACCGGCCCAATCCAGCTCGCCTCCCCGCTCCCGCCTCCCAGCTGTCCAGCCCTCCCCGACCCCTACTTAATGGCGGCCACTGCTGGGGCAGGCGAGCAAGACCACTGACTCATTGTCAGTGAAATTGCTCTCCCACCCTCGCAGCTCCACCATTAAGTGAGGCCTGCCCCTGCCCCTGCACTCTCGAGTGTTGGTGATCGAGGCCCTCCTCCACCCGCAGGTTTCCCTGCGCCTCATCCCTGGTAGTCCAGTGGACCTCTGTCTCCTTCCTCTAACTCTGCTCTTTCTCTCGTTTTTCTACCCTTTTTTTATCTTTCACCTTTCTGCACTTTTCTGCATCTCTGCTCTTTTGTGCCTTATTTCTGCTCATTTTCCCTTCCTCTCGCTCTGCCCTTTCACTTGTTTTCACTCGTTTTTCTACCCTCTTTTATCTTTCACCTTTCTGCACTTTTCTGCATCTCTGCTCTTTTGTGCCTGATTTCTGCTCATTTTCTCTTCCGCTCGCTCTGCCCTTTCACTAGTTTTCACTACCCTCTTTTATCTTTCACCTTTCTGCATCTCTGCTCTTTTGTGCCTTATTTCTGCCTATTTTCCCTTTTTTCTTTATCCCTTATTTCCTCCCTTCACCTTTCCCCGCCGCTGCTGCCCCCGCGGCCCCTCCCCCCAGCGCGACCGGCCCAATCCAGCTCCCATCCCCGCTCCCGCCTCCCAGCTGTCCAGCCCTCCCCGACCCCTACTTAATGGCGGCCACTGCGGGGACAGGCGAGCAAGACCACTGACTCATTGTCAGTGAAATTGCTCTCCCACCCTCGCAGCTTACCATTAAGTGAGGCCTACCCCTGCCCCTGCACTCTCGAGTGTTGGTGATCGAGGCCCTCCTCCAACCGCAGGTTTCCCAGCGCCTCATCCCTGGTAGTCCAGTGGACCTCTGTCTCCTTCCTCTAACTCTGCTCTTTCACTCGTTTTTCTACCCTTTTTTATCTTTCACCTTTCTGCACTTTTCTGCATCTCTGCTCTTTTGTGCCTTATTTCTGCTCATTTTCCCTTCCTCTCGCTCTGCCCTTTCACTTGTTTTCACTCGTTTTTCTACCCTCTTTTATCTTTCACCTTTCTGCACTTTTCTGCATCTCTGCTCTTTTGTGCCTTATTTCTGCCTATTTTCCCTTTTTTCTTTATCCCTTATTTCCTCCCTTCACCTTTCCCCGCCGCTGCTGCCCCCGCGGCCCCTCCCCCCCAGCGCGACCGGCCCAATCCAGCTCGCCTCCCCGCTCCCGCCTCCCAGCTGTCCAGCCCTCCCCGACTCCCTACTTAATGGCGGCCACTGCTGGGGCAGGCGAGCAAGACCACTGACTCATTGTCAGTGAAATTGCTCTCCCACCCTCGCAGCTCCACCATTAAGTGAGGCCTGCCCCTGCCACTGCACTCTCGAGTGTTGGTGATCGAGGCCCTCCTCCACCCGCAGGTTTCCCTGCGCCTCATCCCTGTTAGTCCAGTGGACCTCTGTCTCCTTCCTCTAACTCTGCTCTTTCACTCGTTTTCTACCCTTTTTATCTTTCACCTTTCTGCACTTTTCTGCATCTCTGCTCTTTTGTGCCTTATTTCTGCTCATTTTCCCTTCCTCTCGCTCTGCCCTTTCACTTGTTTTCACTCGTTTTTCTACCCTCTTTTATCTTTCACCTTTCTGCACTTTTCTGCATCTCTGCTCTTTTGTGCCTGATTTCTGCTCATTTTCCCTTCCTCTCGCTCTGCCCTTTCACTAGTTTTCACTCGTTTTTCTACCCTCTTTTATCTTTCACCTTTCTGCATCTCTGCTCTTTTGTGCCTTATTTCTGCCTATTTTCCCTTTTTCTTTATCCCTTATTTCCTCCCTTCACCTTTCCCCGCCGCTGCTGCCCCCGTGGCCCCTCCCCCCCAGCGCGACAGGCCCAATCCAGCTCCCCTCCCCGCTCCCACCTCCCAGCTGTCCAGCCCTCCCCGACCCCTACTTAATGGCGGCCACTGCGGGGACAGGCGAACAAGACCACTGACTCATTGTCAGTGAAATTGCTCTCCCACCCTCGCAGCTCCACCATTAAGTGAGGCCTGCCCCTGCCCCTGCACTCTCGAGTGTTAATGATCGAGGCCCTCCTCCACCCGCAGGTTTCCCTGCGCCTCATCCCTGGTAGTCCAGTGGACCTCTGTCTCCTTCCTCTAACTCTGCTCTTTCACTCGTTTTTCTACCCTTTTTTATCTTTCACCTTTCTGCACTTTTCTGCATCTCTGCTCTTTTGTGCCTTATTTCTGCTCATTTTCCCTTCCTCTCGCTCTGCCCTTTCAC
Source organism: Calotriton arnoldi (assembly GCA_963921515.1). Taxonomy (NCBI): domain Eukaryota; kingdom Metazoa; phylum Chordata; class Amphibia; order Caudata; family Salamandridae; genus Calotriton; species Calotriton arnoldi. Next base: position 252,639 of record CAWUFW010003805.1, on the reverse strand, counting down.
TTGTTTTCACTCGTTTTTCTACCCTCTTTTATCTTTCACCTTTCTGCACTTTTCTGCATCTCTGCTCTTTTGTGCCTGATTTCTGCTCATTTTCCCTTCCTCTCACTCTGCCCTTTCACTAGTTTTCACTCGTTTTTCTACCCTCTTTTATCTTTCACCTTTCTGCATCTCTGCTCTTTTGTGCCTTATTTCTGCCTATTTTCCCTTTTTCTTTATCCCTTATTTCCTCCCTTCACCTTTCCCCGCCGCTGCTGCCCCCGCGGCCCCTCCCCCCCAGCGCGACAGGCCCAATCCAGCTCCCCTCCCCGCTCCCACCTCCCAGCTGTCCAGCCCTCCCCGACCCCTACTTAATGGCGGCCACTGCGGGGACAGGCGAGCAAGACCACTGACTCATTGTCAGTGAAATTGCTCTCCCACCCTCGCAGCTCCACCATTAAGTGAGGCCTGCCCCTGCCCCTGCACTCTCGAGTGTTGGTGATCGAGGCCCTCCTCCACCCGCAGGTTTCCCTGCGCCTCATCCCTGGTAGTCCAGTGGACCTCTGTCTCCTTCCTCTAACTCTGCTCTTTCACTCGTTTTTCTACCCTTTTTTATCTTTCACCTTTCTGCACTTTTCTGCATCTCTGCTCTTTTGTGCCTTATTTCTGCTCATTTTCCCTTCCTCTCGCTCTGCCCTTTCACTTGTTTTCACTCGTTTTTCTACCCTCTTTTATCTTTCACCTTTCTGCACTTTTCTGCATCTCTGCTCTTTTGTGCCTGATTTCTGCTCATTTTCCCTTCCTCTCACTCTGCCCTTTCACTAGTTTTCACTCGTTTTTCTACCCTCTTTTATCTTTCACCTTTCTGCATCTCTGCTCTTTTGTGCCTTATTTCTGCCTATTTTCCCTTTTTTCTTTATCCCTTATTTCCTCCCTTCACCTTTCCCTGCCGCTGCTGCCCCCGCGGGCCCTCCCCCCCAGCGCGACCGGCCCAATCCAGCTCCCCTCCCCGCTCCCGCCTCCCAGCTGTCCAGCCCTCCCCGACCCCTACTTAATGGCGGCCAATGCGGGGACAGGCGAGCAAGACCACTGACTCATTGTCAGTGAAATTGCTCTCCCACCCTCGCAGCTCCACCATTAAGTGAGGCCTGCCCCTGCCCCTGCACTCTCGAGTGTTGGTGATCGAGGCCCTCCTCCACCCGCAGGTTTCCCTGCGCCTCATCCCTGGTAGTCCAGTGGACCTCTGTCTCCTTCCTCTAACTCTGCTCTTTCTCTCGTTTTTCTACCCTTTTTTATCTTTCACCTTTCTGCACTTTTCTGCATCTCTGCTCTTTTGTGCCTTATTTCTGCTCATTTTCCCTTCCTCTCGCTCTGCCCTTTCACTTGTTTTCACTCGTTTTTCTACCCTCTTTTATCTTTCACCTTTCTGCACTTTTCTGCATCTCTGCTCTTTTGTGCCTGATTTCTGCTCATTTTCTCTTCCGCTCGCTCTGCCCTTTCACTAGTTTTCACTACCCTCTTTTATCTTTCACCTTTCTGCATCTCTGCTCTTTTGTGCCTTATTTCTGCCTATTTTCCCTTTTTTCTTTATCCCTTATTTCCTCCCTTCACCTTTCCCCGCCGCTGCTGCCCCCGCGGCCCCTCCCCCCCAGCGCGACCGGCCCAATCCAGCTCCCATCCCCGCTCCCGCCTCCCAGCTGTCCAGCCCTCCCCGACCCCTACTTAATGGCGGCCACTGCGGGGACAGGCGAGCAAGACCACTGACTCATTGTCAGTGAAATTGCTCTCCCACCCTCGCAGCTTACCATTAAGTGAGGCCTACCCCTGCCCCTGCACTCTCGAGTGTTGGTGATCGAGGCCCTCCTCCAACCGCAGGTTTCCCTGCGCCTCATCCCTGGTAGTCCGTGAAATTGCTCTCCCACCCTCGCAGCTCCACCATTAAGTGAGACCTGCCCCCTGCCCCTGCACTCTCGAGTGTTGGTGATCGAGGCCCTCCTCCACCCGCAGGTTTCCCTGCGCCTCATCCCTGGTAGTCCAGTGGACCTCTGTCTCCTTCCTCTAACTCTGCTCTTTCACTCGTTTTCCTACCCTTTTTATCTTTCACCTTTCTGCACTTTTCTGCATCTCTGCTCTTTTGTGCCTTATTTCTGCTCATTTTCCCTTCCTCTCGCTCTGCCCTTTCACTTGTTTTCACTCGTTTTTCTACCCTCTTTTATCTTTCACCTTTCTGCACTTTTCTGCATCTCTGCTCTTTTGTGCCTGATTTCTGCTCATTTTCCCTTCCTATCGCTCTGCCCTTTCACTAGTTTTCACTCGTTTTTCTACCCTCTTTTATCTTTCACCTTTCTGCATCTCTGCTCTTTTGTGCCTTATTTCTGCCTATTTTCCCTTTTTTCTTTATCCCTTATTTCCTCCCTTCACCTTTCCCCGCCCCTGCTGCCCCCGCGGCCCCTCCCCCCAGCGCGACCGGCCCAATCCAGCTCCCCTCCCCGCTCCCAGCTGTCCAGCCCTCCCCGACCCCTACTTAATGGCGGCCACTGCGGGGACAGGCGAGCAAGACCACTGACTCATTGTCAGTGAAATTGCTCTCCCACCCTCGCAGCTCCACCATTAAGTGAGGCCTGCCCCTGCCCCTGCACTCTCGAGTGTTGGTGATCGAGGCCCTCCTCCTCCCGCAGGTTTCCCTGCGCCTCATCCCTGGTAGTCCAGTGGACCTCTGTCTCCTTCCTCTAACTCTGCTCTTTCACTCGTTTTTCTACCCTTTTTTATCTTTCACCTTTCTGCACTTTTCTGCATCTCTGCTCTTTTGTGCCTTATTTCTGCTCATTTTCCCTTCCTCTCTCTCTGCCCTTTCACTTGTTTTCACTCGTTTTTCTACCCTCTTTTATCTTTCACCTTTCTGCACTTTTCTGCATCTCTGCTCTTTTGTGCCTGATTTCTGCTCATTTTCCCTTCCTCTCTCTCTGCCCTTTCACTAGTTTTCACTCGTTTTTCTACCCTCTTTTATCTTTCACCTTTCTGCATCTCTGCTCTTTTGTGCCTTATTTCTGCCTATTTTCCCTTTTTTCTTTATCCCTTATTTCCTCCCTTCACCTTTCCCCGCCGCTGCTGCCCCCGCGGCCCCTCCCCCCAGCGCGACCGGCCCAATCCAGCTCGCCTCCCCGCTCCCGCCTCCCAGCTGTCCAGCCCTCCCCGACCCCTACTTAATGGCGGCCACTGCTGGGGCAGGCGAGCAAGACCACTGACTCATTGTCAGTGAAATTGCTCTCCCACCCTCGCAGCTCCACCATTAAGTGAGGCCTGCCCCTGCCACTGCACTCTCGAGTGTTGGTGATCGAGGCCCTCCTCCACCCGCAGGTTTCCCTGCGCCTCATCCCTGTTAGTCCAGTGGACCTCTGTCTCCTTCCTCTAACTCTGCTCTTTCACTCGTTTTCTACCCTTTTTTATCTTTCACCTTTCTGCACTTTTCTGCATCTCTGCTCTTTTGTGCCTTATTTCTGCTCATTTTCCCTTCCTCTCGCTCTGCCCTTTCACTTGTTTTCACTCGTTTTTCTACCCTCTTTTATCTTTCACCTTTCTGCACTTTTCTGCATCTCTGCTCTTTTGTGCCTGATTTCTGCTCATTTTCCCTTCCTCTCGCTCTGCCCTTTCACTAGTTTTCACTCGTTTTTCTACCCTCTTTTATCTTTCACCTTTCTGCATCTCTGCTCTTTTGTGCCTTATTTCTGCCTATTTTCCCTTTTTCTTTATCCCTTATTTCCTCCCTTCACCTTTCCCCGCCGCTGCTGCCCCCGCGGCCCCGCCCCCCCAGCGCGACAGGCCCAATCCAGCTCCCCTCCCCGCTCCCACCTCCCAGCTGTCCAGCCCTCCCCGACCCCTACTTAATGGCGGGCACTGCGGGGACAGGCGAGCAAGACCACTGACTCATTGTCAGTGAAATTGCTCTCCCACCCTCGCAGCTCCACCATTAAGTGAGGCCTGCCCCTGCCCCTGCACTCTCGAGTGTTAATGATCGAGGCCCTCCTCCACCCGCAGGTTTCCCTGCGCCTCATCCCTGGTAGTCCAGTGGACCTCTCTCTCCTTCCTCTAACTCTGCTCTTTCACTCGTTTTTCTACCCTTTTTTATCTTTTACCTTTCTGCACTTTTCTGCATCTCTGCTCTTTTGTGCCTTATTTCTGCTCATTTTCCCTTCCTCTCGCTCTGCCCTTTCACTTGTTTTCACTCGTTTTTCTACCCTCTTTTATCTTTCACCTTTCTGCACTTTTCTGCATCTCTGCTCTTTTGTGCCTGATTTCTGCTCATTTTCCCTTCCTCTCGCTCTGCCCTTTCACTAGTTTTCACTCGTTTTCTACCCTCTTTTATCTTTCACCTTTCTGCATCTCTGCTCTTTTGTGCCTTATTTCTGCCTATTTTCCCTTTTTCTTTATCCCTTATTTCCTCCCTTCACCTTTCCCCGCCGCTGCTGCCCCCGCGGCCCCTCCCCCAGCGCGACAGGCCCAATCCAGCTCCCTCCCCGCTCCCACCTCCCAGCTGTCCAGCCCTCCCGACCCCTACTTAATGGCGGCCACTGCGGGGACAGGCGAGCAAGACCACTGACTCATTGTCAGTGAAATTGCTCTCCCACCCTCGCAGCTCCACCATTAAGTGAGGCCTGCCCCTGCCCCTGCACTCTCGAGTGTTGGTGATCGAGGCCCTTCTCCACCCGCAGGTTTCCTGCGCCTCATCCCTGGTAGTCCAGTGGACCTCTGTCTCCTTCCTCTAACTCTGCTCTTTCACTCGTTTTTCTACCCTTTTTTTATCTTTCACCTTTCTGCACTTTTCTGCATCGCTGCTCTTTTGTGCCTTATTTCTGCTCATTTTCCCTTCCTCTCGCTCTGCCCTTTCACTTGTTTTCACTCGTTTTTCTACCTTCTTTTATCTTTCACCTTTCTGCACTTTTCTGCATCTCTGCTCTTTTGTGCCTGATTTCTGCTCATTTTCCCTTCCTCTCGCTCTGTCCTTTCACTAGTTTTCACTCGTTTTTCTACCCTCTTTTATCTTTCACCTTTCTGCATCTCTGCTCTTTTGTGCCTTATTTCTGCCTATTTTCCCTTTTTTCTTTATCCCTTATTTCCTCCCTTCACCTTTCCCTGCCGCTGCTGCCCCCGCGGGCCCTCCCCCCAGCGCGACCGGCCCAATCCAGCTCCCCTCCCCGCTCCCGCCTCCCAGCTGTCCAGCCCTCCCCGACCCCTACTTAATGGCGGCCACTGCGGGGACAGGCGAGCAAGACCACTGACTCATTGTCAGTGAAATTGCTCTCCCACCCTCGCAGCTCCACCATTAAGTGAGGCCTGCCCCTGCCCCTGCACTCTCGAGTGTTGGTGATCGAGGCCCTCCTCCACCCGCAGGTTTCCCTGCGCCTCATCCCTGGTAGTCCAGTGGACCTCTGTCTCCTTCCTCTAACTCTGCTCTTTCTCTCGTTTTTCTACCCTTTTTTATCTTTCACCTTTCTGCACTTTTCTGCATCTCTGCTCTTTTGTGCCTTATTTCTGCTCATTTTCCCTTCCTCTCGCTCTGCCCTTTCACTTGTTTTCACTCGTTTTTCTACCCTCTTTTATCTTTCACCTTTCTGCACTTTTCTGCATCTCTGCTCTTTTGTGCCTGATTTCTGCTCATTTTCCCTTCCGCTCGCTCTGCCCTTTCACTAGTTTTCACTACCCTCTTTTATCTTTCACCTTTCTGCATCTCTGCTCTTTTGTGCCTTATTTCTGCCTATTTTCCCTTTTTCTTTATCCCTTATTTCCTCCCTTCACCTTTCCCCGCCGCTGCTGCCCCGCGGCCCCTCCCCCCAGCGCGACCGGCCCAATCCAGCTCCCATCCCCGCTCCCGCCTCCCAGCTGTCCAGCCCTCCTCGACCCCTACTTAATGGCGGCCACTGCGGGGACAGGCGAGCAAGACCACTGACTCATTGTCAGTGAAATTGCTCTCCCACCCTCGCAGCTCCACCATTAAGTGAGGCCTGCCCCTGCCCCTGCACTCTCGAGTGTTGGTGATCGAGGCCCTCCTCCAACCGCAGGTTTCCCAGCGCCTCATCCCTGGTAGTCCAGTGGACCTCTGTCTCCTTCCTCTAACTCTGCTCTTTCACTCGTTTTTCTACCCTTTTTATCTTTCACCTTTCTGCACTTTTCTGCATCTCTGCTCTTTTGTGCCTGATTTCTGCTCATTTTCCCTTCCCTCGCTCTGCCCTTTCACTAGTTTTCACTCGTTTTTCTACCCTCTTTTATCTTTCACCTTTCTGCATCTCTGCTCTTTTGTGCCTCATTTCTGCCTATTTTCCCTTTTTTCTTTATCCCTTATTTCCTCCCTTCATCTTTCCCCGCCGCTGCTGCCCCCGCGGCCCCTCCCCCCCAGCGCGACCGGCCCAATCCAGCTCCCCTCCCCGCTCCCGCCTCCCAGCTGTCCAGCCCTCCCCGACCCCTACTTAATGGCGGCCACTGCGGGGACAGGCGAGCAAGACCACTGACTCATTGTCAGTGAAATTGCTCTCCCACCCTCGCAGCTCCACCATTAAGTGAGACCTGCCCCCTGCCCCTGCACTCTCGAGTGTTGGTGATCGAGGCCCTCCTCCACCCGCAGGTTTCCCTGCGCCTCATCCCTGGTAGTCCAGTGGACCTCTGTCTCCTTCCTCTAACTCTGCTCTTTCACTCGTTTTCCTACCCTTTTTTATCTTTCACCTTTCTGCACTTTTCTGCATCTCTGCTCTTTTGTGCCTTATTTCTGCTCATTTTCCCTTCCTCTCGCTCTGCCCTTTCACTTGTTTTCACTCGTTTTTCTACCCTCTTTTATCTTTCACCTTTCTGCACTTTTCTGCATCTCTGCTCTTTTGTGCCTGATTTCTGCTCATTTTCCCTTCCTATCGCTCTGCCCTTTCACTAGTTTTCACTCGTTTTTCTACCCTCTTTTATCTTTCACCTTTCTGCATCTCTGCTCTTTTGTGCCTTATTTCTGCCTATTTTCCCTTTTTTCTTTATCCCTTATTTCCTCCCTTCACCTTTCCCCGCCGCTGCTGCCCCGCGGCCCCTCCCCCCAGCGCGACCGGCCCAATCCAGCTCCCCTCCCCGCTCCCAGCTGTCCAGCCCTCCCGACCCCTACTTAATGGCGGCCACTGCGGGGACAGGCGAGCAAGACCACTGACTCATTGTCAGTGAAATTGCTCTCCCACCCTCGCAGCTCCACCATTAAGTGAGGCCTGCCCCTGCCCCTGCACTCTCGAGTGTTGGTGATCGAGGCCCTCCTCCACCCGCAGGTTTCCCTGCGCCTCATCCCTGGTAGTCCAGTGGACCTCTGTCTCCTTCCTCTAACTCTGCTCTTTCACTCGTTTTTCTACCCTTTTTTATCTTTCACCTTTCTGCACTTTTCTGCATCTCTGCTCTTTTGTGCCTTATTTCTGCTCATTTTCCCTTCCTCTCGCTCTGCCCTTTCACTTGTTTTCACTCGTTTTTCTACCCTCTTTTATCTTTCACCTTTCTGCACTTTTCTGCATCTCTGCTCTTTTGTGCCTGATTTCTGCTCATTTTCCCTTCCTCTCGCTCTGCCCTTTCACTAGTTTTCACTCGTTTTTCTACCCTCTTTTTTCTTTCACCTTTCTGCATCTCTGCTCTTTTGTGCCTTATTTCTGCCTATTTTCCCTTTTTTCTTTATCCCTTATTTCCTCCCTTCACCTTTCCCCGCCGCTGCTGCCCCCGCGGCCCCTCCCCCCAGCGCGACCGGCCCAATCCAGCTCCCTCCCCGCTCCCGCCTCCCAGCTGTCCAGCCCTCCCCGACCCCTATTTAATGGCGGCCACTGCGGGGACAGGCGAGCAAGACCACTGACTCATTGTCAGTGAAATTGCTCTCCCACCCTCGCAGCTCCAGCATTAAGTGAGGCCTGCCCCTGACCCTGCACTCTCGAGTGTTGGTGATCGAGGCCCTCCTCCACCCGCAGGTTTCCCTGCGCCTCATCCCTGGTAGTCCAGTGGACCTCTGTCTCCTTCCTCTAACTCTGCTCTTTCACTCGTTTTTCTACCCTTTTTATCTTTCACCTTTCTGCACTTTTCTGCATCTCTGCTCTTTTGTGCCTTATTTCTGCTCATTTTCCCTTCCTCTCGCTCTGCCCTTTCACTTGTTTTCACTCGTTTTTCTACCCTCTTTTATCTTTCACCTTTCTGCACTTTTCTGCATCTCTGCTCTTTTGTGCCTGATTTCTGCTCATTTTCCCTTCCTCTCGCTCTGCCCTTTCACTAGTTTTCACTCGTTTTTCTACCCTCTTTTATCTTTCACCTTTCTGCATCTCTGCTCTTTTGTGCCTTATTTCTGCCTATTTTCCCTTTTTTCTTTATCCCTTATTTCCTCCCTTCACCTTTCCCCGCCGCTGCTGCCCCCGCGGCCCCTCCCCCCAGCGCGACCGGCCCAATCCAGCTCCCCTCCCCGCTCCCGCCTCCCAGCTGTCCAGCCCTCCCGACCCCTACTTAATGGCGGCCACTGCGGGGACAGGCGAGCAAGACCACTGACTCATTGTCAGTGAAATTGCTCTCCCACCCTCGCAGCTCCACCATTAAGTGAGGCCTGCCCCTGCCCCTGCACTCTCGAGTGTTGGTGATCGAGGCCCTCCTCCACCCGCAGGTTTCCCTGCGCCTCATCCCTGGTAGTCCAGTGGACCTCTGTCTCCTTCCTCTAACTCTGCTCTTTCACTCGTTTTCTACCCTTTTTTATCTTTCACCTTTCTGCACTTTTCTGCATCTCTGCTCTTTTGTGCCTTATTTCTGCTCATTTTCCCTTCCTCTCGCTCTGCCCTTTCACTTGTTTTCACTCGTTTTTCTACCCTCTTTTATCTTTCACCTTTCTGCACTTTTCTGCATCTCTGCTCTTTTGTGCCTGATTTCTGCTAATTTTCCCTTCATCTCGCTCTGCCCTTTCACTAGTTTTCACTCGTTTTTCTACCCTCTTTTTTCTTTCACCTTTCTGCATCTCTGCTCTTTTGTGCCTTATTTCTGCCTATTTTCCCTTTTTTCTTTATCCCTTATTTCCTCCCTTCACCTTTCCCCGCCGCTGCTGCCCCCGCGGCCCCTCCCCCCAGCGCGACCGGCCCAATCCAGCTCCCCTCCCCGCTCCCGCCTCCCAGCTGTCCAGCCCTCCTCGACCCCTACTTAATGGCGGCCACTGCGGGGACAGGCGAGCAAGACCACTGACTCATTGTCAGTGAAATTGCTCTCCCACCCTCGCAGCTCCACCATTAAGTGAGGCCTGCCCCTGCACTCTCGAGTGTTGGTGATCGAGGCCCTCCTCCACCCGCAGGTTTCTCTGCGCCTCATCCCTGGTAGTCCAGTGGACCTCTGTCTCCTTCCTCTAACTCTGCTCTTTCACTCGTTTTTCTACCCTTTTTTATCTTTCACCTTTCTGCACTTTTCTGCATCTCTGCTCTTTTGTGCCTTATTTCTGCTCATTTTCCCTTCCTCTCGCTCTGCCCTTTCACTTGTTGTCACTCGTTTTTCTACCCTCTTTTATCTTTCACCTTTCTGCACTTTTCTGCATCTCTGCTCTTTTGTGCCTGATTTCTGCTCATTTTCCCTTCCTCTCGCTCTGCCCTTTCACTAGTTTTCACTCGTTTTTCTACCCTCTTTTATCTTTCACCTTTCTGCACTTTTCTGCATCTCTGCTCTTTTGTGCCTGATTTCTGCTCATTTTCCCTTCCTCTCGCTCTGCCCTTTCACTAGTTTTTCTACCCTCTTTTATCTTTCACCTTTCTGCATCTCTGCTCTGTTGTGCCTTATTTCTGCCTATTTTCCCTTTTTTCTTTATCCCTTATTTCCTCCCTTCACCTTTCCCCGCCGCTGCTGCCCCTCTCCCCCAGCGCAACCGGCCCAATCCAGCTCCCCTCCCCGCTCCCGCCACCCAGCTGTCCAGCCCTCCCCGACCCCTACTTAATGGCGGCCACTACGCGGCCGCCGTGCGGCCGCGGGCGCTACGCTGGCGCGCCGAAGGCGCGTCAAAGGCAAGCCCGTCTGCGCCCGTCCACGAACCGACCGCGACCAGCGCTAGGAACCCTGGACCTCCGCCCCGCCAACGCTACGACCCAGCAGCACCCCACGCACTCAACCCAGGCCGCAACAACAACTGCAAGCTAGCATCACCAGCCGACTCCCACGGACCCTTCAGCTGTCACCGCTGCCGGCACACCTGCAGCACGGTCAAGAACACGGATCCAGCACAACCCGCCCACAAGAACACAACCGAACCGAAGACCCTGCAATGCATCATCCTCAATGTCCGATCCCTCCACAAACACGCCACAGAAATCTGGGACCTCCTCGACAGCACCACCCCGGACGTAGCGTTCTTCACCGAAACCTGGACCAACACCACCTCGGGACCGGACATCGCCATCGCCATCCCCTAAGGATACAAGATCTCCAGGAAGGACCGCCCCACCCGCCCAGGAGGAGGAATCGCCATCGTCCACAAATCCAGCCTCCGCCTGAGCACACTCCCTGATGAGCCCACAGAACTGATGGAACACCTTCACTTCAAGATACTGGCCAGCCACCCTCCGAGGAACCCTCATCTACCGACCCCCTGGACCCCGCGGACCCTTCGCCAACTCCATCACGGACATTATCTCCCCGCAGGCCATCGCATCCAGCAACTACACCCTGCTGGGAGACCTCAACTTCCACCTCGACAACCAACTGGACCCCAACACCACATCCCTCCTGGACAACCTCCACAACATTGGACTGCGCCAGATCGTGACCGAGCCCACGCACTCAGCAGGACACACCCTCGACCCCCTCTTCACTACAGGAAACTCCATCACCTTCAGCCACACCACTGAACTCCCATGGACCGACCATCGTTGCGTCCACTTCACCTTCAGAATACCCACCATCCACAGACACCAGCACCTGCTTCCACGAAGAAACTGGACCAAAATCACCGACGACCAGCTCACCTCCTCACTCAACAACTCCACCCCAACCATCGCGGAAAACGCCGACCCCAACACCGCAGCCCGAACCCTGCATAGATGGATCTCGGACAGCACCAACACCATAGCCCCCCTCAAGAAAAACAACAATACCCGCGCCAAGAAAGCTAGATGGTTTACCACCGAACTTCGAGAGTCCAGAAGCACATGCCGCCGCCTCGAAAAGGCCTGGAGGAACACCAAATCCACAGAAGCCCACGACAACTTCAGAGCCGCCACCAACGCCCACCATCAACTCATCAGAGAAACGAGGAAAAAAGCGATTGAAGACAGAATCTCCACCCACGCGCACAACAGCAAGGAACTCTTCAGCATCATCAAGGAGTTCGCCCAACCCACTAGCGAGTCTACCGACATCCCTCCCTCACAAGACCTCTGCGACAAACTCAGCACCTTTTTCCACCACAAAATCAAGAGCATCTACGACAACTTCGACGAAGACAACCAACACACTGAACCCTCACCAACCACCCCCGACACCCGGAAACCAGCGATTGACGACTGGACAGCCCTCACCACCGAAGACACACTGAAGACAATGAAGTCAATCCACTCAGGGGCCCCCACGGACCCCTGCCCCCACCACATCTTCAACAGAGCCGCCGACACAGTTGCACCCATGCTCCGCCACACCATCAACCGCTCCCTGGCGACCGCCTGGTCCCCGACGACTGGAAACACGCCGAGGTCAACCCCTCCTAAAGAAACCCTCAGCGGACCCCACCGACCTCAAAAACTACAGACCCATCTCCCTGCTCCCGTTCCCAGCGAAAGTCATCGAGAAAGCCATCAACAGCCAACTCGCCACATTCATTGAAGAACACAACATCCTCGACTCCTCCCAATCCGGCTTCAGAAAAAACCACAGTACGGAAACCGCCCTCCTCGCCGCAACAGACGACATCCGCACCCTACTGGACAAAGGAGAAACAGTAGCCCTCATCCTCCTCGACCTATCAGCGGCGTTCGACACAGTCTCCCACCGCACCCTAATACGCAGACTCTACGACGCAGGAATCCAGGACAAGGCCCTCGACTGGATCCGCTCCTTCCTCTCCGGCAGGACGCAGCGGGTCAGACTCCCCCTTTCCTCTCGGACCCCACACCTACCACCTGCGGAGTCCCCCAGGGCTCCTCCCTCAGCCCGACGCTCTTCAACGTCTACATGGCTCCACTCGCACCCATCGTCAGAACCTACGGACTCAACATCGTGTCATACGCAGACGACACCCAGCTCATCCTCTTCCCTATCCAACGAGCCCAACACCGCCAGACGCAACTTTCGAGAAGGCATGGAAGCCGTCGCCAAATGGATGAAAAACAGCTGCCTACAACTAAACACCAACAAAACAGAAGTACTCATCATGGGCCCAAACCCCGATGCCTGGAGCGACACCTGGTGGCCCCCCGCCCTCGGAAACCCGCCAACCCCCACGGACCACGCACGCAACCTGGGAATCATCCTGGACTCCGAGCTCAAAATGGACCGCCAGATCAACTCTGTCTCGTCTTCCTGCTTCCACACCCTCCGCCTCCTTCGTAAGACCTTCAAATGGATCCCCCTCGAACACCGAAAGACCGTCACTCACGCCCTGGTCACCAGCAGACTCGACTACGGCAACGCACTCTACGCCGGAATAAACAAAAACCTCACTTGCAAGCTACAGAACATCCAGAACGCCGCCGCAAGACTGGTCGTCAACCTGCCAAAACACTGCCACATCTCCCAGCACCTGCGCACACTCCACTGGGTCCCTGTCGAGGCGAGAATCACCTTCAAGATGCTCACCCACGCACACAAGGCCCTCCACGGCACCGGACCAGCATACCTGAACAGCCGACTCAAATTCCACGCACCCAAAAGGACCCTACGATCAGCCCAGCTCTCCTACGCCGTGGTCCCCCGCACCAGAAAGACCAGATCGGGAGGCCGCTCCTTCTCCTTCCTCGCGGCCAAAGCATGGAACGCCCTTCCGCTCCACCTCAGACAGACAACATCTTCGCAAGAAACCTCAAAACCTGGCTCTTCGACAGACCCCCTCCTTGATGGATGGAACCTGCACCCCCCCCACCCCTAGCGCCTTGAGACCCTTACGGGTGAGTAGTCGCGCTTTAACAAACCCCTGATTGATTGATTGATTGATTGATTATGATGCCACCGGAACCATAAAGTGGTCACCTCAGTGAGATGACATCAGTTTCCCATCCATTTTTGCCACGCCCTTCGAGACAAACAGAATGAGGGTGACATCATTTTGAGAAGGTACAGTACAACATTGCAGTTTTTTTTTAAAACAACTCCAAGGACTTAGACCATCCTTTTGAACAGGGAGGTGTGCCGGATCGGTGAGGATGCTTCAGGTAGATAGAGTATCCACCAGAAAGATCATTACCGAAAATAAGTGACTTTGTCTTCCAATTGATACCTGCAGTTTCCCCACCTTTCAAATAGATTCCCACACAGCACCGAGTTTGGTGTAGGGTATGAAGAAATGGTTAAACAAGAAAATCGTGGAGGACTGAGCGTGCAAAATGGCCATTCCTCCACACCTAACAATCCAAGCATTAATGCTAATCGAAGGTGTGCCATGTTGCTGCCTTATAGATTGCAGCCACAGCGACTCTCCTTGCCAAGACTACTGATGAGGAATTTTCCCTTGTGGAATGGGCATGTACACCTTCCGGTGGTTCCTTGTGTGCAAGGGCATAACACATTTTGATACACAAGATGATCCATCATAATAGTGTTTTCTTCTGTACAGCTTTACTCTTTCTGTTTTCTGCTTACCCTATGAAGTGCTTGTTCCCAGTTCTAATCTCCTTATTACGGTCAATGTAAAAGCTAACCACCATCCAGATGTCCAGCATGTGAAGCTTCTCCTCCTTAGTTGTGGGAAGAGATAAAAAAGAAGGGAGGGTGATGGACTGACCCAAATGGAATAGGGGCATGACTTTTGGTAGAAAAGCAGCTCTGATTTGCAGGATAGAAGCATGTAAGCAGGGGTGGATGTTCAGTCCTTGCAACTCAATTGCTTGCAAGTAAATGCTACAGAAAAATAGTTTTCAACATGAAAAACCTTAACTGGCAACTATGAAGTGACTCAAATGGAAAACCCATCAAAAAAGCGAATACCAAGTTGAGATCCCATTGCTGTATAACAAATAGATTAGGTAGAAATAATTGAGTCCGTCCCTTTATAAATCTGACAACAATGGGTGACTTAAACAGGGACGCTTATTTGGAAGGCATAGAAATGGCAACAAGGCTGCCAGGTATCCCTTAACTGTACCTAGGACCCAAGCCTTTTGGGCTAGCAAGGGTGCAAACTTGAGGATGTCTTGAGAGGCAAGCCCTCCAGGGATCTATGTTGTTAACAGCACACCAAGCAACAGATGTCTTCCCCTTTCCAGAATACACAGATTTAGTGGAATCACAGCAGGAATATAAGTTGGCATTAACTATCTCTGGTGGCAATTGAAATGAGTCCCCTGCTCAGTCTCCAGGTATGAAGATGGATAGTTTGGAGACAGGAGTGAAGCACCTGTAAGCACCCTCCCCCCGCCCCCTTAACCCTCTACCCCCAACACCATGACTGGAAAAAGAGGTCCACCGTTAGAGAGGTAAACGCAGCCAGGCTCACATGGAGGAGCATAAGTTGTGCTCTCCACACCTTTCTCTGGCAATTTGGGCGAGGAGGATTACTTTATTCGAGGCTAGGCGAATTTTCAGGACCACTGCTGTGCTTTGGAACAGTCTCCCATTAACACTAAAAGTTGCCCCCTCTTTACTTACCTTCAGAAAAGCCTTAAAGACCTGGCTCTTCACACAGGAGTAGAAGGTATTTGCGCACCTGCTTGATCCGTCACCGACATTGCTGCAGCCAAATTCAGACTTCTATAGCGCCAAGACGCCCTCGGGCATGAGTTCGCGCTTTATAAATCACATTTACATACATTCCTCAGATCTCGAGTAATCAAGGATATGGAAGGAAATAGTTAATAAAGCTGAAAGTTCCACCTTAACCTAAAAATTTCCCCAAGCCTCCCTGCAATGGATACTGGGGAGCCTAGCTCTGTAGGAAATGCACATTGGCAAGAATAGCAAATAGATCCACCTGAGGCATGCCTCTCAAGGCAAAAATGTTTGCACCACCCCCAGTGAAGGTGACACTCATGCAAGATGATGCTGACTCAGGCTGTCGGCCCTGCCAGATTCTATGCAGGTGTGCTTAGTTCCAAAATCTCAACACTTCTTGACAGAGAAGATGATACCCAAGTGTTTTGCTGATAACACAGCACTTTGATGTCTTCTTGAAGATTTAATGGCAGATGAACAACCTGTATCTGTCATGCCAAACACCTACACAGTGACTCCCACCAACCGTCACAGAGTCCCATGATGTCATCGTACAGAACACTTTGCATGTGTATGACATATGCAAGATTTCACAAGACCACACTCCATAAGACCACATTATAACACATCCCCTTTCCTTCCAGACAACAAACATATAAATGTAAAACTATCTAACTAAACCCGTAGTCCCCCACCAATCAATCAATATCATTTCATCAATATCATCCAAGAACAACCAACCAGAGCACCTCTCCACATTCCTAGATGTTTTGACTACACCTTTGTTCAACACAAATGAGGCCGCTCCCAGAGTAGTGACCGAAGGTGCTCAACAATAAATTGTGAGTGTGGACATCTCACAAAAAGTGAAGGACTGGCCTCACACACCGCCTGGTGTCATGCTTCATCATCGGCAGTCCTCGCCCTCTAAAAACTCGGTTTGATCGGGGAGGCGAGAAGAACGCGGCTAGGTGACACCGCGGAAAGCGCACCTTGATGCAAGTCTGACTACAGGGGCTTTCCCTCCATTCCTCCTCCCATGGAGCACGTAGATTGAGCTTCTAGGGTTTACAGAGACCACCCTGAAGTGGAGAGTGGCAAAGGTCACCCCACCTAGTGGTATTTTCTCACCACGAACGTTGATAAGAACGGAGCCCTTTTTGATACAGGTCCTGATGAATGCCATGTACCCCTTAGGGACACCAGGCAGAAACATGTTGACCCTATTCACTATGGTGAGGGGATAATCATTTTCCCCACTCCACCGTCCACGTTTTTTAATACCATACAGCCGCCTACCCTATTAAAAATGTAATTTGGCAACTGCAATGGTTTTTAAATTTCACTCACTTCCCATGGGCCCCCAATTAGTTTAGAAGTGCATCCCTGTCGTCAGGTGAATGCCCGCCCTCTATCAAACCGAGTTTTTAGAGGGCGAGGACTGCCGATGATGAAGCATGACACCAGGCGGTGTGTGAGGCCAGTCTTTCACTTTTTGTGAGATGTCCACACTCACAATTTATTCTTGAGCACCTTCGGTCACTACTCTGGGAGCGGCCTCATTTGTGTTGAACATTTTGTGTTGGAGGCTGGCCTACTCATGGCGCCCTGTGCCTCTAGTTCCCTCCTCCAGGCAATCCCTGGGGATAGTGTGGTTACACATTGACTACACCTTTCCCATCATTCTGAAACAAAGCAACCCTCCTCAGGTTCCAGGGGTGTCCATTTTCCAACTTCACTGAATTTCCACCCACCTCCTTCACTTTATACGGACCACGAAATTTGAACAGACCCCCACTCATACCACCAGGTTTCACCTTCACTCAGTCATTGACTTCAATTAAGCGTTGACCTTTAAAGGTTTTCTTGATGGCTTCAACGAATTTCATCTCACTATCATGCAACTAAGATGGTTGTCTGCCACACATCAACTCAAATTGTGTATTTCCACTAGTAGAATTTACAGTGGTGCGGAGTGCCTACAACATATCTTTAATTGCCTTCTGCACAGCTAAACGAGCTTTATCAGTTAACCCCATGGTGCCCTTCGCCAAACAATTTAGTGTCTCAACCTGACCGTTGGGGGTTGCAAAGTGAAGTACAGACATGTCTGACCACCAGATTAGACAGAAACTGTTGCATCGCAACTGATGTATGTTGAGTGCCAGTGTCTGTGATTAATTTAGAAGGTATCCCTTCTCTTCTGAAAATCTCTCTTAGTACTGCAATATTGGCTTTTGTGTTGATGCATTTCAAGAACACAACCTCCAATTATCAGGACAACTTGTGTCTGTCAGGGCCAGACACCTACACAATGACTTCCACAAACCACCACAGAATCCCATGATGTCACCGTACAGAATACTTTGCATTCCTATGACATAACCAAGATTCCACAATCCCACACTCTATAAGCCCACATTATAACACCCACTCCTCCCGGTTTCTTGACATACCACATTGCAGTCATATTGTTGGTCAAGATCTGGACTGACTGATTGCGAATGTAAGGTAGGAAGGCTTTTAGTGGTAGCTGAATCGTCCTTAGTTTATGAACCTGGTCTTGTAGAGACCATAGTCCTCTGCTCTTTAGTTCATCCTGGTATGCAGCCTGTGGCATACATAACTAACGCTGGAGGAGGGTGAAAAGACATCCCACACAGTTGTTTTTCCTTCACCGACCTCTAAGCAAAATCTGCAGCAGTGTCCCAGGAGATCACAATGGTGTCCAACAGATCTCCCACATTATGGAACCACTGGCTTTGGAGGCACCAACGGAGAGCTCTCGTGTACTAGCCTGCCTGCATGACCAGGAGGGTGCAGGAAGTCAGCAGACCAAGTTGACATAGGACCATCAGGAACGGAATCCGAGCCCCCGCTCAAAACCTTGGATCTTATCTTGATTGCCCCGAATCCTGTGAACAGCCAGTCATGCAGCTGTGGGAATACTAGGATTCCAGACTAACTGAGATGAACCGTCATCACCTTTGTGAAGATTCAAGATAACACTGTCAATCTGAATGGGAAGACTGCAAACTGGTAGTGAGGAGATTATTCCACAAATCGCAGGTAGCTCCTATGAGACTACTGGTATGAGGAAATATGGGTCTTGGAATTCTAGGGACAGCATCCAGTCCCTCACTTGCAGAGCCAAAAGAACCTGAGCAAGGGGTGGCATCTTGAACTTTTCCTTGTGGTGGAAGAGGTTCAAGACCCTCAGATCTAGGAACGGATAAAGATAGCATTGCTTGTTTGAAACCAGGAAGTACCAATAGTAGAACCTTAGCCCAGTTTCCAACTCTGACACCAACTCCACTGTTTCTTTCTACAGCAGGACAACCACCACCTGTTGCAGGATGTGGAGCTGGTCTTCCCCTTGAGAGTACTGCTGGGGAGGGATCTGGAATCGGGCCTATAGGAAGGGGAGGTAATACCTCCTTTCTGCCATCTGAAGAACCTACTGATCCAAAATTATTGCCATTCAGCCCTGAGAAGAGGAAGACACTTGCCCTCCCACAGGCAATAATTCAACTCTTTTTATTTTTAATTTCTTTTTATTAAATGTTTAGACAAAGAAAACTGTGGTGACAGCGAACATTCCAAGCCATTATGTAAAGACAGCTGCATCCACTGACAGAGTCCTATCAGGATAGCAACATCTCAACATTTAACTATTGTATCAACAATATACAGATCAGCTGTAAGATCCATACCATCAGCATTACGAGTTATCATAATTAGTATCCACCAGGGGTTCACAGACCTCCCCCCTATAAGCATTCCCCTTTCCCATATTTTAGTCCTTTTATTTGGATAACCCCTCCCCACATATATCACCCTCTCAGCCAGCATGCACCAATCCATGTCTCTCTTCCAGTCCCCCAAACATGGGCTTAATTCGGATCCCCACATGCAAGCTATGTTTTGCTTGGCCACCATCAATCCCAATGTGAGCTAGAGCCGGTCCATACGATTGAGGTCTGTTTCAGCCCTAACATTTAGGAGGTACCATTTGGCCCACAATGCCAAATCACTGTTGTGTAGTTCCTATATATAACCTATACAAAATCTGCCCGTTCGTATAACATGAACTGTAGGCTTGGTGGCAGACTGACTCTGAGCACCCCCACCGAAAATGTTAGCCTGTTTGCATTAGCTAGCTCACAATGCCACTAGTGTCTCCTCTTATCGGGGAGAGAATAGTTTCAGGCAACCTCAGAACATGACAACCCTGATCCCTCAGGATCGTGGAAACAATATACTACTTTTCGCTCAGTCACTCGTGCTCACTTATTCGGTCTCGGAGAGTTACACAGAAGAAGCAGTCGGGCGTGTTACAATAAGTATTTATTGTACAGTTGTTCTTCTAGTGTAAAATAGATATGCTGCAATAATTGTGAGGCAGTAGAATATATATATAATCAGCAGTATAGTAAATACAAATGGATAGTACAGTTCTACCATTTTGCAATAATCATAAATGCGTACATGGATATAAAATGCATGATAAAAGAAAGCGTGACTCCTACGATGCCTATCTAGATGTACCTAAGTGTACCTAGCATGTGAGTAGGTGTGAAGCCAAGAATCCCTCTAGGATTTGGTCGAACCCCATTACCTGGAGAGAGAGAGTGTGGGACCCCGTCCTGGTCTCGAGTTGAACACCCCGCAAGGGATGTGTTAGACCACTGTCAGCTGGAGCGTCTGAATGCAGGAGATTCAGCGTCTCTGGTCAGTGTGTCGGCCTGGAAGTCTCGGTTCCCTCTAACTAACACTAGCAAGATGTGTGGTATTTATGCAGAAAGTATCTAGGGTTCCTTTGTCCCTTGTTTCTTGTGTTAGCCATTGTTGGGTTTAATGAAGACATATGGGATGAACCTTGTACGTAGATATTATGCAGGTGGTGTAGCCCCAGCCTGGTTTCCCAGAACCCTTATGAATATTCATTCATACTGTGTGAGTCTATTGATGAAGTTATAGGACACTATTGTTCAGGGAGAAACCCTCCTTCTGTGCCCAGGACTAGAACTAGGTAAAGGTTCAATCCTAAAAGGTCTGTTACTGTGTAGTATAGGGGGAAAATGTAGGTGAAGGTGTAAGATATTACCCGGGCCTATATTAGGGTACCTATATGAAACATAACACCCACTCCTCTTCCGAATAGTCAACAATGATAAAATGCCATTGAACTATTCTCTTTACAAGGTAAAAGCACATAAAAATTATAAAAACATTTGTCGTAAAATCATTTAAAAACATTTTTAAGAGGTGGTAAAAAGACAAAGATAGAAAAATCTTTTACTTCGAAAATCAGTTTTTTTGGATTGATACTTAAGCCGAAGTCCTAATTGAGTTCGTTTATATAAGTCGAACCACTACAAGCGTCAGAAGGCCATGCTTTTCCAGCGAAAGTGTCAATTTAAAGGAAATGTTCCAAATTTTTGTCGAGTTTTGGAGAAAAAGAAAAACTGAATTCTTTCCCAGCACACGATGAGCCAATTATAGATTAAGTGTCCTGGCTGGGAGACGCAACATCGTCGTTGCTTGCCGCTGCGGGGGACGGTCCTTGCAACCCTCGTCAATGGAGTATAAATGATATTCAGAGCTGCCAATAGCTGGTGTAGAGGCAGCCGGTGCTGTTGTCGAAACCTGAGTTCTTGTGGAGGAGCTGATGC
Organism: Calotriton arnoldi; assembly: GCA_963921515.1. Classification (NCBI taxonomy): domain Eukaryota; kingdom Metazoa; phylum Chordata; class Amphibia; order Caudata; family Salamandridae; genus Calotriton; species Calotriton arnoldi. Next base: position 232,129 of record CAWUFW010003805.1, on the reverse strand, counting down.
TCAACCCAGTTGTAAAAGGCACCTGCGGATTTTCCAGGAATGTAGCCATTAATATAGGAATATGTTGGGGTCATTGCCGAGCATGGGCCCTCAGATGTTCCAGCCTGGTATTCAAGTCCGCAGGCGTGTCTGTTGCGAGTGTCAGACAGAGATCCAACACGCATTCCTCACCGCAAAACAGGCATCGGAGTACAGGTAAGATGCAGTCCATCTAGACTGGTCTAAACGATAGGAACCAAGAGGCACTCAGTACCCGTAGGCGAGGTGTGCACAGATGCTGTACCATGCGCTCACGGTATTTGCGCTCCAGGAGCGCTTTTGCCATCTCGTTGGTAATTGGGCCGTCCATTGCGGAGCAGAAAAATGACAATCAGGATTTCTGCGATAGAAGGCAGGATCAGCGGAAGACCTCCAAAAACGCTTCCCAATACGGAGTGTATAAAATTTGGAATAACTCCGAGGATTGTCTGAAAGGTGCTTAGAAATCCTGACCCTATGGTCTTAAACAGGTGTACAATACCGCTCGTATCAGACATGTTAAAGATGCGACCCACCATTTCTGCTAAATGAAAGGGGCAGTTTGTACGTATAAGTGCCTGTATCTCAGTCGAGGTCCTTGCGATTTGAAGATCAAAGGTCTCTCGAGCGGAGGTTAAGGGTACGGTTTGTTGTAAAAGCATGGATTTCAGTCTGCTCAAAGTATCAAACTGTATAAAGGAAACATTCAACGAAGGCCATAGCCGCGCCTCCCTGACTGTATTTATTGGGGGAAACAATACTTGCATACAGCAAGTAGCCCTGGAGTTCACAGTGACCAGATAGGCAATGCCCGGAAGCATCCCACAGCAACCTTGATCATTCAGCATCAAGTAACTCCGATTCGAGAGCAGCTCGAATACCGGTGTAATCACGGCTGCTGGAGTTCCTTTCATGTGGCAGGACAAGTTCGCCACTGAGCCATTACAAGCTCCGTGCAGGGAAATATCCTGGCACATGAGAGAACCGCTTAAAGCGTTCTTGCAATTTGTACTGCTTAGAAACACTTCTCAATCCCCACTCCGGCATCGAAATCTGTATGGTAACTCCCAAGATTCCTTAATGTATTCCTTACCCATTTTCTCATATTTGCCTGCCTGCCTTTGCTCAAGGCAATATTGAAACTGAAAAGTAGTGACCGGTAGAGTTATATGGCCATGGATTAGTCATTCCGTTGATGGTGATTCTGCTACCGTAAATGGTAATCTATCCAGCTTTTCAATGCGCAACATTGTATATTTAGCTCCGCTTTGTGCCATTTCTACCTGTTTATCTGTTAGATTGTATTCAGAAAACAGTCACACTGTTGATAAAAAGCCAAGGCACATAGCCTTCACGCAAAGATTGCAGTGTCCAGCTTAACGACATAATAGAACTTAACTGAAATTGCCCGTGTTGTAACATGGTCAAATCTTGTTCCAGTATGTCTATTGCAGAAGATACAATGTTGCCCAAGGAATATATCCTGGAGGTTAAAGTTGTTAACCCATTATCCACTACTGCTAATGCCTTTTCTAAGTTAATACAGTCTATTTCCCGTATCCTCTCTGCGGCCTCTTGTTGGGCTATTTTCCAGTTTTCATTGTAGGCAGCACAAATGTCATCATATATGAAACGTTTTTGATGGGGTTTCCTGGGACCTAATAAAAAATCCCTAAGATCCATATCTTGTGTGAGTAAGGATAAGTGTTGTTTCACTTCTGGGAGTGTTGAGGTCTCTAGCCAATCAAGGCACAACTTCCCAACACTGTAGGATGTCACTACCCCTGGATGTTCTCTTTGTACATAGCATGGGTCTGGCTTGTGGATTTTAAGCCCTTCGGTTATACCCCAGAATCTTTTCTGACATGTGTTCGTGTCTATGGGCCAAACCACCCATTTTTCGCAATCAGGGCCTGTTAAATTTTGCCATTCCTCCATCTGTGATAGTGTTGGAAACCGAGGTGTGTTTAGGTCCTTGTTTAGGATGTCTGTTGCACAGTTTCATTTAGGAATATAATCTGCTGTGGAATGAGGCATGCTCTAAATAGCGCTTCTGTTTCCTGGACTTGCCAGTCTCTAGAACCCCAGACTTATTTTAAGTCTACTTTGTCCTCCCATAGGTCAAAACCCTGTTCAGACAATTGGGTGATAAAGGAAGCAGAGATATCTGTTTGGTGTTTGTTAACATAATTTTCAGTGCCGATGTCGGTGCTACCTTGTAATAATACAAGGTCAGGTCAGTGGTGTTAAACCCTGAAAAATATGAAAATTTCTGTGCAAATATTTGCGAACTACTTTTAGATGGTGTAGGGCAATGTTCCTACTGGTGGTACTCAAAAACATTTCTAGGTGATATAGATTTGTGTAGGAAATGATGACCATAATGTTGATAACAGTACAATGTGTCGTAGTCTGAAGTACCTTCTAACAATTCATTGTTCGGAAATGCGGCAGTTTTCTCTAAGTCAGACAACATGTTATTAACAGTTTCAGAGTCCCAATCATCAGAAAATGTACTGGAGGTAATGATACCACTTATTGAAATTTTAAATACATGAGAAATTTTTAAAAGTTCAGTTGGACCGAATATTTTGAAATCGACCTTGTCCCAAACTATACCATCCGGTATAGGAACTGCTGTAATGTTCACTGATGACAAGTCTCTCTGCTCACGATGGGACGACTAATGTGGCCTCAGAATCAAATTAACTTTTTGTGTTGCGGAGCTTTGTTGAAGATATCGTCCATTAATAAGCATGCTAAAAGTTATCACTAAGCCTAGCCAGAAAAGAAAAAATTGTATCCCAGTAATTACCCATAGTTCTACCCAAGGCGATACCAGGTAAGTCTTTTTGAGAAAGTTCAGAAAGTCTTTAGCTTGCTGTTTACGTGATTTTTGGGCTGTCATCGTTTCAGGTTCACTTGGATCCAAAGAAAACGTATCAAAGTTCATGAAGTAGCCAGAAGCAGATCGATCAATTGTAGGAATTGCATCGGGATTTGTGGAAATCGCATTTTGCTCTTGTCGAGGCATGGTGAAGTAGACGTCTGTATTTGGTCTAATTGCAACTTGTGTGTTATTTTGAATTGAATTTTGAAGATGAACTTCCGGTTCAGGGGGAACGAGTTCCATAGCATTGTTGCATAGTCCTTCATTCCGTACAGGAGGCTCTTCAAACGTGATGAGTCTTTCTGTTTGAACTTCTTGGATTGTAGCTAGAGGAGGGCGTCTGCTACTGTGGAGTCCACGAGGCCTACTGTTCAGTATCAGCCACATAGTGTGGTTTGATTAAGTCGATTGAGACAAATCTTTTCTCCTTTTTTCCAGCAAGAGGCGGCAAAAGTACAGTTCTTGTTCCTTGAACCGCTAGGACAGGTACAGGCTTTCTGTATGATGGTCCAAATTCTTTTTTGTCCGCTATTTTTCTCTGACCTGATCCCCGACCTTTGGGATCCAGACAGGTCTTGCCGTGTTTGCCTTGACTTCCCCAGTGGCGGTCTGTTTCAGGTGTATGTTACTTTGTTGTGTCCTGGATTCATTTAGATCCTGTAAAACAGCCAAACGATCATGGATATCAAATGGTTTCTCGTCCGCCACTGTGCCTTCACAATCAAGTTCAGGTACCCACATTCTTGTCCCAAATGGGACCTCGTAAGGAGTGACACCCCCTAGAGAACTTCTTGGCTGGTTATTGAGAGCTCGCTGTACCCCATATATATGATTGACCCAACTACCGCCCTTGCCTAATACTCTAGCGGTTAAAGATTGCTTTAGGTCCCGGTTTTTCCTTTCCACAACCGAATTTCCCTCAGGATGGAACGGAGAGGAGTACCGCAGTGCTACGCCCATACTTTCCATGACCTCTTTGTAAGCCCGAGAGCTAAACGCCGGGCCACAGTCAGAATGTAACGTGCCAACTGCGTATGTCCCGATAAAGGCTCGCAAATCTTTTATAACAGTTCGAGCGTCAGCCGAGCGCTGAGGCCAAACCCATAGGAATCTTGAGCATGAATCCACTGCAACCATGATATACTTGTAAGCCCCATCTGATTGTAAGGGGCCGCAGTGGTCCAGATATACGCAAGCGAGAGGTCTGTCTGATTTTAATAACGGTGTCTGTGCCGGGCGTGCTATGGTGGAGCCTTTCATCTGCTGGCAGATGCCACAGTTCAAGACGTAGTCTTTAGTTTGATTTGTCAGACCTGGCCACCAATAGCGCTATTTCAATAATGAAATAGTCGCTGTAAAGCCTGTATGTGCAGAGCCTAAATCCTCGTGTGCTGCAATAATCAACCATTGTCTGCGATCCATATTTGGTATTACTCTGTACCCCACTCCAGGAATTTGAGCATATGAAATGTTGTTTGCATCTAACTTTTAGGAGTACTTAAGTGGAATTTTTTTTGGTACTGCTGAGCTGCCTTTGCGTGAAGCAATGACAGCAACCATAATCTCACCGTCTATCCTCGTTTTAGAACGAGTAATTGCAGCTACGGAAGCTGTGCGTACAGCCCCCTTCGCGGCTTCATCAGCCAATGAATTCCCTTCAACGTGAACGCCATCACGTTGATGACTCAGTGTATGAATCACGTGAGCCCTCGGTAGTTCGTTCTTCAACTCAACTACCTGTTCCCATAGCATTTTATGCTTAATTGTGCCACCTTTTGCGTCTTTGTACCCGTTTTGTTCCCAATGATGTAAATATTCATTGTATGATTGTACACAGTAAAAGGAATCACACACTATAAGTGTGGGGAATTCGTGATCCGTATTCAACATTGCTAGTATTAGTGCTTTTAACTCTGCCAACTGAGCCGTGCAGTCTCCTAGAGATTGCTTTTTGGTGTAACTTGGATGGAATTTTCCATCACGCATGTGACCTTTAACGATTGCACATGCTGCGCTGTATTGTTGCTTACTCCCTATGGCCGGTTGAGCAGATCCGTCAGTGTAAATAATATATTCATACTGATCTAGAGGCAAGATTTCGTTTGGTAGAGGATATTCTTGTTCGTATTGCAGGAATGCCTGTGGTTTTAGACTTGGATTAAATCTGTATTCAACATCCGTTGCAGTAAGGGAATTAGCCCATTGTATCCATCTCGGTTGTAAGGCTTTAGCATTTGGAATGCTAGCTTTTGTAACAGCTTCCAAAGCTGGTACCGGGGTCACGACTATTATGCGTTTTCCCTGGGCCAGGGCTCTTTCTCTTGCTACAGCGGTCTGAACTGCTGTCAGTATTTTTTCTGTTGAAGTGAAATGCATTTCTGCGTTTGTGTACAGGTGAGATTTGTAAGCGATTGGTACTGTTTCTCCTTCATTGAAGGTTAATTAGTGTACCCGCATTGACCCCCTATTACACGGATCACTAAATTGCGTCTGTTTACTCTCGTCTGTTGGTGTTTTGAAGTTATCATGTCTTCTTGTAGTGAACGTTGGATGTTTGTGTGTTCCTGTGTCCATTGTCTAACTGAAAAGTCAGGTTTTATTAAGTCGTAGTAAGGTTTTACTCTTTCCGCGTAATCTAAAATGTATGTTCTGTCGAAATTTAGGAACCCAGTATTTATTGTAATTTTTTTTATGATTTTGGAAGTTGAAGCAGCGCACACTTTTCTAAAAAGTTATCTGCCAGACTTTTTCCTTCACTTGACAGCTCGTATCCTAAAAACAGGACATTGAGGTGGGCGATTTTTTAAAATTAAATTTGTAGCCCTCAGAGGCGAATCCCATAATTATGGTGCTCACCCTGGTCAAGTGTCTTTTTAAGTCATCGTCCGTCAGATAAATATCATCCACATAGGACATTGCTTCCTCATAAAAATTTTGGAGTAACTCAGTTACTCTTGCTGAAAATACCCCTGGGCTATTCTTATACCCTTGAGGGACACGACAAAATTGTCGCTGGGACCCCAACGCTGAGAATGCGGTCAAATACCTGCTTTCAGGCGCTATATTTTGGCAGAAAAATCCATTTGAGATATCAAGTGTAGTTTTGTATTTTTTCTGCACAATGTTATTCATTAATGCGGCACTGAGTGCGTTTTGGACAGCGAATGTCTTTGTGCATGTGTTTAAATGTCTGTAATCTAAAACTAGACGATATGAGTTGTCCGGTTTCGATACGGGAAATAAAGGATTGTTCATTGGTGAGGTGCATGTTTCAATCACCCCTTGGTATTCAAGTTGATCTAAGATCTCCCTGACCTGTTTTTTAGCTTCTTGCTTTATTGGATGTTGTCTCTGTGCATTTGGTGAAACCTTTAACGGGATCACGTGGTGAGTTGAATCTTCATCCCATCCGTTATGATTTTTGTACAATACTGGAACTAGGGCAACTGCCCACTCCCGTGCATATGCATGTTTAAGATGAATGGGAACGAGGTCGGAAAATGCTGTAAAAATTACAGTTTCTCCCCTAGGGCACTCCATAATGAATGCTGGCGGCCAATCTTGTTCAGCTAATAGGATGTCATAACCAGATGATAGGTTTTCCCAAAAGAGACCTTTAACTTTCCTGGGCTTGTCCCCTCCATTTGGAGTGTTATTTCGTGTAACTTATGTGGGACGCTCCCCCTTGTATCTGGTGTTTCCACCGTGATGTAATCATTCAGGTCCGCTGTCACCAGAAATTCCATCAGCTTCTGCCGCGCTGTCTAGCATCGTCTGAGCCCATTCCCTGTTCAGAAGTTGTGTCCTCAGAATTCTGGGCATGTCTGATCTTTATGCCTGCAACTTTCTTCTTTTTAAACTGAGGTATTGATTTTGACTTTTCTTCTTTTTTGGAAGTATAGTCTTGAGCGTGCTGCTTGTCTCTGGACTTTGTACGCTCTTCTTTGTGTTCTGACCGTCCTTCTCTCTCAGAGTTTTTCGTCGAGCCCTGAAAGGAACAAGAGGAACGTGTATCAGTATCCTGATACCTGTCAGGTTTCCTAATATTATCCCTATTCCTCAGGTTATACCTCTTTTCAGAGGGCTCCTGTGGGGGAGATCTGCCTCGGGATTGAGATCTGTTTCCTTTAAAGTTTTGTTGTTTTTTATTATCCCACTTCTTTTTAGAAGAAGCAGGTGTGTGCTTGGAAGTGTCCTTTTCAGAACTGCCCATCAGGTGTGGTTTTAATGCTTTCCCACCTAAACTGTCTCTGCCTAATTCTGCATATGCAGTTTCAATTATTTTGGGTAGTTTGTGTTGTTGGTCTATAGGACTGAACTCCCTTAGGCGTTGGCGGATTGCCACTGAAGCTGCTTCCCCTTTAATATTAGCTAGTATTATGGCTGATACCTGGTCATAGTTACCTAGTAACTTCATCCCTAAGTTTAGGGCAGGCTCTGCTCCGTACTCGTTTTGTATTTGTCTTAATACATCAGGTACTACTGCTAATGACGGGATACCTTGAGTTCTGGTATAAATGGCAGCAAAGACTGTACCCCAAGTGGTACAATCCTCTAATTGTGGTGTTATCCCCATGGGCAAGCAGATTGTTAGCATTCTGTGTTTTTCATACGTGGTAGTATTCGGGAATACTGCCTCTAGCTGCGTTATTTTCTGAGCTACCCAGAATGGTATTTGTTCACGTTTTGTGGGCATTTTACCCATTACCGCGTGTAATGTTTGTGGTGTGATTTTAGTTGCTGTACCCTGAGATTGAGTACCATTTGCTGCAACTGTTGCTGGTTGGACTGTGAAAGTCCTCATGACGAATTGTGTCATCTGTGTCATAAAATCTGTAGATTTTAATTAAATCCTTGTGTTGTCTGAGTAAGTCTACCTGTGGCATTGTGTCAATGTCAGGATGTGGTGTATAAGCCGCTAATATCGGCCCTGTTGCCCCCTCTCCTCCGAGCGGGCCTAATCTTACTCCATTTCTTATGTGGGGTAGGGCGCCTTTAAACCAGTATAAGTGTTCCTGGTACGTGAGTGGAACCTCTATGTCCTCGAACGGACCATATTCCACTGGTGCATCTCCTTCTGTATAGTAGTGAAATGTCTGTGTTCTTGCATCTGCTGCTGGGAATGTAACCCACGAATAAAATACCTCTGTTTTGTTTGATTCGTGTGCCTCAATCACGAAAACTACTAAGCCACCCCTAGCTTGTAAACCATTTTCTAATAGTTCCAGGGTGATTGTACGTCTGAATTTAGGTGCAATTTGAATTGCATTTAAATCTTCTTCTCCGTCTGAGATGTGTAGATTTACTACTTGGTCATCTCCTGTCTCAGTCATTTTTTCCAAAGAAGAAGTTTGTTCAAGGGAACTAAGATAAGGTGTTATGCACAGTTTTAGGAACACTGTGCCCTTCAAGCTTGATTAACCAACAGCTAATAAATAGGATTTTTCACCTACTCAGCTGTGGCGGAGTATTGTGCCACCCACTCCAGACGTCTCTGGTGTTTTGTGAGTAGGGGTCTCTGAGAATTAGCACAACTGAACTACTCAGATTCTACTGTTAAATAAGTACCCAACCAACGTTGGGCGCCATGTCGTGTAGTTCCTATATATAACCTATACAGAATCTGCGCGTTCAGATAACATGAACTGTGGGTTTGGTGGCAGACTGACTCTGAGCACCCCCACCGAAAATGTTAGCCTGTTTGCATTAGCTACCTCACAGTGCCACTAGTGTCTCCTCTTATCGGGGAGAGAATAGTTTCAGGCAACCTCAGAACATGACAACCCTGATCCCTCAGGATCGTGGAAACAATATACTACTTTTCGCTCAGTCACTCGTGCTCACTTATTCGGTCTCAAAGAGTTACACAGAAGAAGCAGTCGGGCGTGTTACAATAAGTATTTATTGTACAGTTGTTCTTCTAGTGTAAAATAGATGTGCTGCAATAATTGTGAGACAGTAGCATATATATATAATCATCAGTATAGTAAATACAAATGGATAGTACAGTTCTACCATTTTGCAATAATCATAAATGCATACATGGATATAAAATGCATGATAAAAGAAAGCGCGTACTCCTACGATGCCTATCTAGATGTGCCTAAGTGTACCTAGCATGTGAGTAGGTGTGAAGCCAAGAATCCCTCTAGGATTTAATCGAACCCCATTACCTGGAGAGAGAGAGTGTGGGACCCCGTCCTGGTCTCGAGTTGGACACCCCGCTAGGGATGTGTTAGACCACTGTCAGCTGGAGCGTCTGCATGCAGGAGCCTCAGCGTCTCTGGTCAGTGTGTCAGCCTGGAAGTCTCGGTTCCCTCTAACTAACACTAGCAAGATGTGTGGTATTTATGCAGAAAGTATCTAGGGTTCCTTTGTCCCTTGTTTCTTGTGTTAGCCATTTTTGGGTTTAAGGATGACGTATGGGATGAACCATGTACGTAGATATTATGCAGGTGGTGTAGCCCCAGCCTGGTTTCCCAGAACCCTTATGAATATTCATTCATACTGTGTGAGTCTATTGATGAAGTTATAGGACACTATTGTTCAGGGAGAAACCCTCCTTCTGTGCCCAGGACTAGAACTAGGTAAAGGTTCAATCCTAAAAGATCAGTTACTGTGTAGTATAGGGGGGAAATGTAGGTGAAGGTGTAAGATATTACCCGGGCCTATATTAGGGTACCTATATGAAACATAACAATGACATTATTAAGGCAAGCAAGCAGCCTCCCCCAGTAATGTTGGAGCTCTGGCAACTCCACAGCATATGGAAAAACGTGCCCTCCTGACCACACTTCCTGGGACAAAAAGCGTTAACTATTTTGCTCATTTTAACCAGGGTAGTACATGAATAATAGCTGCGGTGAAGAATTTTTAGTTGTACCAAGCGAAATCTGGAGCGTATGGCCACCTCCCTAGGTGAAGCAAGGGGTTCAGGCCACTCTCCATCATCCAAGTCCCCTATGTCTCGCTCCCGGCTCCTCCGCTGCTTAGTCAGAGGATCAGGAGAGTTATTGATCAATTTACGATAGGTAAGCAAGATCGCCTGTCTCAGCATTTATTCATCCAGTAACCGGTCCTCAAGTGGGGAAGACTCAGGAAGGTCATCACCCCTAGGGATTATCTTCCGCAGGGCATATCTGGTTTGTAAATATCGGGTGGTGTCAGTGGGTGCCAACTTGTAATCTTTTTGTAACTCCAAGAAAGGAATCACATCCCCTTGCTTCCACAGACCACCCTCCCTTGAGAGACAAAACCACTTTGTGTCGGTAGGGTGTCCAACTTTGCCGTATCCCACAAGGGGATGATCCAGCTTGCATTATTTTGTCCCTCCACCCCTTATTGTGAAGTGCAGTATGCAAGTGAGGTAGTGTAGTCTCGGTAGGGCTGGGAGAGGGCGCTGCCCCTGAACCTCCATAAATGGCTCTAAGATAACCCCTTGTCTCATGCTGTCCCTGTCCATCCTATATGACGGCTCCCCCTCTAGGAGATGGATCCAGTGTTTGTTAGCTGTCAGTTGTTCATTTCTTGCCCTTGCCTCTACCGCCACATTGTTTAAACAGTGGGTTGCTGAGGCTCAGTGACTTGCCTCTTGTTGTGAAAACTGGAGCCTCAGGAAAACCCCAAAATCTCCAGAAAAGCCAATTGTCTTTTTGTGGAGACTGCAAGCCATTTGAACAAGATGTAGCCCTGCTTGCCTTAAAGCATTCGACTGCTGAATCAGCCATGTCTTCGAATCAGCTTGGTTCTGTCAAATTGAAGGTACATCAGGGTAGCTTGGATATTACTGGAGAAGCCTCAGGACCTTAGCCAATTCATGACAGCAAAGGAATAAGGAAGAGCATGTTGCTCATGTGAATGAATTGGCCACATCAAGTCCACCATGGAATATGTGCCTCGAGGCATCCTCTTCATCTTTCACCATCTCTGAAAACTGTTCTTTAAAATGATCTGGAAGGTGACGAAGCACTATGTGAGCCATGTACCACAAGCGTGGGTCTACCTCCCAAGAATGCATGCCACAGTAAGGGACTTGAGCACCATGCTTCTGGCTGAGATTTGTTAGTCAGCAGGTGATGTGAGAAAGATCTCAGAAACTTGTTTTGGGCAACAAGAAAGAAGCCTACGCCATCAAGCTCTCAGGTGAAAGCTAAACCAAAAGGAATGGTGGGTACCCTGGGACTGTTTTATATCTTTTGGATACTATACTACGGAGGGCTGGCACAGAGGTCTTGTTTTTTCCAGGCCTCCAAGACTGGGTTCAGAAGAGCAATGGCTCAGAAGATTGTCCCACTGCCTGCACAACTTCTGTGAGGAGGATAGAGTTCGCCAACACAGTAGGAAATGGTGGTTCAAGGACTTTGTCTGGTTTGCAGATGCCAGTATGAAACGAAGTCACTTCAGGAGGAGGGCCACCAAGATATACCACCCTCTCAGCCAGCATGCACCAATCCATGTCTCTCTTCCAGTCCCCCAAATATGGGCTTAATTCGGTTGTGGTGTTAGTTGTGGTGCTGTATATGGTTGCACTGGTAAACGTCCGCATGTCTTGGGTGCAGTAGTAATAAGGCCAAAGGGAGCCAGAGATGAACCCACCGCAGTGAACCCACATGGCATCTCAAAAGGTCCTGTGGGGCCGGAAGGCACTCCTGAGGTCAATGCCTCCTGCCGGAACAGGTTGAACATTGCGATAATGAATGAATGTCGGATCCGCAACCGGAGTCGGAAACTTTGAGTGGGTGACATGGTGAACTGTGGTGGAGCTGGCAGGGTCAAGGGGTAACTGGGTGAGAGGAAACCGAAGGCCTGGTGTTAGCCCCGACTGTGCTGCTGGTGTCATATCCTCTAAGGGGATGATGACCAGTTCCAGTTTCATGGAAGATTCTCCCCAAGGAGGGCAGAGCTACGGGGACTCACCTCTAATAAGACTGATGCTGCTTCTTCCTCTTCTTGTGTTTGTGGCATTTCTACTTCAATAAAAGGCACTCAGATCTCGGTCTAGATCGGAATCTGGCCTGGCAGCCTTCACGGGCTCGGCCATGAACAGCTTGGCCTCCCTTTCTTTTATTGCCTTTGGATACATGGTGAGGCAGGAGTTCCATAATCTTGTGTTGTGGTTCAACCCCAAACACCATAAACAGATATCGTGGGGGTCTGTAATCGACATTTGTCCATCACAATCTCTACACTTTTTGAACCTTGAACATTTAGGAGGAAACATCCCCAAGCACTGTACCAAATTTTTCAAGTAAACCATAAGAAATAATCTCTCGGAGAAGAGAGCGGTCTCCAGATCCATGTTGAGAGGTTCAGAAAAAAAGTAACTGATGTCAGGTCATTGAGCTAGGTGCTTTATATTCATTCAGTGGCATTAGATTACATTGTTTCCTGGGCCTTTGTGGAGCTAGCATCCCCTAGCGGTGAAGAAGGGATATTGAAGACTTTCGGGATACAGTCTAGCCCCTGGGATATTCTAAAGGTGAGGAATCTGCAGCTAGTATTATCTGTCAGAAGTATATTTTACCTTACATGTGTTTAAAGAGCCCCCCTGCATTGTGCCTATAGTTAATTTGCGGCCCCAGGCCATGTAAGTCATTACTCATGGAATTGGCTGATGCATTTGTTTGTATGATTGTGGAACAATGTGTATTAGATTTATGATGTGTTTTGGTAGCATGCTTCTAGTCCATATATTCATGCATTTATTTGAATAGGTGGTGCCTAGAGAAAAGCATGTAACCCTAGGATTCAACATGAGATTTAAAGTGAATTCCCACATTATTTCTGTCAACTGGCAACATGATCAGCGGGTTTATTTTTATCAGTTGCTTTAGATGGTGTAAATGAGCTTCTCACAGCGCTCTTTGTTACAGGCAGCGGGCTTCCGATATTCCAGGATAACAGTGAGCAGAGTGGCTCCTCTCAGAGCTGCATCGAGGTCATCAGTGTCATTTGTACTTTAACCATTCTACTGCAGACACATAATTGGGCCTCGTTTCGTTGACATGGCTACGGACTTGAAAAGGGATAAAGTTCAGGTACTCATGTAGGCCGACAGTTGACTACTAAATCCTTATTATGGCAAAACCTTTGATGCAGTATCTAATATGTTGTTTTCTTTCATAATATTTACATTCGCTGTTTTTGCTCTTGCTATTATGCTATTGATTTCTGCAATTATACTGTTTCATTTATTCTGCACTAAGTTTGTCTTTAAATAAACCCTTAAAAAATATGTGTGGATTTCTTGTGCGTGTGCACTTGTGGTGAAAGGTTGCCAGAACTTATAACAATAAATCAAAATTCCCCACAGTCTTTGGAAGGTTATGTGCCCAATAGGAATTATCACTAGGTAGATTGAGGGAGATGCGTGGATCAAATCTTGTACATTCCTTCCACTCAAGTTGGAGAAGTTGGTAAGGTGGTTCAAATCAGCACTTGTCAAAGTGCCAAAAAGATCTACTGGGTCGTGTACCCAACATGTTTGCGAAAACATAATAATGAGATTGGATTCAACCCTCCGTGAGGTCATCCAAATGGTAGTCCTTATTGTTGACTCCTTAACTCATGCTGAGATTTTTCTAACTCATATTTTGGTGACTTGATTATTCCTATGGACTTCCCTAATGACTCTACATAGAGGATGAATTGAAGGTTTTCACATTGGACATATGTAGGACCTCCCCAGTTTATGAAATAAAGGGATGCACGGCCAACCCGGATGCCAAGATATCTGTGCAATGAGTAGCCTTCCTCCACACGTTTGGTCGTACTATCAAGAGGCCAAGCATGATGAGTATCATTTGGTTGCAATATTCCCACTGACTTTGCAAAAACTCTTAGCTACTGAAAAAGTGCGAATGGGCAGGCTCGAGGGAGAAAAATAATTTTAAGTTGATCCCTGAAGCAAATCTTTTTCTTAATTTACCCCTATTATGCTAATGTTAGGAATAAGTGAGCACAACAACTCTTCATAATGATGGAATTAGGGTAGTTTAGTTAGCATATCTTTAGCATGTCTACTCTGGGGTTCTGCTTCCACCCTAGGCTATGCTATTGCACCAGAATTAGAGAAATTGCACATTTATATAAAGGATTGATATTATGAAATTAATAGCAGTTTCTTCCAGTTTTCTAATGGCTTGATTTGTATTTTATATCATAAAAGGGTTATATATGTGGTAGAGCTAAAATTGGTGAAAATATAATGAGCTGAGCACAAATTTTTCTTGTTTCTGTTTTGCCCGCAATATAATTTATGACGATGACAATGATGATTGAGTAAGAAGTCTAGACATGTGGGTGTCTGCACCAATATCAAATACCTCACATACTCATTACTGATTTACAATTGGCTACATATTCCCCAATTGAGAGACATACTACACACATAAACTATTTGACAATTTGTTCATGGTCAATAGATACTCACTACCAGAGATGCCCTCAGAATTCCAAGGTCTCTGAACAATCAGAATGTGCTCATCTGATAGAGACGTCTAGCTGCAGCTTCCTTACCATAGAATATTCCCCAGGCGTCAAACTGGGTCCAGAAAGTTTTGAGCAATCCCCTTGCATGCCGGTAGGTGGTGTCGGTCAGCTTCGTTTGGGGTCGTCGGCGCTGGAAGTGACTTGTGCGGTGCCTAAATAAGTGCCACTCCAGAGCGCTGCCCTAAGTTTCTTCTTTTCCAGCCATCAGCGCGGATCCAGACAAGCTCACCTCAGTCACTTTTTGACTGACTTCTTTCGACATTTTGTCGATGACTAGTGTGTCATTTTGCCATTTTTTCAAGTAAGTGCCTGAAGAAACCCACCAGGTTCAAGCCTTGTGGGGCCTGTCATCGACATATGCAGGTGACGGACCACCACTTGGTGTGTCTTTGGTGCCTGTAGAGGGATCACAACTTTACGTCAAATGCGGAGTGCAGGACTATGAACCCCAAGGCCATCTGCGAGCGGGTCATTAAGCTTTTGGCTGCTCGCCATGCAACTCCGCGCTGCTCCAGGTCCCGCTCTCGTTGGAGGTCTTGGGACCGCTCCTTGAGTTGCTTGAGTTGGTCCTTGTCGCATTCCCGGACTTCAACAGATAAGTCCTATAAGAAGAAGTCCAAGAAGTCGAAGTGCTCTTTGACTTCTCCGCATCGCTCCCACTTTTCGGATGACGCGAGGGAACAACTAAACAATTCTGGGCCCCGCTCTCAGGTAGTTCCTGTGCAGCCGGCGTTGGAAATTGCCTTGAACTGGCTCCACGCTTTTCTAAAATTTCCTGGGGCTGAAGTGACCCCCACCTAACTCGCAGAGTTTTATGTGGTAATGAGCCTCATCTTTGGGTAGCTAAAACCCTCTGTAGCACCCTGGGGCCCCATGCGTTCGAGAGGGTCTTCGACTGGTGGGTGCGCCCTCTGCACCAAGCGACCCCCTCAGGATCCGTTGGTGGTTCCGGATCAGCCCCGTCCGTAAGTATACAACCTCCTCCAGTGGCGCCGTTCTCAGCACCGCCGATGCCCTATGGTTGCACCGCACCCATCATGATTCTCAACTCCAATAAGGAGCCAGACCCGCATCACACGGCATCGGTTCCGGCGCCGACCAGCCTCTTTCGGCCTTGGAGAGATTCAAGGACAGTAGGACCACAGCTAGGTTGATGGTGCTCTGTGTGGCCCCATGACAATCGCATTCCATCTTCTGCCCCTTCCGTGCCCCTTCCGTGGTTACTGTAAGGGCTATCAGCAGCATCCATTTCCTCTTAGCCACCAGGGCCAGCATGCACAGTCCTTTCATGGCCGCAGACGCAGCTTTCACAAGCCTCATGAGGCCCAAAGCCAGAGGTCTGCCCAATCCACACCCCTCCTCCCCGGCAGCCGCACAGTCAAAGCCTCTTTAATATTCCCTCGATTCAGCATGGGCATCTAGTTGGCGTCAGAATCCAGCACCATCTGCCCAATTGCAGGAGATCACTTCAGACAGATGGGTGCTCCAGATTGTCCAACGGGATTATGCCCTCCCCTTCCAACAGCCCGATGCCACTTCTTCTGTTCCCCCATTGGCTGACAGAGGACCACTTTCTGCTCTTGCGGCCCTTCTGGCCAAAAAAGCCATTTGATAAGGTGCCAGCATCAGATGTAGGTCATGGTTGCTTTTCCTGCTAGTTTCCGTTGCCAAAAAGGATGTAGCCTTCGTCCTATCGGGGACCTGGCCCTCATCAATTACTTAATGAAAAAGGAAAAATTCAAGATGCTCACCATGGCTCAGGTCTTATCTGTCCTCGACCCTGGAGACTGGATGGTAGCATTGGACTTGCAGTAACCCTATTTCCACATTCCCGCCCTGCCTGCCCACAGGCGTTACTTGTGGTTCACGGTGGGCCACAAGCATTATCAGTTCCCTTTGCTCCCTTGTGGCCTTACCAGCACCACTCGGGTGTTCACCAAGGTGAAGGTGGTGGTCACAGCTTATCTGAGGAGGTTAGGGGTTCCAGTCTTTCCCTACCTCGACAATTGGCTTTTGAAGGCAAATTCGCCCCAGGCAGTCACCTCCCACCTCCAAACTACGGCAGACCTCCTGCACTCAATAGGGTTCTCTATCGATGTTGTGAAGTCAGACCTGACTCCTTCTCAGATTCTCCCTTTCATCGGAGCTATTCTGGATACAGTGAAGTTTCGGACTTATCCTCCGGAAAACCGTGTCCAGAATATTTACTGATACTGACTGAATTGTCAGGCTTTCAGGCCCTTCCTGAATCTTAGGAGATTGTATTCTTTCTTAAGGGTTAAGGGAAGAGCGTTCCAAAGCCTGACTGTGGCGGTGACAAAGCTCTTGCCGCCCCATCTCACCTTTTTGAATCTGGGAACAACAAGGTTTACACTGGCAGCTGACCTGAGGGATCTTGGGAGGGTGCATGGTCTGAGATAGTTAGGTAGCTGGATAGGACCCTGGCCATGCAGGGACTTGAAAGCTATGCATAGGGCCTAAACTGAAATTGTTTTGCTATATTTAGCCAGTGTAGTTGCACCAGAGCTTGGGATGCCAACTTGTATCTGGAAATGCCCAAAAGTAGTCGGGCTGCAGAGTTCTGTAAAATCTGCAGCTTGTTTAGACAGTGTTTCTGAGTGCTGGTAAAAAGTGCATTGCAGTAATCAAATCTCGATGAAATGAGTGCGGTGACTACAATTTTCTGGAGGTCAGAGGGGATGAAGGGGAGGACCTTCGTTAGGCTTTTGTGTATGAAGAAGCAGGAGGAAGTGATGTACTTGATCTGTCCCTCAAATGAAAGCCTGATGTCAATTATCACTCCTAGATTTTTTGCTTTTTCAGTTGGAGTACGAGGGGGGCCAAGTTGGTGTGGCCACCAATTGGCCGCCCGATCGAAAGGGTTATCACCAAATACCAATACCTCTGTTTTAGAAGAATTCAGTTTTAAACAGTTGTCCAACATCCATTTGGCAATGTGAATCATACACTCATGGAACCTGACAGTTGTTGAATATGGTTTGCTGGCTACTGATTTGTGTGTCGTCCGAGTATGACACAAAGGCAAAGCCATAGGATTTGATCAGTTAAGCCAAAGGGAGAACATAAAAGTTAAAAAGGGTAGGGTTCAATGATGATCCCTGGGGAACAAAGCAAACACAAGGAGATGATGGAGGGAGAGCTGAAACTTTTCAGACACTCACCCCCAGTCACAGTTCTGGGTTGAATCCATCCTTCGCCACCCCAGTTCAGACCCAGCCATATCCAAATCAGTCTTGACCCTGTTCCTTATGGGAACAGTCCAGCCCAAACTATCAAGCCAGGTCTTGCCTGGACCGGAAACAAGCATCCTGGGACCGGTTTCGGGGTAACACCCCTCATCAGCCAGGCTAGCTTGAATCCAGTGCCAGAGTGAGCAAGGGACCCACGTCTGGGCATACCCTGCCAACTTAGGGCGAACAAAGCAAACACAAGGAGATGATGGACGGAGCGCTGAAACTTTTCAGACACTCACCCCCAGTCACAGATCTGGGTTGAATCCATCATCATTCTTTAGCTCACTACGCCACCCCAGTTCAGACCCAGCCATATGCAAATCAGTCTTGGCCATGTTCCTTATGGGAATAGTCCAGCCCGAACTGCCAAGCCAGGTCTTTCCTGGACCGGGAACAAGCATCCTAGGACTGGTTTCGGGGTAACACCCCATATCAGCCGGGCTAGCTTGAACCCAGTGGCAAAGTGAGCAAGGGACCCACGTCTGGGCATACCCTGCCAACTTTGGGCGAACAAAGCAAACACAAGGAGATGATGGGCGGAGAGCTGAAACTTTTCAGACACTCACCCCCAGTCACAGATCTGGGTTGAATACATCATCATTCTTTAGCTCACTTTGCCACCAGAGTTCAGACCCAGCCCTATGCAAATCAGTCTTGACCCAGTTCCTTATGGGAACAGTCCAGTTCACAAGTTTCAGCGCTCTGTCCATCATCTCCTTGTGATCCCTGGGGAACCCCACAGGGAAAAGAGAAGGAGGATGAGACATAGTCGCCCAGGGCCACCGCTTGAATTTGGTCAGTGAGAAAGGAGGTTAGTAAGGCCAGTGCTTTATCTTTAATCCCGGGGGAAGCAAGACGGTCAACCAGTAGTTCGTGGTTGACCATATCAAATGTGGTCAATAGATCCAATATGATCAAGGCTGCGTTTCCCCCACTGTCCAAAGTTTGTCTGAGTTCCTCCGTGGCAGTAATAAGGGCTAATTCTGGGCTGTGATGAGCCCGAAAGCCGAATTGAGATGGATCTAAGATTGAGTTTTTTGTAATAAAGGTGGTCAGTTCCGTATTAATGGCTTCCTCTACTACCTTGGATGGAAATGGAAGTCTAGAAATCGGTCTATAACTAAGAGGATCGCCGATGTCTATGTTTTATTTTTTTAGAAGTGGGAGTAATGAGGCCTTCTTCCACTCATTAGGGAAAGATCCAGAGGTAAACATCC
Organism: Calotriton arnoldi; assembly: GCA_963921515.1. Taxonomy (NCBI): domain Eukaryota; kingdom Metazoa; phylum Chordata; class Amphibia; order Caudata; family Salamandridae; genus Calotriton; species Calotriton arnoldi. Next base: position 213,260 of record CAWUFW010003805.1, on the reverse strand, counting down.
TGTTGAAGAGAGGGGTAAGGTAGGTAGCTATGATCTCTAAGTTCATATGTAAGATTTTTGCGGGGCAGGGATCCCATGGGTAACCGGATTTGACTAGGGTTATTAGTTTAAGAATCTGATCTTTTGTCAATGTGGAGAAGATTGAGAGTGTGTTCATGTTTGTAGTGGCAGGATCTTCATTGAAACTGGTACCTTTGGGTACACTTGGCTTCTGCTTGGAGGCCATGGCGGAGTGATTGCCACATAATACAAAGGTATCATAAACAGATTTAACCTTTTCTTGAAAAAGGATAGCCAAGGCATTGCAGAATTGTTGGCTTGTAATGAGATTTTTATTTTCCAGCAAATTTAGACAATTGTTTTACTGTGGTAAATAGTTCTTTGGGACAACCTTTAGCAGCTTTAATTTTTGCTGAGAAGTATTGGGTTTTTTCTGTTAGAATCATTTTTTTGTAAGTTTGTATGGAAGCTTTCTATTTGTCCTTGTCATCTGCATTATAGTCTAGCCTCCATTTCTTTTCGAGCCTGTGACATATTGGTTTCTGGGTTCTAATTGTGTGTCACTAAACCATGGCTCAGGTTGGATAGGTTTAGAGCGACAATGGTTGTCTATTGGAGCTAGTTGATTTATTGCAAACTCTAGGCAAGAGTGGTAGTTGGAGACAGTAAGGACGAGGTTTACGGAGACATCAGGCATCGCAGATGGCCTTGGGGTTTAAAACATTAAGTTACAGTTTTTTCAATATGCTTGGAAGGGGGTTTGAGCAGGCCTTTAATTTCAAACATAATGGCATTATGGCCGGACCAGACTGACGGAAGCGAGTTCAGCCATTCTAAGTTGGTGTTGTTAGTAAAGATTCCATCGAGACAGTGGCCGGCTTTATGAGTGGGGCTCTGAACTATCATGGTGAGGTCAGCACTGATCATTTGATCTAAAAGAATCACTGAGTCCGCATCCATAGAGTTTTTAAGTTTGAAATTGAAATCCCCTGAAATGGAAAAGTTGGGGAGATCAACTTTCCGCTCCAAGAGATTGCCGATATTATTGATAAAAGATGTTTTTGCTCAAGGGGTACTGTAGAGTAACACGCCATTAAAGGAGTGATAACTGTTAAGTTCAATCTTAAAAACTAAGGGCTCACAGTCTAAGACTTCAGGGAAAGCTTTGAAATGAGATTTAAGGCTGCTACTAAGAATAACAGCTATGCCCCGCCTCTTTTCCCTACTCTATCTGTTCTGTGGATTTTATATCCTATTGGTAGGGTCAAGAGTAAATATGGGCCTGAGGAAGCAATTGCCCAAGTTTCTGTGTCAAAGGCCATATCAGGCTTATATGTTTCTAAAAACTCACGACATGCTAGTGCATTTTCTATCAGTGATCTTGCATTGATAAGTGTTCCTGAGGCTCTGAAATGTAAGTTACAGTCCTCTTGAGAGGTAGCAGTATGGGTTTGTAAGGCCTTGACTGGGAGATTTGTAAGAGTGAATTCACACAAGGAGCACCCAGATATGCTGTCGGCAACCTGTGGATCTATGCCTGGGCCTACACAGCTCTTACCTTCTGAATTAAGCCCCAGAAGGAAGTCCCTCGTGTACCCAAGAACAGTCTGTGAATTTAATGGGTCTGGGTCCAAACCGGCAGGGCGACTGGCTCTGAGCGCGGTCCTGGCATGGACAAGTGTGGACGGGCTTGCCTTTGGAGCAACAGCGTGCGGACGTGCTTGTAAGCCGACTTTGTAGGCTGGCATCTGGGGGGGAGTTAGGGGGTGTGGCCACAGACGCTGCTAAGCGCGAGTGCTAAAAACAGTGAGGGCAAAGAAAAATTCAAACAGGGGTCCAGCTACCTCTCACAAGCTTCCTTGTGGGCCATAGCTATTGTGAAAGAAATTCAAGTTAAAACAATCATGTGAAATTTAAAACACATAAAAGAAAGCGAAATCCGCCCTTCCAAGGTGGTGGTTGCAGTCTGGAGCCAGGCACCTCCCTAGCACTCTAGTGCTTACAAGAAATAATCGGAGAATGAGCAGAAGGAGTCCACGCTGCCTCATGAGCCTGATGACACTCAGCTCATCCTCTAGCTCACCGAAGACCTCTCCACCCCCAGAATCAACTTTTGCGACACCATGACCAATATAGCCAACTGGATGAGAGGCAACTGCCTTAAACTCAACTCCGACAAGACAGAAGTACTGATCTTCTGGAAGAACACAATCGTATGGGACCACAGCTGGTGGCCAGCAGAGCTCAGACAAACACACTCACTTACAAACCATGCACATAACATAGGCATTATCCTCGACAGCGAACTGACCATGAAATGACAAGTCAATACAGTCAATACATGTCCTCCTCCTTCCTAAGGGCACTTGCCCTTTATCGTCATGTAGTATTCAACTTTAGGACAATGACACTTCTGTCGCTAAGATGTTGATCTATATCTTATAGCACATGATGTGTATTATATTATCATTAGAGGGAAACGCACCGCGTCACAGAACTCAACAGTGCATGTTTTGGGCGCTGGGGTTAGCAGCACATGTCATGTATTTCGCATCGGAGATACATCTATCTTACTCCATGCCACATGTTTTCCCTCACACCTTGCTGCATATTTATTTGTATAGTATCTTTTGTGTAGATTGAACCATATAGATACTGATCATGGCTGTATTTGTTATTTTACTTATAATTCACGTGCATTCTTGTTTGGTTTACACCTTTCCAACATGTCTGCCGTTTTGAATCAGATGCCAAATGATCCTAAGAGTCCTTTGTTACTGTTTATGTTTTCACTGAATGCTTTATCAGTTACCCAGTGTATGTGCACGTTTCACGTGAACAAGGGGTTTCTTGCCCTGAAACGCGTTGTGGATTAAACAACCTGTGGCATTCATTTCAACGGAGTTCTTTTGTTACTGAGAGCGTGCGTTATTGGTGCGGTTTGGGATATTGTTTTACCGGCATGCTCCGCCGGTGAGCGCGCCACTTCTCACGGGTCCACCGGCAGTCGGAAGGAGCAAATACTTTGGGACATATATATATATATATATATATATATATATATATATATATATATATATATATATATATATATATATATATAAAAGAAGATGCCGAGCCACAACACCGACTTCTTTCCAGGGAGACTTTATTCGTCTGTGCAGCATTTTAAAACCACTCAAAATCCTTACGCGTTTCGGCGGGATACCGCCTTCTCACAGGTGAGTGTATTAATGATGTCATAATCACATGGCCCTTGCATACAACTATAGGCCCCAGAATGCACCAACACAACTCCTTCATGACGTGGCTTGGTAACAGTATCATATAGCTGTAATAGCGTTTTTCACCCCAATGTCACGTAAATCATATTTCAGGAAAAAAGTGTCCAAATCAAAGGTGCACAATGTTGAGTAAAATCGCCAAGTGCATATGATGCCTCACTCCTGATAAATACCTGGAATGCGGGTTATCGGAGAGAGAAATCGCATCCCCCTCCTCTCCCTTTCCCAGTCCAGATACCAAATACCCATGGCAGTCCGATGGCTGGTAAGAGGAATGGGCGGATCATGCCCCCTCCATCATGTATCCAAAGCACAAACTCCACTTTACTGGGGGCCCCCGACCCAGCAGGGCGGGCTCAGCGCGCAGGAATGGAGATCCTGTTGTAATAATAACAAAAGAAGATGCCGAGCCACAACACCGACTTCGTCTGTGCAGCATTTTAAAACCACTCAAAATCCTTACGCGTTTCGGCGGGATACCGCCTTGGTCACAGGTGAGTGTATTAATGATGTCATAATCACATGGCCCTTGCGTACAACTATAGGCCCCAGAATGCACCAACACAACTCCTTCATGACGTGGCTTGGTAACAGTATCATATAGCTGTAATAGCGTTTTTCACCCCAATGTCACGTAAATCATATTTCAGGAAAAAAGTGTCCAAATCAAAGGTGCACAATGTTGAGTAAAATCGCCAAGTGCATATGCTGCCTCACTCCTGATAAATACCTGGAATGCGGGTTATCGGAGAGAGAAATCGCATCCCCCTCCTCTCCCTTTCCCAGTCCAGATACCAAATACCCATGGCAGTCCGATGGCTGGTAAGAGGAATGGGCGGATCATGCCCCTCCATCATGTATCCAAAGCACAAACTCCACTTTACTGGGGCCCCCGACCCTGCAGGGCGGGCTCAGCGCGCAGGAATGGAGATCCTGTTGTAATAATAACAAAAGAAGATGCCGAGCCACAACACCGACTTCTTTCCAGGGAGACTTTATTCGTCTGTGCCACTCAAAATCCTTACGCGTTTCGGCGGGATACCGCCTTGGTCACAGATCTCCATTCCTGCACGCTGAGCCCGCCCTGCAGGGTCGGGGGCCCCCAGTAAAGTGGAGTTTGTGCTTTGGAGATATATATATATATATATATATATATTATAATATAATATATATTATTATTGTAGTCTTATATATTATCCAGCACCTGTTCAAACCTCTGTCCAAACACTACTGCCTCAACAGTCCGGTCCAGCGAGATGGGCATTTTGCCTGCTCAGTCCTCCAGGACTTCTTAGCCTAAACCAGTACACAGACCCATGTCCGGGGATAGATTGCTTTGGTATCTATTCTAAGATAAAGAATATGTGGCTAAAAGTCTCTATCATATGAATAAGTTAATTACCTTGGGTAGCACTTTATCTGGTAGAGACTCTATCTATGTGTCCACAAAAGAGGGGGAACTAAGAGACTCTATCTTGCCGCAGATTCCTTATCGACCCTCCCTTCCTCCCCATTCTGTGTACTGTTTTGCCACCTAAAGGAGATCTTTCAGGACCTCATCTTGGCACACTAGTCATTCCTCCTCAGCTTGGCTCTGTGTGTCTGGTGTGGAAAAACAGTCAAGAACTGAGGTCAGCGTCCTGGGGTGGAACCTATATAAGTATACCTTTTACTTGGGCACCGCCCTATATGACCTCACATATGACTCCCAGTTACTCTAAGGTACGTGACTGGTCTAAATTGTCAATCGAACACTGGACCACGATTTTAGAAGAAACCAAACCGATGTCTTCCTCAGATGTTACTGTGGCCAATGACAATTTCAACAACTGGCTTCAAAAATCTCTTGATACGCTCATTCCTGTAAAAAGGACTCCAGCGAAAATAGGAAGTAACCGGAAACCATGGTACTCTGCTAAACTCCGGGGCCTAAGACAAAACTGCAAAAAGCTTGAGAGAGATTGGAGGAAAAATTTCTCGATTGACAGGAAATTAAAATATAGAGAAAGCATTAATATATACAAAACCGAAATCAAAGTAGTCCAGCGGATTATTACGAAAACAATTTTTTATCAGCAACTAACTCCGCCCGTGAGATTTTTGATATTGCCAAAACTCTCTCTAGAGTTCCCCCCCCACCAGTTATCCCTGATTGCTCATGGGCAAGGTGTAACAACTTAGCGGAATTTTTCTCCAATAAAATTGAAACTATTTTTACCTCATTTCCCCCTTCTGAAGATGGTACTCTGTTCTTTCAATCCTGTGGCAACCAGCCTTCTTTGGCCACTATTCCGGCGATGGAACTGCCTGTACTAGAAAGCCTTCTGACTAAGGTAAAAGCGGATCACCCAAAGATCCTGCTCCTTTAAAGATATTGAGGAAGGTGGCGGGCACTATCTCCCCTGTAATTCTAGAATTGATTAATACCTCATTTTCCTCAGGAATGGTTCCTCCCCTATGGAAGGAAGCTATGGTAAAGGCACTTTTAAAAAAACCCAGCCTTGATTCTTCCATTCTGGGTAACTATCGTCCCATATCCCTGCTTCCAGGGGTCAGCAAAATTGCTGAAAAATATTTTAACTCAATATTATCCTCATTTTTAGAGACTCACAAGCTTCTCCATCGGTCCCAAACAGGCTTCCGCCCCTTCAGGGAACGGAAGCAGCTTTGCTCTCTGTAGTGGAAGAGTCAAGAAAAATAGTGGACTCCGGAGGCACCGCTGTGGTCCTCCTTTTGGACCTCAGCGCGGCCTTTGACACAGTAAACCATTGCATTTTGATCCACAGACTAAGGAAACTGGGTGTCACTGGATCCGCTCTGTCATGGCTACAGTCCTTCCTGAGCAATAGATCCTTTCAGGTTTTCGATAATGAGGTGAACTCTAAGCAGATGCCCCTCTGTTGTGGAGTCCCTCAGGGATCTTCCCTGAGTCCCACCTTATTTAATGTCTACACTTGTTCCCTTGCAGAGGTGGTTTTACCTTTGGAGTGCACATAGTCACTTACGCAGATGACACACAACTTGTAATTGGGCTCAATAGAGCCGAAAATTCCCCGCTCAGTCTGCGTCCATGCTTGGAAGAAATTGCCAACTGGATGAATGAGTCTTTCCTAAAATTAAATGGGGAAAAAAGCGAAGTCATGATCTTGGGTAATAGTTCCCCCTTGATCTAAAAGCAATCTGGCCGACCTCTCTCGGCCTAGCCCCTACCCCCAAGACCCAGTTAAAAAGTCTGGGTGTTTGGATTGACCAAGACCTCACATTTAAGATACAAGCACGGATTACGGCAGCTACTTGCTACGGTATTTTGAAAATGATTCGGAAGATACTTCCCCTTCTCCCTTTCCAAGCAAGGAAGGTGATGGTCCAGGCTCTCATCCTGTCCCGGTTGGATTATGCGAATGCCCTTTATTTAGGCGCCCCTGTTGCGACCTTCTCCAAGCTACAGACAATACAGAATTGGGCTGCAAGACTCTTATTAGGCATTCCTAAACACCACTCCGCCAAACCTGCCTTGAGAACACTTCACTGGCTACCAGTTCGGGAGAGAGTTAATTTTAAGGCTCTATGCATTGTCCATAAGTCTCTAGCCGGAATAGGCCCTGCCATTCTTCAGAGCACTATTCAGTCTTACCGGCCCAATAGAAGCCTCCGTTCTGAGAATATGAATCTTGTCATCGTCCCTAAGATCAGGAAAGCCAGAAGCGGGGGCCGGCAATTTTCTTTTAATACGGCTAGACTCTGGAACTCTCTTCCCTCCCATTTACGTGCTGAATCTAATCATTTAGTTTTTCGTAAATTGTTGAAAACCTCGCTTTTCCCTAACTGATGAAACTCACTACTGCCGTTACTGCCAGCGCTGGGATGCTTCCGGGTAGCCATGCGCTTTAAAAATGTTATTTCAATTCAATTTCAATTCAATATAGGTATCGTGCACGCCACTTAAAGCGCGAACGATGCCATGTGTAGCCAACGGATACCACCTAGTGGTGCACAAGGGGATTGCTCAAAAATTTTCAGATCCAGTCTGATGCCTGGGGAATATTCTAAAGTGAGGAATCTGCTGCTAGATAGTCTCTATCAGATAAGGCTTTACAGAAGGTAAGTAACTTGTTCTTCTCAAAGTGTGTGCTATGTGCCATCTGACCTCTTGCACACACATCCCAAGGAGCTGGCAAAATCAGTTTGGTGTAAAAAAGGAGTCATAAAGAGATCTGTCTTTCCACTTGAGTCTGAAGAAATTAAGATCAATTTCCTTTCTCCTCCAAACATATTGAACATAGATCCACTGTTTGTGACTTCCAGAAAGGGGAAAATCTATGTATATTAGCCAGGAGCGGCTCATGTCAGGGAAAAGAGGTGGGGTGAGGGACGGGGTCGGGGGGGGGGGAATGGGGAACCATGGAGACAAATGGAAAAACAATTAAAAAGAACTTACTTCCACCCTCCATGATCGCGTCGCGCTCTTCTGCTGACCTCTCCTTTCCACTGCCAGGCAGGCACAGGTTCCCAGCCTGCCCTGCGGCCAATCCTGAAGCTGCTCTCATTTTGAGAGCAGCTTCAGGATTGACCTGAGCGCCGGTGATTTGTGTTCATGGACAGACTGGGAGCCTGTGCCTGCTCTCTCCATCCCCAGCAATGCAGCTGGCGTTGGAGAGAGCGTCACTGCGTATGTGGGTTTGGCCGGCCTGAGACGGATGGCCAAACCCACATGCCCAGTGAAGGCAGTGCCCAGCACTCCCCACCCAGCCTGTCACCACACTGGCCCCGCCCCCAATCCTTGGCACAAGGAAAAATAAAATTATATTAAAACAGGTTTTAAACCCGTTTTATTTTTCACACTTTTAAAGTGCTGGCAAGGGGGTGGGGCTACGCTCCCCCGCTAATATTAGCTCAAGTTGTTCAGAGCTCATATGCAAATAAATAATGCTTTTACATTTAGAGTTTAAAATTTCTACTTCAAAAACTACAGGTAAGTTAAATGTCTTTTTTTGGTTGTTTTCATATGCTAAATTAGATTGACTCTTTCATCTCTGTGATCGAAAAGTAAATTTTTATTTTTAATTTTCTCTCCAGGATACCTTGCTTTGACGCAATTTCTTTTTAAAGTGCTTCGTGTAATGGGGATCCATATTTCATACCCCTTGGTCAACCAGCCTCTTGTTTTTGAAGATGAATCAGAAGAAGATGGTGAGCTTTTGCTTTTCAGCAAGCACATGAAATTAACGTTAGAGTTAGATAACGGGCAGATTAGAGAACAGCTTAGTTCCAATTACACTGTAGTCCTACTCTTTGCCAATTGAATTCTGGTAAACCAGAAAAAATCTAATCAAAAAGAATGTTTTTTTTTAAAAAGAATTTGAAGCTCTCGATTTTCAGACAGTACATCTACAACTGAGTTCCATCCCTCCACTGCTTATCCCCAACTGCCATACCTATTTCCTGTTTTTATGGTTGAGCCTGTAACAGCATGGGCTAGCGAATGTGTATCGCTTGTGAGACACTGTTGTTAACAAAAAGGGCTTGGAGCCCGCCCGTTGCTTACAATTTGTTGACTTGCGTAGCACTCTTCTTTTCAGCCTCATAACTGGTCACTGTAGGCCTAGTATCATTTCTGTTTCTCTCTGTGGATCAGGGACTAAGCACTGATTGTTTCTGCTTAATCAGGGTCTGTCTGCTGCTCCTGATGTGATTGAGGTGCTATTTTGTTCTTTTTAGCTTCTAGTGCACTGCAAATAGAAGGCGTGTGACTGACAAAATTGTGCTGAGCAGGACAAACAAAATTGCAAAGTTCTATTTTCTAGAGTTAACGTTCTTATGAATTTTTAGGGTTGAGCCTGTGATAGCATGCGCTAGCACATGTGTATCTCTTGAGAGACACTGTTGTTAACAAAAAGGGCTTGGAGCCTGTCCGTTAGTTACAATTTGCTGGCTTGCGTGGCACTCTTCTTTAAAGCCTCATGACTGATCACTGCAGGCCTAGAATCATTTCTGTTCCTCTCTGTGGAGCAGATACCAAGCACTGATTGATTCAACTTTAATCAGTGCCCGTCCGCTGCCACTGACGTGATTGAGGTACTATTTTGTTCTTTTTAACTTCTAGAGCCCTGCAAACAGAAGGCGTGTGACTAGCAAAAATGTGCTGAGCAGTACAAACAAAATTGCTAAGTTTTATTTTCTAGAGTAAACATTCTCTTATTTTGTCAAGTCTTTTTTTCTCACTTCACGCTCATGTTTTGTTTTGTTTTTGCTGATCAGGCTGTTCTCAAAAGATGAAGATTATCTTGTTCTATAAATTGCAAAGCAACATTGTTTCTTTCTTATGTGTAATTTTTCAAATTATGCAGTGCAGTACACCCTAGTACACCCCACTCCAATCTAAACCGCCTCACTCCAATCCACCCAACACCAATTCACTCAATCCAATCCACCCCACTCAATCCAGTCCACCACACAACAATAACGTCTACCCCACTCACTCCAATCCACTTCGTTCCACCACACTCCAGTGCTCTCAACACACCCCACTCTAATCTGCCCCACGCCAGTCCAAAACAATCTGCTCCACTCCAGTCCAAAACAATCTGCCTCACTCCCATACAAAGCAACCTGCCCCACTTCCACATGCCCCACTCCAATCCAAAATAATCTGCCCGCTCCAATCCAAAACAATCTAATCCACTCCTAAACAATTTGCCCCACTCCAATCGCAAAAAATCAGCTCCACTTTAATCTTAAACAATCTGCCACACAGCACTCCAAAAGAATCTGCCCCTCTCCATTCTGCCCCACTCCAATCCAAAACAATCTGCTCCACTCCAGTCTGCCATACTCAATCCAAAACAATCTGTCCCACTCCAATCTAAAACAATCTGTCCCACTCCAGTCCGAATCAATCTGCCCCACTTCAATCCAAACAATCTGCCCCACTCCAATCAAAAACAATCTGCCCTTCTCCTATCTGTCCCAATCCAGTCCAAAACAATCTGCCCTGCTCTAATCCAGAACAATCTACCCTATTCCATTCCAAAGGAATCTGCTCCACTCCAATACAAAACAATCTGCCCCACTCCAGTCCAAAACAATCTGCTCCATTCCAATCCAAAACAATCTGCACCACTCCACTCCAAAGCAATCTGCCCCACTCAATCCAAAACAATCTGCCCCACTCCAATATAAAACAGTCCTCCCCACACACATTCAAAACAATCTGATCCACTCAAAAACAAAATAATCTGCCCCACTCCAGTCCAAAACAATCTGCCCCATTCCAATCCAAAACAATATGCACCACTCCAATCTGCCCCACTCCACTCCAAAACAATCTGCCCCACTCCAATCCAAAACAATCTGCCCCGCTCCAATATAAAACAGTCTTCCGCACACAAATTCAAAACAATCTGACCCACTCCAATCCAAAACTATCTACCCCACTCCAACCCAAAACAATCTGCCCTACTCCAATCAGCCCCGCTCCAATCCAAAACAATCTGTCCCACTCCAATTTAAAACAATCTGCCCCACTCCATTCCAAAACAATCTGCCCCACTCCAATCCAAAACATTCTGCCCCACTCCAATCCAAAACAATCTGCCCCACTCCAATCTAAAACAATCTGCCTCATTCCAATCCGAAACAATCCACCCCAATGCAATCCATCTGATCCCAATCCACTCCATCCCAATCCACCACACTCCATCCCAATTCACCCCACTCCAATCCACCACAATATTCCCCACTCCAATCCAATACACCCACACCAATCCAATCCAGCCCAGTCCCATCTACCCCACTCCAATCCACCTCACCTAAATCCAATCCACTCTACCCCACTCCAATCCACCCCTGTCCAGTGCACTCCAGTCCAACCCACCCCACTCCAGTCCCAGCCACCCTACTCCAATCCAACCCACTCCACTCCAATCCACCCCATTCCAATCAAACCCACCCACCCACTCCATCCAATCCAACCCACCTCACTCCAATCCAGTCTAAACCAATCCACCCACTCAAATCGATTCCAAACCACCCCACTCCAGTCCAATTCACTGCAACGCAGTCCAACCACACCACTCTAAACCCCCCACTTAAAGCCACCCCAATCCAATTCACCCCACAGCAAACCACCCACCCCACCCCACTCCAATGTATTCCATCTTAATCCACCCCAGTCCACTCCAGTCCAGTCAACCTTATTCCACCCTACTCCAATCCAATCCATCCCTCTCCAAACCACCTTAATCCACCCCACCCCACTCCAATGCAATCCACAACACTCCTCACCAATCCAACCCACCCCAATCCAGTCCACTCCACTTCAGTCCAATCCAACCCACTCTAGTCCAATCCACTGAAACCCAATCCACCCACCCCACTCCAATCTAATCCATTTTAATCTACCCCAGTCTAATCCAATCCAACCCACTCTAGTCCAATCCACCCTTATCCAATCCATCCCACTCCAATCAACCCCACTTTCATCCACTCCAGTCCACCCCAATCCACTCCATTCCAGCCCACCCCAATCCAGCCCACTCAATCCAATCCACCTCACTTCAGTCATGCCCACTCCAATCCACTTAATCTAATCCACCCCACCCCACTCAATCCAATTCACCCCACTCCAATCCTACCCACCCCATCTCAATGCAATCCACCCCACTATTATCCACCCCACTCCATACCAAACCACCCCACCCCAATCCACCCCACTCCAATCCATCCCACTCCAATCTAATCCGCCTTAATCCATCCCAGTCCAATCCAGTCTAGTCCACCTTAATCCACCCCACTCCAATCCAATCCACCATACTCCAAACCACTTTAATCCACTCCACCACACTCCAGTCCACACCACTCCACACCTATCCAATCCACCCTCTCCAATCCTATCCACCCCACCCCACTCCACACCAATCCAATCCAGCCCACTCCAATCCAATTCACACCTCTTCACACCAGTCCAGTCTACCCCACGCCAATCCAACCCACTCCAGTCCAACCCACTCCAGTCAAATCTACCACAATCCAACCCACCCAACTTTAATCCATCCCACTCCAGTCCACCCCAACCCAAACAAATCCAGCCCAATCCACCCACCCCAATCCAATCCACCCAAATCCAACCTACCCCACTCAATCAAATACACCTCACTCCACTCCAGTCCACCCCACTCCAATACACCTCATCTAATCCACCCCACTCAATCCAATTCACCCCATTGCAATCCAATCCATCCCACCTCAATGCAGTCCACCCCACCTCAATGCAATCGACCCCACTCTAATCCACTCCACTCCAAACTACCCCGCCTTATTCCAATCCACCCCACCCACCCCAATCCAGTCCACCTCACCTCACTCCAGTCCACCCCACCCTATTTCAATCCACCCCACTCCAATCCACCCCATCCTGTCCACTCCACTCCAATCCACCCACTCCAATCCACCCCACTCTGCTCTAATTCACCCCACTCTACTAAAATCCACGCACTCGATTCCGGTCCACCCTACCCCACTCTACTTCAGTCCACTCCACTCCACCCCACTCTATCCCAATCCACCCCAACCCAGTTCAGTCCACCCCACCCAGTTCAGCCCACCTCACCCAGTCCAGCCACTCCAATCCTTCCAGCCCACCCCACTCCAGTCCAATCCACACCACTCCAGTCCAATCCAACTCATCCCACTCCAAACCCCGCCACTGCAGTCCAATCCACCCCACCCTAATCCTATCACTTCAGTCCAATGCACCCATCTCAATTGAATCTAATCCACCCACTCCAGTTCACCTCACTCCATTTCAATCCTCTCCACCCCTCTCCAATCCACCCCACTCTATTGCAATCCTATCCACCCCACTCTACTCCAATCCAATGCCCTCCAACCCACTACACCCTATTCCACACCACACCACTTCACTGTACACCAATGCACTCTATGACACTCTCTGCCACTGAACCATAGAACTCTACTGAACTCTACGACACTCTACTCCCCCTATGCCACTCTATGACACTGTACTCCAACAAATCCACTCTGCTACACTCTACTCCCCCTCTCCACACCACTTACTTTTAGCCATGCTGAACAGCAGTCACAGTGGTGTACAACATCACAAAAACACATTGCCAATAACTCTTGTATAGGCAAGACGTATTGGCTTTGCAATGCTTGTTTTCTCTTGTCAGGCAGGTCACATGAATCATTTGCTCCAGTGCTCCTTCTTTTCACACTGCCATTTTGTTCTTTCAATATCTCCTTTTCACGGAAGAGGTGTATGTTTGATTACGGGTTCTATTCTGATTCAAAAAAATTGCCTCAGACTAATGCTATGTGAAGGATTTTTTGGGGACCCTGGCCAAAATGTATTTTTGGCCCCTTTGTCCAGAACAACTTTGAATTAGTGGTCAATTTTAATCTAATTCAAGTTTTGCTGTTTCCAAAAGCACTTTGAAATAAATGATTACATTTTAGAAAGCTCCCACTTCCTGGTGTCCACCAGCCAAATAGCATCAAACTAAAGCTTTGATAGAGTCATTTCTTTTTGCACTTGCAAGTGGATTTTTTATTTGTTTTGCAACCACATTTTACCTGTAATACCGTCACTCCCTTTGTATGAAAGACACCATAGAGTGAGTTGGTATATGTTTAGTGGATTAGTGCATAATATTAAAATGAGTCGAGACACATGCACATAATGTCTGAAACTGTAGCTGTAACTGCTGGATATTCGTAATCACAAATAAACCCCTTTCACAACTGGCTTTTTCCCTGCTACGGTTAAAATCAAAGCACTACTTTTCACCATTCCATCAGGGGAACTTTATAATTTGTTTCATTAATTATCTTTCCCTGACCTGTCCTTTCTCTTCTCATAGTTTGTGTACAATTCCCTGGCTAAACCACGACTTTTAAGTCTGCTGAGCAAGAGAAATAACGGTGGGGAGAGACAGGAGTATGGCAGAGCAGTAAAGAAACTGGTATAGTGAGAACCATGAATTAGAGGAAAAGGGAGGTAGAGATGAGGTAAAGAGGTAGATGTGGCAGTGAGAAAGCAAAGTTAAACGGAAAAAAGCGAGGTATAGTGCAATTGATAGATGGAGAGAGTAGGTAAATAAAAGATTGGCTTAGGGTGAGGTAGAAAGAGATAGAGATGGGGAGAAAGAAATGTAGAGACAGGGGTGGGCCACACTACGGGGTGAGACGGAGAGAAAGTTAAGGGAAAGAGAATTAAGTTAGCGAGATGTAAAGACAAAAAAGGTAAAGGTAGGCATGTAAAGAGGTGAGTAGTTAGAAAAGTATAGGGACATTCCAGGCAGAAAAAGGATGGTGTGATAGGGGGGAAATTGGAAGTGGTATAGAAAGAATGGTCAGGTTGGTGAAGACACTAGTGAGGCAGAAAGAAAAGTAGAGTGGTGTAAGGGTAGAAAGAGGTTAGATGTAGAAAGAAACTATGTGAAGTTTAGAGATATTGGTGAGGAAGAGCCAGGGAAATGAGGTCCAGAGAGACAGGGTCAAATAGAGAGTTGTTAGGTACAAAGAGGTGGAACAGTGGTAAGCTAGAGACATGTAATGAGAGAAAGAGGTGAAGAAGAGAGCATGAGTTGAAGTAGAGAAGACGTGAAATAGAGAATAGAAGAAGTATTGATAGGGAAAAATAGGCAGGGAGAAAGGAGTAAGGTTGTGAGCGTTGAGGTAAAGGGAAAGAGGTGGAAAGCGAAAAGTGGTAAGGTAACATGAATGGTGAGGTAAATTAAGAGGTGAGGTGTGAGAGAGGGATAGAGAAACATTGAAGGTAGAGAGAGATGATGTATTGCGATGTGGTTACAAAGAAATAGGTTTTTAGGGAGTTTAAGTGGAGAGTGTGGAGTCAGAGGGAGAGGTAGAGCTAAGCGGCACAGAGAGGTATAGTATGGAGAACTGGAGCCACATAGAGAGGAGACGCATAGCGACAGACGAGGTTGAAAGAGATTAAGTAGGGGGGCGTGGCTAGCGCCCACAGAAGATGGCGGC
Organism: Calotriton arnoldi; assembly: GCA_963921515.1. Lineage (NCBI taxonomy): Eukaryota > Metazoa > Chordata > Amphibia > Caudata > Salamandridae > Calotriton > Calotriton arnoldi. Next base: position 197,961 of record CAWUFW010003805.1, on the reverse strand, counting down.
GGCTCCGTAGAGCTCTCGGTGACGACGGTGCAACGAGGGCTCTAAGATGACTCTCTCGTGAAAGAACCTGGCGGAAACATCAGCGCGGACGACAGAACACGGGCGGCCTACAGCGGGGTAATTTTCAACGTGGGAGGAGTTGTTATTTTAAGCGCATTCCTCATTTCTTTGCCCACGCTTATGGCGCCCGCCATTTTGTATTTTTGCCGTTTTTCGGCGCTCTGAGGAGTTTCCCTTTCACCTCTGGAACTGCCTACTTTTACATTAGTGGGCCCCCGCCCTCAATGTTTCTAATGTAATCAGAGGAATTTAGCTAGTGAATAGCTTTGCTTTACTGGGTGCTGCTTCTGGAGACGCCTCACCGCTAGTGAACTGAATTCCTACCTTCATACTTGAACTGATAGCGGCCATTTTGTCTCAGCGAAGCCTACACCTACAGAACTCCTCATGAGCATTATTGCGTTCTAGTTTAGTACCACAGGTCTTGCCCGCTTCCTGGCATGCTTATTCCTAGCTCCCTCTTCACTCAACGATATCTGCGAAAAGACTCCTAAAGGCTTCTAAATATGATGCTACTTTTATCAGTGCGTATGTATTTTAATACTACCGACAAATATGACATTATATTCCTGTTATAGGGCGCTTCTTTGAGAATTAAAGTTTCATCTAGAGACCAAAGGCTTTAGCGGCGCGTCAATGCTGTGAATTATTTACCCGGCATATCCTATTCTTGATATTTCTTACGCATTACATGCTTTCTATAGATATATGGGCACAACAAACTGCAGCTCTCAGCCTTTGAGCGTGTATTTCTCCACTATTGGACCTGACTGTTTGTGAATCTCCTTTTTATGGGCAGACTGAAAACAATCAACTTATTGGTGACGCCTGCTAATCGCTCATCTATCCCTCGTGCACGCTTCTGCGTTCAACGCATCAAAATGGAGGATTTGCTGGCTTCCTCTCCAAAGGGCGCATCTGCCTCTTCCTCTGCAATTACCAAGGTCTCAACCAAACGGTTGAAGAAAGACCCACCATCACCTCCAAAGCAAACTTCGTCAGTCTCAATGGACATTCTCTTGGAAGAAATAAGGACACTACGCCCGTTTGTAGAAGAGACTAATTCAAAGATACAAGTTCTGACTGATGGATGGACGAAAATGGAGGAGAGAATAACTGCAGTAGAACACTGTGTAGACTCCCTGAGTTCGACTTGCACCCAGGTGGTAGCCCTTCAATCACAGGTTGCAACATGCCAGAAGCAGATTGAAAACCTTGAAAACAGGAATAGGAGAAATAGCCTACGTGTTTATGGTTTGCCGGAGGCTTCAGAAGGGTCTGACCCCATATCATTTTCAAATCCTTCTTACCAACAGTGCTCAAGTTGCCGGAAACTACCGTCCTGAACATTCAACGCGCTCACAGGCTGGGCCCCCTACATTCTTCGTCATCTGGCCAACGCAAACCACGAGGTGTTATAATTTACTTTCTAGAGTACACAGACCTTCTCAAAGTACTAGCTGCAGCTCGTTCTCTGAAGCGGATTACATCCTCAGGAAACCAACTTTATTTTTCACAGGATTATGCTAAGCCCACAGCAGACAGAAGAAAAGAATTCCTATCCATGAGACCTGCTTTGCGCTCGATTGGTGCACAATTCGGCTTATTTCATCCTTGCTTGTTCAAAGTGACCTTTAACAACAGCACTGTGACTTATGAGGATCCGATTAAACTCAAAAGTTTCTTGAACTTTCACTGCCCTGACAAGATGGAAACTTCGAAACCTGGTCCCTGATTTCTGCCTACTTATGGGATAACTAAATGCAAGCTCAAATTTCTATTCCGTTGAAACTGCTCATATATCTCATTGTTGACTTAATAGTTCATATATTGTCGTGCTCTATTTAATGCATTTCAATGCTCGTTTTTCGTAGATTTACATCTGTAAGATTTTATCCATCACTTATATCTTTATGATATTGTAACTGCTTAACCCTGGTTTTTTCCCCCATACAGGTTCTTATTCACGTTGTCTTTTTCCCATGTTTTGTGATTGCTCTTCCTGAAGTTGGGCCGTCTCACCCTGTGGAGTCCGGACATGTCATCGTTCCATGTGGCCTCATCCCTCCCCACCCTCCTTATGTTTTAGATTCATTCTAAGTATAGTCTCTTTCTTCTCTTTCCTACCTACAGTCTCAATAATACTTTCACCCTTCTCTATTTACTCACTGTCATTCACCTCTAACTTATCTTCGCTCACTATCTCTTTTTTCTACTCCTTACCTTCTACTCTTTATCTTATATTTCATCTTTTTATCCTTCATATATCCCTAGTTTATTCTGCTTATCTCAATATTGCGTATATTGTTCTCTATTTTTGCACTGTGCAGGTGTCACGTGTAGGTTTGTTTCATTGTCACTGTTCCTACTTTCTGCCTAAAAAATTGGTTCGTATTGTGGTTAGTTGGTCTATCCTCTGGTCTACACTCTTTTATTTGTATTTGCTTATGGCTATTTGCTTCATATCCATTCTCTCATTTTACATATGTCTTTAAATATTGTTTCTTGGAATGTGAAAGGTCTCCATTCTCCCATTAAAAGACAACGGGTCCTGACTCACCTAGCCAAGCTTGGTGCAGATATAGCATGTTTGCAGGAATCTCATTTGACAGCAGAAGAATCCATAAAATTGAAAAGGAGCTGGGTTGGGGAGGTTTTTTATTCACCGGGGGACGGTAAACGGAATGGGGTTCTTACTTTATGTCGTAAATCACTTTCGGTTAAAATGCTATCACAAAGCTTAGATGAAAATGGTCGTTGGTTATTTACAAAGCTCCTGATTGATAAAGTTCCAATCTCCTTGTTAAATGTTTACGCACCCACTGCTGGCGATCCTTCCTTTTGGTCGACCTTAGCACAGTTACTTGCAGAATGTATTGATGAAAATTTCATACTTACAGGTGATTGTAATCAAGTTTATGACCCCTTCTTGGATCGCAATTCAATGGTCTCCTTTGTCCCTCACAAGGCCCACAAATCATTTGTACAAACTATCAAACAATACAAGCTTATTGATGCCTGGAGACTGTGTAACCCTACTGCTAAAGAATACACCTATTATTCTCCAGCTCACCACACCCAATCAAGATTAGACTATTTTTTCATTTCTCATAACATATCACAGGCACTAACGACAGCAGAGATTGGATCCATCCTAATCTCGGACCACGCTCCCATCATTATGAAAGTAGATATTCTGCAGAAACCCTGCACATCACGGAAGTGGCGTTTCAACAACTCCCTTCTCTTGGACAAAACTTTTGTTTCTTCATTCACTTCCTTTTTTAACGAATATTTTTTATTCAATCAGACCGATGAACTTCCTTTCCATGTGATTTGGGACGCCTTTAAGGCAGCAGCTAGAGACTTTATTATTGGCTATGTCTCTAAAAAACGTAAAAAGTCAAAAGAACTCACCACATCTCTCCTAGCTAAGATAAAGAGACTTGAACACTCTTTTTACTAATCTAGAACAAAAGAATGTCTGACGGAACTCATTAATGCCAAATTTCAATTTAATAAGGAGTCAACGAATAATGCTTCCACCTACCTATTAAGATCCAGTGCAAAGTTTTATGGTGGACAGAATAAAGCCGGCAAGGTTCTAGCCAATTACTTAAAAGTTAAGCATAATAAATTAAATATAGAATCTATTATGAATGCCCAGCAGGAATTAAAATATAAGGACGATGAAATTTTAAACAAATTTTTGAATTCTACCAAACGCTTTATACTTCAGAAGCCTCCCCTACAGAACAACACATTTCTCGGTTTCTGTCTGACATTCACCGATCCCCCTCCACTCAGCCTGATCTCTCTGGTTTAGAATTTGACCTCTCACAAAAAGAACTGCATACTGCGCTTGCGGCACTTAAAAAAGACAAGGCCCCCGGCCCAGACGGGTTCTCAGTTGAATTCTTTACACATTTTGCCTCCTTGTTGATTCCAAAGTTACATATATTGTTAAACTCCTTTCTCTCTTCGGGGAAGTCCTCTGGCTCCTTTTCTGAAGCCCTCATCTGCCTTATCCCCAAGGAGGGAAGGGACCTGAGATACTGTAAAAACTTTCGACCCATATCTCTAGTCAATGTTGACTATAAAATGTTCTCTAAATCTTTAGCTTTTCGACTGGATTCACACCTCCCGGACTTGTTGGGCTTAGAACAGTCGGGTTTCGTTAAAAGACGTCTTATCACAGACAATACCCGCTTGTTTTTTTATATACTATCTATATCTTCACATGTCACACATTCTTTGGCTGCTATAGCACTGGATGCCGAAAAGGCGTTCGATAGAGTGGAATGGGCGTACCTTTTCCAAACCCTCAAGTGGTTTGGCTTTGGACCTAAGATTATTTCCCTAATCTCACTTTTATATTCCAATCCAAGAGCAGCAGTATGCGCTAATGGAACGTCATCCTCTTATTTTACCTTGGGAAGGGGTGTCCGCCAAGGATGTCCATTGTCCCCGTTTCTTTTTAACCTAGCCCTAGAACCATTTCTTCTGCGGATCCGTCAGAATGAGGATATTCAGGGCTCTAACTTTAACGATACTCACATTAAATTAGCAGCATATGCTGATGATATATTGTTATTTATATCCCAACCTCAAACTTCTATTCCCGCATTTCTAACTGAAGTCGATTCCTTTGCAGATGTTTCTGGGTATAAATTGAATAAGGATAAATGCGAAATATTACCCCTGACGAAATATACTTTTAAAGAAGATTTTACTCTCTCAACCTTTGCATGGCGCCCCCAATATATTAAATACCTGGGCCTTCATTTCACTTCCTCCATCCCAGATACAATTTCAAGATGCATGGACAATTGTATACAGAGAATATCGACATTAACTGCTAAATGGCACCCCCTGTACTTATCATGGTGGGGTCGTCTTGATACCATAAAAATGATGTTGTCCCCCATAGTTCTATACACGATATCTAACATCCCACTTTCCATCCCTTTAAAAAAAATTAAAAAAATTAACTCTTTGTTATCCTCTTTTCTTTGGTGCAATAGAAAATCTCGTATGTCCATATCAAAACTGATTCGCCCAAAATCGGAGGGTGGTGTTAATTTTCCTGACTTCCCCTTATATCAAAAATCTTTTTGCTTCGACAATCATCTAGGTGGCTTTCACACTCTTCTGCGCATCACCCCTTATGGACTAAACTTGAGCTTTCCTTTCTATCCCCTTATTCCTTTCAAGAATATCTCTCATTCTCGCGAAAACCACAATGTCTTTTGACCCCCATAATTAAATATACATCCAAGATTCTACAACCTGCACACTTCAATGATCCCATTGATGGCACTTTTCTCTCCAATTCCACGATTTGGCATAACAAATCGATATTGATACGTGATAAACCTTTTTATTGGAGGACGTGGAGGCAGAGAGGTCTAATATGGGTCCATCAACTATACCAACAAGACCAATTCATGTCCTTCGAACAAATTAAAAGCTTGTTTGGACTGCCGACCTCCTCCCAATCTAAATATACACTTTTAAAGCAGGCCATTTTAGAAGCGTACATTCACTGTGAACCCCCAAACTCCTTCACTACCCCTTCTAATTCTCCGGCTGGTAAATTACATTCCCTATTACAGGTTAACCCTAAAGCTTCTGCCATTTACAATTATTTACACGTCTCATGCATTCCACGGGACAAATCCAAAACAGAACTTTATTGGGAGAGGGATCTGGGAGTTGAATGGCCAACTACTTTTTGGAATAAGATATGGGATAAGATTAGAAAATCTTCGAGAGCTGCTAACACCACGCAAACATTCTTTTTCATTTATAATAGACTATTTTTTCTCCAGTTGCTTTACACAAACAGCATGCTTGCGTCTCGGATGCTTGCTGGACATGCTCTTCTCCTCACGCGGACATACACCATCTACTTTTTACATGTCCACCTGTTCAGGACTTTTGGGAGAAGGTTTGGGACCAAATTAACTCAATTTTTCATTCCCGATCTCCTTTTTCTGTTTCTAATGTATTTTTGGGTAGTTTATCCCCGATATGGTCAGATCATACATATAATACAAAAATCGTAGACCTCTTGCTAGCAGTTGCCTTTCAGCAAATTACTAAAAATTGGAAGGACCTAACCAAACTATCCTATCAAGCCTGGTGGTATGCTATTTGCTACAATCACAGACTAGATACAGCCTTTGTGTATCCTATCACTATGGCCACGAAGCGTTTAAATCTATGGCTACCTGTTACAACATTCATTGAAGCTAGTGCTAGGAGCTCATTTTCTCTGGCTCCTGCACAGCAGGAGGTCTCCAAACCCCCGTAACTTTCCTTTCTTCTTTTGTACTGCAGTTTATACAGTTTGTGATTCTCTAATTCATGATATTGTTATTAATCCTTTCTCTTTGGATGGACCAATTCTGATTGTACATATGCTTACCTCTTCCTTGTATTCAGAAGATATTTCATGTGATTAAGTATTGCCAATTTACTATATGTATTGAGATGTGCATATCCTTTAATAAACATATTTCTGAAAGAGATTAAGTAGATGGAAAAAAGATACAGGAAGGTGTGATGGAAACAGAGCAGTGGGGTGTACAGAGACAGTTACTTACGTTGGAGAGAGTAGAGGTAAAGTTGTGAGAGACAGATAGAGAGGTGCATTGAGAATGCGGTGGTGTAGACATAGGTGAAGTGGAGCGAGTTTAGTTACCGGTGGGAGTAAGTACTCAGATGATGAGATAGAGGTAAAGTCAGAGGGGTGAATTAATAGTGGTGATCTGAAGTAACGAAGTAGGGAAAGAGACCTTAGATATAAACTTTTTTTTAAATGTAATTGCCACAAGTTGCGACTGTTAAGGCTAGGTTCGACCAGTTGTCAAATTAAAAAGGAATCTATTTTTAAGCACGTTAGCGTGTGACTTCTGGCTGTCTCAGTTACTTTGGGGAGGGGGGCGGGAGGGATTCCTTGGTAAGTGGGGCTCTAGACATTCGCTCACTTTGCCCATGCTTGCCTGCTTTTGGCATACATGCTGGTTATGATAGGCTTCTAGCAGTGCATTGCACGCAGAAGGCAGGTCTTAGCGGCTGATCCCCATGAGTCCTTTATCTCATGTCTGTGGTAGCACCATCAGGTGAGATCATGCTTTTTCTGTGATGGAATTCAGCCGCGCTTCCTTATAAACCAACTTTTATCTATGTCTAATAACAAAGGTGACCTTGAACTTTCTTACAGGATGCAAGCTGTCACATTTAGGCAAGAAGAATTCGGTATCAGGTGGGGTCATCAATTTGACCGGCCATACTAGAAAACGTAAGAAGATTCCCCTCCCCGTTCTGGGGCCTCGTATCGCCCATTAAGGAGGAGAATGTACATGCTTGTTCTTCTAAGAGAAGAGGAAAACCACTAAGTCACAAGACTAAAGGGCCTGCAGTACTAGATGACCTGTTCAACTGTCTCTACAACCTTGCAGAGGAGTGCTCCTGCTTCACAGATGCACCTAAAAAACATAGCCTAATCCACCAAAGAGGTTGATAGGGCTTTGGCCATATCTCTCGCTTTAGAGGTTCTTCTTGTCAGCCTCCAGGGTCCAGATCCCAGCACATCTGTACTGGGGGCACGGGGGTAACCTGGACTGTTGTTTCAATACCACGCAACCCAAAACATCATCCTAACCTACATTAACTTAAATTACATCTTAAAACCTGACATGCTGCATGAGGTTATTCATAATACCTCATAATTCACTATTGATAAAGCTCCAAAAAGAGCGGTGTACTGTGAAAATAAGAGAAAATTGCATTTGGAGGTCCCTTAGTTGTTCTGTTGTACAATCCTGTCACCACATACAGCTTCACTAAGGTGATGTGCACAAATAATAAGCCAGAGGTAACAAATTCAAGAATTAGGCACACATTATATTACTGCCAATGTATCCAAGGCTGATGCCCGATTCAGCTATATCCCTAGTCTGGTTAAGGGATAGGGCGGGGTCAATGCAAAATACGGTAGAAAGTTTGAATTACAAAGTCGAATACCATCAAAGATGTGGGGGTCATTAAGAGTTTGGCGAGAGTGGTAGAGCATCCTTAAATGGCGGTTCCCCATACCCCTACACCAACATCTCCCCCACTCCTTTCCAACAAACCCGTGGTTTCCGCTGCTCATTGTGAGCTACGTTTTTAACTGCGGGGCTTAAGCTGACTCTGCCATTGGAAACGTTTGACTAGCAGCCCATCCACTGTAGTTTAGAGCAGAAAGACTTTCATTTTGCTTGAGCCGGACTTCCACGCAAGGCATGGTAGAGTTGTCCAGAAAAAAGGAAACATAGTTCCTCACGTAATAGAAAGAATACTTCCTCCGCATCAGGCATATATGTTTTTTTGTTTTGCACAAACAGACATAAAGAAATACCAAGCAGTCCGCCTTGACAATGCAAACCTCCATCGTTGCATTTATGACATATGTGCTTCCGCCTTCCGCCATATCCACAGAAGTATTTTCAACATAAATACCCTACCAGAGCAGCAGTGAACAAAAAAGCATGGCAGCAGCCTGTTGTGGGCGGAAGCTTGGCATCTGCTGTCCCTGAATGCTTGAAAACCACCCAGCCCAAAGGGTTCAAAATTAACCTTTGTGTGATTGTTGTCTGTGGAATAGAAAATCTGCCTTAATATCTAATAAACTATTATTATTTTACTCACTGTATGTCTGTGATGTATGCTTTTGAGCTGACGCATCAAAGGCCTGTGCCCGAGGCGAGTGTTAGAGTTTTAATGATCTTTCAGAGTACTCACAAGGGGTGAGGCGATCCCTGTTTTCATTTTATATTTGATGTGAATTTCATTTGGTCTTTTGAATGTTTTCCACAGTTTTTAAAAAAAAGTGTAAAAATCAGAGGTTATCAAGATTTACTTTCTCACTGTAAAAAAAATCCCAAAATTCGATGTACTTTTTAAAGCAAAATATGCTGCATTTATTTATGCCGGAGGTAGAGGTATCCATTTGGATACCTCTACCTCCCTCATAGATAAATGCAGTATATTTTGGTTTAAGAAGTACATCGAATTTTGAGATTCCTTATCCCAGTTATCACTATAGGTATATATTGGCCACAAACTTGTCTCAAGCATAAAATAATTGCTCTGAACCCAGTGGCTCTTGGGTGCAGCCATTTGACAAGTATAGCCATTTGACAAGTACGTGCTAAACATAGAATTGGGTCCTGTCTCGAGTGTGTGTGTGAACCCCGGCATCATCCACCCACCACCCCTGACAGTAAATCCCAGCGACTCTTTTTCCAGTGCCTGTAAAGCATGTTGCTTGTATTTTCCTCCTTTCCATGTCATCTCTTCCGTTCCTCTTTTCTGCTCTTCACTTCCTTCCTTCTATATTTTCCCCTTGAATTTGATTTATTATGCAACTTTTCATTATTTCTCTCACCTGCTTGTGTTTTTACAGAGCACTCTAAATCATCTTCCCAATAGGCCTCTCTCACTCCATTTCAATGATGTACATAGCTGTGGATATGTTTGACCTCATTAAAATGGTATTGAAAGAGGTGAAACATTATGTTGGGCACTTAGTACACCATCCTGCTGCTCTTTTCTTTTCTCAAATACAGACAACGTAGTTTTGGAAAAATGGTTATATGGGACCCTGTTAGAAACGGGGGTCTCAACTTGGTAGTGGTATGCACCTTGTCCAAGTAGGGACACATCCTTCTAGTCAGGGTAAGGGAGTTACACACCCAAGATAACCCCTGCTCACCCCCTTGGTAGCTTGGCATGAGCAGTCAGGCCTATCTCAGAGGCAATGTGTAAAGCATTTGTACATAAACTCACAGGAACCCAGTGAAAACACTTCAAAGGGACACCACACCAGTTTAGAACAATAAACTATTTTAATGTAAACCAAACAAGACCAAAACAACAAAATCTAACATACATAACTCAAGATATCACTTTTAAAACGTTTAAGCAATTCTCTCCATAGAACTCTATGGATGCGTTGATTTTAGCACAAAGTACCTCTGGTGCGTCAAAATCCAATACGAAAAACAGTTGCAAGGGAGGAAGGCATCAGAAAACACAGCGATGCCCCAGTTCTTGAGTCCCAGAAGAATGGAGACGTCAGTTCTGCTGAAAGCATTTGAAGTGTTGCGTCGTTTCCTTAACACGAGGAGAAGCGATGCATCGATTTGCAAAGGCGGCTCCTTTCTGCAGGGAGCTGCATTGGAAACTTGGCACACAGGTGTGATGCGCGGCAATCCAGACGGGCAGGGTGTCGATAAGGCGGCGGCAAAACAGGTGCTGCGTCGATTCTTCCAGAGTTATAACAATGGGGCAACCCAAAGGCCACTGGGCCTGGGTAGATAATGGTACAAAAAGATTATGTCCCAGTGGAGATCAAATGGAAAACAGAAAAATCAATAGAGCGTACTGATCATTAGTATCTAATCAAAGTCAGACACCACCATATGGTCACATATAGTCCACAATAGGGCACTATATCTATATATATTATATATATATAATATATATATATAATTATTTATTATTATATATTTATTATTATGCCGTCGGCAACCTGTGGATCTATGCTTGGGCCCACACAGCTCTTACCTTCTGAATTAAGCCCCAGAAGGAAGTCCCTCGTGTACCCAAGAACAGTCTGTGAATTTAATGGGTCTGGGTCCAAACCGGCAGGGCGACTGGCTCTGAGCGCGGTCCTGGCATGGACAAGTGCGGACGGGCTTGCCTTTGGAGCAACAGCGTGCGGACGTGCTTGTAAGCCGACTTTGTAGGCTGGCATCTGGGGGGGAGTTAGGGGGTGTGGCCACAGACGCTGCTAAGCGCGAGTGCTAAAAACAGTGAGGGCAAAGAAAAATTCCAACAGGGGTCCAGCTACCCCTCACAAGCTTCCTTGTGGGCCATAGCTATTGTGAAAGAAATTCAAGTTAAAACAATCATGTGAAATTTAAAACACATAAAAGAAAGCGAAATCCGCCCTTCCAAGGTGGTGGTTGCAGTCTGGAGCCAGGCACCTCCCTAGCACTCTAGTGCTTACAAGAAATAATCGGAGAATGAGCAGAAGGAGTCCACGCTGCCTCATGAGCCTGATGACACTCAGCTCATCCTCTGGCTCACCAAAGACCTCTCCACCGCCAGAATCAACTTTTGCGACACCATGACCAATATAGCCAACTGGATGAGAGGCAACTGCCTTAAACTCAACTCCGACAAGACAAAAGTACTGATCTTCTGGAAGAACACAATCGTATGGGACCACAGCTGGTTGCCAGCAGAGCTCAGACAAACACCCTCACTTACAAACCATGCACGTAACGTAGGCATTATCCTCGACAGCGAACTGACCATGAAATGACAAGTCAATACAGTTGCCTCCTCCTGCTTCCACACCCTTCAAATGCTCTGCAGAATCTTCAGATGGATCCCAGTCAACACCAGATCGAATGTTACTCAGGCCCTCGTCACAAGCCGCCTCGACGAAGGCAACGCGCTCTCTACATCAGCATCTCCACTCAGTTCCTCAAAAGACTCCAGACCATACAGAGTGCTGCAGCCAGACTCATCCTGGACCTCCCCAAACGGACTAACATCACCCCCCACCACAGAAACCTCCACTGTCTCCCTATCCAGAAGAGATACCAGTTCATGATCCTCACGCATTCCTACAAAGTTCTACATGATTAAGGACCGGCCTACATAAACCAACGACTGAACTTCCACCTACCCACAAGACACCTGCGCTCCTCCTCACTAGCCTGACTATATGTGGACTATATATATATAATATATAATATATATATATATATATATATATATATATATATATAATATTATATAATATAAATATTATTATATATATTATTATTATATATTATTATATAATAAAATTATAATATAAATATATTATATATATACTATAGTGTGACTTATATATTGGTCACCCCCGTAGCCTGCTAGTAAATGTAGTGCCTTCAATTTTCCTCCTGTGAGTCGCCGTGCCACACTCACTGTAAATAACTGAGTAAATGTCCCAAGTGGGTTGCGAGATACCCTTTTGCTGCTTGCACACATTAGTTTAAATCATCAGTCCAGCCCAACGCCAAGAAATATTCTACGTATTAGATACTAACTTTTGTAAGCAGCCTTGAGTTATTTGAGAGAATTCTGTCAGCATGATAATTTATACTTAACATGAAACAGTGTGTGCACCAGGTACTAATTTATGTACTTGTGCTTGTTTTGCTTCAGAAGAAGGGCTATTTGTAAAGGTTTCACCACAGTATGTATGAAAGGTGCAGGTAGTATGACACTAAAACTACTCAGGAGACTTTTTAATTGGATCCATTTGAGCTGGAGGAAAACCACTACTCAGGCCCTACTGACCAGCAATCTAGACTACGGGAATGCACATTATGTTGGCATGGCCGACTATCTTTTTTCGCGTCTGCAGGTTGTTCAGAATCCTGCAGCCAAACTGGTTCGCAACAAGACCAAGTATAGTTCGGCCTCGACCTGCTTCAAAGAACTCCATTGGCTACCTATGAGACAAAGAGCCAAGTTTAGCCAAAACCCTACACATCAAAAGAGTCCGAGGGGGGGGGGGGTCGCTCCTTTACCTATCCGGCAGCTACCCACTGGAACAACTTCCCGTTAGAACTTCGTCTCACTGAAGATCATGTGAGTTTTAGAAAGAAGCTGAAGACGTGGTTTTTCTCAGGACTCAAGTAATGTTACCCACGGATTTGGCTCCAGATCTGATGCATTTAGCATATATCACATTTCACTCTAAACAAGTTTTCGCCTATCCCAGCGCCATGATATCACTTGGGATGAATGCTGCCCTTTACAAAATACAAATACAAATATGATCTTTAGCACATATTTTTAGCAAATTTATTTTTGACAACTGTTGAATAGACTGTACATTGTTCTTAGTAGATTCTTTTGAATACTCTGTGGTGTATTTTTCATGATAGTTCCCTGTTTGCAAACAGTGTAGTATAAAAGGAACTCTCTCCATAGAGTAAACAATGTTTACAGTTCTCAGTTCTCTACTGATATCAACTCATCTCTTAATGTAGATTCAGTGTGTGTCAAGGGTTTGATACAGATAAAAGCAGTTTGTAGTAGGGCATTTGTTTTGGAATTGGCTTTCACTATTTTTGCTTTTTCTGAACAGTTGTATACAGATTGAACACCACACTCAATGAGGGCTTGCCATTTATCTGTGGTTGACTGTTAATGTGAACTATGCTACTTGTGAAGCCATAGCAATTATACAGCAAAGTGTGGGAAAACGAAGCCTAGATGCTGACATCAGTGATGTTGTCAGTGATGTCATCAATGATGTAATTTGAGACGTCATCAATGATGTCATAAATGATGTCATAGAATATGTCATGAGTGGTGTCATATGTGAGGTCATAAGCAGTGCATGGCGAGGGCGTAAGTCATAGTTGTTGCTACTAACTATAACTGGTGGATTTCTATGTTTTTTTTGTTCAAAACGTTAACGTTATCTCTCTGAAATTCACCCAACTATAGCTCTACTTTAACCTTTGTTTTTTCAGTGAATTTGAAGGGTTAAAAAAATAAAATATATATATATATATTTAAAAATACATGGAAATTAACTACTCCAACAATGTTTATGCTGAAAATGTTCAACTTCTTAGTTTTTGTAACTCACATATACAGAAATATTCCCAGCATAGTTTTCCTACTCTTTGCATTTATCTTTACATGAACTTCATATTTATATTTCAAAAAGACACTGATCAGTTTTTCCTATACTGTAAACTATGTGTTTTCATTCTGTGCATTCATTTTTAAGGTGTGTGATTCCTCTCACAGGAGGCTCGCGGGTGACTCGCGAGATTGTAGAGCTATAAATTTCATTCTAATCTATTGTACAGAGATCTTTTTCATGTGGTCAGTTATTATTGAATGCTAAAATTAAATAATAAAGTCAGTACAGCATATATATTGTATTTATTATTTTAGTTACAAACTTATGGCTCTCACGAGACAATCGCAGGAGTCGAACACACAATCCCCTGCGTGGACTACTACAGGGTTGTACTTCCTGTCTCGTGAGATCGTACGTTTGGAATTAAGTTCATAGCAGTAGATTGTTTTGAGTTTGAAGAAGGTAAGACATGAGAAGTGTTGCTTAAATTAGAAAAACAGTTGATGTATTATTGCATTTGAGGTATTATGAAAGTTCTCGGTTTTTATGATCTCGCAAGCCTCTCGTGAATCACCCGTGAGACGCCCGGGAGATGAAAGACATCCCAAGGAAGGATTGGGATTGGTTCATATGTTTGGCTTTATTTAGCTAAGAAAGATTACTTTCTTCTTGTCTCAGTTGGCTATTGGGTTTTGCTGTGGTTAGACCTTTTTGCTACCTCTTTGACATTGCGGATTGACATGAGAACCCTACTGCTGTTCCTGCGTCTTAGACACCTTAGCGACCCAAGAAGTCCTTTTTTGTGGCAATTTTTTTAAATGAGGCCTGGTGGAAAAAAAGTGTCTGAGAAATATATCTTATGTAAAATATGCAAAAAGGAGTTCATCAGGGGCAGCAGGAACAAGCAATACAACAAAATAACCACTGGGATGTGGCTACATTTGAGGGCTATGCATGCTCAGCGCCTTGCTCGGGCTGAGTTAGCCTGTGCTGCAAGGCTTGATCCCTCTTCAGGGGCGTCCACATCTTTTCAATCTGGTGAGACTGTGCCTGCCCATGTACTCTCCGCTCAAGCAGATAACAACCCTGCTTATCTGAACAAATCACTTTTTTGCAGCTTATGCAAGCAGATTATTGTTTCTTCTGAGACAAGCAGGGCTGCACAAGAGAGGCTTGTCCAGGATCATAAATGCCCATCTAGGCAGTAGTTTTTTTAAAACATTTTATTCCGAGTTTTTTCTCCTCTTTGTTTTGAAGATGTTGTTTTTTTGTTTACTTCAATTTCCTGTTTTCTTTATACCCTTTTTTTATAACAAAAAAGTTACAAATGTTAAAAAACACAAATGCAGTTGTTAAAAAATGTTAATTAAAAAGGTTTTTTTAGGGCTACCCTATACTTTCATTATGTATGCTGGTTGTACTGTTACCCTCTTTTTCCTTCTTGATGACTCTCGCGAGATACTCACGAGAGCCATTATGCTCTCATACATAGCATGGTTGACTCTTGTGGGCCTCTCTCTCTCTCTCTCTCTCTCTCTCTAGAGAGAGAGAGAGAGAGAGAGAGAGAGAGAGAGCATACTTTTATAATGGAATTTGCATCTTCACTGAACATATCCTGTGATATAATTTATATGCACCAGATTTTTGCTACCCCCTTTACTTTTTAATACGGACCTGTGAGACTTTCGTGATCATAAAAATACTTTAGAGGAAGAATTTCCATTTTCCTTCATTACAATACTTACCTCTTATAATCCCCACTACTAAACTATGGGTGAGACTGGCCTCGCCACTGAGAACTTGCATGAAGATAAATAGAGTGTAGAGCAGGGTGTAAAGAGACACTGCCTCTCCATTCAAACCTTTCCCAAGTTCAGTAGTATGCATAGTAGGGTGGGGATGATACTCACCTTACATGTGAGACCTCATTCCATACTAAGTATAACAAGTACCAGCCTCCTTATTGACACTTCTGCCCATGGAAATAACCATACTTATGAGTGTGTGGGATTGGATTTAGCTGTCCACTCACAGCTCTCCACTGCACCACAGATATATACAGTAGTATGCAGGGAAACATTGTCTTCTGCACTAACGCCTATCTCCAGGACAACTTGGATGTACAGTACAGTGTAGTGAACCAGGGACCTCTGTCCTCACACTCTCTCCTTAGAACAACAGCGATATGCAATGCTGTCTGAGAAAGGACTCATCTCCCTGCTAAGACATCTTGCCAGGGTAAAATGTGTCTATAGTAGGGTCTGAGAGTAATGTATCTCTACTTATATCTCTTCTCATGCTGACAGGTATGTATAGAAGACTGTGGGCAGAAACTGCCCTGTTTCCTGACACAAGTCTCTTGCATGATAACTCTGCGTAGTATACTGTGTGGAGAAACTGGCCTCTGTCCTGTGATGTGTCTCTTGGATAATGCTTGTGCAAATTAGGGTTTGAAAAGTGGCTTACCTTTGTGGTCACACCTCTCCCCAGTATGACAGAAGTACAAGTAAAGTATGTAGTTGAAATTACCTTTATGCTCAAAAGTATGTCTTACATAACATCTATACAGACTATGATATGAAAACACTCTACCCTCTCAAGTGAGACATCTCCCCAGACTAACATGTGCAAAGTAGTCTGTGGGTAGAAACTGTTCTCTTTGCATATACCTCTCTTCTTACTGATGAATGTCCATACTAGAGTATAACATGGAGTGTCCTCACTGTTCAGAACTGTGTATTGGATAACTTGTGTCCATACTTCATTGTGGAGATATACTTACCTGTATTTCAAACACCTCCCAATGGCAACACCCATACATATTAGGGTGTGCACAGCAGCTGATTACAGTGTCTGTTACAGTATAAACATGCACGTACCCATATGTGAAGATCACTCTTTTGCATTACAGTTACCTATACTACAGCATGCAACACCTCACTGTTGCACAATAACTAACCATACCTGCATTGCAAAATAATTGGCTCCTCTATTACCAACTCTCTATAAGGTAGAAGATGAGCAGAGTACCATTCACGTACATATACATGTAATAGCATATTCACAGTCCCTCAACATGGTACTGCTAGTTTCACTGAATTTTGCAATACTTTAATAAACTTGAAATTTATAATATGTATTAAGGAAGCTAATCCAAAGTAACTTTAAACTTATTTATTATAACAAAACAATTTAACAATAATACAGAATTAGAACAACTACATAAAAAAATTATATAAACAACTATAAAATGAAATAAAACAACTTTAAAATACATAAACAAATTTCTAACACTCATAAGCACCTCCTAAAAACACCCACCCACCCTTTTCGCATTATTTGCCTACTGGATTTTGATGTAGATAGCACTTTTTTCAGTCTTTTTGCCCCATTAGCCTGCCAAAAAGTCTTTACATTTGTGCTATGTTATGGCAGGCTAGGTGGCATTAAAGTCTCAGCAAAGCAGCATATCTATATATACAGTTCACAGGGCCCATGCTGCTGAAGTACTCTACTGTTCAGACGACTCAACATCCTTCCAACCTGAATACACTGTGCCTAAAGACATAGGGCTTGCTATGACTTTGGTGTTCTCAGAGTGGGCCGTCAAGCTGCCGCCCCGCTCCGAGACCGCCAAAGCCATTAAAGACCGCCCGCCAGAGTACGACTCATTTTTACTCTGACGGGCGGATTAATCAAGGCACCGCAATGGGAGTGTCAGAGGCAGTTCCTGCAGGGCATGGGCTATTAAGTCCATGCCCTGCAGGAACTGGGGGTGCATGCACACAGGGGGACACAACATGTGCCACCCTGCATGCACCCCATGGCACAGAGGCAACAGGGGGCTCTGTAGCACAGGCATGAAAAGTGTTGCGGTGAGGTAACTCCTAATATGCTTGGCGGTGCCATAGCGGCACCACCAGCATATTAGGGGCCTCCGACTGTCTCGCCACCGCCAGGGATCCACGTTCCCTGGCGGTGGCAGCTGTCCCCTGGCAGTCCAACCGCTTCTGGTCTAATGCGGCAGGCCAGTCTGGCGGGCCGTAGACCACCACCACGGGTTTGGCTATCCACTGGACCTCCGAACTCGTAATAAGGGCCATAGTTATTGCAGAACAACACAATAAACCTGCTTCTCTTAACAAGACTCTTCTGTGCTGCTTTTGTAAGCAAATAATTATTTCCTCAGAGATAAGTTTCCATGTTCCTCCTAAAAAAAGACAAAATAATCAAAAAGATAAAAGTTACATACAGGTCAATAATTGATTACAGTTATACAGCAGTATATTTTGTAAACATTTTTATGTTTATCACCCACAATCACATATTTATATCTTACGCACTAGTAACTTGGTATTCCTTTCTCTTAAAAAATTCCATTCCCTCACCCAGTAACCACAAATAAATTATAACATGCCATCAACCTTATTTCATTTAAATTTATAAAGTAACACATTCCTCTTGAGATGCCTTTGCTAACACTCACTGCGGCTTTTCACTCTAAAAATAGCCATATCACCACTCAAACATTTCATAGGACTGAGGTATATGTACAATGAGGTTCATAACAACAGTACTGCTTGTATTTTTACATTCTTTGTTTCATAATGTGAGATACACTGGTTCCTTTACTTACCAGTACACACAGCTTGTACATTTCATTTTTTAACACAATCTGCAAACCTCGCTCACATCTCTCTACGTTCTAATCTGTACCTCTCAAAACCTATATTAATATATCTACAGCTCCCCAAGCAACGTTTCACTCTGTAAACATACTGTAGAATATATGCACCAACATTAGTACACTTACTAACACTTTACAACAAAGTTTTTGAGATATATTGCTAAATACCTGCCTGAACTTGGAGTTCCTTCTTAAATGCAAATAACCACACCAGTCTCTTTCAACTCCAGATAATTTAACTTCTGCTGAGCACATCTCAAAGAAACTTCCTTCTCCTACAAAGCACCATAGACAACCTGAGCTATCTCTGGTTCTACACCCAATCACATCACAGCATTTCTCCATCCATGTAATAAGAATGGTAACTATTGGTTGAGCCTTAGCCCTTTTATTTTACTTCTCCCCATACGGTCTTGCGAGACTCTCGCGTGTTCGCATAACACCTCATGGCAGGCTCAGTAATTTTCCTTCAGGTCTCGCGAGCCCCTCGCAAGATCGCACATGTCCATACAGCAAGCTTCAATCCCTGAAGCTTGTGACCTACTCTCACGTGGTACTCGCGGGATTGCAACAAAATTGTAGGGAAATAGTAGTATGTGGTGCGGAGTATCCTCTCCACTGAAACCCATCTTTTACATGACAGGTAAGTATGGTAGGGTGTGGGAAGAGACTAGCCTCTTCACACAGACCTCTGTCTTAGAGGACAGGTGTATGTAGTAGTGTGTGTGGCGGGACTGGCCTCTCCACTGAGACCCCTCTCTTGGATGACGGGTGTCTGTAGTAGGATGTCTGCACAGACTGGATCCTCCACTAAGACCTCTCTCTTGGATTACAAGTGTACATACTAGAGTTTGGGGAGAGACTGACCCCTCCGCTGACACCTTTTTTTGGATTACAAGTATACATAGTAGGGTATGGACAGAGATTGGCCTCTTCACTTAGACCTCTCTCCTAGATCACAGGTGTGTGTAGTAGAGTGTAGGGAGGGCCTGGCCTCAATGGTCAAATCTCTGTCTTGCATGACAGGTGTGTGTACTAGAGTATGTGGAGGGAGTGAATTCTTCACAGAGACCTCTCTCTTGGATGGCGAGTGTGTCTAGTAGAGTATAGAGAGTGACTGGCCTCTCCGCTGAGACCCCTCTCTTGGATGAAGGGTGTGCATAGTAGGGTGTGAGGAGAGACTAGCCTCTTCCCTGAGACCTCTCTCTTACATAAGAGGTATGCGTAGTAGGGCGTCTGAATGGACTGCCCCTTCTTTCCACACCTCTTTTTCAGATATCAGGAGTGCGTAGTAAGGTGTGTACATTGGCTGCCTTCTCCTTCCAGACCTCTCTCTCAAATGATGAGTTTCCGTAGTAGAGTGTATGGCGAGAGATTGTCCTCTTCACTAAGTGCTCTCTCTCAGATAATGGGTATACGTATTAGGGCGTGTACATGGACTGGCCGCTTCTGTCAGACCTCTGTCTCAGAAGACAGATGTGCGTAGTAGGCTGTCTGAAGAGAAACTGGCCTCTCCACTGAGACCTTCCTCTTGGATTACATTTGTGCATAGTATGCTCTGTCCAAGGACTGTCCTCCCTGCTAACACCCCTCTCTCTGATAATGGGTGTGCATAGTAGGGTGTGGGAAGAGAGCATACTGTACTCACAACTCTTATAAAGCTGATGGGCGTAAATATTAGACTCTAATAAACACCATCTCCAGTAAGACTCCTTCCTACTGAGACAAGTGTGCATGCTAGAGTGTTTTCAAAGATCACCTACTCTTTCCTCTTTCACGATCCCGCGAGAGTCTCGCGGAATCGTGACTTTTAAAAAAATAAGAATTAACCATCTGCTCATCACAGTACTTATCTCTTATACACTTCCTCTCAAAAATAAAGATCACAATATGCATTCTTACTAATGGAGTGTATGGAGAACTCATCTACCCCTTTTTTACTATTCGCGATCCTGCAAGAGTCCCGCAAAATCGTAAAAATCAGTTAAAAACAATAGACATTTATTTTCTTCACAGTAATTATACCTTAGACAACTCCTTTCTAAACTTAGGGGGACAGAATGCCTTTCTGATGCCCCCTATTATAGCTTTTTTATTTCATTTCCACAACACCCCCAATTTTTCACAGTAAACAGTAATGGTGCCATTTCGTTTCTAACATTCCATCAGCCGGTCCAATCAGAGCACTTGTGAAACTCGCGGGAGCCACTCGCTCGCGCAGGAGTGTGAAGGCTAATGGGAAAAACAGGCCTCTCGGCTAATTGCAGGGCTCCATTTTTTATTTCACCCTATCGCGGGAGGCTTGCAGGACTCTTGTGACCCCTACTGCCAAAGTATACAATTATTTTTTACCTTTAATATCTCAATAGCACTGTGCTAATCTTATGCTTAAAAACTTTGATAGAAAAGCAGACATTTGAGGTGAGCAAATCTAGGGTGTCGCTGGTGTTGAGGGTGCTCTATACAGAAGCTGCCTTCCACCTAAACGTGGGAACTACCCAGAGTTCTCTTCTTCTTTTTTTGCATAATTTATGCGTCACTCTATGCCTGCAAGGGTATTCTTTTGACTTATACTGTGTGCTCCCTTGTGTCTGGACAAAGCTAAACCTCTCTGAAGAGCTGTAATGACAGCGAAACACGTGTCAGGGGTTGCTTTTATTCATTTCAGGTTGGCTTGGATGGTATTTTGCCTGTCCAAAGCTGTAATACTGTGCCTGGAGTGGTAAATGGCTTTTGTCATTTAACAGCTCGGCATGGATAGCACTGTGCTATTCCTATGCTTAAAGACTTTGCTGTAGAAATGGCAAAAGACTTTGTCCCTTTCTATCTCGGCGTGGATAGCACTGTGCTAATCCTATGCTTAAAAACTTTGATAGAAAAGCAGACATTTGAGGTGAGCAAATCTAGAGTGTTGCTGGTGTTGAGGGTGCTCTATACAGAAGCTGCCTTCCACCTAAACTTGGGAACTACCCAGAGTTCTCTTCTTCTTTTTTTGTATATATATATATATATATATATATATATATATATATATATATATATATATATATATATTGTGTGTGTATATAACCTACTGGCGATAACTAGTAGGTAGTTATAGTTAGGACCAAAGGTTCCACAGGAAAAGCGTATTTTGTTTTGTCAATAACATTGGCGCCGCTTGACGAATCCTCACAAAGTTTTCACAAAACTTCCCTTTTTTGGTTCAGCTGCTGTGTTGAAAGTTTCGGTGTGATTTGTCTAGTGGGGGTCAAGAAAAAAAGGGGGTCCGAAAACGTGTTTCCCCCATGTGATGTCTATGGGGATTTTTCATTTTTTGAACACGACAGCCCGAACCTCTGAACGGAATTGCACCAAATTTGGCAGAAAGCTAGATGTTGGTTTAGAAAGCATGCTTTTTTTGATTTGGTGTAAAGCCGTTCAGTGGTTTCAGAGATATTTAGGTTTAAAAAATATAGATATTTTAGAGGGTAATAACAGATTTTAGTTCCAATATAAATTATTTGTTGATGGTACTATACTAATTGTAGGAATTGTGGTGTGTTCTAAGGTGATTTTACTCTGTGGAAAAGTCTTCTGCTGGGATTTCAAGAATCATGTTTGAGAGAAAACTGTTTGCTCATGATTTCCCCATTGAAGTTATGGAAGGTGCGCCAGAGGCTAAAACGAGAGCATATTTTCTGTAAAGTCACACTATCTTTCTCAGCCATATGAAAATAAAGTATGACAGTTGATTTCCGTGTGTTATACTGCAGCCTCTCAGAGTATTCTAAAGAACAACTAGAGCGCTAACAGTGTTACTTATGACAAAGGTATGGCACACTTGAAGCCATGTTGATTGAATCAAACTGGTAAAACTTAACATTTAATTTAGATAGGAACAAAATGAGGGGTTCAGTTGCTCATCAAAATTACAGTTAGTGCTGTAGAAAGAAAAATTAGGACACATTTTAGTGAGTTCTCAAATATCTTCCTCTTCTATTTCACTAAAACTTTCTGACATTCAGACTAAAACATTCTCTTTCAACACATGCACACATGCAAACTGAAACATGCACGTTCAACACCAGCAGCATACTGCCAGTTAACTCTCTGGTGATCATCAGTTTCACGACAGTGTTCTAATGAGTAGTTAGAGTGCTAACATTCTGAATTTATGCCAAAGGTGTGGCACATATGAACGCCATCTTGATGGAATCAAAGTAGAAAACTGAAAGCATTTTCTACGGAGGATACTGCAGTAAATGATTAAATTAGGGAGCGGACCAGACAAGGCAGGAGGGAGTGGATGGGGTCTCCACATGGAAAACGGAGGGCAGGAGGCAAGGGGGCAGGGCAGAAGCAGCAAGCTGATAATGGACGGCATTTGGGATGGGCACTGGAAGCACAACACACCATAGTGAGACACACCATAGTGAGACTATAATGCATTACACAGAGACAAGAGAGGGAATGTGGGAGGAGGTCAGGTGGCAGCAAGTTGTCCACACACGACAGGTGGGAGGGGCTGTGGCAGCACAGAAGGCCATGCATGGCAAGAGGGAGTGTTAGTGGCAGCACAACGGCCATGTTGGGCAAGAGGGAGGGGGCAGGGGCATGCACAAAAGACCATGCAGGGCAGACAGGAAGAGCAGTTGCAGCACAACAGAGCATAGAGGGAAGAAGGGAGTGGCAGCAAAATGGACCATGGAGGACAGGTGGGGGATAGGGGCACCAAACTTGGACAGGCAAGGTGGAGGTGGCAGGCACAGGTGGCAGCCATCTAACCATGCTAGGCTGGTGGAAGGGGCAGTGGCAGCTCAACAGAACACTCAGAGTAGATAGGAGGGTGGCAGGTCCATGGAATATGGTGGGCATAAAGGAGGGAGCAGGGGCATGCACACAGACATCGGAGGGCAGGGGGAAGAAGAGTAGGGAAAGCAAGCTAAGCATAGAGGCTAAACAGGAGGACAATAATGCTGCATAGAATTGGGGAACAGAGGGCCGAAGGCGTGGGCAGGGACATCGAACTAAATGGAAGGTAGTGGCAGCACATCGAACCATGCAGGGCAGGAGGGAGGGGCTGGTGCATGTACTCAGACAGCAGAGGGTAGGGAGGAGGTGGATGGGGCAGCAAGCTAACTGTTTAGGGCAGGCTGGAAGGGAAGTGGCAGAATAATGGCCACACACAGCTGTAATGAGGGCACAGGGACATGGACTATGGATGGCGGCAAGGAGGAAGGGGCAGAAGCAGCAAGCTTGGGTGGAGGTAGCAAAATGTCAGGCCAGATCTTGTGTTAAGCCCCACCCCCATTGTGCATTGCGTTGGGCATCTTACTTCACATTAAAAAAAACTTCCCTGAAAAAAACAAAGGTTACAGGGATGTTATAGTTCGCAAATAGAATTTTAAAAAACGTAGAAATTCACTGGAAAAAAACAAAAGTTACAGGGATATTATAGTTAGGCTCAGATTTCCCACATACAAATCCAGTGAAATTCAGCAGTTATATAACTCGCGCCCCGCAATGCACTGCTTATGACCTCACATATTGCATCACTCATGACATGGTCAGTGACATCACTGATGACATCTTAAATGACATCATCCACAAAATCACCAACGCACCCACTCACACCTCCTTAGAACCTTTCATACACCCACTCACTCCCACACAACCATTCACAAACCCATTCACAGACCCATATCAGTACTTACACATCCACTCACTGATTTATAGATCTACAAACAAATCCACTCACTCGCCCATACAGCCACTCATACACCTACTTTCTCACTGATACAGCCACTGACATATCCACCCATATAGCTACTCACACTGAGTCACTCACCCATAGAGCTTCTCACATACCTACTCACTCACCCATACAGTCAATCACACAGCC
Organism: Calotriton arnoldi; assembly: GCA_963921515.1. Taxonomy (NCBI): domain Eukaryota; kingdom Metazoa; phylum Chordata; class Amphibia; order Caudata; family Salamandridae; genus Calotriton; species Calotriton arnoldi. The sequence goes on along the minus strand of CAWUFW010003805.1, from coordinate 173,616 downwards.
ACTTAGTCACCTAAACAGTTACACACACACCCACTTACTTATACCTATACTAACACATACTCACTCACCTATACAGTCACTGACACAAGCACACACTCACCCATACAGCCACTCTCACATTCACTCACTCACCATACAGTCACTCATATACACCATCACTCAGCTATACTGCCTTTTACATACCCAGTTACTCACCCATATACCACTGACACATCCACTCACTCACCCATACAGCCATAAACACACACTCACTCACCCTTACAGCCCCTCACACACACACACTCACTAGCCCATACAGCCACTGACTCACCCACTCACTCATCCATACAGGCAGTCACACACATACACTCAGACACTCATACAGGTACTCAGACAACTAATCAATCACCCATACAGCCACTCACATACCCACTCACACACACATACAGCCACTTTGACACCAACTGACAGACTGATACAAACATTCACACAACCAGTCACTCGCCCATACTTTCGCTGAGACACTTAATCACTTATACAGTTTGTCACGCACCCACTGAATCATCCATACAGGCACTCATACACCCACTGTTTCACCAATACACTTTGGTAAATATATTTAACCTTCATAAAAATTTAAAAAACACTCACAGTCACTGGATAATGTCATCAGTGATGTCATTTGAGATGTCATCAGTGATTTCACTGACCATATCATGAGTAATGTAATATGTGAGGTCATAAGCAGTGCATTGCGGGGGCGTGAGTTATAGTTAGCTCACTAACTATAACTGCTGAATTTCACTGGTTTGTACGAGTGAAATCTGAGCCTAACTATACTGTCCCTGTAACCTTTGTTTTTTTTAGTGAATATATATATATATATTTTTTTTCCACTAAAAATATATATATATATTTTCACTGAAAAAAACAAAGGTTATAGGGATGTTATAGTTAGGCTCAGACTTCACTAATACAAAACCAGTGAAATTCAGTAGTTATAGTTACCTGAGCTAACTATAACTTATGCCCCCGCAATGCACTGCTTCTGACCTCACATATTACATCACTTATGACATGGTCAGGTACATCACTGATGACATCTTAATTTACATCACGGATGACATCATCCATTAAGTGTGAGTGTTTTCTTAACATTTATGAGTGTTACATATATATAGGAAGCTACTACATAACTTAGTATACTTTGTGTACTAGTAATGAGCGATTCTATTTCTAATACATAATATGTGAGAGGCTGTGTGACTGTATCTGTATCAGAGTGGGTGTCTGATTCACTGTATAGGTGTGTGAGTGGCTGTGTGGGTGAGTGAGTGGTTGTGTGAGTGATGTATAGGTGAGCGAGTGTATGTGTGAGAGGCTGTGTGGGCCAGTGAGTGTTTGTGTGGCTGTAGGGGTGTGTAGGAAGCTGGCTCACTATATAGTGTACTAAAACAAAGTACACTGTGCAGAGAGTCCAGTGGATCCCATCCTGGTACACAGAGGCTAAAGTAGATAATACTAATGCTTTTTGTGGTAGAGTGCGCAAGCAGTTAGGCTTATCAGAGGGTAGTGCTAAGCATTTGTTGTACTTACAGAGGCAATAAATGAGGCACACACTCAAGAATAAATAAGAGAGTTCACAAAATATATCACTTGTGCGCAGTTACGCACCATTGAAGTCAATGGAGAAAAATAGAAAATGCATATAAAATCAGGCAATGCTTTCACGAAGTTCACCTTCTCATTTTAAGTAGATAGCAAGGCCAGGAGCAGAAGATTGGGAGCATCCCGGATTCGGCCTGGAGCAGGGTGCTGAGGTTGTTGGTAGCTGGTGCGCTACGACGAAGGGGGCCACTTGAAAAGACACTGCACAGAAGGACTTAAAGCTAAATCTGGGAGGTCCCACTCAAGGGAGTATGTCACAAGGGTCTCGGGACCACGGGAGCACAGCTGAGATGTCGTTACTGGTGCTGGTCAGGCCGGTGCAGAGCAGTTATGTCAGCTGGGGGTTGTGCATTCAGTGGGCCTCGCAGTCAGGAGCTGGCAACTTGGAAAGACTATTCTCGGACAGCTGGGTCACTCATGGGGTCGGTGTCAGGGAACTCGACGTACCTCGATGGGTGCTTGCTCTTGGAGTAGTTGGAGTCCGGAATGTTTGCTAATGAGGGTCTGGTACTCAGGCTATTGGTACGGTGCAGCTCTGGTAGGTTCTTCTGCCTCCAAACTCAGTGGAGAGCTGGATCTGACCCTCTGGAGCTGTTGTACCTCTTCTGGTTCGGGTGCTGCTTCCGGGTTGCCAGGGAGCAGCAAGTCGACAAACCTGGACTTAGCGGGATTAGTGCCTGAGGTGTGCAGGCAAGTGATACCTTCACTCCAAGGGAGGTTCTTGGTGATTTCTTGAAGGCTGGAGGAGCTCCAGGGTTCTTAGAGGCCTCACAGTTGCAGGATGAGACAGCACACCCTGATTGTCGAGTCCTTAAGGCAGCAGGCAGGGTTTGGTGCTAATTTTCTCTTCAGCATGGCTTCAATTCTCGGGTAGCAGCTCTTTTTTGTCCATTGAATCTAAGTTTCCAGGTCTAGGCATGCCACCTAATTACTAGATTTTGGGGCGTTAAAGGGATTGACAGGTAGTAGGAAATGGGCTACCTACATTTATGGTGTTGACACCCTTTAAGTGACCACTTCCTATAACCTCTCGGTAACCTTTGGTTGGTCTGTGAAAAAAAAAAAATATATATATATATATATATATATATATATATATGTGTATGTTTGTATGTATATATTATCTACCGGTGGACATCGGTAAGTGGTTATAGTTAGGACCTAGTTTCCATAGAATTTTTTTTTTTGTTTTACCTTTAACTTTGGCACCGCTTGACGAATCTTCACAAACGTTTTAAAACATATACTTTAGTAGGTTCAGCTGCTGTTTTGAAAGGTTCGGGGTGAACCGTCAAGCAGGTGCTGGGAAAAAGGGAAGTTCCAATACGCATTTTCTCCATGCATTTTCCTATAAGGATTTTGAACACGACTACACCCCGAACCGCTGAAATGAATTACACCAAATTTGGCAGAAAGCTAGATGTTGGTCTAGAAAGCGTGCTTTTTGTGATTTGTTGTAAATTTATTTAGTATTTTCAGAGATATTAAAGGGCACAAAAATAAAGATATATAGGGACACGGATCCTTACAGTGGACTCGCGGATCCATGCATCAAAGAAAGACTGTGATTGGCTGGCCGCAACCTCACAGAAAAGTTGCAGCCACCAATTTCTTTGTCGCATCGGCTGGAGGGTGGGAAAATAAGAGCACAAAAACACATAAGGGGTCAGGATACATGTATCCTGACCCCATAGCACACATAGAGGGGTTTGTTAGGGACCCCTCGTGAGCAAAAAATTACCCAGTTTTGTCCGATCCGCGGATCTGCCTGCAAATTTCAGCACAGCCCCCGGTGTAAATTCTTGGACCCAGAAAAAAGATCCGCAGATCCAGAAAAAAAATGAAAAAAATAAAACACCCACTGCATCCAACCCCATGCTGCGAACATCTGAAAGCCATGCACAGCTTGTGTTTGGGTGCATGCGGCAGGTATGGCTGAAGGGCCCGGCCGTAGGCCAGTTCCTGCGGCCGAATCCCCGCCGAACGGCTGAAGGCCATGCGCGGCACTGGTTATATTAACATGCATGCTAAAAAAACATAGAAATTCACTGGAAAAAACAAAGGTTACAGGGACATTATAGTTAGGTTCTGAATTTACTCGCACAAAACCATGGAAATTCAGCAGTTATAGTTATATTTATAGTTAAACTTATCTGAAGAAATATATTGGCGGTCGCCACTAGGTAGTTATATTTAGGACATAGTTTCCATAGGAAAGTGTTTTTTCTTTATGCTAGTAACTTTAACACCATTTGACAAATCTTCACAAAATTTCCAAAACTAGTTTACCGCTCACTTAAGCTGCTGTCTTGACAGTTTCGGGGTGATGCGTGAAGCGGGGGCCGATATAAAGAGGGCATTCCAAAACACATTTTTCCCATAGGGATTTTAGACACGACTACAGGCCAAACCGCTGAACAGAATCACACCAAATTTGATGGAAAGCTAGCTCATGGACCAGAAAGTGTGCTTTTTGTGATCTGGTGTAAATCCGTTCAGTAGTTTTTGAGATATTAAAGGAAAACCAATTTGGTATATCTAGAGGATCAAACCCTGCGTGAATTTATCGCGATGCTTCAAGAATCCTTACGCCAACTGCACTGCCATGATTGGCTGGCCACCATTTTTTACATTGAGGAAAGGTCCCCGGCATGAAAATAAATATGAAATGTAGTGAAAGGGGGCAGAGTAGATGTACCCTGACCCTCTGAGTGCAATATAGGGGTCTGTGAGGGACCCCGACAGCCAAGAAAATGCTCAGAAACGTTTTTTCCCCGCGTGCAAGGATTTGCAAATCTGTCATGACGCTCAGCATGACACCCTGTGTAACTTCGCAGCGGATTCGCAATTTCTGCCCAAAAATTTTAAATATACTCACACTCACTCAGACATTCACAGACTTGCTCCCACTCACATACCCACTCAGACATGCACCCACTGAGAGACTCACTCAGACACTCACGCACCCATTCACAGACCCACTCAGACACTCATACACCCACTCACACACCTGTCTAAACTCCTATGCACCCACTCAGACACTCACACACCCACTCCCAGACCTACTCAGACACTCACACACCCACTCAGAAATTCATGCATCCAGTCAAATTCCCACTCACACCTATTTAGACACTCACAGACCCACTCAGACACTCATTCACCCAGACACCCAATAAGACATTTATGCACCCACTCACCGACACACTCACGCACCCACTCAGACACTAATGAGCCCAGCCAGGGATCTACTCAGACACTCATGCACCCACTCCAGACCCAGGCAGACACTTTTGCAAACACTCACAGACCCACTAACGTATGCACCCACTCGCAGACCCACTCAGAGACTCATGCACCTACTCACAGACCCCCACTCAGACACTTTCACACCCACTCACAGACCCACTCAGGCACTCACAGATCGTCTCAGACACTCATACACCCACTCACAGACCCACTCAGACACACACATCTACTCACAGACCCACTCAGACACACACAGCCACTCACAGACCCACTTAGTCACTCATACACCCACTCACAGACCCACTCAGATACTTTCACACTTGCTCACAGACCCACTAAGACACTCACATACCCACTTACAGAGCCACTTATACAGTCTCATACCCACTCACAGACCCACTCAGACATTCCCACTCGCAGACCCACTCAGACACTCACACACACTCACTGACCCACTCAAACACTCTCACACCCACCTACTGACCCACCCAGATACTCTCACACCCACTCACCGACCTACTCAGACACTCATACCCACTCAGACCCTCTCATACCCACACACAGACCCACTAGACACTCACAGACCCATTCAGACACTCTTCACATACACCCACTTGGGCACTCATAAACACTCCCTCGGGAGACCCACTCGGACACTCTCAAACCTGAGGCCGAACCTTTGGTTGTGCACATCGTGGGATTGGCTGCATGCTGTGGGTTGGCCACAGGCCCTGCGGGCTAACCTCCCACGGAAGCGGTTGGATTAACGTATAGTAATTAAATATTACTTGATGTTAAAAAACATCGAAATTCACTAAAAAAACAAAGGTTACAGGGTTGTTATAGTAAGGAAATACCATTAAAAAAAGTAGATTTTTTTTTAATTCTTTTGCCTAACTATAATGTCCCTGTATCCTTTGGTTTTTTCAGTGAATATATACTTCTATATTACTTACTTGCAGTTGCCAGTAGGTAGTTATAGTTAGGACCTAGTTTCCATAGACAGATCGTTTTTTTGGTTTGCTAATAACTTTGGCTCCATTTGATGAATCTTCACTAAATTTCTCAAAAAAGTGGCCTACTTTGTCTAGTTCTGCATGAGAAGTTTCAGGGTGATCTGTCAAGCGGGGGCCAAGAAAAAGGTGGGGAAGAAAATATGCATTCCCATGCAATTTCCCATAGAGATTTTAGACACGACTACAGCCTGAATTGCTGAACAGAATTACGCCAAATTTGGCAGAAATCTAGCTCTTTGTCTAGAAAGAAGCTTTTTTGTGATTTGGTGTAAATCCGCTCAGTAGTTTTGGAGTTATAAAAAAAAAGAGATTTATAGCTATCTAAGGACGCAAATCCTCCGCGGATCCGACAGATCTCATGCTGAGATCTGATTTGCTGCCAACATTTCAACTAGTGTTCGTATCCATCTTGGGACTCGAACTCGGCCGAATCCCAAGTAAAAAAGCAATGAAAACCCCTAAAGGGGCAGGGTAGGAATACTCTAACCAGTGGCGGCCGCTCCATTGGAGCAGAGGACCGCCGCCCCTTGCCACCACCAACAAATAAAATGGTAATAAAATAGGTTTTAAACCAGTTTTATTATCATTTTATTTTAATCCCCTGGACCCACCCCCAGGACTCTGATGAGTCTTGGTAGCGGTTCTAGGGGATGATACTGCTGGTGGGGGAGTGGTCGGCACTCCCTTCACTGCGCATGAGGTGTTTGGCAGGCCGGCCAAACACCTCATGCGCAGTGAAGCTCTCTCCAGCCCCAGCTACGTTGCTGGGGCTGGAGAGAGCAATCACAGGCTTCCAGTCTTCCTGGGAGCGCAAGTTGCCGATGCTCAGGCCAATCCTGAATCTGCTCTCATGCGAGAGCAGCTTCAGGATTGGTTGTAGGGCAGGCTGGGAGACTGTGCTCAGAGCCAGAAGCAGAACAGCTGATGCGCGAGAGACGGCAGCGGCAGCATTAAGGTAAGTTTATTTATTTTTTTATATTTTGTTTGTCCCCGAACCCTCCCCTCCTCCCCACCTCCCTCCTCCTTCGCCCGGGAGGGGGCAGGCCGCTCCTGACCCTCACCCCCTAGGCCTGGTGGTGGGGGTCCCACTGGCACCCCGCCAGGGGCCAAAAATGTTTTTTTACTCAGTTTGGCAGCGAAATCACGGTGGATCCCCAAATGTGTGGCAAAATTGGAAAAGAAATGGGGGATTTGCTGCACCACTTGGTTGTTTGGAGACCAGAGCGCTACTCTGTCAAGGCAGGAATTAGCGAGATGTGCATGTTTTTCAATCGTATCTGAATACACGGATGCCGGTGCCCTCTCTTTTACTTAGTATCAGGCACAGAGTGTCCCCTGCCTGCACAGTTTGGGAGAGTTAGAAGGCAGATAGATAACTCGGATGGCTGGAGGTGTCTGCTCGCATCAGAGCATGCTTGGGCTTTACACTCGCTCTGACGGAAAACTCACAGATTATCTTCGCAGAGCCCTGGTACGCTCCAGAGCCATTTGCATCATTTATAGAGGCTCTCTGCCTGCCAACGGAAAGGTCTGCGCACTACTCACTTTCGAACAGACCTTGTGCGTTTTTCATCCAATCAGCCTAAAGTTAGCAGCTGGTAGTTCGCCTCTGTGCCTCACATCGATGTCTCCGGCCTAAACCAAACTAAATTTAAAGTCAATTTGCAAGAAGAACAAGTTACATAAAAATGATTAATAGGGCATGCGAACCCTCAGCGAAATGAGCGAGTTGAGAAGCTGCAGAAAAAGGAGAAGATGCAGCATAACTGCTGACCTTGAAACAAGGGTTGAAAGTTCGAGTCCCGGCTTCAGCTCTATAGCCTGTCTTTCTGGGCTAATAGTTTAACCTACCCGTGCCTAAAGTGTGTTATGTAATTTGGTGCTTACGTAAAGGGCTCTAATGTCACTGAGCCAAATTCGCTCTATGTAAAATTGCAAAAAACGCTGGTCAAAGCGCATATGCCCCTTTTTAAAACCACATCTAACGCAACCATTACACACACGCCTTGAACATACGTTTTAGATCTATTTACATTGTTAGGATAACTAAATTCTGATTATTATTGTCCATTTGACAAAATGTGCATAATCTAATTAACAGTTTCTTATGTTATGTGCTTGTAGAAAATGTCATGCTCCCAGTTTGACATTTGAAAAAAATTAAAATAAAGCAGATTTCATGCAATTGAAAATAAAAATGTATTCCCCAGACGCAGATTTTTTCTTAAGTAAGGAGTCGGCCGAACTGGAAGATGGTATCTATAGATGTATCAATAATGGAGGAATACAGTTATATACTCACTCACAAACAGAGCTGGACAAAAAAATACTTAGAACTGAAGACATTGAGTATTATTATATGTACTGATATATGTTTCAGACTAACTGGATGTCTCCCGCGCTATCTTCACATTCGGACTTTCACATACATTTAGATATCTACATTATTTTTATTACGGCATCTAAACAAGTCTTACCATTGGACACACAGGTTTCCCAAATATTACGAATGGTGTCGTGGGGAGACCGGGAAGGGACATTGGACATCAAAGAATATATTTACTTGAACATTGCTTAATATGACTTTTATTTCAAAGGAAAGTGACCTCCTTGACGTATCCGTTAGAGCCGCAGACCTGTGCAAGCCATTGGGGGTGCCACCATTACTGCTCTAAGGCAGCGACCATGGTATATTGCTGTCATGTTCAACTTCACAAGAAGCTCTCATAAGGCAGCGGGGAGATTTTCAATAACACGTTATTGCACTTACATGAATAGTTCAAAAACAGATATTTTCATCAAAATGGCACTGATATTGATATATATGTAATATGTATGTCAAAATGTGCAGTAGGCTTACCTGGTTGTAATTATTTGACAAGGTGGCTCAAGCAGGTACGCTCGTACCATGAGGTGTGACCTGGAGGTCAAGAGTGTGAAACCTGGCTATGTGAACTTTGCCTTTCATTCTTCCAAGTCAAAATATTGAGTACAATTGAAGGGTTGTATGATGGAACCACGCATGTCGTTGCAACGCTACCATTACCACGCAAATGCCTTTACCAGACAGCTGTTTACCATGCATGTACCTTTACCACACATGCCATTACAATGAATATGTATTACCCAGGTACGTATAAAGCTATATATATATTTTTTTTTTTCCCACTGAAAAAAACAAAGGTTACAGGGATGTTATAGTTAGGAAATAGAATTTTTAAAAACCTTAAAAATTCACTGTAAAGACCAAAGGCTACAGGGACGTTATAATTAGGCTGACAATTCAGTCGTACAAAACCAGAGAAATTCAGCAGTTATAGTTAGCTGAGCTAACTATAACTTATGCCCCCGCAATGCACTGCGTATGACCTCACATATTACATCACTCATGACATGGTCAGTGACATCAGTGATGACATCTCAAATGACATCACTGATGATATCATCCAGTCACCGTGAGTGTTTGTAAAAGGTTTATGAGTGTTAAGTATCTATAACAAGGTGTATTGATGAATCAGTGGGTATAGGAGTGCCTGTATGGATGATTCAGTGGGTGCATGACTGACTGTATAACTCAGTGATTAGGTGTCTCAGCGAATGTATGGTTGAGTGACTAGGTTATGTGAATGTCAGTATCAGTCTATTGGTTGGTGTCTAAATGGCTGTATGGGTTGGTGAGTAGGTACGTGAAAGGCTGTATGGGTGATTGATTGGTTGTCTGAGTACCTGTATGGGTGTATGAATGTCTGTGTGGGTGGGTGAGGGGGTGTGTGACTGCCTGCATGGATGAGTGGGTGAGTCAATGGCTGTATGGGTTTGTGAGTGCATGTGTGAGGGGCTGTATGGGTGACTGAGTATGTGTAAGGCTGTGTCGAGTGAATGAATGTGTCTGTGGTATATGGGTGAGTAACTGCATATGTGGAAGGCAGTATAGGTGAGTGTTGGAATACATGAGTGACTGTGTGTGAGTGAGTGATTGTGAGAGTGGCTGTATGGGTGAGTGTGTGCTTGTGTCACTCACTGTATAGGTGAGTGAGTATGTGTTTTTATCTGTATGAATAAGTGAATCGGTGTGTGTGTGTAACTGTATAGGTGAGTAAGAGTCTATGTGATTGACTCATGGGTGTCTGAGTAGGTTTCTGAGTAGCTCTATGTGTGACTGACAGTGTGTGAGTGGCTATATGGGTGTATGAGTGGATATATCAGTGGCTGTATTAGTGAGTGAGTTGGTGTATGAGTGGCTGTATAGGTGACTGAGTAGATGTGTGCATAGACCTATGAATCAGTGAGTGGGTGTGTAAGTACTGGTATGGGTGTGTCAGTGGTTTTGAGAATGGTAGTGTGGAAGGTGGAGTGGGTGTATGAAAGGTTATATTGGGGTGTGAATTAATGCATCAGAGATTCTGTGAATGATGTCATCAGTGATGTCATTTGAGATGTCATCAGTGATGTCACTGACCATGTCATCAGTGATGTAATATGTGAGGTCATAAGCAGTGCATTGAGGGGGTGCGAGTTATAGTTCTGAATTTCTCTGGTTTTGTACAAGTGAAATGTCAGCCTAACTATAACGTCCCTGTAACCTTTGGTTTTTTTCAGGGAATTTCTAAGGTTTTTTCAAATTCTGTTTCCTAACTATAACGTCCTTGTAACCTCTGGTATTTTCAGTGAATCTCTAAGGTTTTTTTTAATGCTAATTGCTAACTATAACGTCCCTGTAACCTTTGTTTTTTTCAGTGAATTTCTAAGGTTTTCTTTTAGTTCTGTTTCTTAATTGTAAAGTCAATTTTTTTTAAGTGAGCCTCTAAGATTTTCGTATTTTCTTTCTATAATTGAATATTTTATATTATATTTATATTATATACCACTCATTTTTTGATTTGCTATGTGTTTGTCAGAAAGTACATTAATAACTGGTTTAATTGTAAAGAGGTTTTTGAGTCGGCACAACATTGTCGCATTTACTGTGGAGAATCTGTTATCAGCAAATGTATTTCACATACTGAAAAATACACTTAAATTTTTTAAATCAGAGCCACCCATGAGGGCAAAATTTTGTTCATTTTCTTGTCAAATCATTTTTAGAATTTTTAACATTCGCAACGATATTGTGATGATCACGATCACGTCACGAAATCGCACAACAAAAGCAGACATTCAACGACCACCACCACATTAAAAAATGTTAACTTAAAAAATTAATTCTGATTATTACAATACACACATTACTAACCACATCACTGCCTTACAAAACATATTTGTGCACATATTTTTCTAGTACGTTTTTTAAGGAACTGTTTAAACCCTGCTTCTCGTTTCCGGGAATTACACCGAGAGTCGCGACGACTCCGGTAACCGCGACGATCGCACATATTTTATGGGGTGCAAAACACATATATGCACACATTTTACACTGCACTGTTTAAAGTCATATTTTTGTAGGGAGTTTGCATAAAAACAACCATTTAAACCGATTTTCAGTTTTTGCTGTGAAGCTGGGCGTCGTGATAACGTCGGTAACCACAATCACCGCGAATACGTCGCGAAATGACAAAACAAATGCAAGCATTCAATAGCCACCCTCACATTCGAAACTTACAACTGCAAAATGGATTATAACCAACACACTAAACACATAACTATCTAAACGACTGTATAATAGCATGTACAACTCCCTTAATATCTCTATAATACAGTGCATAACTTTTTCAGTTTAATCTATGACTGCATGCATCACTGTATCACTAGGTGTCTCATTCACTGTATACGTATTTGACAGGATCTCTGAAATGCTGCATAAGTCTATCAAAACTTCTCTAATAAAATGCTTGACTGCCTCAACACATCTATGAGTGGGTGTATCAGTGTCACAATGGGTCTTTGATTGGTTGCGTAAGTCTCTCACTCAATCTGTGAGTATGTGCAGTAGTGCTTTTGTACATTTGTAAGTAAGTATATGACTATCTAACTGGATCTTTGAGTGGATACATGAGTGCCTAAGTGGGTGTCTGAATGGGTGTGGGAGTGGGTGCATAAGTACCTGAATAGGTATGTGAGTGAGTGCATCAGTATCTGAGTGGGTATGTGACTGGATAAATAAGTTTGTGACTGGATATGTGAATGGGTGTATAGTGTGAGTTTGTGAGTGCGTACATGAATTTGTGACAATGACCAGCGAGTGTGTACAGATATATATATATTGTTTATATTTTTCCCAATATTCACTATCTAAATAACTCTATAAAAACATTTATCAGAATCTCAATATAATACAATGTGTATTAATGATTCACTGATGTATTTTTTATATTTCCACCAATATTCACGGTGTTGCCTCGATACTGACAATGTCCCCACGATGGTGCACCGGGGGCAGCGCTGAGGGTCGCGTCGTCGTGGTGAATATCTCGTGCGATGAAGAAACAAAATCAATTTTGAGCACATAACTTGTGTCACTGACACATCCATTTCTCAAACATGGGGTCAGAGTATCTCCACCCTGACCCCTTATGTTAGCTTCCACACAAATTTTCAGCCTCAGGAACCGTTCCCGGACGATAAAATGGCAGCCACAGCTTTCTATTCAGGTTGCGTCCAGCCAATCAGAGGATTCCCGTTTGCGCGTGCATTTGCAATTCATCGCGAAATCGATGCAAAATATCCACAGCCAGAGATATATATCTATAAAATTTGGCTTAAATTTCTCAAAAACTACTGAACGAATTTGCACCAATAACAAAAAGCACAGTCTGCGTAACAAAATCTACCTTTCTGCTGAATTTGGTGTAATTCCGTCCAGCGGTTCGGGCTGTTGGTTCGACAATGTGTTCCTATGGGAATTAACATTACTAGCACACCTTTTTCGCACCCCTATTTCTTGGCCCCCACGGCACTGATCACCCCCAAACTTTCCATGACACACAGAACACACTTTTTTGGGAACATTTCATGAAGATTGGTCAAACGACGCCAAAGTTATACGCAAGTCAAAAAATGCTTTTCCTATGGAAACTAGGTCCTAACTATAACTACCTCCTGGCGACTGCCAGTAGGTAATATATATATATATATATATATATATATATATATATATATATATATATATATATATATTTGTGTGTGTGTGTTTATATGTGTGTGTGTGTATATTACCTACTGGCTGTCAAGCGGGCAGGGAAACAGATGAAAAAATTGCTCATGGATGCAGGGACCAGCATTTTTGCTGGTCCCTGCGTGTGGGATCGATGCCAGATCCCGCTGGAAATGGGGAGCCGGCTGGGGCCGCAAGGGCATTGGGGCTCCGCTCGTGACCTCTTTGTAGTCTCGTTATCTTCTCTATAGGAGGATTCATGTTTTCACAGATGTTTGGAACACACACTCGTGGAACAATCACATATCCAAAATTAAACGCACAAAAGGTCTCTGGAGACATTTCTTCATAGTCCATTACGAAGGTGTAGTGTAGAATATGCACTAGACATTTACCCAATGAGATAACACTTACTAATTGACCAGTAGAAAGTACTCCAGCTGGGTAGACATTTTGTACAAAACTGTGGACTCTTGTTGGATAAATGGACAGGTGAGGTTCCGTTCCGGCCCTGATGATTATTTCACTGAAATTAAACCTCAACGGGAAGCACTTACAAATATAACCATAGCAGGTGCCAAAGTTGAAGCTCCACTTCTGTAAGGACATATGATCATACATTCTTGGCTTGGCAAATGCAAAGCAAGTGTGTTTTCTCAGCAATTCCACATTGAAAAATGATCTGAAATCCTTGATGGAGGTGAATGCATCGTTGATCTATCGGAGTGTAATCTGTAGTGACTGTCCTCTCCCGGTGAGAGCAGAGTCCATTGTTCTCCCTTTAAATTACTACGAGTATTCAAATGTGCAAAATCACATAGAAGCTCCACCCATTGGCCCAGCTCCATCCACCTTAGTAGTATTGAAATGTCTTCCCGCCTTTTGTCAAGATGATGAATGGCTTACCTAAAGGTCCAGGCACAGGCAGTTTTCTGCACGGACACGCGCTAGAAGTCGCAAGACTTACTCACGCTGTTTTAATTGTTTTTAAGCTGTCACTGTTTTAAACTGATACCGCTGCTAGCGCACTCTGCACTTTTTCGACTATTTGCGAACTGATGCCACGCTTATAAAGTTTTAAAACAAGAATTGATTTGGTTTTAAAAACAAGAATTGATTTTAATTACCTGCAGCACTCACTTGCACTCGACTCTCCCCGGTCCACCGCAGCTCCTGTGGCTGATTGTGTGGAGGGAGAAGTCCACGCCGGAAATATTCACTTCCGGGGGGCCACTAGACGGCTGCCATTTTGAGAGTTGGCAGTCTAGTCTTTATTCAAGGCACCTCCCTGGTCGGGGATTTAAGACCGGGATGGCGCAGACGCGCAGCGGGCGCGCTGCTGGCGCACCGAAGGGGCGCCTAAGGCAAGCCCGTCTGCGCCCGTCCGCACCAGTCCGGGACCAGGGGCCAGGAATCCGGCCCAAATCGCCCGGTTTCCGAAAAAAGTTATAAAATTTACAAATAAAGAGCTCCAGGCACTCAACACAGTAGCTCATCCCTCCTGCCAGCACTTTCTGGTCGCCGACGAGCCCCTGAGCTGCCCTATCTGCGGATTTATAGCAAGGACCGGGGTGCAGCAGGGAAAGGGCGTAGGGAAAAAGATAGACCACATCAAACATTGGAAGATGGGACTAATCAACTGTAGATCCCTCCCAAAGCTTGCAATCGAGATTAGGCTACTAATAGAGGAGGAAGAGCTGGAGGTTCTATTTCTAACGGAAACCTGGCTCCGAGAAAGCTCTATCCCAGAGATTGTAAATGCCCTTCCCCAGGGCTTTGAAATATATCGCCTTGATAGTGCGGGTACAATAGGAGGGGGCATTGCTATCATTTGCAAAGCACATCTAGCCTGTACCATCACCCCCCTCAATATTGCCAAATGTGAGGCTTTTGATTTTAGATTGTCCCTCACCCCGACATGCTCCTTTTTAGGCTGCCTTATCTACAGGCCACCAGGGACCTGTATGCCGTTCTTAGAAGCTGCCCCAGACATTCTGGCCAGCATGATAATAGGGAAAAGCGCCTTTACTGTTCTAGGGGACTTCAATATTCATTTGGACAATCTTACTAATCCATCGACAATGAGATGTCTAGCCGACCTGGATGCCCTACAACTCACACAGCTGGTGCATTTGCCCACGCACGAAAAGGGCCATACTCTGGACCCCATCTTCTCAAATGACTCCAGACTGGAGCTGCTGGCCCCCATACGGATGCCATGGACAGACCACTTTTTCATCCCAATTCGGTTTCAAAAACCCCAAATAGCAGAGCCCAAAAACGGGTGCCCGGTACTGGGACGTAAATGGCCAAGGCGGACTCCCGAAGCCTGGATCATAGACCTTGAGTCGACCGCCCCACTAGAAACTAAAGATCTAGAGGAAGCCCATAAAAATTGGCTAACCTGGATAAATGGATCCATAGATCGGAACTTCAGGAAGCCTGGTCCAATAAAGTCAAAAAATTCCAACAGGTCGTCCTGGTTCAGTCCTGGTCGCTCAAAAGAAAAGCTGTAAAAAGCTAGAAGGAAACTGGAGGAAAACGTATGACCCTGAGCTTAAAATAGCTTACAAATTAGCTATCCAGCAATACCACAAGAACATTAGGAAAGCGCAAGCAGCCTTTTTCGAAGAAAAAATAGAGAAGTCCTCTAACTCTTCAAAGGAGCTGTTCAAAATCGCAAAGATTTGATTCAGGTACAAAACCTCCCCAATGCTCAAAAGAGAGATGTAATGGGTTAGCTACATTTTTCAAGAGTAAGGTGGAAAATATTTATAATTCCCTTCACCCAAACACAAGCCAGACATCAGTAGCAACCGAAGCCCCCTACAGCTCTCCTGAATCTCCCAAGAGCGCAGAACAGTCAGTACCCTCCCTCACCCCTGCTCTATTTACCTTCCCTAAACTGAGTGAGGAACAGGCTGGCCTTTTACAGAACATTAAATCAGGGTCCCCTCTAGACCCGGCGCCGCCCCATATTCTCACCCAAGGGGGGGAAATGTGTCCTAACTCAACTCTCTCACCTCATCTCCCTATCCCTCGAAAGTGGCGCAGTGCCCAAAGAGTAGAAGCATGCCATCATAAAACCTTTGCTGAAAAAACCCCAACTGGACCCTGCCTCTCTGGCAAACTACTGCCCGATCTCACTCTTGCCCATTCTGGGAAAGATTGCGGAGAAACACGTGAACAGCACTATCTCACGCTTTCTGGAAGATAATGGTATCCTACACCAGACCCAGATGGGATTCCGACCAGAACACAGCACGGAGTCAGCATTACTTGTTGTCACCGAAAAACTAAAAAACATTTTAGACCAGGGAAGAGCCGCCGCTATCGTATTACTAGATCTAAGCGCGGCCTTCGACACGGTAGACGACGTAATATTGGTCAACAGGCTCAAAGATATCGGAATCAGAGGTACAACCAACCAATGGGTGGCCTCGTTCCTGAATGGTAGATCTTTTCAGTGTATGGAGGCCGGAATCCTGTCAGACTCCTTCTCAGCCCCTCGGGGAGTCCCTCAGGGATCTTCCCTGAGCCCGACCCTCTTTAATATCTACCTGAGCCCATTAGCCCACATAGTATAGGAGTTCGGACTCTCCATTGTGTCATATGCCGATGACACACAACTAGTGGTCTCAATTTCAGATTCCCTCAACTCTGACCATAGGCAACTAGCCCCTTTCCTGGAAAAAATTGGATTATGGATGGCTGACTGTAGTCTTAAGCTGAATGGGGATAAAACCGAGCTTATGATCTTGGGCAGCAACTTCAGCCTATACTCAGAGATCCCCTGGCCAGCAAAATGGGGTCCTTCCCCCTCCCCTAAACCTTCCATAAAAACTTGGGGATGTGGTTGGACCAGAATTTAACGATGGAGATCCAAGCCAAAAAACTTTCGAGTAGTTGTTTTGGGATACTTCGAATGATCAGGAAAATAATGAGCTTGCTCCCAGAAAACTCAAGGAAGACGATCTCCCACTATTCACCCGTCGCCATCTCAGATCAGGATCAAATTTTCAGATGAACACCACCAGAATCAAGAGATCTAGGTGGGGTGGAAGGTCGTTCACACACCTGGTGCCCAAACTGTGGAATAGTATGGACCCAGAGCTCCGACTAATTGGAAACGAACTGTCCTTTAAAAAGAGACTTAAAACATGGCTGTTCCCCTAATCTCTGTACAAGATATCTTCCTGTCCTGTTTCATACCAGCGCTGGGATGCCTGCGGGTAGCCATGCGCTTTACAAATCCCTAAACCTAAACCTAAGGTCCCCCAGCACGTTTCCCGCTGATTTTGGTGATGAATTCTTGATGCCTAAGAATATGAGGACATCTCCACCAAACAAAGAGGCACTTGCTTCAAAATAGTTAAGAGGAAGTACCCTTGTTTGATGGAGATTCACCACTTTGTAGTCTTGTTTTCTTCTCTATACGAGGATTCCTGTGATCGCAGATTTCTGGAAGAAGACCCTTGAGGAACTCAGCCCAAGGAGGGGGGCTGCATGTGGTGGGTTGGCCGCAGGCCGACAGTTGGATTAACGTATAGTAATTAAATATTTCTTTACGTTAAAAAACCATAGAAATTCACTGAAATAGCCAAAGGTTACTCGGACATTATAATTAGGAAATACCATTAAAAAACCATCGAAATTCACTGAAAATCAAATGTTACAGGGATGTTATAGTTAGGGAATTGAATTTAACAAAACCTTTGTACTCACTAAAAAAAGGTTACAGGGGGGTTCTAGTTAGGTTCCCATTTTACACCCACAAAACCAAAGAAATTTGGCAGTTATAGTTATCTCAAGTAACTATAACTCGTGCCCTAAGTTAACAATAGCTCTTGCCCTCACCATGCACTGCTAGTTACCCCACATATTGCATCACTCATAACACCTTCTAAGACATCATTGTTAATGTCACTGCAACATTTGCTGTTAAATTATTGATGAGCAAACTGTGAATGTCAGGGCGTGAGTTATAGTTAGCTTAGGGCACATGTTATAGTTTTTTTAGATAACTCTAGCTATAACTGCTGAATTTCTATGGCCTTTTGGGTGTAAAATGTGAACATAACTATAACGTCCCTGTTAGACCTGGCACTGTTGGCGTGGGTCTCCCTTCCATTTTTTGCTGTTGCCTGATGTGCTTTTGCTGGTTATAGATGCTTTGGGCACTGTGCCACTGCTATTCAGTGCCACAGTGCAAGTGCTCCCTATGGTAAATTGGTGTATGGATTAGAGATTCCATGATTGGTTGGTTTGGTTTACTTGTCAGACCCTAGTACAGTGCACTGAGTGTGCCCAGGGCTTGTAAACCAAATGCTGCTGGTGGGCTTGCAGCACTGGTTGTGCCACCCACAGAAGCAGCCTGTAAAAGTGTGTCTCAGGTCTGCCATTGCAGAGCCTGTGTGCAGTCTGGTACTGCCATGTTGACTGGGCAAGTACACCCACTTGCCAGTCCCAAAACCTTCCCTGTTCTTCATATCAGATACCCCTATGGTAGGCCCAAGGGCAGGGCGCATTGCAAGTATAAGTTAGGACATGCCCTGATGTGGGTGGCATGTCCTAATAGTGAATTACAGCCATTTTAGTTTTTCACTATTGCAAGGCTACCTGTTCCCCATAGGCCAGATTGGGCAGTTTGATTATTACATCTTATAATCCTAACTGACCCAGGGAACATGGTAGACAAGCATTGGCATAGCCAATAGGTCTCGCCTTTTTGACCTTATAAGTGTTTAGCCATGCAGCACATTATCCTGGGTCCTGTGCTGCCAGGGATTGAAGAGCTATACAATTACTACACACTTTTTTTTTTTACAGAAGGTAAGGAACCATTTAATGTGTGGGGGGTAGAAGGGACGGGAAGAGAAGGCCTGCAAAACAATAAAGCCTGCAAGAAAATTATTGCACTAGGCTCGACCTAAAAATATACACGTTATTACTGGCATGTGCCGGTAAAGTGATGTGTGGTATGCTTTGAGACCATGTATATTAAAGAAGAAGTAGGCCCATAGCATTCTCAACAAAATAAGAATCGGTGGAGAGAGAAAGCCAAAACAAAACGTTTGAGGTTCTGAATCCGAAAGAAGTTGAAAGACCCCGCTACCAAATCGGGGGATGCAGTGCGGAAAAGGAGCACAGAGGCGTGCCACCTAATGACATACTGCAGTAGCATGGAGGAGAGAGCCTGGACACATCCATGGCGGGATCCGCTAGACGGAAAATAGAGGGGGGGGGAGGAAGAGGTTTAACTGACCAAAGAGGGCAGCACGAAGGAGAGAAACAGTGCAGAGGCCAGAAGAGAACGGATGAAAGGAGGGATTACGAGATCCTATAAAATGTGAATAACATGCAACCAAAATGCTCATTTTAAACCTAAACCTAGTCTAAAACTATTTTTGTCTTATGACGTGCATGAATTCTTCCTAGCAGTACCAACTACAGCGCCTAGACATGCTTGTGTAAGAGTAGCTAAACGAATGTAATTAATGAGAGCGTTGTATTTGTTTATGCACGAGAGAAAGAGTAGAAGGGAAACAGAAGGAAAAAAAAGAAAAATGTACCAACAAAAGAAGAAATGGGTATGAAGAGAAAATGCAAAACAAGAAAAGGACGGGAGAAGAATGAAGACAAAACTAAAAAAAGGTTGAAACAAAGGGTGAGAAAATAAGAGACAGGAGCATGATGAAGTGAAGAGCTAGAGGGGACGGGGAAAGTATAGAATGAACGTAGGAATGATTAACCGGCTCGGAAGTCAGCACCAACAGGGAGTAGTTTACATACAAACTGAACATACGATGGTGAAAATTGTGCTTTGGAAACAGGACGGCCATAGCCGTGGGCCACAGTGCAGAAACGCACTTAAAGCTTGACGAGAGAGATGCACAGACACACTTTGCACCAGTGAAACTAGACACATAATCGGAGTGAGAGGCTAGGCCGGGCGGTGCTACTCTGCAGATCATGGAAAACAACAGTTTATGATGGCGGGGGAGGAAGAGGCAGCCTGCAGGAAGAGGGCAGGGAGGGAGGCGGCTGTTCGTAAAAGATGGAAACAAAAAGCATTGGCCGCGCGGCCTTGAAACTGACACGGCCGCGCGCCCGCGAAAGTGAAAGTAATCGCGAGCGATAAAAGCTGCTGCGAGTTATCAGGGTGGGAAGCCAGATGGCGAGGGAAGCCATATGGCGCCTGATCGCGCGTGCATGCTCGCGTGAACGCAAGCTGGTCGCCAGCAAAAGCCACTGCTGTTTGCACTTCCAAAACCCTCTTACTAAAACTCTCGCCGAGAGCAGCGCTAAGCGCTGGCTCAGGCGAGACCTAAAAAGGAAGGCAATCTGAAATATAACCATTGCCTAGAATCACACAATTCGGTCGATGTGGGAAGCAGGGCTGGATCATAGGTTTTCTGGTTTCACATTGTGCTCTTCTATTTTATTCCAATTAAATAATGAAGGTAGTTTTATTTTACACTTGACTCTCCCATGGTGGTGATAGCATGTAAAGAAGGCTTACCTCAAGGTGCAGTAGAGGGAAAGTTATTCATATATTGCATAGCACAGTATTGTCAAATCTATGACTCTTCTAGAGATTAGTGGATTAATTTAGACGGCAGTATGAAATAAAACCCTCAAAGTAACCCCATGACTCACTGACCACACCATGCAAATTCTATGCATCCCCACCTTACCCTCCACCCCACCCCTGCTCCGTAAAGCCCTACTCCTAACCAGCTGGCATAAACGCGGCACTGGTCCCTGGGAAAATGTTTGCGAGT
This sequence comes from Calotriton arnoldi, assembly GCA_963921515.1. Taxonomy (NCBI): domain Eukaryota; kingdom Metazoa; phylum Chordata; class Amphibia; order Caudata; family Salamandridae; genus Calotriton; species Calotriton arnoldi. Next base: position 152,830 of record CAWUFW010003805.1, on the reverse strand, counting down.
ACCTATGGTCTAGAAGGTTATGGGCTACAAAAAAGAAATGTTGGACGAAATTGACAGGACAAGAAAATCGGAAATGAACAGGTAACAGAACCTTGAAATGGCATAGAGTTAGAATAAAAGGATGGGGTAAAAAGAAATTACCTGGACAAAAAAAGATATGGGTACAGAGATAGAATTACTTGGGGCAAGAAAAAAGAATGTGGGAGAAGAAAGACTTGTGGAAGAGGAAGGAATGAAAAGGGAATATAAGGGCATTAGGTAATGGAAGAATCCGGGAAACAAACATTGGCAAAGGGGAGAGGAGTTGGCCTAACGGCTAGGGCGGTCGACCTCGAATCTGGGGAACTGGGTTCAAGTCTCGGCAATGACGCTGAACATTCTGTGATTCTAGGCAAATCACTTAATCTCCCCGTGCCTAACAAAAATGAATGTGTCCTCATGTAATGCAACTGGTGCTATGTAAAGCGCTCTGATACCCTATTCGGGTCAAGTTCGCGCTATATAAAACTCTGTAAAAAAAAAAGTCAAAATGTGTTTATCAATGCATTACATTTGTGCATGCCTTTGTTTTCTGGCTTAACTACATTAAAGCCAGACCTATTGGTTGTACAAATATTCGTTTTGGTTCAAGCAACTAGATTGAGTGCAAGTATACATGTATATGTGGGTTGTAAAGATAAGTGCATTGTCTGTGACTTACCCGTGATTCCTGAATAAACCTTTAAAAGCTTAATGCAGTTACATGAAGAATCCACTACCTAGAGGTGAGAATAAAATACTCCTCTGGACGGAGCCAACCCCCTGCTTTGTGTATAATGTAATAATTAGTAACAGTAGGTCACAAAGACAGCTGCACTGTCAAGCTAGACTTGAAAAGGACACAGCAAAAAAAAATTAAAAGAAGAAAGACCACATGAAAAGAAGAAAAATATTACAAACATAGAACATAGTACATGAAGAAAGATCCTAGGGAAATATATGAGGGCAAGACGAATACGGCAAGGGGTTATAGCAAGGAGCTTAAAGGAGGGCTTGGTTACAAAAAACATAGCACATGTGACAAAAGGCCAAGATGTGAGAAGGGCACGGGGCTTGATAAAGGCAACAGTAGTTTCATGGAGTGAGAAAAAATAACCACATGTACAGAGTACAGGCAAGAAAATGAAGACATGGGTCAAGAAGGAGTAACATGGGGTTTGGAGAGGAGTAGTGGGAAGGCGGAAACAGATACGGGGCAAGAGGAAATGACATGGAGAAAGAACGCTGGACATGAGGTAATAAAAAGTATGTGGGTCAAAAAGGGAATGGGGCAAGAAAACACATATATGGTGGGGGCAAGAAAAGGGTATGATGGGGCAGGGATACAACGATGTAAAAGAAGAATGGTGTGGATCAAGAAGAATATGCATGGTTTGAAAATGACATTGACAAAAAAATTTAGGACATGGGTCAAGAGAATATGAAATGGTGTGGAAAGGATGTAAAATGAAATAGCATGGGGCAAAAGGAAAGGTCCTGAGCAAGAAGGAAGGAAATGCAGTAAATTGAAAAACATGGGGGTGACAATTTGAGTAAGGACATGAACAAAAGAGCTTGGGACAAGAAAAGCTGTGGGATACGGAGCACAACAGATATGGGACACGAAAATACAAAAGTGAAGGCAATGGAGAATGCGCTAAGGAAAACACGTCTGTGGGGGTAGGAGGGGTTAAAAAACAAACACTAGACAAAAAAAGACATCGGTGCAGATTCAGAACCTCATGACCAGAAAACGAGAGAGAAAGTTTAATATCGGGACGTGATGTGATGTAATGCAGTAGCTTCTCTTCTTTGGCTTTCTTTTTTTCTGTGAGTTTTTTTACCATAGTCCTTTGTCCTCTTTTCACGTCAGTACCTGGTTACCCTGGTAACCGAACCTTTAAATATGGGAAGAAAACCCGCGAAAGTAACGTTCTGCTGCAAGGACTCGGTCGCCACAGCGCTATCCAGAGTTCTCCTCGCTGAACGTCCACGCTCCCTCTCCGGTGACCCCGAGAACGTCTCTCTGCATTCCGAGCCGCCCCGCAATTTCTTTTTCTTGGGGTCAGAGGACTCGAAGTGGTTAGTGTTGTAACATTTTTATTAATAATCCGCCCTAACGAGGGGCCTCTCCATGAGCTCATTAGTAAAATGTGTACATATTAGCTACTCACGAGACCCACGTGCTTTACGTTGTATAGGTCCTAAAATGCGGAAAACCCTTATAATTAATAATGAAAGGGCGATCTCTGAACGAGCCGACGGGAGTTAAAACGGGTGAATTGACTATCCTGGTGTATTGGAAAGGAAAAGGGGCCCCTGAATATGAGATAAATGCCTCGTCAGGGAAATACAAGGAGGGGGAAGAAGAGGGGAGCACCTAGGCAAGGTGCAATCAACACATAACAGGCATATCAACACCAGATAATCTAAGAATTACAACATGTGCTGAACACTTGACACACCAATATTCTTTAGATTTCTTTTATTTTTGGTCTTTTCACTTAGTTATAATGATATAAACATCTACTTATTTTTTACATAAAATTTTTTTTTTCCTACATTTCAATCATTATCTCTTGTTAAAAACACATTATTTAGTGTACATACAGACAAAACTGATAATTGCATCCACATTTCATAGTTGTCTTGTTTCTACCTTCTTTTAATAATAGCAGGGAACAGACTATCCTGGTGTACTTTTTTTATTTTTTTATTTAATGATTGTGTCGCGTGTTTTAATAAAGCGTTTTGTTAGGGGAAGGCGGTAACTACTCTGCTACACAACTATGAGCTTAAAGCAAGTCCACGCCGTCTTGTCATTTGACCGAAAGCGAGATTTTTTTACAACGTATTTCAAGGAAAACGGTCTCCCCGTTTTAGGTATTAAAAATCGAGGCTCACCTGGTGAAATAACCCATTGAGTTAAATGAGTGTCACGGAAATGTGCAGCCTCCACGTCAAATTTTGGCAGGAAAATCACTTACCGCCCTATAAGGCTACGATCGATTTAGGGTGCTTGTAGCGGTGTCTGGGCGTGATTGAGTTTGCCTCACACGTAGACCTGGCATTGAAATGTTAATGCCGTTGATGGTCTGTCCCTTGGTATTAGGCAGTCTTCCTTTAGCCACTGATCAAATTGTAGCGTATCTGAAACAAAGCCTCGCACGGCAGCAGGGGGAGGGGGGAGAGGAGGGGGCATGCGCGATTCCCTTGCGGGAGCGAGCGGCGCCAGGAGCGATAATTGCTACCATATGGCACCAGCTGCTCGCTCCCGCAAGTGAATCGCCAAACGTGCACGCGTTGCCATTGAAGGCAATGGAACGCGTGCACGTTTTTGGCTGAAAAGCCGAATCGATTGCAAAAGGTCTTTTTTCCTATGCAGCGCATGCGCGCTGCGTAGGCGAGACCTAAAAAACGAATTTAGTATGCCTGAACTCAGAATGATAAAATACATCTTTTAGTGAAGTTGGTTTTAACATTCTGGGGCCGATTCCGATCTCGGCCGGTAGGGCTCCGAATCGGATTCGGCTTAACCGGATCCGATTCGGAGCCCTATTTCCCGACCGATTCGTACGCGCGTCCCGACCACTCCGACCGACTCGTTCCCGGGTCTAACCGCACCGACCGACTCGCTCGGACTCGACTCGCACCACGCAATGGAGACGTTCCCCGGCCGGGTAAGTACGATGCGCGCCGCGAGCAGTCCGACCGAGCCGCGCACTCCGGCATCAAAGAGCAGTCGGAGCCGTACTTTGGGGGACCGTGTCGGACCCCCCTGTATGCGTAGCCGCGCGAGTCGCACACAGGGGGGACCCATGGGTCCCCCCTACACGTGCATGTACGGAGCGACCCGCATCGACGCGCACATGCTGTAGGGGGCGCCCTTGTTCGCGTCGTGCCCATTGAGTCAATGGGAGCCCGTGTACGCGTCGTACGACTGGCTCCCATTGACTTCAATGGGAGTCCGACCGAATCGAGTCCGATAGCATACGTGCGCATCGTACTCGTTCGGTCGGACTGCTAGAGTCCGATTCGGTCGGGAATCTCTCCGGGTCTGGCTCGGTCGGAGAGTTTTCCGGCCCGAATCGGAATCGGCCCCTCTGTGTTTGAAAATACCACTTTTTGAAAGTGGGTATTTTCTTGCCTAAACTATCCAAGCCTGCCTCTGCTAGGTTGTGTATTCCTTGTCTGGAGTTTGAGTGACAGGGGCTGGGGGATGCCAGGAGACAGGGTGAGTCAGCACAGGGCTGAATAGAGAGATCTGCATGGAGATGGGTGGGAGGAGTTGCACCTGGGACCTGAATAGGGCTGTGCCTTCCCTCCACAATGCTGGCTCCACCTCCTGTGGTGTGTCTGATGTCCCTGGCCTACACTGTGAAAGGAAAGGAGTCTTGTCAACAAAGTGCTCCAGGACTGACCAGAACTGGTTTGGACTAGGCAAAGGCCTCCCTGCCTTCAGAGACAAAGGATTTTGGTGTATAAAAGAGGGGACCCAAACCCCAGAACTTTAGATCAGATCACTTTGGGAAACAAGAAGAACCTTTGCTGAGGAGAGGAAGCAGAGAAACTGAGGAGGAGACTATCCCTAAGCTGAGTGCTGTTTGGGGGATTGGCCTGCAGTGGTTGCCTGACTGCCAAAGAAAGGAACTTTGTGTGTACTTTCATCAACTTGTAAAAGATCTCCAAGGGCTTGAGAGAAGAGCTTGCCTCCTGCTGAAGTCTCAGGGAGCACAGACTTCACCAACCAGCTCCCCAAGAGTCTTTCTGGAAAGTGCCTGCTGCTGTGCTGGACTTTCTGAGGGACTGCATGTCGCAAGGAGTTGGAAGCGCGACTCACGAAGAAGAAGCGTCGCCGCCGAAGCGCCTCGCATCGCCGAAGAAAAGGATCGACGTCGCATCAGACGCCGCCGCATCAACGGAGAAGAGTGTCGCTGTCGCATCGTTGCCGAAGCGCCTCGCATCGCCGGAGAAGAGGATCGACGTCGCACCAGACGCCGCCGCATCACCGGGAAGCGTGTCGCAGGGCCTGTCGCGGCTCAGAAGAATCGTTGAGTCGCCGCACGGCCGTCGCATCATTGCCGAAGCGCCTCGCATTGCCGGAGAAGAGGATCGACGTCGCATCAGACGCCGCCGCATCACCGGGAAGCGTGTCGCAGGGCCTGTCGCGGCTCAGAAGAATCGTTGAGTCGCCGCATGGCCGTCGGGCATGCACGCATCGTGTCGCATCAAGAAGAAGACGCCATCTTTGTTTCATTGCACCGGATCTTCATCGCATCACGGCGTTGCTGGTCGCATCGCCACGGAAGCGCAGTAAGAAACCGACGCTTCACCTCCCCACGCCGAGAAGAACCGACGCATCCCCTCCGCATCAGTAGGGACCCGACGCATCACCGTTCTTGCGTGTAAGGAACCGACGCATCACCTTCCCTGCAACACTTTCGTTGTATACCGTTACGCATCCTAAGGTACATTGAACTCAAAGTGTCGCATTTACCATCTTAAGAGAACTGAGCTAATTCTACCATTTTTGAAGTACAGTATTGTGGATTTTTTTGTCGTTTGTGGTCTTGTGTTAAATCTATATAAAAGATACTTATTTTTAATATACAACTGGTGTGGTGTCCATCTGTAGTGTTGTCACTTGATTACTGTAAGTGTTCACAAATGCTTTACACACTGCCTCTGAGATAAGCCTGTCTGCTCGTGCCAAGCTACCAAGGGGGTGAGCAGGGGTTATTTTAGGAGTGTATCCCCCTTACCCTGACTAGACGCAAGGGTCCCTATTTGGTCAAAGGTACTTACCTCTGCCAACTAGAGACCCCCAAATCTAACAGTCCCTGTAACCTTTGTTTTTTCAGTGATACATTAGTAAATAGCACAGTCTCGGTCACCACTTTATTTGCTAGGTCAAAGTTTAGTTGGAATAGGAAGGGAGTTTTTTGTTTCACTTTTAACCTGATCACTTTGAGGTTCTTTGACAAATCTGTATAAAACTTCCAAAACAAAAGTTTATCCACTTCTGCTCCTTCATGGAAATTGTGTGCTGATCCATCAAGCAGGGGTCAGGGAAAAAGGGGGTTCCAAAAGTTTGATTTCCCATGTTAATTCCCACAGGAAACTTTGCTCTCAGATACAGTTGAATGCTATCATGCACAGTGTTCTCATAAATGATGTCAGTTGATATGAATGCTATGATTTATCTTGCTATAAGTGATGTAATTTTAAAATTTATAAGCAGTGCTTGATGAAGGCGCGAGTTATAGTTCATTTAGTCTGCGTAGATAAGTCACAACACTATGTACAGATGTGCACAAGTTACATTAAGGTTTGAGTGGTGTACAAATTATAACTTTTAAGTTATAACTTTGACTTTTTAATTTGTAAGATTTGTGTAGTTTACGTTGTTTTTGTAAAGAAATAATAAATTAAGTTTTTCCAACTATAATGTACCTTCAACCTTTGTTTTTTCATTGACTTTCTATATTTTTTTATTAAAAATTAGTTTTTAATCATATAATATTCTTTATTTTTGTATTAATTCTTTCACATATTTGTTTTCACATTTGTTTAGTACTGCGGTTCTTTCTTGATGAGCGGCGTAGTGTAGAGCGGCATGGAGTATAGTGTTGTGGAATGGCACTGAGTCCAGTAAAGTAGAGAGAAGTACAGTGGTACACAGTGGAGTGAGTAGAGTAGAGTTGCTTGGAGTGGCGTAGACTCGAAAGGCGTGCAGTAGGTGGCGTACAGTGGCGTAATGAAGTGGGATAGAGTGAATTGGGGTAGAGTAGAGTGGCATGTAGTAGAGTGGAGTGGCTTGTCATGGAGTGGATTGGCGTGGAGTGGAGTGCCTTGTCATAATGTGGTGTGTCGTAGAGTGTCTTAGAGTGGCGGAACGTAGAGTGGAGTGGCGCATGGAATAGTGGAGTAAACTGTAGAGTGTTATAGACTGGCATAGAATGCAGTTGAGTGTTGTAGAGTGGAGGAGCATAGAGTGTCTTAGAGTGTACTGGGGTGGCGTGAAATAGAGTGGGATGGAGTGGAAAAGACGGTAGTAGAGGGTTGTTGAGTGGAGTGACATGTCATAGAAAGGTGTGGCGTGTCATACAGTGTCATACAGTGGTGTGTCTTTGAGTGGAGGGGAGTAGAGTGGAGATTCGTGGAGTGGAGTACATTTGAGTGTCGTGGAGTATCATAGAGTGGAGTGTTGTAGACAGGAGTGGAGTAGAGTGGCATAGAGTGCCATGCAGTCCAGTGACATGGAGTGGAGTAGAATAGATTGGAGCAGTGGAGTAGAGTGGAGTAGTGTATCGTCGAGTAGAGTGAAAAAGAGTGTCGTAACGTGGCATAGAGTGGAGTAGGGTATCATAGGCTGTATCATAGGCTGGAATAGAGTATTGTAAAGTGGAGTGGCATGAATTAGAGTGGAGTGTCATAGAATGAGATGTCATAGAATGTCATCTCATACAGTATTGTTGCATACAGTGTCATTATGTAAAGTGCCATGGTGTACAGTGGAGTGTCATAGAGTGTTGTGGAAGGAATAAAGAGCCAAGCAAGAATTCCAGCCATGAGCTCCCTTAGATGGAGACATGGACATTGGCAGAAGCTTTAGGATGCTGCCATGAATGTACACTCTCCTCTAGTTGAGTCCAATTCATACTTGCCACCAAGCGTGATTGTAATAGCGATTTACCAGCAATGCAGTGTTCCGGCATACTTAATAGAAAAAAAAGGGAAAGGAAAATATAAAGGAAAAATCTACCTTTTGTTAAACTTGATGAGCAGGAGCTATACATATTCTGTGCATGCTCATAGTGATGGAGGTGTGCCTGGTGGCTCCCGTTGATTGGGCCTGTGCAGCTTCAGCTCTTGCCAGAGCTGGCATTGAGACTTCCCTTTCGGGTGAGGAACAACAGCGTCTGCACTCACCCTGGGAAGCTAGCACATCGGAAGCATTTCTCTAGGGGTGGAGGTTGATGGCTACAGCGCTGATGGAGCTGAGCTGGACACCCTCCCTCCCCTCACCCCACATGTAGTGTCTTGCGAGTTTTATGACGAAAACCTTTTTGGTGCCTAACGGACTCTGTAGAGCTGTGATGTAGGTGTCAGAGCGGAATGCAATGAAAGCTTGTTTTAGAATGTTGAATTTGCAGTTACATTCAGCAGAATAAAGACGTGTAATATTAAGCTCCTTGTGTGGCATAGTCATTGGCGGGTACCCAGGCTGAGGAGGATGCAACAACTGGTGATGAGAAAGGGGATAAGTAACCCTAAGAACGACTGTGCTCTGCCACAGAGCTTGCCGTGGTCCAAGCAAACTGCTCATGCATGCCACGTGTGTTGCTTTTGAAGTACCAAATCGATGTTTCATGCATGTGGAGTCAAAGTGCAGCTCCAGCCGCTGTTAAGCAGGTGAAGACAAGAAAAGTGTTGCAAATAATCTACACAATGGTTGAGAACTTATTGGTCAGTTCATACATAAGGGTACCACACTGCCACGCAAGATAAGTTGAACATTATACAGAGTGTTAACGATGAAGGCAGAGTCAACCGAGTTTACAAAGTGCAGCCACTGATAATCATAACTTGCAAAATAACGCTGCGAACGGAAGTGCTGCAAGGCGGAGCTCAACCAGGTGTCAGAAAATGCAAACTGACATTTAGAAGAGAAGAAATAAATTACTTACTGAATAAAATAAAGAGAGTCATGTGTACCACAGCACACGGTGAAGTCGGCTTAAGCTGAAGTGTTCGGGGTTGTGCTTACGGAGCTATCCATACATAAAGGAGTTCATTCACAAAGTTTCCAAGTGGGGCTCAGAAAAACTTCACAGGTTTTTGAAGAATAAAGAGCTGAGAGTGACTCTCGGAATGGTAAAATTTTTCAGATGGCAGCGAAAAAAGTCACATTTCCAGCTATCATTAAAGATGATTCAGAAGCCAGCACGTCACAAGGTCTCACCGATGAGTTACCTAAACCAAGTGACAGTGATCCACCAGCGGTGTCATTAAGTTCCACACTGGTCTACTACGCTGCTGCGTTCCTGAAACCACCATCTTTAGAATCCCGCCAAGTCAAAATATTGGTGTTAAATGGACTGCTTGGATAGAAACATTTGATGATTTCACTGATGCACTTAAAGAGACTGATAACAAAAAGATTATCAAGTATCTAAAAAATCTTGCTGGCGATGGTGCGAAAAAAAGTCATAAAGAGAATGCGCGGAACTGACGAAGAAATTACATGCTGTCAGATTAAAGAAATGCTGAATCTCAAGTTCAATCCAGTACCGAACATTGATTACCAAAGATACATTTTCAGTCAAGAACGCCAAAAGGTTGGTGAAACCATTGATGAATTTGTGGAGAGACTTGATGCACTCATCAAAACACTGTAAGTTCAATGAATTTAATGATGAAGAAGCTGTGTGTCTTAGAGTTAATGATGGATGCTTGTCAGATTCATTCAGATGACTGATGCTGAGAAAAATGCATAGTCTGGAGTGAGTGTTGATGGCTGCCAGAGCTGAGGAGCGTGCTGAAAGACAAGCTTCTGGCATGGAGCCCGGAGGTGCCCGGGGTCATTCAGTCATGAGTATCAAACATAAGCCAAAGCAAAAGACTGAAGGACACAAAGTGATATCCACACGTAAAAAGAAGTTATGTTTTAGATGTGTATTTTTGTTTCCACTTGAAGATAACCATTGGACAGCTATATAAAGTCTGTGGGAAAGAGAGCCCTTTTGTGACGGTTTGTAAAGCGAAGGAAAAAGTAAATGTGTCACGACACGAAGACAAAATATCCGCCAGAACATTCCAAAAGCAACGTTCGACGCAATCCCACAAGGCCAAGTGGGGACATCAATGGAGGCAAATCGACACTAAACAAAGTCGATCGTCATCTAAATCATCGTCAAACAGTTCTTCCGCCTCAATAACAAGTGAAAGTGAAGAAAATGGTTGTGCCATGTCGAAGTTTACCTCGGAGAACGTGCACTTGTGGGACTGGCTGCATGTGAGAAAAAATGTGAAAGAAAAGTCAACATGCCAAAGCACCAAAGTCATACAAACATTGTATGAAAATTAAATTGAAAATAAATGGTTGCTCGATACCTTTCATCATCAACAGCGGTGCATCGAAGATATATATAATGAACTATCTCCATTGCCCCGACTTACGCGATTGAAAACAAAAGTGTACACATGGGCTTCATCGATGCCCATAAAAAAGTCAAGGTTCATTTGTAGCGACAATGAAACACAAGAAGACAAAGGTGCGAGCATCCATACATGTGCTTCAAGGTACAGCGTCAAGTCCCTGTCTTCTCAATTTCAGTACCGCTGCTGATATGGGACTGATTTCTGTGAATTACAACATGAATGTTCACCACAAAATAGTTAGTCAATTCCCTTTGTTGTTTCATGGTTTAGGAAAGCTTAAGACTATGATAGTAAATTTGTATGTTAATGAAGATGTTCTTCCTGTTGCTCAAAGAAATAGACGAATTGCTTTTAATTTACAAGAAGCTGTTGAAAAAGAACTTGAATTATTACTTAAGCATGACATTGTTGAGTGTTCAACTGGTCCGATGCCATGGGTTTTTCCCATTGGGGTAGTGCTAAAAGACAGTGAAGGAGCTCTTATGGGATATGGAGATCCCTACAGAAGCTCCTGAATGGTTAGATTCTGCAGAGGGAGATCTAGATCTCCTGGGTAAACTCTGCACTCTTCCTGGAGGAATAAAGAAAGGGCCACTGGGGCCTTCTCCACCACCTCCTGGAAGATCTAAGTTGTCCAGGGGGGGGATCATTTTGATCCTCCTGGTCAGGGTTTGATTCTAGGTCAAAGAAGGTTTCACTCCCTGGCCTGTCCTCATTCCCTGCCCCACCCACTCTATCTACCTCATCAGACCCTGGGGTCTTTCTTAGGTCATTTAAGAGTAACACCTCAATGAGACGTTGGGTGTTGGCATTTCTCCCTGTCTTCAGCTTCCTAGAAGCACACATGGCTTTCAAATCCTGAAATGAAAGACCATTGTATCTAGAAGGCAGAGAGTCACTGGCTTCTCCTTTAGAAGGCATACTAAGTGTGGTGTGGTGTATGCACCTACCTAACTTAGTGGGAACTAAACTCTCTTAGGTTGGAGAAAGGGTGTGCTAGACCCTTAACTTACCCAACCCCAAGTTCAGTAGAACTTACTTATTCTAATCTTGAAGTATTATATGTGCCTAATACTTTAGTGGTTTTCAGGTAATCACTCAATGAGATTTATCTGGTAAAACAATAGCAAGCTTGAATCCCAACCGCTGCACACCAGTGTGAGAAGTTGGCCTGGTATATGCTGTCCACTAGTTAAAGTGGGTACCCTGTACCAGTCCAAATGACCCTTATGATGTATGAGGTCAAAGATAACCTTTAGAAAGCTATCCTAGTGGTAGCTGTGGAGAGCAGTCTTCAGGCTTCATCATGAAGGAATGTAAAGCAGCTTGTTTTATCAGAATATCACCTCCTGAATGACTAAATGAAGGAGAACCACACAGTAGTTATATAAAAATATGTATTTATTAATATAACACTCTATACTATCCTCTACACGAGGATAGAACACAAAGCACACAATACAAGATCAATAGAACAGTTGTAACTAGCACAATACACAGTGGGCTCCAGGGGGAGACCAAACCATATACTAAAATAGTGGTATAACAGTCACGACTGAGATCAAGACAAGGTCTGGAGCACGTAGAATCGCTGGGACCCCAAGGAACCACCCAAGGTGAGTAGACAGGGACCCCACGGAGGCCGGGTGCAGTGTGGGAACACGAACGTGGGCTCCGTACAATTCTATGGGGAAGTCGCGGTTGCACTTTTAAAGTTTAAGGACCCTTCTAGGAGGACTTCGAGCGAACCCCTTGGAACTTAAGAGTTTGAAGAGCCACCCCACCCGTGGATACCAAAGTACCCGAGTTACCTATCCCAGGGGAGCTGGGAGCATAGGTCTGAAGTGGCGTCGGAAACTGCCGCTGTTCTCAATGGAGAGCTGCAAAGAAGTACTTCTGCCGTGAAGGTGAAAAGGGTCCGGTGGAATCCAAGCCTGGATTCTGGAAGGAAGGTACCTGAAAGCAGAGGGGACAGAGTCTGGGTCACTTCAGAGTGACCAGGGGCTTGGTAGACGAATGCCCACCGATGTCGGGTGCTTCAGGTGCGAAGAAGGGATGCTTGTCTCTGGAACCAAGAGGACCAGGAGACGTCGAGGATGAACAGGAGCAGGAGGCGAGCTGTCCCACGAAGGATGTCGATTGCTGAGGGGTCGGTGTCCGGCTAGAGCACCAACAAGCCTTGGCAAAAGCAACCCACGCAGGAAGGTCAAACAGGTTACGGTGTGGACCAGCAAGGTCCAGGGGACTCACCAAGCAATGGGGAGTCAGGGCACGTCTGGAGCAACCATTGAAAGCCCAAGAACAATCAAGATGACCCTCGGGAGGACCCACAGGCCGAATGACCAGGAGTCGCGAGGGGACCTCGAGCCAGATTGCAAAGTACCAGCCCACGGAGCACTCGGTGCAAGGAGGCCGGAGGTCTTTGGTGCAAATACTGCTCAGGGTCAGGACTACACGGAGTCCAATGCATAAGCTCGGAAATCGCCAACAAGCATATGCAACTGCAAATGGACGCCGTGCACAGGGGTTCGGGTTATGCAGTCCCCACGAGGGATACTGGCCTCAAACTCGGTGAGAGGGCAGATCGACCTCAGGGACCCTCTATAACCCACCTCCTGTGTTGCTGAAATCTTCGGAGTCCGCAGGAGCTCAGGAGCAGCAGACCGGTCAGTTGTGTTTAGGTGCCTGCGAATGCAGGGGAGTGACTCCTTCACTCCAAGGGAGATTCTTCAGTTGTCTTAAGTGCACCACAGGTCCTCCAAGGAGCCTGTATGGAGAAAAGGCACAAACTAAGCTTTGGACGGAAAGGGGGACAAAGTCGAGCCCAGTCGGGGTCCAGCGAAGTCCAGAGTGTCCAGACGGTCGAAGGTCAGTGGTTTCTTCCTTCTTGTAGAATCTTGTCCACGTAAAATCTAAAGTCTTACAGCCAGGTAAGCCCTTTTATACCCACAGTAGAGGGTTGGACAGATTCAGGGGACCCTCCTAGGGGAGGGCCAGGACAGAGGGGTGGTTACACCCATGTCCTTTGTCCAGTTTCGCGCCAGAGCAGGAGCCAATGGCTCCCAGAACTGGTTTGAGCTGGACTATGCACAGGGACACCAAAAGTGCCCCAAATGCAGACTTTCAGGCACTCTCAGAATGCACCCACCCAGCCCCAATACACTAAATCCTGTCTGGGAGGTGGTCACACCTCCCTGTGACAGGATGCCTATTGTGCTGCCTTCCTCTGCTCGAGCTTGGCTCAGCAGCAGGAGGACAGAAATGTGTCTCTGGTCGGCAGCATCCATTTTGTGCTGTCCGGGTCGAGAAGGCTGGCACCGGTTAGACCAGTGACCCCACGAAGCTCGCTTCAGAAGGGTGGAATCATACCTCCCACACCAGTTACTGGTGTGGAGGTATGATTCCAAGGTGTTTGATACCAAACACAATATGTTTCATGTTTCTATCGAGATAGCATTTACAGCGAGGTTATAATGCACCTCTACCTATATGTCCGGCTGAGTCACAGACAACCCGGGAGAATGGTCTCCAAAGGCTGCAGAGAGGCTCTGCTCATGCAGGGGCACCCTCTCACATAAAACCCCGCACCCTGCCTTCAGGATTGTTAAGGTCTGCTAAAAGGGGTGACTTATAAGTTTTAAGTGTAGTGACCAATAGATATAGCGAACCTATATCTAGAGTAAGTGGTGCTAGCACCAGCTTACCCAGGCTGCAGTAGCAGACCTAGAGTTCCATTTTGCATGGCCTCTCATGGGTGGCATAATACATGCTTCAGACCATGGGAGGCCTCTGGGGTGTCTATGCCGTGGGTACATTTGTACCATATACTAGGGACTGATAAGGGTACCCCAGTATCCAATCTGGAGTGTACCAAAGTACATGTATGTCAATTTAAGGGAGAAAGCAGATAGGCTGGGGTCCTGATTAGCAGGATCCCAGTCAGACTAGTCAAAAACAGTGAGACATGAAGCAAAAAGTGGGGGTAACCATAAGAAGCAGATCCTACTTTCCTACACAACCCCCCCAAACGAAAGGACACAAGACTAACCTTGACCAGTTGAGTCTTCATTTTCTAAGTGGAAATATCTGGAGAGTCCATCTGCATTGGCATGGTTACTCCCAGGTCTATGTTCCACTGTATAGTCCATCCCCTGTAGGGAAATGGACCACCTCAAAAGTTTGGGGTTTTCACCCTTCATCTGTTTTAGCCATAAGAGGGACTTATGGTCTGTCTGAACAATGAAGTAAGTGCCAAACAAGTATGGCCTCAACTTCTTCAGAGCCCAAACCACAGCAAAGGCTTCCCTCTCAATAGCTGACCAACGTTTCTCTCTGGGGGTCAGCCGTCTGCTTATGAAAGCTACTGGCTGATCCTGACCCTCTTCATTCAGTTGTGATAACACAGCCCCTACCCCCAACTCAGATGCATCAGTTTGAACAATGAATTGTTTGGAATAGTCAGGACTTTTCAGAATGGGAGCAGTGCACATGTCCTGCTTCAGGTCATCAAATGCCTTTTGACAGCTAACTGTCCACTGAACTTTCTTAGGCATTTTCTTAGAGGTCAGATCATTCAAAGGGGTCACTATGGATCCATATCCCTTGACAAACCTCCTGTAGTACCCAGTCAGGCCCAAGAAAGCTCTGACCTGAGTCTGGGTAGTTGGAGCAACCCAGTACATGATGGTCTGGATTTTGCTCTGCAATGGTTGAACCTGACCTCCACCCACAAGGTGGCCCAGGTACACAACCTTACTCTGCCCTATCTGGCACTTGGTGGCCTTGATAGTGAGGCCTGCCTTTTGCAGGTCCTCCAGAACATTTCTTAGGTGGACCAGGTGATTCTCCCAGGTGGAACTAAAGACAGCAATATCATCCAGATAAGCTGCACTATAGTCTTCCAGGCCTGTGAGAACTTTATTCACCAACCTTTGAAATGTGGCAGGTGTATTTTTCAAGCCAAAGGGCATTGCCACAAATTGATAGTGCCCACTAGGGGTTGAAAATGCTGTTTTGGGTTTGGCATCCTCAGCTAGTCTGATTTGCCAATATCCAGCTGTGAGGTCAAATGTACTCAAGAACTTGGCTGAGGCCAAAGTATCAATCATCTCATCTGCCCTAGGAATAGGATGAGCATCAGTCCTAGTGACTGCATTGAGCCCCCTGTAGTTTACACGAAACCTCATCTCTCTCTTACCACCCTGGGTGTGAGGTTTGGGTACCAGGACTACTGGACTAGCCCAAGGGCTGTCTGAGGGTTCAATGACTCCCAATTCCAGCATCTTTTGGACCTCAGTCCTGATGCAGTCCCTGACTTGGTCAGGTTGCCTGTAAATCTTGTTTTTAACAGGCAGACTTTCACCTGTGTCCACTTCATGGGTACACCAAGTGGTCTGACTAGGAGTCAGGGAAAACATATGTCTGTACTGATTGAGGACCTTCCTGCAATCAGTCTGTTGCTGCTCAGTGAGGCTGCCTGCCAAGGCTACACCATCAACTGAACCATCATCAGGGTTCTGTGAGAGGAGGTCAGGGAGTGGGTCACTCTCTTCCTCCTGTCCCTCATCAGTAGCCATGAGCAAGCCCATGTCTGCCCTGTCAACATATGGCTTGAGCCTGTTCACATGGAGCACCCTATGGGGGCTCCTGGGAGTTCCAAGGTCCACCAGATAGTTAACCTTTCCCTTTAGCTCAAGTATGGTATGGGGTCCACTCCATTTGTACTGGAGGGCTGCTGGGGCCACAGGCTCCAACACCCATACCTTCTGTCCTGGCTGGTAGACAGTCAGCACAGCCTTTTGGTCATGCCAAGCTTTCTGTAATTCTTGGCTAGCCTCAAGGTTTTTGGATGCCTTCTTCATGTATTCAGCCATCCTGGAGCGGAGACCAAGTACATAGTCCACCATGTCTTGTTTAGGTGGTTTGAGAGGTAACTCCCATCCCTCCTTCACTAGACACAAGAGACCCCTAACTGGATGTCCAAACAGAAGTTCAAAAGGGCTGTAGCCAACCCCCTTCTGAGGAACCTCTCTGTAGGCAAAGAGAAGGCAGGGCAACAGGACATCCCATTTTCGCCTAAGCTTTTCTGGGAGGCCCATGATCATGCCCTTCAGGGTTTTGTTGAATCTTTCAACCAACCCATTGCATTGTGGGTGATAGGGTGTGGTGAATTTGTAATTCACTCCACACTCCTTCCACATAGCAGTTATGTAACTTGACATGAAGTTTGCATCTCTGTCAGTTAAGACCTCCTTAGGGAAACCCACTCTGGAAAAAATTCCCAGGAGGGCCCTGGCCACCACAGGAGCTGTGGTGGTTCTAAGGGGTATGGCTTCTGGGTACCTAGTGGCATGGTCCACCACCACTAGAATATATCTGTGCCCAGATGCAGTTGGAGGATCCATGGGACCAATTATGTCAATCCCAACCCTCTCAAAGGGAACCCCCACCACAGGTAGTGGTATCAGGGGGGCCTTTGTGGTACCACCTGCCTTACCACTGGCTTGACAGGTGGTACAGGAGTGACAAAACTCCTTGGTGTCCTCTGACATGTGAGGCCAGTGAAAGTGAGGGACAAGCCTGTCCCATGTCTTGCTTTGGCCTAGGTGTCCTGCTAAAGGGATATCATGTGCCAGTGTCAGTAGGAAGCCCCTAAGATTCAGAGATATAACCAACCTCCTGGTAGCACCAGGCTTGGGGTCTCTACCCTCTGAGTAAAGGAGTCCTTCATCCCAGTAGATCCTGTGGGACCCACTGGCACTCCCAGCAGCAGCTTGCTGTTTAAGGGGTTCAAGAGAGGGGCAGCTGTGCTGCTCCTGACTCAGCTCTGCCCTGGAAGGGCCCCCTGTCCCCAAGAACTCAACCTGATCAGGCTCAAGTTCCTCTGAGACAGTTCCTTCACAGGGACTGGGATCATCTTCCTCAGGAGACTGATCCTTGCTCTGAGTCTGGGGGGAAGACACTGCCTTGCCCCTACTGTTCCTTCTCTTGGAAGGCACCTGGTCCATTTTTCCAGGATCCAGGGCCTGTTCAATGGAAGACATTTTCGCCTGTGACCTGGTCACAGCAAACACATCTGCAGAGATGCCCAACATTGCTGCATGTGTCCTGAGTTCCACTTCAGCCCAGGCTGAAGTTTCCAAATCATTGCCCAATAAGCATTCCACAGGGAGGTCTGTGCTAACCGCAACCTTCTTAGGGCCAGTTACCCCTCCCCAGCTGAAATTAACAACTGCCAAGGAATGGTCTGTCCTGACATTGCTAGCATTGGTCACTTGGTACATCTCACCAAGTATGATCTGGTCAGGGCTCACAAGATCCTTAGTCACCATTGTGACACTGGCTCCTGTGTCCCTGTATGCCATGGCCTCCTTACCATTTATTAAGGGCTGTTGTCTGTTTTTGCCCAGGTTACTGGGACTGACAAATAGGGAGGCAATATCCATGCCTCCATCACAGACTAAAACAGCCTGAGCTGGAGTTCTGACTAGGCCAGAACCCATCTCAGAACCCAGGGTTAACCCTACTATACCCTTGTTCCCTGTACCACCACTTGGAGCTGAACTAGGGGGAACAGTTGCCTTAGGGGCAGTGGTGGTGGTAGGAGGATCCTTGGCTTTGGCACAATTGGCATCCCTAGGCCAATGTGTCTTTTCCTTACACAGGAAACACCAAGGCTTCTTTCTGCCTTTTCCCTTGTTAGATTGTGACCCACCCTCAGATGCAGGTTTTTGGGGCCCTGAAGAAGATTTCTGGTCTTTACCCTTCTCCCCACCCTTATCTGTAGGTTTAGCATCTTGCTTCTTTTGGTCACCACCTTGGTTTTGATTTTTCTGCTTCACCCTGGTTCTGACCCACCTATCTGCCGTCTTTCCCAATTCTTGGGGAGAAGTCAGATCAGAGTCAACCAGGTATTGATGCAACAACTGATTTTGGCAATTATTAAGGATCTGCAACCTCATAATCAAATTGTACAATCCCTTGAAATCATTCACTTTGCTGCCAAGTAACCAGCCTTCCAGAGCCTTAGTAGCACAATCTACAAAGTCTACCCAGTCCTGAGTCTGTGCCTTCTGGGTGTCTCTGAACTTAATCCTGTATTGTTCAGTGGTTAAGCCAAACCCATCAATGAGAGCACTCTTCAGGACTGAATAATTGTCAGCATCCTCTTCTCTAGCAGCGAGGAGCTTATCTCTAGCTTTGTCAGCAAAGGAGAGCCACAAGATAGCTGCCCACTGCTCTTGAGGGACCCTCTGTACCTTACAGTCCCTCTCCAAAGCAGTTATCCATTTGTGGATGTCATCCCCACCATGGTAGGGAGGGACCATCTTGCTCAGGTTCCTATGGTCATAAGTATATTCCTTAACCCTAGGGACACTGTTGCTGCCACCATGGGACTCGAGTCCCAATTTCTTCCTAGCCTTCTGGAGCTCTAAGGATTCCTTATCTAGTGCCAATTGCTCTTGCCTGAGCCTAAGCTTGACTTTCTCAAGCTCTAGAAATTGGCACTCTCTGTCATAAGAGCTATCTCTCTTATGGGATATGGAGGTCCCTACAGAAGTTCCTGAATGGTTAGATTCTGCAGAGGGAGATCTAGATCTCCTGGGTAAACTCTGCACTCTTCCTGGAGGAATAAAGAGAGGGCCACTGGGGCCTTCTCCACCACCTCATGGAAGATGTAAGTTGTCCAGGGGGGAATCATTTTGATCCTCCTGGTCAGGGTTTGATTCTAGGTCAAAGAAGGTTTCACTCCCTGGCCTGTCCTCATTCCCTGCCCCACCCACTCTATCTACCTCATCGGACCCTGGGGTCTTTCTAAGGTCATCTAAGAGTAACACCTCAATAAGACGTTGGGTGTTGGCATTTCTCCCTGTCTTCAGCTTCCTAGAAGCACACATGGCTTTCAAATCCTGAAATGAATGACCATTGTATCTAGAAGGCAGAGAGCCACTGGCTTCTCCTTTAAAAGACATACTAAGTGTGGTGTGGTGTATGCACCTACCTAACCTAGTGGGAACTAAACTCTCTTAGGTTGGAGAAAGGGTGTGCTAGAGCCTTAACTTACCCAACCCCAAGTTCAGTAGAACTTACTTATTCTAATCTTGAAGTATTATATGAGCCTAATATGTTAGTGGTTTTCAGTTAATCACTCAAAGAGATTTATCTGGTAAAACAATAGCAAGCTTGAATCCCAAACGCTGCACACCAATGTGAGAAGTTGGCCTGGTATATGCTGTCCACTAGTTAAAGTGGGCACCCTGTACCAGTCCAAACGACCCTTATGATGTATGAGGTCAAAGATAACCTTTAGAAAGCTATCCTAGTGGTAGCTGTGGAGAGCAGCCTTCAGGCTTAATCTTGAAGGAATGTAAAGCAGCTTGTTTTACCAGAATATCACCTCCTGAATGACTAAATGAAGGAGAACCACACAGTAGTTATACAAAAATATGTATTTATTAATATAACACTCTCTACTATCCTCTACACGAGGATAGAACACAAAGCACACAATACAAGATCAATAGAACAGTTGTAAGTAGCACAATACACAGTGGGCTCCACGGGGAGACCGAACCATATACTAAAATAGTGGTATAACAGTCACAACTGAGATCAAGACAAGGTCTGGAGCACGTAGAATCGCTGGGACCCCAAGGAACCACCCAAGGTGAGTAGACAGGGACCCCACGGAGGCCGGGTGCAGTGTGGGAACACGAACGCGGGCTCCGTACAATTCTATGGGGAAGTCGCGGTTACACTTTGAAAGTTTAAGGACCCTTCTAGGAGGACTTCGAGCGAACCCCTTGGAACTTAAGAGTTTGAAGAGCCACCCCATCCGTGGATACCGAAGTACCCGAGTTACCTATCCCAGGGGAGCCGGGTGCGTAGGTCTGAAGTGGCATCGGAAACTGCCGTCGTTCTCAATGGAGAGCTGCAAAGAAGTACTGATGCCGTGAAGGTGAATAGGGTCCGGTGGAATCCAAGCCTGGATTCTGGAAGGAAGGAACCTGAAAGCAGAGGGGACAGAGTCTGGGTCACTTCAGAGTGACCAGGGGCTTGGTAGACGAATGCCCACCGATGTCGGGTGCTTCAGGTGCGAAGAAGGGATGCTTGACTCTGCAGCCACGAGGACCAGGAGCCGTCGAGGGCGACCAGGAGCCGGAGGTGAGCTGTCCCATGAAGGATGTCGAGTGCTGAGGGGTCGGTGTCCGGCTGGAGCACCAACAAGCCTTGGCAAAAGCAACCCACGCAGGAAGGTCAAACAGCTTACGGTGTGGATCAGCAAGGTCCAGGGGACTCACCAAGTAATGGGAAGTCAGGGCACACCTGGAGCAACCAGGGAAAGCCCAAGAACAATCAAGATGACCCTCGTGAGGATCCACAGGCCGAATGACCAGGAGTCGCGAGGGGACCTCGAGCCAGATTGCAAAGTACCAGCCCACAGAGCACTCGGTTCGAGGAGGCCGGAGTTCTTTGGTGCAAATACTGCTCAGGGTCAGGACTACACGGAGTCCAATGCACAAGCTCGGGAATTGCCAACAAGCATATGCAGATGCAAATGAACGTTGTGCACAGGGGTTCGGGTTATGCAGTCCCCACGAAGGTTACTGGCCTCAAACTTGGTGATATGGCAGATCAACCTCAGGGACCCTCAGAAACCCACCTCCTGTGTTGCTGAAATCTTCGGAGTCCGCAGGAGCTCAGGAGCTGCAGATGGGTCAGTTGCGGTTAGGTGCCTGCGAATGCAGGGGAGTGACTCCTTCACTCCAAGGGAGATTCTTTAGTTGTCTTAAGTGCACCACAGGTCCTGCATGGAGCCTTATGGAGCAAAGGCACAAACTAAGCTTCGGACGGAAAGGGGGACGAAGTCGAGCCCAGTCGAGGTCCAGCGAAGTGCAGAGTGTCCAGATGGTCGAAGGTCAGTGGTTTCTTCTTGTAGAATCTTGTCCACGTAAAATCTAAAGTCTTACAGCCAGGTAAGCCCTTTTGTACCCACAGGAGAGGGTTGGATAGATTCAGGGGACCCTCCTAGGGGAGGGCCAGGACAGAGGGGTGGTTACACCCATGTCCTTTGTCCAGTTTCGCGCCAGAGCAGGAGCCAATGGCTCCCAGAACTGGTTTGAGCTGGACTATGCACAGGGACACCAAATGTGCCCCAAGTGCAGACTTTCAGGCACTCTCAGAGTGCACCCACCCAGCCCCAATACACTAAATCCTGTCTGGGAGGTGGTCACACCTCCCTGTGACAGGATGCCTATTGTGCTGCCTTCCTCTGCTCGAGCTTGGCTCAGCAGCAGGAGGGCACAAATGTGTCTCTGGTCGGCAGCATCCATTTTGTGCTGTCCGGGTCGAGAAGGCTGGCATCGGTTAGACCAGTGACCCCACAAAGCTCGCTTCAGAAGGGTGGAATCATACTCACACACCAGTTACTGGTGTGGAGGTATGATTCCAAGGTGTTTGATTTCAAACACGATATGTTTCTATGCAGCCGTTTTTGAGATAGAATTTACCGCGAGGTTATAATGTACCTCTAACTATATGTCCGGCTGAGTCACAGACAACCCGGGAGAATGGTCTCCGAAGGCTGCAGAGAGGCTCTGCTCATGCAGGGGCACCCTCTCACATAAAACCCTGCACCCTGCCTTCAGTATTGTTAAGGCCTGCTATAGGGGTGACTTATAATTTTTAAGTGTAGTAACCAATAGATATAGTGAGCCTATATCTAGAGTAAGTGGTGCTAGCACCAGCTTACCCAGGCTGCAGTAGCAGACCTAGAGTTCCATTTTGCATGGCCTCTCATGGGTGGCATAATACATGCTTCAGCCCATGGGAGGCCTCTGGGGTACCTATGCCCTGGGTACATGTGTACCATATACTAGGGACTGATAAGGGTACCCCAGTATCCAATCTGGAGTGTACCAAAGTACATGTATGTCAATTTAAGGGAAAAAGCAGATAGACTGGGGTCCTGATTAGCAGGATCCCAGTCAGACTAGTCAAAAACAGTGAGACATCAAGCATAAAGTGGGGGTAACCATAAGAAGCAGATCCTACTTTCCTACAATGGCTGCCAGAGCTGTGGAGCATGCTGAAAGACAAGCTTCTGGCATGGAGCCCGGAGGTGCCCTGAGTCATTCAGTCATGAGTAACAAACATAAGCCAAAGCAAAAGACTGAAGGACACAAAGTGATATCCACACGTAAAAAGAAGTTATGTTTTAGATGTGTAGTTTTGTTTCCACTTGAAGGTAACCATTGGACAGCTATATAAAGTCTGTGGGAAAGAGAGCCCTTTTGTGACGGTTTGTAAAACGAAGGAAAAAGTAAATGTGTCACAACACAAAGACAAAATATCCGCCAGAACATTCCAGAAGCAACGTTCGACGCAATCCCACAAGGCCAAGTGGTGACATCAATGGAGGCAAATCGACACTAAACAAAGTCGATCGTCATCTAAATCATCGTCAAACAGTTCTTCCGCCTCAATAACAAGTTAAAGTGAAGAAAATGGTTGTGCCATGTCGAAGTTTACCTCAGAGAACGTGCACATATGGGACTTGCTGCATGTGAGAAAAAATGTGAAAGAAAAGTCAACATGCCAAAGCACCGAAGTCATACAAACATTGTATGAAAATTAAATTGAAAATAAATGGTTGCTCGATGCCTTTCATCATCAACAGCTCAATACCTTTCTTCATCAACAGCGGTACATCGAAGATAAATATAATGAATTATCTCCATTGCCCCGACTTACGCGATTGAAAACAAAAGTGTACACATGGGCTTCATCGATGCCCATAAAAAAGTCAAGGTTCATTTGTAGCGACAATGAAACACAAGAAAACGAAGGTGTGAGCATCCATCCATGTGCTTCAAGGGCGTGAGACACGTGGTTAGTTACCGCGAGTGTGGGGGGAAGGTTGTACTGCTGCTATTATCGCCTATTTTGCACATGAATTTGGATGCTGACTTTTAAACAAAACTTACTTTTAACTGTAAAATCTGTGTTACTTTATTTTTAGTATTTCTGTGTTGGCGCTTGAACCCGGTGGTGCCCGCCTGTTAGAGCGAGCCCACGGTGATTCGGGTCAGCGCTCTAGCTTCTTTCCTGCTTCCGGGCATTTAAACTCATGCTGACGCGACCGCGCAGCGTGAGACACGTGGTTAGTTACCGCGAGTGTGGGGGGAAGGTTGTACTGCTGCTATTATCGCCTATTTTGCACATGAATTTGGATGCTGACTTTTAAACAAAACTTACTTTTAACTGTAAAACCTGTGTTACTTTATTTTTAGTATTTCTGTGTTGGCGCTTGAACCCGGTGGAGCCCACCTGTTAGAGCAAGCCCACGGTGATTCGGGTCAGCGCTCTAGCTTCTTTCCTGCTTCCGGGCATTTAAACTCATGCTGACGCGACCGCGCAGCGTGAGACACGTGGTTAGTTACCGCGAGTGTGGGGGGAAGGTTGTACTGCTGCTATTATCGCCTATTTTGCACAGGAATTTGGATGCTGACTTTTAAACAAAACTTACTTTTAACTGTAAAATCTGTGTTACTTTATTTTTAGTATTTCTGTGTTGGCGCTTGAACCCGGTGGTGCCCGCCTGTTAGAGCGAGCCCACGGTGATTCGGGTCAGCGCTCTAGCTTCTTTCCTGCTTCCGGGCATTTAAACTCATGCTGGCAAGGCCGCCTGCGCCCGTCCGCGCATCGTCTGCACACAGCGCCAGCCATTCTGCCCAAATAAATTCCCTAGACAAAGGTCAAAGGGGCATCTCCTACACAAGTAGGGAGCTGCGAGAAATTGGAGAGTCTGGAGTGTTGGCAAAGGAGGTTTCACAGCCGAGGAGGCAGGTAAAGCAGATTGAAAAAGTTAGGCTTGTGTGTGGTATGCTCAATGTTAGATCACTGCACAAACATGGGGTAGAGGTTCAATTACTTACAGATACTTATAAACTGGAGGTCCTTTTTATGACCGAAACCTGGACACAACCTGGGTCAGATGTGGAGGTGGGGCTAAGTTGCCCTCCAGGATACAAGGCAATACATAAACCTAGGCAGACTGGGAAAGGTGGAGGGGTTGGTATCTTTTTCAAAGATAAATGGGACTTCATTTCAGTCGCTATTGAGGAAGTAAGTGGCTCTGAACTTTTAGGTTTTGCCCTTCGGGATTCCAAGGGGCATGTAGTGACGGGTATAGTCTGCTACAGACCACCTGGAGTAGCTAGTCCCCTACAGCAAAGCGCTTTGGCAGATGTTCTGAGCAATATGGCGCTAACCCACTCAAGACCTCCTTTCTAGGAGATTTTAATTTATGGCTCAATGGAAGCCTAGATTCTGGATATTATAATCTCCTTCAGACATGTGGAAATATGAACATGGTACAGTGGGTCAGAGAACCTACACATAGAGGGGGACATGCACTGGATTTGATCTTTGCTGACAAAGATTTAATGGAGATCGGTACAGTCCTGCCGGTAGATTGGACTGACCATTATCTAGTACAATTCAGAATTGTCTGCCCGAAACCTAGCATAGCTACTCCGATGAAAAATAAGACTTTTAGAGGCAGGGATTGGAGAAGACTTGCCGATGTAACAATGCTATTACCTGAGTTCTATACTCATGGGACGTTTGATGCAGGTAAACAGGTGGACGAAAACTATTTGAACTTTTGTAATCAAATCACTACACAACTTGACCAGTTTGCACCCCTAAAAACTATCAAAAAAAGGGATAGACCCTCAGCCCCCTGGTATAATGATAATCTAAAACATTTGAAAAAGGATTGTAAGTTGGCAAAAAGGAGTTGGAGGAAAACTTACATAGGGGAGGATAAAATTTTTTGGAAGGAAATGATATCTATTTACAAAAAAGAAGTATCTACAGCAAAAGCTGAATACTTTGCTGACATTATTCTGAAATCTTCTAATAGCGCTAAGGGCATTTTTAAAATAGTAAATGATATCACTAATCCTACCTGCACAAAAAAGGAAATTGCCCCAACACAGATTCTCTGTGATGGGCTAGCTATGTTTTTTGAAGAAAAGATTAGCAAAATCATTAAAGGGTTACAATCTAGTAATGCACCCACACAGGATACTCAGAATGGGATATCTAAGAATCACTGTATCTCCCAGGAATATGAGTGGGAAATAACAGCGACCGTAGATAGTTTTGATCATTTTTCAACACTACAAGTGGATGATTTTATTAAACTAGCTGTAAGTGTGTCTTCAGGCTCTCCTTTGGATCCATTACCGCATAAATTATGGAAAACCTTAGGAGTTAAACTTCCCCGGCACTTAGGCTGATTTGTATGCAATCTCTGGAGAGTGGAATGGTACCAGTAAGTTGGAAAAAGCACTGATCACACCACTCTTAAAAAAGATTCATTAGATCCAGCATGCCCGAAGAACTACAGGCCTATTTCATTGCTGCCTTACCCAGTGAAGATCATCGAAAATTGGTTAGTAGGGAACTTTCTCAGTTCCTAGAAGCCAATGATAAACTGGAGGATGTGCAGTTTGGCTTTCGTCCTGGACATGGGACAGAGACTGCTTTGGTGACCGTATTAGATGATCTTCGAATGCGGGCGGACAGGGGACAAGCCTCCATCTTGATTTTGTTGGACCTGTCCGCCGCATTTGATACGGTTAACCATGCGGTACTCTTGGACAGGCTTGCTAGAGTAGGTGTGAGTGGATTGGCACTGAAGTGGTTTCAATCCTACCTCTCAGACAGAGAACAGGCGGTTGCTCTCCCCCCGTATCAATCCATGTATAGGAAAGTTCTACATGGGGTACCACAGGGATCTGCAATCAGCCCTATCTTGTTTAATATCTATATGAAGCCACTTGTGACTGTTATTAAGTCACATAACATTAGTCTAGTGAACTATGCTGATGATACCCAGCTGATTTTATCTCTGGAAGGCTGTCAGGCAACTTCACTTGAAAAATTTCATAATTGTATGCAAGATACGGCTCTTTGGCTTCAAAATAACTATTTGCAATTTAATGGGAGAAAACTGAGATTCTGTGCTGTTCAGTGGGGAAGGTTCCTTATTCACTACCCACGGGGTTTTGGCCACTACCAGTGACAGCCCCTTTGACCCCGACAAATGTAGTTCGTAATCTAGGGATCAGTTTTGATTGTAAATTAAGCCTTGAGTCCCAAGTGAATCAGACAGTTGGGAAATGCTTTGCTCTGCTGAGGGTGTTACGAAGAATTCTCCCATTGTTGCCTAAGTATACTAGGCCACTGATAGTGAGAAGTATTATCCTTAGCCAACTGGATTATTGTAACGATCTACTGCTGGAGTCTCCTAAATATTTGATGGAGAAACTCCAGAGAATTCAGTCAATGGCAGCCAAGCTGGCACTTATGAGACCTCGCCAGTCTTCTCTATCTCAGGCCCTGGCTGAGCTCCACTGGCTTCCAGTTGTACAGAGGGTGCAATTTAAATCTATGTGTATAGTTTTCAAAGCTTTACATGGCATTGGGCCCAAGCCCTTACAGAGTAGATTTGAATGGTATGTTCCTCTGCGCAATCTTCGTTCCTCTTCAGCAAAACTGGTGAGAGTGCCTAGGTTCAGAAAAGTTAGATCTGGTGGAAGAGCTTTCTGCGTTGCAGCAGCTTCGGCGTGGAACAAATTACCAACTGAACTTAGACAGATAGATGATCTATTGTCTTTCAGAAAGAAACTGAAGACCTGGCTCTTTCCCAGGGTATAATATAGTGTTTTTTTTCAACTGCTCTCATACTCTAAGAAAATTGACCTATGTGCTCAAGCGCCAGGATACCCGTGGGGTCGCAGTGCGCTCTATAAATTTTATATACAATACAATACAATACAGCGTCAAGTGCCTGTCTTCTCAATTTCAGTACTGCTGCTGATATGGGACTGATTTCTGTGAATTACAACATGAATGTTCACCACGAAATAGTTAGTCAATTCCCTTTGTTGTTTCATGGTTTAGGAAAGCTTAAGACTATGATAGTAAATTTGTATGTTAATGAAGATGTTCGTCCTGTTGCTCAAAGACATAGACAAATTGCTTTTAATTTGTAAGAAGCTGTTGAAAAAGAACTTGAATTATTACTTAAGCATGACATTGTTGAGTGTTCAACTGGTCCGATGCCATGGGTTTTTCCCATAGGGGTAGTACCCAAAAAGGACAGTGAAGGAGCTTTTATGCATATGCGTTGACATGCATCAAGCGAACAAGGCAATTGACGAGAATGACATTCAGGTCCACACATTGCTGACATGATAACGCAATTCAGCGGAATGTAAGCATTCCATTGATTTATGGGACCTCATCACCACCCTCGCACCCGACATCATCTTCCTCACTGAGACCTGGCTCAACCCCATATCCTCCCCAGACATTGCCACAGCAATCCCAGACAGATATAAAATCACTCACCAGAAACGCACCAACACGCAGGGAGGAGGAACAGCCATCTTCCACAAAGAGACCATACAGTATACCATCACCACCGACAATACCACCACACCCATGGAACATCTCAACTTCAAGCTCCACATGGACGTCAAGACAACCATCAGAGGCACCCTCGCATACCGACCCCCAGGTCCGTGCTCCAGCTTCTGCAACACCATTGCAGACTTTTTTGCAACCCTAGCTTTAGACTTCAAGGACTACCTCTTCCTCAGTGACCTAAATTTCCACATCGACGACCCCACACACCTCCTCGACAGTATGAGCAGCCTCGGATTGACCCAGATCGTCCATGACTCTACACACACCGCAGGACACACTCTGGGCCCACTTTTCACACCCAGCAACCGCGTCAAATACAGCCATGTCACAGAACTCACATGAACCGATCACTCTATTGTCCACTTCAGCATCTCCAGCCCCTGCACCACCAAGATGACCAACGTCCCCCACTGGAGGTGGAACTAAATCTCAGAGACCAGCTGGGCGAATGCCCTCAACACCTCCAACTCTGTTACTATCACCAACCTTGAACAGGGAGTGAAAAACTTCAATGCCTGGATCACCAATTGCGCAGAGAGCATCGTCCCTATCAAGACCAACATATACAGAAAATCCTCTAAAAAGGCAAGCTGGTACACCCAAGAACTCAGAACAGCGAAACGAGACAGCAAACAGTTGGAGAGGAGATGACGCGCCAGCAAGGACACCTCCAACAGGGCAGCCTTCAAGGCCTCCCTCAATCTCTACCACTGCCTGCCGAGGGCAACAATGAAGACAGCCCTTGCCGCACGCATCGAAACCAGCCCCAACAACACCAAGGAACTTTTCAGCATTGTTAAGGAATCCTCCAACCCGGCTGCCAGCAAAAGCAACATCACACTCTTCCAGGAGCTGTGTGACAACCTCACCCACTTCCTCCACAACAAGATTGCAACCATATACAGAAACCTTGAATCCAAACCCACACCTACGGACTTCCTTGAAAGATAAGCCACAAGTGTAACTGACACAAACCACACTCTGACCACCTGGAACATCCTCTCCACCCAGGACACCACCTCCAGCATGGAAACCATCCACTCGGGAGCTCCCACAGACCCATGCCCGCACCACATCTTCAACCTCCTAACACCTCTATCAGCATTGCAACATTTCCAGATGCCTGGAAACATGCCGAAGTCAGACGACTACTCAAAAAACCCTCCGCCGTCCCCATTGAACTCAAAAACTACCGGCCAATCTCCCTGAACCCATTCCCAGGGAAGGTATTGGAAAAGATTATCAACAATCAACTCATGACACCTGGAGCAGAACCAGCTGCTTGATTCTTCCCAATCTGGCTTCCGCAGCAATAACAGCACCAAAACCGCCCTGATCGCAGCCATCGATGACATCTGAACCCTCCTCGACTGAGGAGGAACAGCAGCTTTGATCCTCTTCAACCTCTAGGCAGCCTTCGACACCATATCCCACCGTATGCTGATCGGAAGACTACCCTCCATCGTTATCCAAGGGGATGCACTCAGATGGATCATCTCCTTCCTGACCGGAAGAACTGAGAGGATCCACCTCCCACCTTTCACCTCTGAACCCAAGGAGATCACATGTGGTGTCTCCCAGGGCTTATCCCTCAGCCCCACGCTCTTTAACACATAGATGGCCCCGCTGGCCAGCATCATCAGATCCCACAGTCTCAACATAATCCCCTATGCAGACAACACCCAACTCATCCACTCACTCACCGACGACCCCACCACCACCAGAACCAACTTCCACAGATGCATGCCAAACATCACCGACTGGATGAAGAACAACTACCTGCAGCTGAACACAGACTAGAAGTAAGTACTGATCTTTGGCAACAGCAGCAACACATGGAATGACTCCTGGTGGCCATCAAACCTATGACCTAGACCCACTCCCTCCATCCACGCCAGAAACCTCGGAATCATCAATGACAACAAGCTCACCATGAAATCCCAGATCAACGCTGTCTCCTCCACCTGCTTCCTCAATCTGTGCATGCTATATAAGATCATATGGCTAACCCTACACACGAGACACACCGGGACACAGGCCCTCATCACCAGCCGACTGGACTATGACAACGCCCTCTACGTAGGAATCGTTGCATACCTACTACAGAGACTTCAGACAATTACAG
Source organism: Calotriton arnoldi (assembly GCA_963921515.1). NCBI lineage: Eukaryota > Metazoa > Chordata > Amphibia > Caudata > Salamandridae > Calotriton > Calotriton arnoldi. The sequence goes on along the minus strand of CAWUFW010003805.1, from coordinate 123,018 downwards.
AGACTTCAGACAATACAGAACGCCACAGCCAGACTTATTCTCGGCCTTCCCTGACGAACCCACATCACACCCTACCTCAGGTAGCTCCATTGGCTCCACGTACAGAAGAGATGCCAATTCAAGCTGCTGACCCATGCACACAAGGCTCTACACAACCAAGGACCCGCCTACATTACCACTGCCTGAACTTCCATCAACTGTCGAGAAGACTACACTCTACCTCCCTTTCACTTGCTGATACTCCCTACATCTACCGAAGCAGAAGTGGCGGGCGCTCCTTCTCCCACATCGCAGCAAAGACCGGTAACAGTCTCCCCATGCACCTTCGGACTATCACTTCACTTCCTGAATTCCGAATAGCCCTCAAGACCTGTCTTTTCGAATACGCCTCCGGGACCTGCAAGCACTTGTCTGGTGAATAGCCGCGCTTTATAAATCCTTAAAAAAAAGATTCAATGGTGCAAATGCCTTCTTTTGCCTTGATTTGAATAAAGGTTATAATCAGTTGGAACTCAAAGAAGATTGCAGGTATATTACAACCTTTTCTACACATGTTGGTCTATTTCGAAACAAGAGAAGCAGTTTTGGTGTGTCATCGGTTGCAGAACCTTTCCAAGACGTCATTCGATGTGTCATACAGCCTGTTGGGAATGCATTCAATTATAGCAATGACATTGATTTTCAGAGCTACGCAGAAGGAGCATGATAAAGCTCTCACACGGTATGTTGTTTACTTACAGATGTAGGTTTGACTATGAATGCAGACAAGTGTGAGCTCCACATGACAAAGTTACAGTTCTTTGGCCATATCTTTTTAGATGGGGGTATGACACCTGACCCTGCAAAAGTACAAGTCCTGTCAAAGGCTGATCCCCCACAAGAAGTTTCTATGATATGTTCATTTCTTGGCATGGCCAGTTACTGTTCAAGATACATACAAGACTTTGCAACTATAAGTGCTGCCTTACGAGAGTTAATGAAGAAAAATGTTTCATTCAAGCTGCCACAAGAATGTGAGAGAAGTTTCAAGAAAATAAAGCAAGCCATTGAAACTGCTGCTGAAATGGCCATCTTCAATCTAAAGCTTCATACAGTGGTTGTTGTTGACACTAGCCCAGCACAGTGGACACCCAAATGCTTGAAGGCATATTGTGGCATATGCCAGTAGAAGTTTGTCCCAGACAAAACGTGCTTACTCACAACCTGAGAAAAAATGTTTAGCCGTAGTATGGGTCTGTGAACATTTCCATGTATTCCTGTACGGAAAGCCTTTTACAGTGGCAAATGATCATCAAGCATTACTGACTATCATTGGCAATCCAAAAACCAAGGCATTGAACGGTGGGAACTACGATTACAAGCGTGCAATTATACCATTGTGCATCATCCCGGGAAGGATAAAAAAACTGCTGACTACTTTTCCAGAGTGCCTTTATAAGGTTAGGGTAATCCATCCAAGACAGCTGAAGCCTACATTAATTTCATTGTAAAATCAAATACGCCAGCTGCTATATCGCTAGTCCAGATCATCACTGTCACGAGCCATGATAGTGACATTCTGAAGTTGAAAGATATAATTACAAATCAGTCATGGAACCGACACATGGAAATTAGGTGGGTTTTTTTTTAGTACAAACAGGAAAATGGCGCTCAAGCTATTGCGTATGCTAACTATAGAATTATGTACATGCGGTGCTGCCAGGTCAGGGGAATAACCCGATAACCCCTGGGAATTGTATGAATCGCAGGATTCACACTCAGAAATGAGAAGCAATCTGGCACACGCGGTGAGGTATTAACAGAACGTTAGTCTGTGCACAAGTCATGTAAGTGCAGCAGTCGGTATCAGTGTTGGAACTAAAGGTTTATTCTATTTCAACACCAACTGTGTTAGATACAGAAATCAGTCGACACGTGTTCGGCCACTGGGAATATCCGCGACTCATCAGGGCCTGATTTGAGGTAGGCTGTCCAGAGTCCGGCAGTGTCTCGAGTAGGCTGCCAGGACACGTTGAGCCTGAGTGCGGGCAAACGGGTACTATCGGCGAGGATGTAAAGCTGGAGACTGGAAGGAGAAGCACGTCTGACTAGCTGGGAAGGCTGCAGTGACGCTGAATACGTATCAACGCCACTACAGCCTTCCCGGCTCCAGTGTCAGACGTGCTTCTCCTTCCAGTCTCCAGCTTTGCGGCGTCCACACCCGCCACCTTGATAGTTACCCACGTTTGCCCGCACTCGGGCTCACGTGTCCGCAAATCGGCCTGGCAGACTTCCTACTCCCGAACACACGCCGGACTCTGGACAGCCTTTACCTCAAATCCAGGCCCTGATGAGTCACGGGATATTTCCCAGTGACGAAACACGTGTCGGCTGGTTTCTGTATCTAACACAATTGGTGTTGAAATAGAAATAAACCTTTTGGTTCCAACACTGATGCCGACCTTCGCATTTATGTAACGTACTGCAAACAGACTAACGTTCTGTTAATACCCTCACCGCGTGTGCCCAGGACAATACTCATGGAACCGACACACTTGTGATTATCAAAAATACAAAAACGTTAAAGTGAACTGTCCATAACTGCAGAAAGATTTATACAACGAGGGTCGAGAATCCTAATTCCTCACGTAGGACATTGTGACATTGTTGCCACCAAAAGAGCTCTCTGAGACCGAGTTTGGTTTCCATATTTAGATGAGAGGGTTGAAAGGGTTGAAAAAGAACTTAAGGCCTATCATCTATGCAACTGTCTTTCTACAAATATTACTCAACATACTAGAACTCCCTAAGCATGCATGGGAGAGAATAGCCATCGATTTCTTCGGTCCACATGATAATGAACATCATCTGATGATAATTGTGGACGAGTACTCACATTTTTCATTAATAGAAGACCTCTCATCAACAACTCATGAGCAAGTCATTGAGAGACTAGATTGCATCTTTGCGACATCGGGCATTCCAGCCATTATGAAGTCTCATAATGGCCCGCCTTTTAACAGTCGAGATTTCAAGGATTTCCTGGGGCATCTGAACATAAAGCATCTGAATAGTACACCTTTATGGCCGCAGTCCAACAGACTTGTTGAGCGCTTTATGAGTACCCTAAACAAAGCAGTACGGCATGGAACTCTTGAGAAGCTCAGTTTAAAAACTGTATTGAATTCCACCTTACGAGCCTATCGTTCAACACCTCACTCGACCACAGGTGGAAGTCCTGTGACTTTAATGTTGGGGAGATCATTTACAACCAAGTTACCTCAATAGACCAACAAAAGAGAAGGAAAAGAGAACACAACTCCTACAAAGGACTTGGTTAACAAGCAGAAAATGAAAGCCTATGCAGACAAAAGGAGACATGCAAAGAACATTAATTTTAAGAGAAGAGAAATAGTGAATGCCCGACAAATGTGAAGGAGGAATTCTAATGCTTCATATGATGCTGAACCTTTCCATGCAGTGTCCACCAAGGGACACATAGTGACTGCCCAGCATCCTGGAAAGGCTGTTACCAGAGACTCTTCTCACTTTTGGCATTGATTCATCAGTCTTCTGATCGAGATGGTGAAGCAAAGACTGAACCTGAAAACTCAGTGACTGCTGTTACTTCTTCACCGATTTTGAAAATCTCTGACACTGAAGATTACAGCTCCCAGCAATCCGATCAGGTCGAATAATTAAAGCGCCAAGAAGGTTGATTGAAGAGATGTAATTTTCATTTTTTATGTAACAGAGGGTAAGATGTAGTGTCTTGCGAGTTTTATGACGGAACCCTTTTGGCTCCTACCGGACTCCGTAGAGCTGTGACATAGGTATCAGAACGGAATGCAATTAAAGCTTGTTGTAGAATGTTGAGTTTGCAGTTACACGGTGCAGAATAAAAACGTGTAATATTAAGCTCTGTGTGTGGTGTAGTCATTGGCAGGTGCCCAGGCTGAGGAGGACGCTACACCACAATGTCAGAGGAGTTGCTTGAATACGTGGATTTTTCTGTAGATTTTATTCTCCCAGATTTCATTCCACCCTTACAGCCCAGTCTCCTACAGCTCAGCAGACAGGAGGTGGGTTCCCAGGTCTCTCAATTCTTTCTTGACCACACTATTATTAAACCCAAGACAAGGAAAAACTCCCATTAATTCCTACAACGTCCGTTCTCACAGCCGATATCAATTAAGATCAGATGGTACAAGACAGGAAGTTATAGGTATAAATCAAAGTCCTTACCTGGATAAATCGAAGTCTAAGCAGCTTTTATCTCTTCTAAAGAACCATGTTCAGCGTATCTCAAATAGAAGATCTAGATCTAATTATACTCATGACTCCCAACCTCTAAAAGAAGATATAAAGAATCAAAGGCTCCTAAGCCAACATCCTTACTTAGTTCCTTTTTTAGGGTAGCAGAGGTCACTCAGGATGTGTTAAAGTGAATCTAATTCAGTTTCTTTTTTTTTTAAATATTTTTTTATTAGTGCATGTTTACCATCAAACAAAAAGACATATTACAAACATACATTCAATATATCATAGATGCAATTAGAATGAATTTAACTCACAAATTACCGCACATGCGCATTTTTAAGCTACTTTTTACCCCTTCTCCCACCCCACCCACCCCCAGGGTTGACCCTAAAATGAACATAAAATATCAGAGCTATCTCGAACCATTGAAATACATTATCTTTCAAACCATTTAATCAGTGGATCCCAAATCTTTAAGCCTTTCCTCTTAGCCTGCATCCCTCTGTTCCCATAAATTGCTTTTTCAAAATTGTAATTTGATACTACTCTTGTTAACCATTGATGATATCCTGGTGGAGTTGGATCTAACATGCTAAAAAGGGTTATAAACAAACATTGGAGAATTCTGGAGACAGGACACTTGACATTAAGCAAACCACGATTTGCTTTTAAAAGAACAGCCAATATCAAGGATCTATTAATCAATACTAGACCAAAAAAAAACATATCCACGACACCTAACACACTGTGGAATCTACCACCTGTAACTGGTCACTATCCTTGTGGGCAATGTAGTCTGTCCCTTCACACGTACAACCAAGACAATCCCCTTAACCAACAACTGGACTTGGACGCAAAAAAAGCACACAAATTGTAACACACGTAATTGTGTTTACCTCATAACATGCCCCTGTCATCGCCAATACATTGTTTCTTATGCCACCACGACAATTGGCATTAGCTGAATCCAGCATCTCCGCGCTATCTTATCTGACCATGCTCTGCTAAGACCGCGCCTTGATTTCGGGCACCAGCTGTATTCAGTTGCCCACTGCCCCGTGCTGACAGCTCTGATTACGCATTGCTATTACCACATATTCCTATTTTTAAATTTCAGAGACCTCCAACTAATTGGTAAGCTACCTTCGGAAATTTTCCGTGAACTCCTCTATTTACCTGCCTTTACAAACCTGTTTGGATAGCATTCCCTCGCATCCATATGTCATAAATATGTTTGTATCCGGCAACGCACGTTTTCTTCCTAGCGTTCGCCATAGTTGGGGTTCCGCGGGCTCCTAAGGTCCTTAAACTCACTTTTTACCAAAATATTTTACCGCTTTTAACTAGGAATCACTAACCGCATCTCTTGTGATACGGTCGAGTATGTGCTCACGCAATCTTGCACCCACTCGTTATAAATTACTCATCACGTGCTATGAATTTATGTACTAGTAAATTTCTCACAGGTAACTCACGAGCAACCATATAAACTGCCAGTGTTTGAGTCAGTAGAATTCACTGTTTTGCACAAATTTGCCAAACTGCTGGTCCATGCTTTCTCCCTTCATGGTTTTATTATTTTAATTTCCTTGGTTGTTTCTCCCCTCCTTCTCCCCTTCTCTCCCACAGGTCTACGGTACTCCCCAGTACAAGTCTACTAGGGCACCCCTACCGTTTCTGGTAATCTATACCATAAAATTCGATACCAGACAGTAGTGCACTTTTCACACGTAGTTTTCGGTCCTGATGAAGTGCCATTTGACCCGCTAGGGGCATACTGGGCACGAAACATGTTGACCATACACCTAGCCCTTTAGGAACATTATTTCCACATAGGGGCACATGCACAGTTTTTATCTAGGCTAGAGCTACCTAATACATTAAATAATTGATCCCGGTAGAACTGCTCCAGACCTATTTTACTTATCTCACTTCGCGTGCACTACCCAGCCCCCACACCCGCACACACCTAACGGCTTCTTCTAAAAGATCCCCGACAAAGAGCCCCGATTTCGGGAGCCCGTCAGGCATTGCCGGCCTGACGAGGGGCAAACGCCCGATGATGAAGCATGACATCTCTCGGGGTGTGTGAGGGCAACATGAAGAAAGACCTGTCTTCCCCCATGTCCAGATAGGAACTGCACATTCCCTTTAGACTTTACCTTCCTTCGGAGCCTGTGTGCAGGACCTCATAAACTTGGCTTCCCGTCCCTCCTTTGTTTAAATATACTGTTCCCATGAGGCACAGGGTCAAGACTGATTTGCATATGGCTAGGTCTGAACTGAGGTGGCGAAGTGAGCTAAAGAATGATGATGGATTCAACCCAGATCTGTAACTGGGGGTGAGTGTCTGAAATGTTTCAGCGCTCCTTTCATCATCTCCTTGTGTTTGCTTTGTTCGCCCTAAGTTGGCAGGGTATGCCCAGACGTGGGTCCCTTGCTCACTTTGCCACTGGATTCAAGCTAGCCTGGCTGATGAAGGGTGTTACCCAGAAACCGGTCCCAGGATGCTTGTTTCCGGTTCAGGGAAGACCTGGCTTGGCAGTTCGGGCTGGACTGTTCCCATGAGGCACAGGGTCAAGACTGATTTGCATATGGCTGGGTCTGAACTGAGGTGGCGAAGTGAGCTAAAGAATGATGATGGATTCAACCCAGATCTGTGACTGGGGGTGAGTGTCTGAAAAGTTTCAGCGCTCCGTTCATCATCTCCTTGTGTTTGCTTTGTTGGTCACCTTGACCTGCAAGAAAAAGCACAAAACAATCAGAAAAAAGAAAAGAAGAAAAAAGTTCTTTTAAGGACTACCCAAATATTTCCAATAAAAAAGAGCTTATGTTAATATGAACTATATTTGTTTCAGGTAACAGAAAAATATATTTTGAAAATAATATACTGATAGAGGGTAAGTGTAAGGTAAGTAAAGCCTGTGCCTTATGGTGGCTATGTAGTACGTACTAAGTTTATAATAGAGTCCTACTGTGATATCTAATTGTATGTAAAGTGGAGTGCACTGTTGTATATTGGAGATCCATAACGTGAATTGCAATGTTGTACAATGGAGGGTCATAGAGTGGAGTGTTGTGCAGTGTCGTAGAGTGGAGGGTTCTCTAGTGGATTAGCATCAAGTGAAGTGTTGTTGACTTGACTGTCATTTAGTGTATTATCGTACACTGGCATACAATGAGTAGAATATCATACAGTGACGTACAGTGTAGTAGAGTATCGTTAAATGTCATATAATGGAGGGACAGAATATGGAGTGCTGTGGAGTGAAGTGCCAGGTTATACAGTACAGTGTTTTAAACTCTCTTACACTGTAGGGTTGTAAAGTTGAGTGCCGTACAGTGGAGTGGCATGTTCTAAAGTGAAGTGGGGTATCAGAGAGTAGAGTGGTGAGTCGTAGGCTGCAGTGCGGTCGATTACCATACACTGCAGTGGAGTGTCGTACCATAGAATGGTGTCTCGTACTGTTGAGTGGTGTAGAGTGTCATAGAGTGTAGTGTTATAAAGTGGATTGCCATCATATATAGTGGAGTGGATTAGCGTGTCATCCAGTGTCATAGTGTGGTGTATAGTGGCGTAGAGTGGAGGGCTATGGAGTGCTGTTAAGTGTTCTGCAGTGGAGTACCGTACAGTCAAGTGGCATGTCATATAGTAAAGTAGAGTGGCATCTCACACACTGGCGTGCTGTAGATTGGACTACACTAACATATAGGGGCCGATTCCGATCTCGGCCGGTAGGGCACCGAATCGGATTCGGCTTTACCGGATCCGATTCGGACGCCCTGTTTCCGACCGATTAGAACACCCGTCCGCGCGAGCAAGTACGATGCGAGCGCACGCGAAATCGCCGACCGACTTGTTCCCGGCTCCGACCGACTCGTACGGACTCGACTCGCACCACGCAATGGAGACGTTCCCCGACCGGGCAAGTACGATGCGCGCCTCGTACAGTCCGACCGACTCGCGCCGTCCGGCTCGAAAGAGCAGTCGGAGCCGGACTTCGGGGGTCCATGTCGGACCCCCCTGTACGCGTAGCCGCGCGAGTCGCACACAGGGGGGACCCATGGGTCCCCCCTACACATGCATGTACGGCGCGAGTCGCACCGACGCGTACCCGCTGTAGGGGGGGCCCTTGTTCGCGACGCACCCATTGAGTCAATGGGAGCCCGTGTACGCGTCGTACGACCAGCTCCCATTGACTTCAATGGGAGTCCGACCGAATCGAGTCCGATAGCATGCGTCCGCATCGTACTCGTTCGGTCGGACTGCTAGAGTCCGGTTCGGCCGGATATCTCTCCGAATCCGACTCGGTCGGAGAGATTTCCGGCCCGAATCGGAATCGGCCCCATAGTGTTATAGAACAGAGTAGAGTGTGGGAAACAAGTGTAGACTGTAGTACTGTTGCATAGAGTGGAAGAGCATATAGTGTAGTAAAGTGTTTTAGACGATTGTACAGGGACGTATAGAGGAGTACAGTGTTGTAGAATGGCAGCCGCGGCCCGGGCAGGTAAGAGCGGTGGAGCCGGGTGGGGGGATTTCAACAGACGACCACGAGGTAAAATTAAATAAATAATTAATTTTCCCTCGTCGTCGGCTGTTGAAATCCCCCCCCCCCCCACCGGCCTCACCGCTCTTACCTGCACGGGCCGCGGCTGTAGAATGGATGAGCGTAGAGTGTTGGAGGGTGGAGTACAGTATCATAAAGTGCTGTACAGTGTAGTATAATGTAGAGTGCAATAGATTGGACTAGAATGTTGTAGAGTGTGAATGGGTGCAATAGAATGTTGTAGAGTGCAGGTGTGTACAGTGTCATAGAGTGGACTATGCCATTGTACAGTGGCGTAGACTGTAGTGGGGTAGAGTACACTACAGTGGTGTGCCATACAGTGTATTGTCATTCAGTGGAGTCTCGTTCAGTTGTGTGTCGTTGAGTGCAGTATTGTTGAGTTGGGGGTGTTTGGGTGTAGTGTTTTAAGTGTAATACAGTGAGTACATTGTTGGAGAGGAAAGTGGCGTACAGTGGATTGGCGTGTAATAGTGTGGGGTGTCGTACAGTGTGTTACAGTGGAGGGGCTTACAGTGGAATGCAGTACACTGGAGTGGGATGTTGTACAGTACAGTGGCGTGTGGAACAGTGGAATGACGTGTCATACAGTTGACTGCTGTGGTATGCAGTAGAGTGCATTGGCGTGTCATACACTGTCACAAAGTGGAGTACAGCGGCATAGAGAGGCATTCCTACTTTTGCTTTTGTAAAAGGTAATTGGATTGTACTTTTGGCTTTGTAAAACTGCATTTCATTTGCTTACAACTACCCCAATTGTACTAAACTGGTACTGTATATCCCTTCAATGTAATTTTTCCAAGTATAACATAGTGGAGCTTCAAAGTCAAAGAATTGTATTTTCTGAAGCCCCCTTCCAACTGTTCACAACTGCAATGGCTGAAGATGGTAAGTTTATACTAGACTAGTACATTAATAGCTGAATGTTTATAATAAACATAACATGAAGTTAATCCATTAGTTTTTTCTTTTTATGTGTTTCCTTGGATCTAAGTTACATTTCTGTTATAGAACTGTCATCATATACGACGTTTAGAGTTGAAAATGATCATATGGTAGTAGTCATCATGAAACACTGGGGAAAAACAAATCAATTGGATTGTGAAAAAACCCCATAGATGCTGTGCATGTCCAATTGTTCACATATCTATGTAAGTAATATGATATATGCGAAAGCATAGAAGACATCAATACTTACAGTAGACTTCTTAAAATGTCATCAACCATGTGAGGCCACGTAGCGACATATCTACTAAATTATGTAAGTGCAACTCAAAAGTGCCTTTGTAGCTTATAACAACGGTACCATCCCAATTTAGAATTCTTTATGTTAAATAAGCACATAACTGTCTTGTAAATGTTTTGGCATTCTGTGCTTAAAAGTAAGAGTGTTATCATCACATTCTGTACAACCTGCGTTCTTTGTTAAGTAGATCGTATAGTGTCCTGATGCTGCAGTCTCTCCTTGATGAAACATTATAGCACTAGTAGTACAAGTGTGTCCTGAAATAGAAATTTTAGAAACAGTAAAGTTAGAAATACATATATTTATTATTATGTTATTGAGTACATCTTTGAATCATCAAAATAAGAGATTTGATTACCTTTGTTAAATTAAATGTCAACACAAGTTCTGATTTACAGATTATACATACGTTTTTTTGCAGTGCTTAACATACTAAATTCTTAAATGGAATTGATTTCCAATCAGGTATTGGTAGATATACAAATCTTTCAAATTGTGTAACGGTAGAGCTTGAATGTAGGCAATAGAAGCATTCATGTTCCCAAGAGTAGCTTAGGCCAACGAGGTCAGAACTTGAATGAGTCTTGTTAGCAATCATTTCTAGTGCAACCATACAGAATTTTTTTGCATCTTGTTTGTTGATAGAAAACTGAATAGCATCTCCATACATATCTACCATATCTCTTAGGGCACTTGTTGAGTGCCCTATGTGGTTGTCTGTTAGAATTTATTGATGAAGAATTATCACAGTGCTGCAGAAACATTGATGTACATGCTGGTTTATTATTTTTTTTACACACGGTAGGTCCAAAAGTAGATCAACAATTACTTTGCTATAGCAATTCATGCCATTCTGATTTTGAAACTAATGCCCTGTAAATTTGGTGTCTTTCTTTTTCTGCGAGTCTTTCTTAGGTTGTTAGAATTCTCCTTGGTTAATTGTAGCTTGAATAATTTTTTTCTTTTAAAAAAGAGGTTTTGGTTTTGTTAAAATTGGATGTTGACCAAGATGAGGAGCTTATCTGTTTTGCAAACAATTGTATTCGCTGACACACCTGCTGTCTGCATTAATTCTTGTCTCATCGAAATCTGTAATATATAAACCTGTTAGTTTATTAACTCAAGATAGAGCAACATATGCCATTCCCTCTTTGAATACTGTAGATCCAATGTTAATTAGTGCATTATCTTTAGCTTAGACCTTGTGACTTCTGTATCCTTATCGCGTAAGCCAAATAAAGAGGAAACTATTCTTTATGAATATATAAATCTTTTAAAAGTAAGAATCTTGCTGCACACCGAGAGATCTGTTTTTGCTTTTTAATATAGTCAAATGTATCCCAAATAAATCAGTCTCTTCATTCTTTCCAGATGTCACAAAGTCCACTACAAATCCCATGGCTGCATTTACTAGTCCTTCTTCTACATGTAAATTTCAAAGTAAAAGGACCTTATAATTTTACATAGCTGTAAATCTTTCTCCAATCCTCCTGTACATAAAACTGATTTTTCAATATTTTGTAGCTAAAGTTTTGCTTATAGGTATGTTTAGTCTGTGATTCTCCATTTTTTCTTTGCAAGGAAGATGTTTAATTTCTTATTTTTCCAGTTGTAGCATTTCATTATTTAACTGAGCACATTCTTCAACAGTTGGCATTAAACAAATCACGGGATGTGATTGTGAAAGAATTCAGCAGGAGAATGAGGGTTAGGAAATAATCTACTATTTCATTCCATTAGTACAATCTTTGCTTCTTTTGTCAAAATATCAAGGCAAATGCCTTTCAATTTCTTGTCATGTTCTTCATCGTTAGCTTGACTCATGTTCTGTGTTAATTATCTGTAAGTGAAATGTAACCAAATGTTGACATTGCCGGAGGCGCTAGGGGGCTCGCACGCAAAATGGCCACACAGAAGTGAGGCTCCTGCAGCCCAGGCCATAAAATACATAATAATCCTCTCATGTGGACAGACCAATTGATCCCAAAGTGCATTCCACAATGCCCATAGCAGTGGGGCACTGGTGAAAGCAGGGGCTGTTCTTACACTGACGGTGACGCTGTTTATCCCAGGAGGCAGCAAAGACCGATGGCGAGGTGTAGCAGCTGAAGGGAGCACGACAGGGCAGACCACAAATCGAGCCAGGGGCAACTGAGGAGTGCATGGCGTGCTCACACATAAACTGAACTTGTGGCATCATATCCTGGAAAGGTCTATCAGCCGTATATCGCGAAAGAAGGCAATAACAGCATGACCGGGCAGACACTAATCAGGCAGTGTACCCGACCACACTGTACCTGCAGCAACGGCGCCAGCACCCGACCAGTGGGAAGAGGGCACAGAGAGCACACTGCGCAATATAGACCGCGTGCAGCGTGCCAACAACGGGCTCTGCTGACTACATGAGGACTGTGGGGTAGGCCTGAGACATTAGATTAGCCCCAAGCGGTGTGCAAGATTAACACTGAACAACCGCCTGCAGTCAAGGGGGCATGGAGACATGAGATAGACCCCCATTCCAGAAAACCGCTGTACCGCTGCCCGGGTGCTAACGTACGCGCCAGCTACATGAGAGCGCTGATCGGTCGCTGGGGCCGCGGCCCCCTCCGGGCGCACAGCCTAGGCCTATCATTACCAGACTTCTCAATTATCGAGACAGAGACACTGTTCTTCGACTTGCCAGAGAAAAGAAGAATGTCAAATATGATGGAATCACACCTGCATTCTACCCTGACTTCACTGCAGCAGTGCAGGACGAAAGGAGAAAGTTTGTACAGGTAAAACAAAAACTACAGCAAGCACATATTGATTATGCAATTATGTACCCAGCGCGTTTTAGGGTCACCCACCAAGGAAAGCAACACTTCTTCACTAATTCACAACAAGCAGAAGACTTTCTGAAACGCAACCACCAGGATCACCATCACCAATGTCAACACAGTACTAACTGGGGGGAAACAAAGAGTGAACTTGACAGTGCTTGCTTTGACCTTCCAGTAGGACCAGATATAAGCGACTGAGCGTTTCCCTGGGGTAACGAAATGTAACAGCAGCACTCACGGCATTGCAGGCTGAACATCCCCTGTTGTGTGAAATCAGACTGATATCCCACTGCCCCTACTGAACTGACGACATTCTGGTACTGTGAGTAGTATACAGTCCGGGCACCTGCCCCCCCTCACTGGTCTCACCTACTGGGACCTACCGGGGAGGTGAATAGCTGCGGTCCCCTTAGCGATACCTTATAAGGAGAACCCTTCTATTGCTTTTACTCTTTCTAGTTTAAGTTTTTTTCTTGTTCTGATCGTTTCTCAGAGTTCATGGGGGAAATTTGACTCCAACAAGTTTGGGTTGTCGTAGTGGGAGGGGGGGGTTCGAGAAGAAATCGGCAGCAACATATCAATCCACACAGGTTCTATAGTACATTAAGGACAAAGATGCTTGCATACTGTCATGCTATTCACAATGCGAATGAATGTGTCCCACTAGGTAAATGATGAAACCACAGCACCCTTCGAAAATTCATCTTCTGTCCTGGAATTTTCGTGAGTTGAATAATCCCCATAAATGCAGGCATATCCTCGCAAACTTAGATAGGCATCAGGTCCATATTGCGCTCCTGCAAGAGACACATTTAAGTCCCTCGGCCACCCGTACCATTGGAACTCGATGGGCAATGTATCGCTGTTTTGCATCTTATTCTACTTACGCTAGAGGTACTGCAATACTAATTAAAAGAAATACCCCATTTGTGGTTGGGGGGTCTTTACAAGATACGCAAGGCCGATATAACATCCTATGGGGAAGATTATATGCCTGCACGGTTACCATTGTTAACTGCTATGGCCCCAATACCGATGACTCCCAGTTATTTGCCACTATATGGGGAAAGGTGTTAAATACAGGCTCCACCTATGTACTTTGGGGTGGAGCCTTCAATACTGCTTTGATATCCACACTAGACAGATCGCACCCACAACCTCACCACTACACTACAGCCCAAACTCAGATGTTGGGCATTATCGCGAATAATCACCTTTTAAATGCTTGGAGACACCTCCACTCGACCACCAGAGAGGGCACACATTACTCAGCAGTGCACTCAACAGGGTCTAGGCTGGATTACTGGGGAGTCTCTAGAGGAATAGGACATTGGATAGATGAGTTGATCACCTTGCTCGAACGTATTCAGATACACGCCCCGATAAATTTGGTGTTAGCCCCCCATGGGGGTGCAGAGACAGAATATCGAGTACACGATATCGAGTTGCACAAATATCGAGTCATTAATATTGTGGGTCAGAAATATCGGCAGCGAGAATATCGTGGTCAAGAATATCGACTTAAGGTAAGTAATATTGATTTTAAAAATATCGAAGTGTTTAATATCGTTTGCAAAAATATAGTTGTTAAAAATATCGTTTTTTATTATTGTTATGTATTTTAGTATATATTTTATATGTATGAGATGTATTTTTTTTGCATAAGAATTGTTTGTATTTTTAATATATGTATTAAATTTTTGCGTTTTTAGTTCTGTAGCCGGTTGTGGGTTTATAGGGGAATAGGGTGGGAAGTAATTTAATTATTTTAAATTTATTGATTACATTTTATTTATTAATATTTGTTTAATTGAGCTGTTATAGTGTTAAATGTGTAAAGTAATTTATTATTAATTAATTACTAATTGGTTAATTAATGTTAATTCATTAATTGGTAATTAATTATGGTAATTGTGTAATTAATTTTAGGTGTGTGTTGTGGAGTCTATAGGTGTAAAAGGGTGGGAAGTAATTTATTTTTGATTCATAAATTAATAATTAGTTGTTAATTAATTTTAATTAATTAATTGGTTATTAATTTTGGTAATTTTGTAATTAATTTTAGGTGTGTGTTGTGGTGTTTATAGGTGGGAAGTAATTAATTTTTAATTGATGGATTAATAATTGGTTGTTAATTAATTTTAATAAATTAATTGGTAATTAATTATGGTAATTGTATGAATAATTTTAGGTGTGTGTTGTGGTTTTTATAGGAGTAAAGGGTGGGAAGTAATTTGTGTTTAATTAATTATATATAGTTGTAATTAATGCTAATGATTTGATATTTATTTTGGGTAATTGTTTATTTGTGTGTGTGTTGTTTTTACTTTTAAAGGGGTAAAGGGTGGGTATTAAATACATTTTAATTATTTAATTATTAGTTGTTAACCGCTTCGCCGCGATCGGAATTCCGCCCAGGTGCTGGACATTCCGATCGCGGGTGTGGTCGTCACGAGCTCAGCTCGTCATGCGCACAGGCCGACCGCGCAGCATGACGAGCTGAGCTCGTCATGAGCATCGAAGGGGTTAATAGTAATAGTTTTTAATTTTAAAATAAGTTTTAATTGTGTTTTATTATTTTATAGTTTAATTTAGGTGTTTGTTGTTTATATTATAGTGTTAAAGTGTGTGTAGTCAATTAATGGTTATTCGTTTTTTTCTATTAATATTTTTTTAATTCATTATTAATTATGTTAATAAATGTAATTAAAAATGTTGAAGTTTTTAGTTATTGGTGTGATGTTATAGGGTAGGAAATAAAATAAATACATTTATGTTTTTATTAATTTTTTTGTTTAAATATTTTCTAGTTTAAAATAATTCTTTTTTTGTAAATGTATTTATTATTTTATGTTATATAATATTAGTAGGTTTTTGTTATATGTAATTAGTATTATAATATGTGTTCTTTTTATATGTTTAATATATTTTTATTTTTTTATTTTGTTTATACATTTTTATTATTTTCTTTAATTTTTAATATATATATATTTTCTAAGTGTTTGAGTGTGAATAGTAATTTTTTTTCTCCGCTATCCAACACTTTCCTTACTGTTGCATTCACTGGAGTGGGAATAGTAATTTTTACCCTTCCGCTATCCAGCACTTTCCCTACTGTTGCACTCACTTGAGTTGGAAGAGTAATTTTTATCTGTCTGCTATCCTGCACTTTCTCTACTGTTGCACTCACTGGAGTTGGAATAGTAATTTTGACCTCTCTGCTATCCAAAACGTTCCCTACTGTTGCACTCTCTGGAGTGGGAATAGTAATTTTTACCCCTCCGCTATCCAACACTTTCCCTACTGTTGCACTCACTGGAGTGGGAATACATCTTGTTTACCCCTCCGCTATCCAACACTTATCCTACTGTTGCACTCTTTGGAGTGGGAATAGTAATTTTTGCCCCTCCGCTATCCAACACTTTCCCTACTGTTGCTCTCACTGGAGTGGGAATAGTAATTTTTACCTCCTGCTATCCAGCACTTTCCCTACTGTTGCATTCACTGGAGTGGTAATAGTAATTTTTACCTCTCCGCTATCCAACACTTATCCTACTGTTGCACTCACTGGAGTAGGAATAGTAATTTTTACCCCTCCGCTATCCAACACTTTCCCTATTGTTGCACTCACTGGAGTGGGAATAGTAATTTTTACCCCTCCGCTATCCAACACTTTCCCTATTGTTGCACTCACTGGAGTGGGAATAGTAAGTTTTACCCCTCCCCTATCCAGCACTTTCCCTACTGTTGCACTCACTGGAGTGGGAATACATTTTTTTACCCCTCCACTATCCAACACTCATCCTACTGTTGCATTCAGTGGAGTGGGAATACACATTTTTACCCCTCCGCTATCCAACATTTTCCCTACTGTTGCACTCTTTGAAGTGGGAATAGTAATTTTTGCCCCTCCGCTATCCAGCACTTTCCCTACTGTTGCACTCACTGGAGTGGGAATAGTAATGTTTACCTCTCCGCTATCCAATACTTATCCTACTGTTGCACTCAGTGGAGTGGGAATAGTAATTTGTACCCCTCCGCTATCCAACACTTTCCCTACTGTTGCACTAACTGGAGTGGGAATAGTAATTTTTACCCCTCTGATATCCAACACTTTCCCTACTGTTGCACTCACTGGACTGGGAATAGTAATTTTTACCCCTCCGCTATCCAACACTTTCCCTACTGTTGCACTAACTGGAGTGGGAATAGTAATTTTTACCCCTCTGCTATCCAACACTTTCCCTGCTGTTGCACTATTTAAAGTGGGAATAGTAATTTTTACCCCATCCGCTATCCAACACTTTCCCTAATGTTGCACTCACTGGAATTGGAATAGAAAATGTAATTATTTTGCTATCCAACACTTTTCCTACTGTTGCACTGATTGTATTGGGCAAATTAAGTTTAAATATTTTTTCATAGTTTAATGTTTTAATTTATTCTATAATTTGTTTTATATTTTAAATTATATATATATATATATATATTTTATTTTTATATCATTTTAAAGTTTTAAAATAAATTAAAGATAATAGTTTACTAATTATTTTAAAGTAAATATATATGTATATATATTTTTTTAATTAAGTTTATTTGTAATATTTTGTAAAAATGTATATTAAATATAATTTATTTGGTTAAAATTAATATTAATATTTAATATATTTAAGATATATTATTTTATTTGATATATATATTTGAATCGATTATCCATGGGAATGAGACGCCATTTGGAAGTTGGCGGCTCAATCCAACTACATTACTGGATACCGCATTCAGAGTTAAAATAGGGCAAGAAATCCAAGATTTTTTTCAACGCAATATAGGATCGATGACACACATAGCCACTGTATGGGAGGCCTTTAGAGTCACATTGAGGGGACTGTGTATATCCAAGGGGAATGGTTTTTTAAAAGACATCCAGAATTCACTCAAAAAACTAGCGGATGACATAAAACACCTAGAACAAGAGACAGCATCTTTTACAGACGGAGGTAAACAAGCAGCTCTTTGAGACAAAATAACCGAATATAAGGATTTAGCAAATTCAGGAGTAAATATAGCGAGACTTCCTAGCACCAGCACTGGAAGAAGACAAGATCCGAACTGCAATTATGCAGATGAAATCAGGACTTTCCCCAGGACCCGACGGGCTCCCGATCGAATTTTACAAAACGGATTTAGAACGCCATGTCACCATATTAAAGAAAGTGTTTGAAGAGGCTAGTGAGGGCAGAATCTTACCCTTATCCATCAGGGAAGCAACAATAACCTCCCTACTCAAACCTGGCAAACCAGCAGAGCAGTGGGAGTCATATCGGCCCCATTCGCTGATTAAATGTGATACGAATATTTTAGCAAATATTTTAGCCTACAGACTCCATCTCTTAATGAGGTCCCTTGTACAACCAGACCAAGCAAGCTACATCCCACAACCTCCGCACTCTCTTTTCAGAAATGCAAGATATAGACCCTGACATAGCAGCAGCAGCAATATTCCTAGATGCCTAAAAAAGCGTTTGATTCAGTGGAGTGGAACTATTTCCTGGGAATACTTAGACACATAGGAATGCCCCCAGGTTTTCTAAAATGGATCGAACTGCTGTATTGCCAACCTCAAGCCGCCGTTCTCCTCAACGGAGCACGCTCCCTAGCCTTCCTGATAACTTGCGGCACAAGACGAGGGTGCCCGTTATCTCCACTCCTCTTTGCGCTTGCAATTGAGCCATTAGCAGCCAAATTGAGGCAACATCATAAAGAACGGGCTCTTCGATATTCCACCAGGCATATTTTAATATCTCTGTATGCAGACAATGTTACACTATATCTCAGAGACCCACAGGAAAACCTGAACCATGTACTGCGCGAACTTATCACATTCGGAGAATATTCCGGAATACATATCAACTGGAACAAATCTCACATATTCCCTCTCACTAACACTACTTCACCCTTTACATTAGACTACCCAATAGGGTGGTGTGCTTCGGAAGTGAAATACTTAGGTATTAAGATCACCAGAGATAAGACTGAATTAATACGCATTAACTTTGGGTTAACGCTAGCAACCCTGACTGACTCTATCACATGCTGGACAGCCATGCCCTTATCCATGGCAGCCATTACAAAATAATGGGGTAACCCAATAACCGTCACAGGACCTAGGTACAATACAATATAAAGAAAGATGGTCCTAGACTGCTTTGGAGAAGGAGTTTAAATCAAAAAAATGATATTTTAGGGTTGCCAGGATGGTCAACCTAAGGTAATGGATACGTTATATTTATGTATACACACCCTAGTGAAACAGTGGAGTTCTCCAAAACATTATGTACAGATTGACGCCACACAAAAATTACTTAGAAAAGGTGATTATTTTTATATTCCATATAATTTAAATACAAACATCAGGCATCCAATAATGTCATATACATTTGAGAGAAGGTTGCACAAGAGGGGAAGAAAACAGGGAGAGGTTGAGTGCTCATGAAAGGAAAGTGAGAAATCGAGGAATTCAAAGATATACAACGTTCCTTTTTTGTAAATGGCACTGGTCTATGCAAGTACCAGTTTTGCTAGGCCTGTCCACAGTCTTTTGTAATATATTTATATTACCCTCAAGTGCATAATTGCAACATCCAATTTCAGTGAGGGGGAAGAAATGAGGGATCAGGCCTTCGTAGGGGAGGTGCGTCGACGTTTCGACCCGTCTTGGGCGAAGAGGGCGATTTGAAGCCTCCGTGTGCGGGTCTTCTTCAGGACAAGAAGGGGAGGGCAACCTACGTCGATGCCCAAGGCGAGAACCACATTAATCGTCCAAGGAGGGCATTCCCATAGTTGGAAGTGTCCGCAGAAGGCGGTGTAGATACGCTGCGGGGACACCAGCTGCTGAAGTCCTCGTAATTGATCGTATTAGTTATTTCATGTTCCGGGATCCAATCCTCAGGAATTGTCGGAGCGTCGTGCTTCACGGGACCTGTTCTATCCGATGCCAAGGGGCTATGCAGACAATGTTACACTATATCTCAGAGACCCACAGGAAAACCTGAATCCTGTACTGCGTGAACTTATCACATTCGGAGAATATTCCGGAATACATATCAACTGGAACAAATCTCACATATTCCCTCTCAATAACACTACTTCACCCTTTACATTAGACTACCCAATAGGGTGGTGTGCTTCGGAAGTGAAATACTTAGGTATTAAGATCACCAGAGATAAGACTGAATTAATACGCATTAACTATGGGATAACGCTAGCAACCCTGACTGACTCTATCACATGCTGGACAGCCATGCCCTTATCCATTGCAGGGCGGATTTCCATAATAAAAATGGTGGTGCTGCCCAAACTGTTGTATCTGTTTACTAACATCCTATATAACCCAGGACGAGCATTCTTTGGGGCCCTGAAAATGCAGCTGATTCGCTTAGCGTGGGGCGGCAAACAGCCTAGGATAAAGTGAGAAATACTAACTCTCCCTTTTTCACAGGGAGGGTTTGAAGTACCCGACTTAGAATTATATTACCTCTGTGCGCAAGCACACTTCGCCACATACTGGTTTCATCCCTCCCCATACATGCCACACCTTGCAGTGGAATCGGGATATATGGAACCGACTCCTCTGACTGGAGTCATTGCAACACATCCCAAAGTCAGAAATACTGACCCCACCATGGCAGAGCGGAAATTGGCTGAAATACTGGATGCACCAATACTATATTCGCCCCGGCTGCCCCTCACATATCATCCGGATCTAAAAGTAACTTACGAGCTAGCATGTAGGCAAATGCTGAACAAAATAAAGGTTCAGATGTGGGGTGACCTGTATGAAAATGGTAAGTTCCGTGCAAAGGATCAATTTTTCAGAGGGTTCATACCCACCACAATGGACCTGTTCATGTATGTTAGACTCAGGCAAAGTGTGAAAGCTGCCACCCCATCGTTCCCGCAGGAGCCACAGGCCATGCTCCCTTTGCATGCAATATTACAATCCAACCCCCCGAAACATGTAACCTCCTTTATCTACCGCAACACACAGGTATCACGTAAGACATACCAGATGAAATTGTGGGCACTCTGGGAAACAGAACTCGGAGTAACCCTTTCAGATAAGCAGTGGGAATACTGCTGCGGACAGACCGGAATCATGACTGCTAACAGTAGTCTGCGCATGATACATTATACATTTCTGCACCGCCTATACTATACCCCGGTCAAGATGTACAAAACTGACTGAGAGATAGTGATAGATGTGAACGGTGTGGAAAAGAAGCTGCAGATTTCTTACGTCTGGCATGGGAATGTACTGAAATTAATTGATACTGGTTCCAGATATTTAAAGCACTCACGCAAAGGATTGCATCCCCCCTGCACGCATCTCCGGTCACAGCTTTACTAGGATACACAGGACAGGTAGAGGCAGTATATAGGAAATACTCAGCGCTGGGGTTGTTGATAGCTAAGCCCAGAGTCGCCTGTAGATGGGGAAGAGGAAGAGCACCTAAATTTAAAGAATGGATTCAGGATCTTATATTTTGGCAAGAACAATCACTCATTTATGCGGAGCTACTTCCGCTCACTTCCAGGCCAAGCGATCTGTGGGACCCATTGAAAGCATACCTACTGACCACTTCGGGTTAAACAAAGATGCTAGACGAGAAGAGAGTCAAGAGGGGTGATGGTATAACCATTCGTAGAGTTATGTCTCCACATTAATAAATAAGTGCTCACATATATGCACCAGGATAGAAGATAGAGTGAGGGACCTGAAAGCTTAAAACACATATCAGATACACTGGTACCACGCATTGAGAGGATACGGTCTGAAATGGCAATGTCGTAAAAATATGCTGATGATGTACTATGACATAATTTGACAATGGAAAATATACATGTTGATAAAGTAATATGAACATTCTTACTGTAAAGTTATATTGTATGTATGCTGCTGGTATTGTTACATCTGAAATACAAATAAATAGATTTGGGGGGGGAAAAAGAAAAAAAAATGTTAACATTGCCTATACTTCCCAAACAATTCCGAGTTGGCTCCTGCAAATGTTTGTTGAAAATCAGTTAAACTTTTACAGGTGTTAGTTGTAATAAGTCTTCAAAAACAATGACGTTTCCCTCGAAGCAACACCTTATAAGAAGTTCGGAGTACTTATTGCATACACAAATGAGCATACGCCAACATCAAGTTTGAAACCATGCTCACTTCATTGATAATATATCAGTAGACAATGTAAGGTAATTCCTTTGATGGCATGTGCTGCTAAGCCAGTAGAAGCAGTAACTAGACCAGATAAGTTTGAGGTAGTAACTTTATGCACATAAACAGTAATTATTTTAAGTTTAAATTTGCTTTTATTGTTGGAACAAGAAGCAAGGCAATACGTCATCCCATCGATATACATCAGTGTTAAGCTTCCTTAGGAACGTTTCTGTGAACAACTCCCCACTCCCCTCCCAAAAATCCTCCCTCCCTCTGGGTGCTCCTACAAATTCTGTATTTTTAACAGCAATAGATCATCATAGCCGATCCCATGAGAGGGCACCAGAGGGGTCACTCCGGTGGTGCAGTCAGGTGTAGCAATCTCAAATGTCTGGGGCAGGTGAGCTCAGTGAACTCCTGTGAGAGGAGCTTAAGAAACGGCTGCCACATCTCTTGATATGAGTCCCCTTGTTGTGTCAGTCTTAGGGAGAGCCTCTCCTTCCCCAAAAGGTGCCATATCTAGTGTAGCTAATTCTGCCGGGGCGGCACCCTGTCTGTCCCCCAGAGAACTAGTATGGATTGATGTGCTGCCCCCAGTGCCAAAGCGATATGTTGCCCCTGCCTGGATTTAAGCAGGAATGTAAGTGGATTGGGAAGAGCCAACATTCTGTAACAGGGTAACCTTGGTAACTGAGTGTCAAAATGTGCATCAATTTCCGATCGAATCTCATCCCAGAACCGCTTCAGTTTAGGGCATTCCCATAGTATGTGCACCAGTGTCCCCCGGGAATCTCACTTCAGCACCTGTCGCTGCGTTCAGGGCTCCCCCTATGTAAACGGACTGGGGTTGAATACCAATATGTGACAATTTTCGTTGCCGTCTTCATATTGGAGGCGTTAGAGTCTGTGTGTCGCGCCCGGTAATAGATATCTTGCCATTCGCCTGGGGATAATTGTCTACCTATCTCCTGCTCCCACCGGAGCTGTGCAGGGGATTTCGTCTCAGGCTTACCATCCCTAAGCAACCCATACAATTCAGTGATTAGACGCCTGTCTGTGTCCTTACTCAAAAGCCACCTCTCAAATTTTGTCAGGGGGCATTGCGCCGCCCCTCTCACTGCGGGCTGCATCAACCAGTGCCTTATCTGGGTGTATCGGTATCTCTCTTCCTCAGGTAGCGAAAGTTCAGCACGCAGAGTATCAAACGGGATGGGGCCCTCCTCGTCAAAGAAATGTCCTGCCGAACGGAATCCCGGCGGCTGCCAGGTCCTGAACATGGTATCGTCCAGGCCTGGGGTGAAGTCCCTGTTCCTTACCACCATAGTGAGGGGGAAGAGAAACGATGTAAAACCCCTTTGAATCGCCACTGTGTCCCATACCTTCAAAGTGGGCACAGAGACCAAAGAGATATACAGGTTCACCGGGCAGTATGTGCGGGCCAGAAATTAGACTTTCCACAATGCCTTTCCTGCCAGTGCCCTGTCTATAAATAACCATCTCTTCTTGGACCCAGAGCGAGACCATTCGACCAAATATCTGAGCTGCAAGGCCTGAAAGTAGCGCAACAGACTCGGAACCCCCAAGCCACCCTCCAGGTGCGTGCACCAACTACTCTTGTGGCTCATCCAGAGGTGTCTACCTGCCCATACAAAGTTCTGCAGCACGCCTTGCAATGTCAGGAGCATCCCCATAGGAGCCTGCATGGGAAGTGTTTGGAACATATACAATATCTTAGGTAGGATCGCCATTTTAAGAGCAGCGACCCATTCAGCCCACAAGAGCGGGTACAGCTGCCACTGTGCCAAATCCACCTTCCCCCTCTCAAGCAATTTGCGATAGTTCAGAGTATTCACTTCCCCTATGGTCGGGGCGAGTTGGATGCCCAAGTAAGAAATAGACTCCGGGGCCCATTGAATCGCGAATGCCTGGGAGAGATGCTCCTTGATTTCGGGAGCGACTGTAAGATCTAAGGCCTACCATTTGACAAGATTTATATGAAATTCCGAGACCGCCTGAACAGCTGCACCTCCTCCAGGAAGCTTGGGAGTGCCGTCCCCGGTTCATCTAGAGAAACAAGGACATTATCTGTGTACAATGTGATGAGGTGCTCATCTCCCCAAAGCGCACTCCTGTTACCCTCAGATTGTCCCTAACCCTCTGAGCAAACAGCTCCATGTAGAGCGCAAATAACAAAGGGGACAAGGGGTATCCCTGCTACGTGCCTCGACTGATAGGGAAGCGATCAGAGTTTCTACTGTTAACTTTTACGGAAGCCGTAGGTGTTCCGTAGCTGCTAAAAACCCAAGCTTGAAACCGCTTGCCCAAACCGAAGTGTGACAACGTCTCGGCCAAGTAAGGCCAATGAATGCAATCAAACTCTTTCTCAGGGTCGATTAAGAACAGGATAACTTCGCAGTGCGAGCGGGTAGCCTTATCTATCAAGAGCAAAATCCGTTTGGTATTATCCGAACAGTGTCTATTCGGGATAAACCCCGCCTGGTCGGGCTCCTCTAGCCCTGGCATGAGGGGTGCAAGGCGAGCTGCATGGATTCCTGTAAACAACTTGAGGTCAACATCCAAAGGTGAGATAGGCTGGTAGGACCCACACTGTCTTTTGTCTTTACCAGGCTTTGCTATAACTGTTACGGAGGCCTCTGCCATTGAAGGGGGGAACAGTAGCCGAACTCGTGATAAAGTTAAAAACCCCAGTGAGGAGAGAGGCTATCAACGTGCAAAAAGTCTTATAAAAGGCCACCGGGAGACCGACGGGGCTCAGCGACCTTCATGGCTTCAGCCTTGAAACAGCAGAGATTAGCTTCTCCATCCTTATCTGGACCTCTAGACTGGCAGCCTGGTCCTCCGTTAAATGAGTCACTTTAGCTTCCGCCAAGTAGGCCGTAATGCCAGAGGGGGAAAGGTCCTGTGCCGAGTACAGGGCTCTATAAAAGGACCCAAACCTCGCTGCCGCCTGTTCGTCTCCCTTGACTAGAGTCACCTCCTTCGTCTGCAGGGAGTCAACCACGGTGGCCTGCCGTTGCCCCTTGAGTTTGTTCGCTAATGATCTCCCGCATCCGTCCCCTCCTACATAAAAGGCGTGTTTAAGAGGCAAGATTGCATATTCCGCAGAATCCAGATCTAGCCCCGCAAGCTGTTTTCTAGCGGTCTCCAGTTGTTCCCACACTCTAGGCGCCCCTGTACAATGGTGGATACGTTCGAGCTCTCGCATCTGCTGCTGAAGCTGTGTGCGCTTATCTCTCCTGACCTTATTATCTGCCGCCGAGATGGCAATAAATTCCCCCCTTAACACCGCCTTCATAGCATCCCAAACCATCGAAATTCGCATGTCCGGGGTATCATTGACCTTCAGATTGTTCTCGATTTCTTTTTCTATTTGACTAACCACTTCCGGTCTGCGAAGAAGTGTCTCCCGCAGAGTCCAGTTTCAGGCGGGGGCCTCACCCCGTGGAAGAGAAAGGTCCAATAGGACTGCAGAATGGTCAGACAGCGCGTGAGGATCTGTCTCCACAGATGTGGTCGCTGCCTGTACCTCGAGAGAGCCCAAGAAATGATCGAGTCTGGCATAAGATTTATGTGCATGGGAGTAGAAGGTGTAGTCCAGTGTCGTAGGTTGACTTTCTCTCCATTAGTCCTGCAGACCTATATCCTGATGCCAAAGGGTCTTCCCCGTGTTGATAGCTCCCACCGCCCCTTGTCTCTGTGTTGAGCAATCTAACTAATTCTGGAATACTAATTCGAGATCTCCCCCAAGGATCACCCAGCGATCTTCTGTTGACATAATCTGCTACCGCCCCATGCAGAAACTGTTCCTTACCCTCGGGAGCATATTTTGAGCCTATGATCAGGGAGTGTGGTCCAAAGTGAATTTGATACCCCAGCAGGCGGCCTTTAATTTCAGCTATTTTTATCCCCACCTTCCCCTGGAAAGAGCATGAGAAGAGCAACGCCACCCCAGCCTCTTTACGTGGTAAGGAAGAGAAAAACTGCTGGGGAAACGCTCTAGATTTAAGTCTATGCCAATCACTAGCCTGTAGGTGAATCTCCTGCAGTATGCAAATGTCAGCTTGGGAATGTTCCAAGTAGGAGAGTATGGCCCGTCTCTTGACTGGTTTGTTAAGCCCTTTGACGTTAAGGGTCAAAACCCTCAAGCCCCTCTTTATAGATGCCATAGGAAATACCGCTCGCTCGGGCAACCAGCCCCTAGCTCTCTCGACCCTCCTCCCCCTGTCCAGCCCCAGTGATACCCCCCCTGACTTCTACCTTTAAAGTTGCATACTATATGGCTTTGTGATGAGCACCCAGAATCAAACCCCAGAACAAAAATAGTAAGCAACCATTGTCCCTGGATCGAGGAATGGGTACAGAAATCCAACCCCAGTCCAGTGGAAAGAATGTAGGAAGGGACTTTGGCCATCACCCTCATCTCTCACCCGGCCTCCCTGACCCAGACCACCCCCCAACCCTAAACATCAATCAGCTTGTTCTCAGGCGGGCTCTTTAGCTACAGAATCCTCTGGTTTTCAAGGTCCTCAACATGAGCCTGCAGATCTAGTTGCTGGTCCGTTAGCCGTATTATCTCCTGCTGTATTTGCTCTATTTTCTCATCCAGGGAGGTCTTATGACCTTCAAGGCATCCACTTGATCGCCAATGTCTGTCACCTCCTTCCTTATCGCCTGTAGTTCGCTGGTTAGTCTCGCTTGACAATTTGTATATCCTCTCTCAGAGACGAGAACAGAGTCTCCATGTAGGAGCATGTGACCGGGGCCTCCAGATCCTCACCAGCGACCCTCTGGGTCTCTCCCTCCTGGGGGCCTGCGGATTTTGTAAACATTTCTTTGAGGGTGCTTCCTTTCTTTGCACGGGCTAACGCCATCTAGACCGCCCCGTCGAGCTCGCTGCAGAGAGGCAGAGACTCCCTATGCTCTGTCCCAGACAGCTCTCCGGCTTCAGTAAAGGGCTCTCCTCCTCACGGGGGGACGAGGACCCCATTCTACTGCCTCCACTGTGTGCTTCGCAGCTCTTGTCCTATGCAGGGGCCCCCTCTTGAAGGTCCCCCCTGTGATCCATAGCCCAGTCAGCTGCCCCACCGGGTCTCGCCGTGTATCCTCAGGCCCTCCACATGTTGCAGCTCAAGCCCCTATAGACTGACTCCACTGCTCTCCCTCCACTCTGGGCCGCCTTCACTGTTCGAGGGGGTGGGGCGCCCACAGTCTCTCTTGGTCTCCGGGCCCCCCACTGCTCACTTCTTCCTGCTGCGCTGCTGTTCCCAGTTGCCTCTGGTGTACGGGCTGCTTAGCCTACCCAGCCCAGCCAGGCGCGTCTCTCACCAGTACCATTCCCATGTCCAGGGCAGCGGCTGGACTCAGTATGCCCCCACTCAACCACTAGAGTTCGCCTCAGGTAGGAGAGCAGCACAGTCCTCGGAGGCCTCCTTGCCTCCCTACAGCCTCTGAGTGGATCTCGCCGTCACCATCAAGGCCCCGGGGGGAATTCGGTACTCACAGTCTATGTGGGCCGTCACGCTGTCCCACATCGACCTCCGCTTCACGCTGTGTCCTCTTTACTCTCGGAACCTCAGTCGCGGGCTCGACATACCGCCCGGGCACTCGCTTCGCTGCAGTCTTCTTCTTGTCTCGATTGGGGCCGGCTGCACCCCACGTCTGACGTCGGATCTGTCTGCCTCTCCTCATTCGCAGTCAGAAGCCTCCTCCAGCTCCCGGAGGGTCAGTGGTCTGCTAGCAGCCCCGCCGTCCCCTCCGACCACAGTCCTCAGACGAGAGCGTGGCCGGCTTCACTCCGGGGAACCTCCTCCAATGTTCTCCTCTCTGCCGGGCCCGTGACTATAGGCCTCAGCCACTCCCATCTCTTTTGAGTCTCAAATTGACCACGGTTGCCACCGCCCTGCCTAGGTGGAGTCCCCACGGCCCCCAGCCGCACTATCCACTCCGCTCTACGTCCCCGCCACTGCCAATCCGGGGTAGCGGGGGATGCTGAGCGGCACCAAAGACGGAGATGCCGGGATCCACGTCCTACTTAGTCGCCACCTTGGACACGACCCCAACAGTAATTAATTTAATAAAAAAGCTTTGGCCAGTTCCTACTTGGCCGCTGACATATTGTAATGAAGGTTCATAAGTACTACATTCACATAATCTATTTACATGTTGAAGTCCATGACCTACTGACTGTGTTATGTCTTTGTATAGTTGTAGTTGTTCACGATTTAATTGCGATACTAAGTAATCCACATTATGTACGACCTTTTTCTCTTCGTCCATTGAATGTTGAACTTTGTCCATGGCAATCACAGCTTCAGTATCAATAATTGGCTGTCCAAGTGGGTCACCAGTCCTAGAAGTGGAAGTATTTTTAGTTGATGCAGTATTGTGTTTAATTTCTGAATTGGTAATATTCTCTTCCTCTATTTCTTGTTCCAACATTTGTAAGTATGTCTGAAATTTAGGCAATTAATACCATTTTAATAAACATTAAATGCATCTTCATAGGATTCAGAGGTATCTCTTATTTCTTCTTCTTTGCTCCATGGTTTAAATAGTTGAAGAATTGCTAAATAGGAGTATTCCTTCTTTTCTCCTGTGTCACAATTCAGTTTCCGTTGATTAGTAAGAATAGGTTTAGAATGACATATTAAACAACCATTGGTACTTCAACTCAATATTTTCCAGCGTTGATATCTTCAGCCATATTATTGCTGTATGTGTAGAATCGAGCTAATTCATAGAAGGATAGTTTTTCTAACAATGGGCTTCTCTTTGGGTAATAATATGTCCAACATATTTATTTTCAAAATGTCTTTGTTTGTGGGATCAAAATGTGCAAGGTATTCAATTTCAAGTAGAGTTTTCAGAACTCTTCATCGTGACGATGACAAACCTAAACTAAGCCACATCATTGGCCATGATTACCATATAAGCTTGAGGAACTCAAGTGGTCACATGTTTGATAGCTACTGACCTCACAGTGAGATAGCATTTGGAGGCTAAATCTTTATCATCTTTTACTTAAGGATTGCTCAGCAGATATTTCTTCCCATACTTCCTTCATATCTGTTTTTTTCTGCCTTTTCTAATATAGGAAGTAACATAATGTGCAACCACTATAGAGTTATCTACAACACATTTTATATCCATGTTAGCATCCCATGTATATATAATTAAAGGGTTGTAGTCGTGGATCCGATATGATGGTTCTGATCTTCTAAGATTGTAGTTGTTTTTCAGTGATTTACCAGTAACCACATGTCAAACAGATACCATTAAATTGTTGATTCGTCATTCCTGTAAAAATAGTCTTGGGAATTCAAAGTGACATTTTGACTCATTTAGATTGCTTCCAATATTTCCTTAAACAGTAATTACCGCACTTATGTAATTAAAAGCATAAAACTTGCTTAAAAAGTTTCTTGTTTTGGTCTTTTTTGGGGATGTCACAAGTGACATAACGTTCAATAAAATTTATAACTGATTCATCACAGTCGTAGCCAAACTTGGGTGCATCTTTGATCCAGAAAAGCATATGAATGTGTGGTACATCCCTTGCTTGATACTCTTTACGCCAAAAGAAATCAAGTACTTCATCAAGGGGATTTTTTTTTGTTGGTTAAGTAGTTAAGCATAGTTTAAAATTTGTGATTGAAATATCTGCAAAAATTTGCAGGATCCAAAGAACATAATTCAGCAAGTGATTTGTGGTTAATGTCTGGAATGTTAGCATTTGTTTTGTTAAAATATTGATACAAATCGTTCCATCCGTACTCAGCTTAAACTAATAAACCAAGTAGGTTTATTATTTAGTATCCTAAATTTCTGACCATAAATTTCAATTCTCCATGTCATTGAAACCAATACTCATATGTCCCTTGCTGACATGCCATAATGTTGATCAAGTTATATTCTAGATATTCTTTTTTGTCCTGCACCTTTTCAACAAAATCCTGTGCCGTTATATTACTAAAGCCAGTTCCATTTTCCATAACAAGTGCAACAGTATAAGAAGTGACTGAAAGTTCACTTTCATATATTAGTGTGAAAATATATGGAAGATCTTGTTGAAAGCATGGATTGTCTGAATATTATCTTGTAGCTCAGTTCTCAGATGCCCAAATTTGGGCTGGATGATCATCATATTGTCCACCTTTTCCAGCGGCTCTCCTATCGCTTCCTTCATCTGATACATTTCTAAAGTATCACCCTTCATGAGTGTAGTGGGTGTATAGTATAATGTTCATATATTTGTTCAGCTTCTTCCTCAGTAATGTGTTCACTTCATCCGGTTGGATTTTCTTTTCCAAATGATAAGTATGTAGACGCAATGAGTTTAGCAATGTCCACATTTTTATAGTATATGTTGTTTTTCTGAAGATAACGTATTGCTTTCTGAACTTTTTCTATGCTTATGAATTGTTGCCAAACTTTTTTGTCTTTTGTAGGTATTCTATTGACTAAAACTATTAAAGGTTCCTCCATTTTGCATTCAATTCCAAGAGTGGTTATATTTTTGTTAAAATCTAATGGTAGGATAACAGATTCTCCTTCCAGTGCACATACTAATTCATGTGGCTCAAATTTTCCATTATTTGGTTGCATTCGAAAAATGGTTTGAAAAGGATGCACTGTTTGATTTTAAATGCTTTCATATAAATTCAGTTGCTGTCATTCTGAAGGAATTGGATACATTTCCAAATTGTTATGAGTTCCATGTGAAAGCATGAAGTTACGGTCTAGGTTTACAAGGTAGTAATTGCAGATGACATGGTATTCGCAGATATCGTTTCTATCTTACGCAAATAGAAAGAGACGTCTCCATGACAATTTATCCTCATTTTCAGTTTTTTTTCAAGGAGAGCAATTGCTTCTTATAATGTGTTCTTCACCAATAAATGCAAATCTGGTTAAGGATTTCAAAAATTGTTGCTAGAAATTTCAGAATATCCATTGTGTACTTGTCTAAGTCCATTAATGGATTTTCTGGTTCATTCTGAGTAAAGGTAACCTCTGGATAATTATTATTTTCTGAGAGTGGATCAAAGTATTTCTATTACATGTAGTTTGTAGTAGTGTTGATTTGTGCTGGATTATAGTGAATTAGAGCATAATTTAATTGTCCCATTTGCAATGATGGTATTTTCGCAAACTATAATGTACAGACAGGTTTTCTTAGTGTTGAATGATGTGTGGGGAGCATTTTGATACGCTGGAATGTTGTGTCACACATGTGATTTTTAATGCAATTTAAAGAATATCTTTGGAGGTTAGTAATGCTCGGAAATGGACAGACGTCTAAGTTTTGTAGTAGTTTTATTTTTCTGAGTAGTGATGATATTTTACATGTCATTAGGAATGTCCTTAGCTTCTGAATGGATGTATCTCTGATATTACAAATAAAAGTGCAATTCTATCCATATACAGACTTTTTTTTGTCCTGCAAATCGTCAGCAGATATTGTATTTTGTTTCAATATTATTTTTCTTTTTCCTACTACATTTCCATTTAGGACATCATAACACTGACCTTCATGTGTGACTGAAAGCATACAGTTATTCTGTTGATGATAACTTTCTTCATGAAAGCATGGTGCACTATTTGATGTATGTCTCCACGTTCCCTGGAAAATGTTGCATATGTTTAGTCTTGTTAGTTATTTTTTGCATAGTTTTTGTATTTTATAGGTTGAAATTAAACAGTCCAGGGTTGTGATGTGATTCATAATGAAAATGAACAGTTTCTTTTCACATAAAATGCTATTTCAACAATATGTTGAACATATTGTTTCTGTGTGAGTTACTCTGCCTTTTGCCTCATGAAAGGAAGTGTTTGCAGCAGATTTTCAGGGCACTTGTTTATTAATGCTTAGCAGTTATACTCCTAATGCTGTCTCTTGTTGTGAAAGTATATATTTTTCTCGAATAGGCTTCATTTTCCTTGTTGTTATAGCTAAGTGTAAATGGTGCTCTCTTTGTGACATGCTTGTTATAAAGCTTTTTATTTAGAAAAATGTATTGCAGTCTTACCAGTACTGTTGTTTGTCTTTGGATGTCCTCCTTCTTTCTGTTAAATGTTTTTTTGTCTTCTCTCTGTACTACAATTTCCTTTTTTACTTGCAGTTATATTCCTAATCTTGTCTCTTCTTGTGAAACTGTATATTCTGTTGGATAGGCAGTATTTTGTTTGTCCAAATGAACAACTGTTAATTGTGATGATTTTGGCAATGCTTCCTACTAACCTTATCTGATAGAGACTTCTAGCCACAGATTCCTTACCTTAGAATTATCCGTCAGATTGGATCTGAAAACTTTTCATTAGCAGTACCCCTGCGCACCGGTTGTGGCGTCGTTCAGCTCTGCATGGCATTGTCCCCGCCCGAAGTGACGTGGGTAGTGCCTCTATAAGTGCCACCCTAGCATGCTGACATCAGTTCTTTTCTTTCCACGCCAGTCAGCGCAGAGGCGGAGAAGTGCTACCCCCAGTCTTTTTTGACTGACCGTACTTTGACTTGTTG
Organism: Calotriton arnoldi; assembly: GCA_963921515.1. NCBI lineage: Eukaryota > Metazoa > Chordata > Amphibia > Caudata > Salamandridae > Calotriton > Calotriton arnoldi. Next base: position 90,386 of record CAWUFW010003805.1, on the reverse strand, counting down.
TCAAGATTTTTTCTGAGACTTATTTTCTGCTGTGTCAGGTATGTCCACTAGGAAAAGTGGTCTCAAACCATGTGGCACCTGTCACCGGCAAATGTCGGTGACAGACCCACACTTTGTATGCCTCTGGTGCCTCGAGCGCGATCACGACCTGAAGACCTGCACTGGTATCCGTGCCATATACCCTCAATGCCTTGATGGGGCTGTCCTTCAAGCTCCTCCCTACTTGACGTGCAGCCCTACAACGGTCCCGATCTCGGTCGAGAGGAAGGCCTCAATGTCGGTTGTGCAGGCACTCCAGGCGTTCGTCGTCAGTCGAAGTCGTTGGGGAAATCGGGCTCGTCGTCACAGTCAAAGTTGTTGAAGAAATGTGATGAGTCCCACAGGAGGAAGAGAAGTAAGAAGTCGAAGAGGTCTTCAACCTCACCCCGTCCAGCAGAGTCTGTCTACGAAACGATGGAGCGTCAGCATTCTGGGCCTGGCTCCACTATAGAGCATATGCCTGGGTTGTCTCAGTGCCTCCCTGATTTCCCAAGAGCCGGAGCAACCCCCGCCCAACTGCATGAGTTATTTGAGACCACGTACCTCATCTTTGGGTGGCCCGTCCTCACTGGAGCACCTTCAGGCCCTGTGCGCTTAAGAGGGCCCCTACTGGTATTCCGCCAGCGGGCTCACCCTCAGCGCCAGTCAGGACCCTTGAATCCATAGATGGATCTGGAAAGATGCCAGTCATACCACGCACCTCATCTTTGGGTGGTCCGTCCCCACTGGAGCACCTTCAGGCCCTGCGGGCTCGAGAGGGGCCGATACTGGTCTTCCGCCAGCGGGTTCAACCTCAGTGCCAGTTAGGACCCTTGAATTCATAGATGGATCTGGAGCGATGCCAGTCGTACTATCTCGACCTTCCTCAACTCCGCTCCAATGTCGGCGTCCACCGGCAGCGCCATCCCCATTATCATTCCAGACTCCGACACGGCTCATTCTCCCATACCATCTGGGACTTGGTTGCGCAGGTGCTGCCCTCTCCATGGTCTCGTAGGAGGCCCGAGCCATACTCACTCAAGTCATTACTGATGGGAGAATTGCAGCTAAGTTCGCCAGTAGATGTGGGCTGCACACAACCAACTCGCTAGGCAGAGTGATTTCATCGTTGGTGGCCCTTCAGCGCCATGCCTGGCTGAGAACCACTGGCTTTTTAGGGGATGTCTAGACCTCACTCATGGCCTCCTGCTCTCGCTGGGGTTCACTATCAACATGGTGAAGTCACACCTGACCCCTTCACAGTCGCTCCCTATCATCGGAGCCGGTCTAAATGCAGTACAGTTTTGGGTTTATCCTCCCAAACAGCGAGTCCAGGATATTCGGGCTATGATACCAAAGTTTCAACCTCTAGCCTGGATTTCGGTGAGACAGACTCTGAGACTGCTGGGCCTCATGGCCTCCTGCATACTGCTAGTGACGCATGCCCATTGGCATATGCGGGTTCTGCAGTGGGACCTGAAGTTACAGTGGGTGCAGCATCAGGGGAATCTCTCCAAAACGGTCCAGATCTCGAAGGGCACTGCTAAAGATCTGCAGTGGTGGCTGATGAACCGCAATTGGGTCAGCGGGAGACCCCTATCCCTTCCCAACCAGTTTTAACTATAGTGACAGACATGTCACTCCTGAGCTGGGACGGCCATCTGGGAGAGTTGGTATTCAGAGGATAATGGTCTCTTGTGGAATCCGGGCTCCACATCCACCTGTTGGAGCTTCAAGTGATCCGATTGGCATTGAAAGCCTTTCACCCTCCATCAAGGGGAGGTTAGTGTGAGTGTTCAAGGAAAACACCACTACCATGTAGTACTGCAACAAACACGGCGGGGTGGGGTTGTGGACCCTCTTTCGAGAGGTCCCTACGACTCTGGACATGGCTGGAACATCAGGGCATTTCCCTGGTGGTTCAATACCTGATGGGCTCTCTAGACACCAGGGCGGACAACCTCAACTGTCAATGCCTAGCGGATCACGAGTGGCGTCTCCATCCGGAGGTGGTGCAACGTCTCTTCCAAGAGTGGGGAGAACCTTGGTTAGATCTGGTAGCCATCACTGAGAACGTGCAATATCAACAGTTCTGCACTCTGGAGTTTCTAAAGTAACTCTTTCTTGGACATGCTTTTCATCTAGAGTGGATCTCAGGCCTCCTATGTGCCTTTCTGCCAATACCACTCCTGCCCAGAGTTCTCAAGCAGATCAGGAAGGACCTGGCACAAGTCATTCTTGTGGCTCTGGATTTAGCACGTAGAGTCCAGTATCCCGAACTGTTGCTCATGTCTATCAGTCCTCTGATTAGGCTGCCTCTTCGGAAGGGTCTTCTGTTGCAGCAGCAGGGGTGGGGCCTGCACCCAAAACTGTTAACGCTCCGCCTCATGCATGGATATTGAGCTGTGACAGTTGACAACTACGAGTTTCCACCCAAAGTCTGTAATGTGATTTTGGCAGCCTGGTGGTCCTCCACCAAGATGGTATATACATGCCTTTCGTTCAAGTTTGTTGCATGGTGTGCAGAAAAACAGGTTGACCTCCCTATCTGCTCTTATTTCACAGGTTCTCTTGTTTATTTTCATTCTGGCCCAGCAGGGCTCTGCATTGGACACAATGAAGGGTTATTTGCCTGCCGTATTAGCATTTCTGCGGCTGTCAGATTAGCCTTCTCTTTTCAAGTCCCCTATTAAAAATAGGTTTCTGAAGGATCTTCAGCATTTGTTTTGCCCTAGCCCACTTCATTATGCCTCAGTGGTACCTCAACCTGTTCCTTACCTATCTGATGTGTTCTCCTTTGGAACCGTTCCATTACTGTCCAATAAGACTACTTACCATCAAGAAAGTCTTTCTTGAGGCAATAACATCAACTAGAAGGGTTAGTGAGTTGCAGGCGCTATCGGTGCACCCTCCTCATTTTTCATTCTACCTGGACAAGCTGATCCTTCGGACTTGAGCGTCCTTCTTACCAAAGGTGGTGAACCTGTTCCATATATGCCAGTCTATCACCCTGCCTACCTTTTACGTTCTGCCTCATCCCTTAAAAGAAGAGGAGCGATTCCACTCGCTGGACCCAAAAAGAGCATTGTTGTTCTACCTTGACCGCTCAAAGGAGTTCCAAAAGGACGCCCAACTCTTTGTGGGGTATGTCTGAGCCCAAAAAGAGAAGGCGGTGCAGAAACGGATCATCTCACGATGGAACGTGCTTTGTGTCAAAATCTTCTACGCTTTGGCCAAGAAGCAATCTCCTGAGGGCTTCCGTGCTCATTCAACCTGAGCCAAAGCTGCTACCACTGCATTATCTCACGAAGTTGCGGTCCTGGACATCTGCCAGGCAGTGAAGTGGGCATCTCTGCACATGTTTACCAAGCACTACTGCCTGGACAGTTAGGTCCGTAGGGGCAAGCATTTTACCCGTTTGTTCCTGCAGGACTTTTTTCTGTGAATTTGTTTCTCCGACCCACCTCCAGGGAGTTATTGCTTGGGTATCCATTCTATGGTAAGGAATATGCAGTTAGAAGTCTCTGGGGCATATTCACAAGGACTTATCGCCGAGTTATCGGCACTTTAGCGCAGCAAAAGTGGCAATAGAATTACCGCCCCTTTCGCAAGCTGGTGCTAACTGCCTACATCACCACATAACCCGCGATAGCTGCCGCAAAAAACATCGCCACCGTTGACACCGCCAACTAACGCTAATGAGATGCAGAATAGGTGTGTCCGTGCAAAAACACACGAAAAGACAACACCGTGCGATTCTCTACGGACAGCCAGATCTGCGATGCGAGGCAAAAACAGGCGATAAGCCGCGGTAGCAGCAGGGATTTAACACCTGCCTTGTGCTGGTGCTAAGCAGGACGACTACCTGCAACACAAAAGGGAGCCCAGCCCACAGCCACACCTGAAGAACAACAGATGCCATGGAGCCACTGCCCATGCAGCTCGGAGACCCCTGAGACCCACAACACCAAGCGCCACCACCCCCAGGACCCCACCACACTCCTGGCCCCCCCAGCCCACCCACCCCGGACGAAGATGTGCCACAGCAAATTACGAAATCACGAGAAAAATAAGAGCCTGATGTCGCACAAATACAACAACAAACCTACATGTGTGGTCAGAATAAGGAGAAACAAACATACAACTTAGAAATCACACAACAGAACTTTATTAATACACAACAGAAAACAACAATTCTGAAGAGTCCATGCGGATCCACTCCGGACAATCTGGAAGTCACAGCCTGCAAGAAAAAAATCAGAGATAAGAAGGCGTGTCATGCGCTCATCAAAGGAAAGAGAGAGAGAGAAAGAAAGAAAGGGAGCGAGAGAAAGAAAGGGAGTGAGAGAAAGAAAGGGAGAGACAGAGAGAGAGAAAGAAAGAAAGGGAGCGAGAGAAAGAAAGGGAGCGAGAGAGAAAGGGGGAGAGAGAGAAAGAAAGGGAGAGAGAGAGAGAGAGAAAGAAAGGGAGAGAGAGAGGGAGAGAGACCGCTGCCCATGCGCACCCCGGCCCCACTGCTCACCTTCCGCCACCGGTGTGTCTCCAACCACGTGTGGGTGCACGCTCCGAGCCCGGGACACGCGACCTTGGCAGCCTCCACATCACGCGGACGAGGACCACTAGGTCACACACCTGAATCTGGGCCTAGAGTTCGGAATGGGAGAGTCCATTACAGTGCACATGTCAGCATCGCAGGCTGCACCCCCGCTCAGCTCCATAGGTGCCACTAACTCTGTGCACCTTGAGGCAACGCCACGTGGCGGTAGGCCCGCGTCGCACGCAGGCTCCGGCCAACACTGCAATCCACCATGTCCCCTATCTGAAACGAGTACACAACAGATAATTGCAGAGTCCAAATCATTGCACACGGCATCATCGCCTGTCCGCCCCTGCGCACACATGCTGCTGCACCACAGCCCCTCCCACCGCCCAGCGGTGAATGTCCGCCCCAGCGCACCCAGGCCCTACTGCTCACCTGCTGCCACTGGTGTGTCCCCAACAGGCCACACCACGTGCCGGTGCCAAGTCCAAGGCCGGGGCCCGCAGCCATGGCAGTTCCCACATCATGCGGCACCCCCCCCCCGCGGTCCAGCAGGTCACACACTTGATACTGGGTCTTGAGTCAGAAATGGCAGAGACCATATCAGTGCACACGTTATCATCGCAGGCTGCACACCCGCTCAGCTTCATAGGTGCGACTAACCCTGTGCAACTCAAGCCAGCGCCACGTGTTGGTAGGCCACAAGTCATGGACCCTCCATGATTGAGCCCCGTTGCGCGTACGTCGTCAGGTCACCTCCGGCAGTGGGGAATGTGACGTTGCAGGCCCCTTTTAATGGCGGTGTCACATGGCCCGTGACGCATCTGCTGGATGGGTGTGGTGTGTGTGCAAACCTGCCCTCAGGGAGTGGCCGTGAATGCTGGCAACTAGAACAGTGACCAGCAGATCCCAAGCGTGGAATCCTGGGACATGTAGCTATGTCGTCCCCCCTCGGAGCGTAAGCGCAGTGGTCTGGCCTGGCGTACGCCAGACCTGCGTCGGGCGTGCAAGAATGATCCCGGGGCCGTGTGCGCTGGTTCAGTCCTTGTCCGTCAAGGAAGTGACGAATGCGTGTGTCCCTGATGTCGTGACTACGCCGCACGGAACGCAATGGGCAATGTAGCACCCTGTGACTCATGTCCCTCGACGTGTGCAACATGGACGTCAGGGGGAATTACTGACCCAACACACATCCACACTCACATACTTGAATTATCGAAGACATGACACAACTGTGCATTAGTGAATGATTTATTGTCATCCAGTGGAGTGTTGCAGCTGGAGCAGTACAGGGCCTTGCAGACCCCACTTTACATCATTGGCATGTGGCGGGCCAGCCATAGTCCTTCAGGGCATGACAAGTACATCGGAAGAGGAAGAGTTCAGACCGCAGTGTGATCGCTGTGTCATCGGTCATCTAACAGAATATGGCAGTCCATGTCGAGGTCCAAGGTGAGAGTCAATGAGTGCATCGGGGGGCAGTGGAAGGTCATGATGCCAAGGGCAGAAACAAGATGAAACAGGCCAAATGGGTGGGAGGAATGCTACTGCCGCCTCATGATCAAGAAGTCTGGATCATCCCCATCCTCGTCCTCTGATGTGTGCTCTGCCTCACCTGTGGGTGCTGCAGTTCCGGCTGCAGCACTGTGTGCCACTGACACATCAGGGGCCGGGGGTGGATTGTCGGCCGCACCGTGTGGCAGTGACACATCAGGTGCAGGAGTAGAAATGTCTGCAGCACTGTGAGGCAGTGACACACCAGGGGGCGCAGATGGGGATGGTGTAGGGGCAGCAGCATCCATCTGCGCCAGGCCTTGTGGCAGCAATGCCATGACGAGGATCTGCAGGGCATGGTATATCCCAGCTACATTTTGCTGATGTGCAGCAGTGACAGACAACCTTTCCGCCTCCATCCGCACCATGTCCTCCATGAGCCTCCGCATATGTGCCAAGTCACTGCTGAGATCGCTGGAGCCACTCTGACTTGACAGGTGTTCTTGTCTCCGAGTCAGGACTCCAGCGATGTCGGCCAGGGCTCGTTGGAGGCCATGGAGCGGACTGTGGGTGTCCGTCAGGGACTGTAAGTGGTCCCCGAAGGGACGTAGACACCCATGGATGGCATCAAGTTTGGGTGCCAGGAGGTCAAACCCCACCCACACCTGATCAGTCAGCTTCTCCTGGGCCTCTAACACACGGGTTTGGAAGGCCAGGTGTGTTCCTTGGGGGTCTTGGGAGACAGCTGGTGTGGCAGGTGCTGCCTGCTGTGTGGTCTGTGCAGGGGGTGGGGTCTCCTCGATGCAGCTGGGCTGCCCTGATCCTGGAGGTGGGGAGCTGATGCGGCCGATGAGCTCTCTGAGGGCTTCGGTGTCGATGATGGGGTTGTCATCCTCGTCATCAGTGTAGAGTTGTTGGGTCTGCACTGCAGGTGGTGTTGATGGTCCCTCTGCAATGTTAAGGGGAGATGCTGCATTACATCGTGTTGACATGTTTGTACAGGCATTGTACAAGTTCACATACAGACTGCATGACGAGGTACATTGTGGCTGTGTAGGTGGAGATGCCTGTTGGATGCGGGACAGTTGATATTTCAACACCATCAGGGATGTGAGGTTGTACATGTGCAGTTTCATCTCACATACCCCTGCTATGCCAAATGTAATTGGCCAGTATCTTCACACAAGTGGCAGCAGTTCCACCCTCTGTCCTGTTGTTCACGTGTTGCAGTTTGTCCCACACTGTTGTCTATGCTGCTGTGCTCTGACTGTCATATGTGTGTGCTGCAGTTTAGTGAGGGTCGCACCTGCAGCTCTGAGTCTGCTGCCTCTTGTCCCTTGCAGGCGGTGTGCCTTTGACTTCTGTGTCCATGCAGTGTTGAGACGTTACCAGTCTTGGGTGGATGTGTGTCTTGGTGGGAGTGGGGACTCTGGGGCATGGTTTGTCCGCAGCTGTGTTGTTGACGTCAGGGGTTGATTATGCAGGTGGATGTGTCAGAGTGTGACCTGCTCCTATACGGATGTGGTCCACACTCAGCCACCTCAGTGTCGTTGAGTGCACCATGTCATGGTAATCGGACTGTAGGCATGGTATTCGTCATGCAGTGTCACTTACGTTGTCAGTGTGGCTCACGGAGCAGCAGCTTGGCTGGGTTCAGCACATGTGCATGGGTTGTATGTGAGCTGTGTGATGTGTGGGGTGGGCCCACTCTGGGCAGATGGTCGAGAGTGACGTACTTGGTGTTCCTATGTGTGCTGCAGTATGGCAAGGGGATCAGGGACATGATCCGTAGTCATTGTGGGTGTGCAGTGTGGTCTGCTTATTTGTGCATGTGTGCCATTGTGCCCATCTCCCCCGTCCCCCCTAGTCCCTGGTCGCTACTCGCCCTGTTGCTGTTGTGTCCGGTCCTGTAGAGTAGTGTCCGGGCCCCCAACTCCTGCCACTGTATCCACACTGATGACTGTCGACACCATCTCCTCGATCTCGTCCAGCTTCTCCTGCGGCGCAGGACTCCCACCTCCAGTCTGCATTGCTGCTTTGAGGTTGTTGGCGAGTTTGCTCTTGGTTTTGCGCTTGATATCAGTCTATCGCCTCTTGACCTCGTCCATTGACCACCTCTGCACTCCGACAGCATTCACCTTGTCCAAGATGGACTGCCATATTCCATTTCTTGTGGTGGAGGTGACGAACAGTTGTTGATGGTGTCCTATCACCTCCGTGCCTAGGATCTGATTCTCCTGCGGACTGAACCGCGGCTTCCTCTTCTTCTTGCCTTCCCTGTCCCCGAGGGCCCTGGCTGGGGCTCCGGGGGGCTTGTGGGGTTCCGATCGTCCCCTGTGCCAGCTCCGCCTGACTCCATCATGCTTCGCTGTTGGTGTTTTTTTGTTTGGTGTTTTTTTAATCTGTTTTTGTGGTGATTTATCCCGCCTGACGTGTGTGTGTTGCAGGCCTTGCGCGCCTTATCGCGGATTGTCTCATCGCGATTGGGCCCATCGCACCTTTTTTCGCATTAAGGTTTGAATTTTTATCGCAGTCGCGCTAGTTGTTTCGCGGACATTTTCAGCGTTCGCGTGCGTATATCGCACGGTATCGCCGTGTTGGGAATGCCACGTTGACACAGCGTTATTTTCACGCGATGGGATGCGCTGTGGGAAGTTGCGGTAAGCTATTTTGGCGATGTTTATAGCACGTTCTTGTGAATATACCCCTCTGTCAGATGAACAAGTTACTTGCCTTCGGTAACACCATATGTGGTAGAGACTCTATCTAGCTGCTGATTCTCCAGTATTGTATCTTTTATAGATTCACATGCTTGAATGTTCCCTGTCGTCATGGTGGGCGTCCCACGGTAACAGTAGAAATAGCAGTGCTGAATACATAGACCTCCATAGAGAGAAAAATTCAATTGAGCACTCTATCAACCTCATTTTATAACATCCAAAGTTCAGCCAATCACAGCAGAGACCTCAGAGTAACCCTCTCCACAGAGCCACCACACCTCAGATTTCTTACCGCACGTCGTGTGATTGGGAGTCTCCCTGAGCTCTGCTTAGTGACAGTTGGCTTTTTCAACTTTTGACCTCCAGCTTCCAGCTCAAGGTATTCCTTTCTGTGACTTTCACAATGCCAGATAAAAAAGGGTTGTTTAAGCCCTGTAAAACTTGTGGGAAATCTAGACTTTTCTCAGAAGATCCCCACAAGCAATGTCTCTATTGCCTCTACCCTGACCATAAACCCAGGGAATGCAAATACTGCCGAACCTTCTCGGCCAAGACCCTCAAGGATAGGGAAGGAAGACTACTCTTCTGGCTTCAGAATAAAAAAGCTGTTTCTGAATCTGGCTCTGACATTGAGCAAAAGCCCCATTCTTCCTCCAGGAAAAGAAAAGAAGGCAGCTCCTCTTCTTACCAAGGGGACTCCAAGAGATCTAAATCACAGGAGCAGGAAAAATCCGAGGACAAGGGGGGCATGGCCTGGCATACCAACATGGTGGTCGCGCACTAGGCGAGCTCCGCTAAGCCCGTCCCTAATATCCTTCATTTCTCCTGCCTCATCGGCAGAATTCATTTCAGAAAGTCCCCGTGGCAATTGAGGAACCTGGGAGGTAGCCAGCGGTCCGAAGATTGGTCGTGATTGCGTCGTTTCAAGCTGATCGGCGAGGTGTGGGGCCTGGGAGCCCGGAGAGCGGGCTGGAGGTGGAGCCCAAGGGCCGGCGATTGAAGCTATGGGAGGCAGATCCGGAGCGCTGCCACACGTTGTGAGGCGCGAGCCTACAGCAGATCGAGGGGTTCTGCGGGAGTGGCCTTAGACAGGAGGCAGCAACACAAGCCATAATTGTATGTTCGGGGAATATTCGGAGTGATCTGAAGAGTGCTTGGAGTTCCCCCCTCCTCCTCTTGTTGTGCTTCGGCGGCCGAGTCGGGCCGCGCGGGAGGATTCAGATGATCACGTCAGGGACCGGAGGTAGGAGTGACACCCCCGAAAGTCTGGGATATAGGCCGGAGAGTTCTGGGGGCCGTGTAGCGACCGGCCGGGGACTCGTGGGCTGACTGACGCGCAGCGCAGGGGCTGCGGTTCGTGGAGTGCCTGCCTCCCTAAGAAGTATCGGCTTGGTAAGCGCCTTGATTTCTCCTCCCCGCCCCCCCGCATCCCATCGCAGCATCTCGGCGGCCAGATCGGGCCGCGTGGGGGGTTAGACTGCTGCGTCGTGGCCAGTAGGAGACAGCGGCTCCCCGGGGGCTCTAGAGACCTGGAAGACGGGCCCTTGGGATTGCATGGTGCCCGAGCTGGGCGCGCCGGGCCTCAGACGACACAGGCTCCACGGGATATGGTGAATTATTAATGGCACTCCTGTTCGCCCATAAGCCTTACTGAACTGATTTGTTTGTGACCTCTCTCGGCCTACTGTGGCGTGAAAACTGTGGGCCTGGAGTGAGGGGGCAAGTTAACCAGGCCCTACTGGATCTGAGGAGCGGGCAGGAATACGCTGATACGACCACTCTGCATCCTAGACCTAGGTAGTGGGGGCCAATACTGGGGTTGGATGGAGAGTCCCTAGTGGGACACTTGGCTTCCCCTCCTCCAATGACGAGAGATAAGCACAATGGATCGTTTTGCTGGACCAGGGGCCTCTGCGACTGATCAGGGAGGTGCCCATGCTGGTGTCCCAGATAATGCAGCTCTGATGACAGCGATCACACAATTCAGGACCGCCTTGGAAACTAAAATTGGAGAGGTGGGCTCCGAAGTACTACTTCTTCGGCAGGATCTGCGCAACGCGACGGAGCGAATCACTGAGGCCGAGACCAGGGTCTCAGAGGTAGAAGTCTCAGTTAGCACCTTAAAGAAAAAGGTGGCGACATTGGAAACTATTACTAGGGATCTTGCTTCACGGGTGGAAGATGCAGAAGGAAGGGCCAGGAGAAGCAACCTACGTTTTGTGGGATTTCCTGAAGGATGTGAAGGGGGAGATATGGAACAGTTCTTGACCAAGTGGCTCGTCAGTTGGCTCCCTCCGGAATCGATGTCCCGCTGCTTCGTTATTGAACGAGCACACAGGGCCCTGCTGCAGAAGCCGCCCCCGGGAGCAAGACCAAGACCCGTCATAGCCAAGATCCTAAATTACCACGACAGGGATATTATTCTGAAACAAGCCCGACTTAAAGAACCCCTCCAGTTTGAGAACACTTGCATCCTTATATTTCCAGACTATACCAGACTGGTCCAACAGAAACGGCAGTCATTTATGGCAGCCAAAACCCGTCTCCGAGAGCTGAAGCTGCCCTATGCTCTCCTGTATCCAGCCAAACTGCGAGTGGTATACCAGTCACGCACAATATTTTTTTACTCACCCGAAGAAGTCTTCCATTGGACGGATGAAACGGTAAAGGTCCGGCCACCCACGTCGCCCAGATTCGACTTGGACTCACCGGCTAGCGAGATGGGCCGCATACCGCCCAAATCTAAACTGAAAGGGAACAGAAGATCAAGATCCAGACGTCGCTCCCGGTCCCTCGGCGCCTCGGCAAGGAAACTCAGCCTTGTGATATACTATGGAACTTTCTCAACTGGGGAACATTTGAATATATCCACTCTGACCGACGAAGACACAGTAGGGGCTAATACCCTTGGTTGACTCTTTATAGTCCGGGGGTTGCCCGCAGATCATGGGTAGAATCCAGGGGATCCATTGGAGGAGGCGTGCGGGGGGCTCCCGTTGGGGTCCACATGCCACCTTCACCACGACAGATACTTCAGCAGTTTTGAGGTATTGGGGAGGGGGGAGGGGGGTAGTTGGGTTGTTTATGTTGTTCATTTGCACTGGAACACTGCTATGTAGGGTTACTACTTGTACTCAGAATGTCGATCATTTTATGTCTCATGACCTGGGATGCTTCCACTGTCTCACTACACTGCATCATCGGTCTCTCAAACCACTGCATACTTTTTGGTTGAGTCTCGTCCTTATCGTTAAAGCCACTGGCTCTATCAATGGCAACCCCCACAGCTAGGTTGCAGCCCCCCACGGGTGATCTCCACATTGTGAGTTGGAATGTTAGGGGCACGCTAGACAAAGTAAAGAGGGGGGCCATACTCCAACAGGCCAAACGCTATAGGGCAGATATCCTGCTCCTGCAGGAAACGCATATGCTGGGAACGAAGGCCCTCTGCTTCCGTAGATATGGATACTTGCAAGTATTTCATGCTGGGTTCACGAGGGGAACCCGGGGGGTAGCCATTCTTATCCATCGCAGGGTCCCGTATAAACACTCCAAGACGTGGGTGGATACTCAGGGGAGATATGTGTTCATCATGGGTACTATTTACGAGGAGCAGGTGGTACTGGGTAGTATTTATGCCCCCCCACCTCTGACCTGGCCATTGGTTGTGCGCCTCACGACTCTATGGGCAGACATACCAGAAGGGCTAGCAATTATAGGGGGAGATTGGAATGATGTTATGGATATGTCTAGGGATAGGTGGAAACAGGGAGGCCAGCCCATAGTTCGTCAGACCACCAAATTATACTCCCTGGTGTCAGGTCTGGGCTGGATGGATTCCTGGCGTAGGTTGCACAAAGAAGAACAGGGTTACACATATCTTTCATCAGTACACGAATCATTCTCCAGATTGGACTATATATTTATGCCACTGAGTGCGGCTGGTAGGGTGAGGGAGGCGGAGATTCTCCAGAGGGGACTCTCTGATCATTCCCCGGTGGCGCTCACACTACAACTAGGCCCTGCAAAACCACCTTTCCGATGGCGTCTTTCTCCCTGGAATCTGCAGGATGAGAAGTATAGAGATCATATAGGTCAGGCAATCGACCATTATTTGGAGCTTAACGTGGGGTCGGTGGCAACAGCTGAATCCCTCTGGGAGGCCCTGAAATCAACCATACGAGGTGTAGACATATCGTATTGCGCTGCGGCCCGTCGAACTCGGAGGGAATCACTGCTGAGGTCAGAAGCCCACATTATGAACCTTGAGCGAGATAGTAGGAAGGAAGGGGTTGGTCTGGCGCGCCGTCAATTGCTGTTAGTGAGACAGACACATGCAGCTCTATTGATGGACTAGGCCCGATTGGCATGGTTGGCGTCCCGCAGTAGGATTTACCAGTGGGGGGACAAGTCTAGCAAGTTGCTCCACCGTTTGTGCCAGGGAGCCTTGAGCCCCCTGGTTCTCCCTGGAGTGCCAGGACTTGATGGGAGGATTCTCGGAGACCCCTCTTTGATTGCTGAGAGTTTTTCGAGTTACAGAACTCTATGCCTCGAAGGAATTCCTACCAGAGGATATGGTACACCGCTTCATAGGAGACCTCCCGCCCCAGACCCTCTCCGATAAGGCTCGGGCTGACCTGGACCTCCCGCTTACGGAGGAGGAGCTGTCTGCAGCCCTGGGAGACTTAAACTCTGGGAAAAGCCCCAGGCCCTAATGGATACCCCTGCAAATTTTTTAAGAGGTATTCCACGAAATTGGGACCTCATCTGCTTAGAGTAGTAGAGGAGGCGCAAAACTGCGGAAGCCTCCCGTGGGGCTGGCGGCATGCCGAGATAGTCGTGTTTCACAATCCGGGCCGGCCTCCGGACCAACACGCCTCATATCGCCCTATCTCCTTGCTAAATAAAGAGGCTAAAATCTTAGCCAAGGCCTTAGCCAATCGTCTCCAATCCCATATTACCTCCCTAATTCATCCAAACCAGGCAGGCTTCATGCCTCAAAGAGCGACGCGTCACAATATTCGCCGAGCACATGTTGCTGTAGCCACTATTCGGGGCTTGGATCAGCCGGCTGCACTCCTCCTAGCAGATATGGATAGGGCATTTGATTCCCTCTGCGGGACATATTTGTTCGCCCTTATAAATCGTCTAAATATCGGTCCCCGCTTCTTGTCCTATCTTAAATTATTATATACGGACCTGACGGCCTCGGTCCGCATCGCAGGTTCTGTCTCCTTTACCTTCCCTATTAGACGGGGTACCCGCCAGGGCTGCCCACTGTCACCATTTCTGTTCGCCTTGGCGATGGAGCCCTTAGCGGCCTGGGTGCGGATGGATGCACAAGTGGCAGGGTTTGAATGGACCCAAGGGCTGTCAGACCGCATCGCATTATATGCTGACGATGTCCTGTTCTTCTTGACGGATATAAACAAGACTGGACCAAGGCTACTTCGTATTATGCACATATTTGGGGAATCGTCGGGTCTGTTCATGAATCCCTGTAAATCCACCTTATGGGTGTTGGGGAAACATAGGGAACTGGGCACCTGGGCCTCGGCAGTACAGGTCACCACAATAGGTGTAAAATACTTGGGAGTTTTCTGGGCCTCTGCAGTACAGGTCACCACAATAGGTGTAAAATACTTGGGAGCTTTTTTGTCCGACTCAGCGAGTGTGTCCTGGGACCGTAACATTGTGCCGGTGTGGAAACGTGTGCGTGAGGTACTGAAGACCTGGTCTCATATGCCCCTGTCCATCCCGGGTCGATCGGCAATCTTTAAAATGGTATCGCTATCACAACTGCTATATCAACTACAGAATCACCCTTAGCCTGTTTCCCAGGCGTGGTTTCGCCAGGTCAATTCGGCCCTAGGCCAGTTTTTATGGGCGGGTAAGGCATCCAGAGTGGCACTGAAGACATGTTTCCAGACAACATACTGTGGGGGGTTAGCCACCTCAGATGTACAATCGTATTATATGGCCTCGCACCTCTTGATCTTGAATGACTGGTGGTATGGAGATAGGAGTGACCCTGCATATGCGGTAGAAAGACAATGCATGGGGACTGCCAACTTACATACTATTCTATATTCTGCTTCTCTGCGTAGGGCTCTACCGTCAGCCACAAGGATAGTCTTCCAGGTGTGGAGACAGGCTCTGCGAAAGATGGGATGGTGGGGCAGATTGACGAAGGAAACGCCACTGTGGTCCAATGGGGGATTGCCTCAACTAGCGGCCTTAGCGAGCTTCCGAGGTTGGGACAATATAGGGATCTCCACCCTGGGAGATGTGATGCGGGGCACAGTCCTCAAGTCTTTTCAAGATCTCCAACAAGAGTACCAGATGCCAAAGACCCAGTTCTATAGATATCTCCAATTTCGGCATGCCATACTGCCTAGTGTTACTGGACTGGAGTCCCTCCCTGAATTCAGCCCTATTGAAGCCAAATTGTTCATGGGAGAACTACAAGACCACAAAATCTCCAAAATCTACCAATCACTAGTAACGAATAGTCCCACCACGCTTGATAAACTTAGGATAGCGTGGGAGGGAGATCTTGGCCCACTAGATGGAGACGATTGGAATGAAGCACTAGCATCCCCTCGAGGGGCTGCGATTGCAATGCGGCTCCGACTAGTTCAATTTAACTACCTACATTGAGTGTATTTTACTAGAGTCAGGCTGTGGAGGGCTGGCCTAGTGGCATCCCCAACGTGTTTACGATGCGGTCGGGAGGATGGCACCTGACTTCATACAGTGTGGCAGTGTACAGCGCTCACAAGGTTCTGGCGGGGGGTATTGGCTTGTTTGACAGAAGTGTTGGGGTGGTAGCTCCCTTCCTTGCCTAAATTAGTACTTCTACATATCATGGAAGGGATTGGCGGGAATATCTATAAACGTCATCTACTGCTATTGGGCCTCGTACTAGCAAAACGAGATATTGCACGTAACTGGAAGGCAGAGGCCCCGCCTTCCTTATCTGCATGGAAAAATGGTCTTGATTTTAACATGGGGTTGGAGATTCCTATCTTTAAAGCACGGGGTTGCCCGCAAAAACATCCGAAGATTTGGAAACGGTGGGCGGCTTATAGAGGCCTATACCTAGAGCCCATTCCATCCAGAGATGATACGGTCTAGAAACAATAGCACAGGACTGAGATACATGAGACAAGTGGTTAAAGGGGAATTGCTCCTCAGTGAGTTGGAGTGTAGGTGGTGCTTGAGATGCAGTACTACGACAGTGCAATGGGGGGAGTTAAATGGGTTACATTTGGTTGTTTTTCCTATTCATTTTAAAAAAGGGGAAAGTATATATTTAAAATTTCAATGCTAATCTGTTTGTACTTTAAACTGTAGCAGATGACTTCTGGATTGCAGAGCTCCGCATTGTATTTGACAATTGACGCAATAAAAAATGTTTCTAAAAAAAAGAAAAAAATCTGAGGAGAAACGCCACAGAAAACAGGTGGAAGGAACTTTAAGATCATCTTCTGCTCCAGTCTCTGCTTCTCTAACTCCTGTGAGAGATCCTTCTCGTCTGTCGACGGCGTCGTCGACAAGCGCCGTCTCTGTCAGTAGACCTGAGGTGATTTCTTCGCCGTCGACGGTCACAACGTCGACGGCTGCTGCGTCGACGGGCCCGCAGTTGACTTTGACGACGGCGTCATCGTCGACGAGGCCATCTCCGTTGATGAGACCTTCGTCGGCGAGTCTTCCTCCGCCAACGAGAATTTCTCCGTCTACGACCACTCCGACGACGACGCTGTCCTCCTTTCGGCCGACGGTGGCGGTATCAGTGTCGACACTGTGCCTGCTGGTGACTACTCCCGCAATCAACCACTCCTGAAGTCCTGTGGCCTGACGCAAGATTCTTTTTCCATCAGCTTGCGGCGGTGTGTTCCTCCTGCGCCTCCGCTGTGTCTATAGGGACCGCTTCCGCCCATTTGCTGGGCCGCTGGACTGGTACATCCACCTCTTTCGACGCCCTGCCGCCGCCTCACTGCGCCCGGCCCTCGCGGCGGCCGGCCGGTGCTGCTCCCCTGGTCTGGCGGGCCTGACATTTCGCCTGGGTCACTAACTGCTGCTGTGTGTCTGCGAGCTGCCTGCCGTGCGCTCGGTCGCTGTTTCTGATCCCACGGTGGTACTACTCGCCTACTTCTGCCCGCCAGGAGGAAGACTGATCCTAAACAGCCCAAGATTGCCTTTGATCTGCGTAGATCGACGCGGCAGGACGGTGCGGGATCGGATGGTGGCGACCCAGTGACCACTATGGAGACAAC
Source organism: Calotriton arnoldi (assembly GCA_963921515.1). Lineage (NCBI taxonomy): Eukaryota > Metazoa > Chordata > Amphibia > Caudata > Salamandridae > Calotriton > Calotriton arnoldi. Next base: position 73,335 of record CAWUFW010003805.1, on the reverse strand, counting down.
TCCTGCGCGTGAGGATGACCTGAAGTCGATTATGCTTGATGTGAAATCCACGGTCACGGGCATCGCGGCGCAACTCGATCAACTGTCCGCTCGCTTGGACTCCGTGAAGACCCGAGTAGATTCACACGACGCTCGTCTACTTCATGTTGAATCCAGGTTTTCCGACGCCGAGGACGCCGCCACTCAAGATCGGCAAAAATTATTGCCAATGGACAAAATCCTCGACATCATCCGGAACAAAAATGAAGATTTGGAGGCGCGCTCCCGGAGGAGCAACCTCCGCATCACTGGAGTACCCGAATCTGCCAACATCTCCCGCATGGAGGATTACGTGGAGCAGCTCATCCGGGACCTCTTTGGTGAAGTCCTCTCCTCCGTCTTTCATTGTGGAACGGGCGCACCGCTCCCTTGGCCCTCGTCCTGCCCCCGGTCTACCAGCTCGCCCCATCATTGCAAAAATCCTAAACTTCAGGGACCGCGACGCCATTCTCCGCGCAGCACGAGAAAGGGGCAAAATAACTCATCAGGGTAACACACTTTCCTTTTACCCTGACTATACTCTCGCTGTTCAGGCCGCCCGCCGTGAATTCCTTCCAGCAAAGCGAATCCTCCAAAAGCACGAAGTCTCGTACTCATTGGCCTACCCGGCGAGACTGAGGGTCCGGCAAGGCGCAAAAACGCTTGTTTTTCCAGATCCTAAAGACGCTCTCGCCTTTGCAAAGAAACTGGATAAATCACCTCGCTCCTCACCTACTGGCTCTCAGGCCGCTGCAGCTGGCCACTTAAGTGACAATGATTGACTGGCTGAGTTTTAACTGTTAATTATTCTCGACCTGTGCTATTGTTCTTCTGTTTGCGTCACTCTGTCCTCCCCTGTTGCTGCAGCCTCCCTAGCCCAGTTGCTTCCAACTATCATATTGTGACTCCTGTTGTTATTTCAATTGTATCCATCTGATCGTTGTCTGACTTGTCTGTAGCTTGGCCACCCTGCTTCACTGCAGGGGCGTATGCTGAGCTCTGCCATGCCCCCACGGGATAATTCCCTTATCTGTCACGTTTTTCCCCCTTCCCAGTTGTGGGCTCCTGGGGTGGGAACGGGTGGTATCTCAGCCCGATTGGGGGTTGGAGTGGGTGTGGGGGGGACGGGTCTTTCGGTACTGTTTCTGGGGATTGGGTGGTGGGGTGGTTGGGTTGGGGGGTTTTGGGGTTGGTGGCCTCCTACTGGGGCTCTGCTGTTTGTTTTGACAATGTTTCTTGCTCCCGGCTTTTGCCTGAAACGCAGCTATCACTGTGTTCTTTTACTGTCCGCACAAGATGGCCCTATTTCAGTGTTGTTCCCTGCAATGTTAGTGTTCCCTGCCAGGCTTGGCGTTGCACTGCTCCTTAGCTGGCTTTGGTCCGCCGCTCAACATTCGATATGTAATGCCATGTCGCGTTGTATCACGCACGTTCCTACACTCTTACTCCTGCGCACAGCGCCCAAGGTCAACCTCACTCCCACGTTTGGGGCTAGTTGTTTTAATTCGGCTCCACGTCTTGGCAGGCCATTGTTCGTCCTTATGCACCACTGTTGGTATTGTCTTTTGCACCTGTTCCTCATAAGGTTAGCACCATCATATGCACCTACACGCGGCCATTGGCCACTCTTATCCTATCCCATACTGAGACAGCATGACGGACATTAATTTCTGGACGTGGAATGTTCGCGGCCTAAACGACTTTCGTAAGGCTCGACTGGTACACGCACACCTCATCCGACACAAAGTGGACATCTGTCTGCTGCAGGAAACCCACCTACTCCCAGCATCTGCTGCCAGACTCTGTTCCAGACACTGGGGAGAATCACATTCCTCTTTTTATTCCAATTATTCCCGGGGGGTGTCTATCCTAATTCGCAGGGGACTCCCATGGCACACATCCCAGGTAATCACGGACCCCGCTGGGCGTTTCGTTATCCTTCACGGCTCACTTCAAGGCCATCCTCTGACGGTAGCTGCATTATATGGTCCCAATGCTGACGTCCCAGAATTCTTTACTCAGATATGGCATCACATCTCCTCCCTCGGTCCTGCTGCGCTCCTCTGGGGTGGGGACTTCAATGTCACATTGTCTGCGGTGTTGGATCGCTCCGGCCCCCACGCTTCTCACCCAAGTGCCACGGCGCTCCTTAACTCTCTTCTTACCGAGAACTCGTTGTATGACGCCTGGCGCCACATACACCCTGCAGCCCGGGAGGGCACATGTGTCACTGGCACCCGTGGTTGTTGGTCTCGTCTGGATCTCTGGGTCAACTCTCCTGACATTCTCGCCTGGCTCAACTCTGTCGACCATATGGCGCGTACCCTCTCAGACCACGCGCCAGTCCGGCTAAGCCTTAGGCTACCCCACTCTCCTCGGCGCGCTTTCTCATGGCGGCTTCTATCTAATGCACTACGAGACACTGTATTCTGTGATGAGATCCGGACCGCGATCACTAATTATTTCGAGCTCAATGAGGGCTCTGTGGACTCCCCCTCCACTCTTTGGGAGGGGTTCAAAGTCGTTATCCGCGGTGAGTGTATCTCTAAGCAATCGGGGGTCTTGCGCTCCATTCGTGGCGCCCTTAGCAAATTGGAAGCAGAACTTAAATCCCTGGACTCCTCCCACGTGCTTGATCCCAACCCGGACACACTTGCTCGCCTTTGCGAGAAACACACCGAATTCGCCGGGGAGGCCGATAGAGAGCTCTCCTTTCTGGGTAGAGAGGCTCGGGAGCGCCGCTTTGGCGAAGGGGACCGACCCGGTAAAACTTTGGCCGCCCTCCTTCGTCCACCTCGAGCAGCATCTTACATAACAGCGCTTCAGGATGGCGGCCCCGCTCGGACTGCCTCCGCTGAAGAGATCAAGACGAGATTTATTGATTTTTACACGCAACTTTATTCCTCCGGGTCTACTCCCCCGCGCGAGGTCATCGACCAATATTTCGATACCCTCGAGCTGCTATGGCTCGAGCACCATCATCGGGAATACCTGGACGAGCCCTTCTCTAAAGAAGAGATACTCGCCGCCATAAATAGTATGCCGGGTGACAAGGCACCTGGTCTGGACGGCCTGCCCGCCTCCTTCTACAAGGCTTTCGCCCCGCTACTTGTGCCACATCTGGCTGTCATGTATAATGACTCTTTCGAGAGCGGTCAGTTCCCGCCTTCACTTTGCGAGGCTATGCTAACTCTGCTGCTCAAGCCGGATAAGCCCCCCGATCTCCGAGATTCTTATCGCCCTCTGTCCCTTATAAATATGGACAATAAAATCTTTGCCAAGTTACTTGCTTCCCGTCTTCTCCCTCTCATGCCGCATATTGCCCGCCCGGATCAGTCCGGCTTCATCCCTGGCCGTGCAACATCCCATAATCTACGGACTCTCTTTTCTGTCCTTCATCAGATTAATCCAACGCTTCCTGCCGTAGCCGCCTTGCTAGACGCCACCAAGGCGTTCGACACCCTGGAATGGCCCTTCCTCTTCCCTCTTCTTGCACGTCTAGGCTTTAGTCCAGTGTTTATACGAAAGATCTCGCTCCTGTATACTCTCCCTACTGCCCGGCTCCGGGTCAACGGCCTTATTACTGATCCCATCCCCATTGGACGTGGGACCCGACAGGGGTGCCCGCTTTCGCCTCTACTCTTCGCCATCGCTATGGAGCCACTGGCGGCTAGACTTCGTCAACACCATACTCAGAAGGGCATTGGATTCGCGGCCCGCGCCCTCTTGGTCTCTATGTATGCGGACGACGCCACTTTATATGTCCGCAACCCCCAGGAAAATTTAAGTCCCCTGGTGCGCGAGGTCATCCGGTTCGGAGGCTATTCAGGTGTCCAGGTGAACTGGAATAAATCGGTCCTCTTTCCACTCACTGATGCTACTACTCCCTTTACCCCGGACTACCCCTTCGTGTGGGCGAATGGCCCCACTCGCTATTTGGGTGTCTGGCTGAGCAGAGACGCGGACGAACTTTGGCGAGCTAACTTTGGTCGCGCGGTGGACTGGCTGGAGACGAAGATCCCTATATGGAGCCGACTGCCCTTGTCGTTGGCCGGTCGGGTGGCTGTCGTCAAGATGGTAGTTCTCCCAAAATTTTTATATTTATTCCCAAACGTGCCTCTTCCTTTCACTGCCCACTTTTTTCGCAGGGTCCGCTCTTTGATCATCTCTCTCATCTGGGCTGGCAAACAGCCTAGGATCGCTTATGACACTCTCACGCTTCCTATGGAGTGTGGCGGCCTCGGTGCCCCTAACATTAGGCTCTATGCACTGTGTGCTCAGGCCAGCTTCTTGCATTTTTGGCTTCACCCCACTCCTTTTCAACCGCACGTGGCGGTCGAGGCCGATCTCGCTGCCCCATGGCCACTTTCGACGGCCCTATTCGCCCGGCCAGACTCCGGCGCTCTGAGATAAACACGGTCGAAACTTTGCGCTGGGCTTGGGAGGGCCTTCGCCGCCTCTCCAATGCCCCCATGCTCTCAGCAACAACTATGCCAATCGTTCGGCATCCGTCTTTCCCTCCTCTACAGCCCTCTGGAATGGCCAAACGCGCCGCCTGTTTGGGGTTGACCACAGTTGCGGATCTCTACCCGGGGAACACTTTTTACTCTCTCGCGGCCGATTCCGGTCCTATGGATACTTTACTGTTCTATCAGCTACGCGCAATCTGTCAAGAACTGCATTCCACGTTTCCCCAGCCTCCTCCCTCGATGGGCACGCTGGATTTTATGTACTCGTCTTCCTCCCCTCAGAAGTTGGTAACCAAACTCTACGCTCTCACGCTGACGGCCTCATCCGTATCCACAGACCGCGCCCGTGCGGCGTGGAGTGCGGACCTTGGTATCGACATCCCACTGGCTGACTGGCTCTACTGTTGCAAACAGACAAAGCGTTTGTCCCCAAACTACCGCCTGCGCCTTATTCATTTTAAATATTTACACAGGCTATATCGCACTCCCGTCCAGCTGCACAAGCTGGGACTCATTCCAAGTGATAGTTGCATGCGCTGCTCTGCATCTGCGGCGGACTTCTCTCACCTTGCCTGGCTATGCCCTGGGTCTCTGCTTATTGGCGTGAGGTCTGTGCAGCCATTTCAGAGATCGTCTCCTCGCCAGTTCAGCCCACTCCCTCACTTTGTCTACTGGGATTCGTCAAATTCTGCCCGGATGCGTTGCGTCGTCTTATTGCTATGCTGCTTGTCCTCGCGCGGCGTAGGGTCTCCATGTGCTGGGGTCGCAGACCTGCACCCAAGTTCGCCCAATGGCTCGAGGATGCATCGCGTTGCCAGACCATATTGTCAGAATTCTGGGACCTCATGCCAGCTAGATCTCGCCCACTCGATATCTGGGGCCCCCTAGTGTCCTATCTCCAAACCCTCAATCCCCCGAGTCCGGTTGCCTCCCCAGCGCTCCCCGCCGGCTCTCTGCCCGTGGCGGCCGCTGAGGTGGGCCAATAATCGGCCTTCCCCCGCCCCTTCTCCTTTTCAGCTGGGCCTGCCCTTTCATTTAGAGATTGCGTGCCCCCTGTAAATTGCTGTCACTGGTTAGTCGAGGTAAAAACGTCTGCCATGCTGCTGCTCTCTGGTGCTCTGTGCTATTAATGTTTACTGTTGCCATCAATGTTTCTTTTGTATATGGTGCTTTGATACAACTCGAGAATGTAACCTGTTTATTTGATTTGATCAATAAAGGTTTTTTGAAAACTAAAAAAAAACAAAAAACGTTCCAGTATCATTGATAACAGACTTATGTCACATGCTAAATGATTACTACAGACGCTTTCCAGAGGCAAATGCTCCGCAACATCCTCCGCCTCCTCAACATGCTCAGGTAGAGCACGCAGGACAAGTAACTCCTAGGCCTATAAGGGAAAAGGTTTTGCCTCCGCCTATTGTTATTCCGGACGATACACAAAATGTGGACCAACAACAGGTAGAGGAAGGAGAGATACACACCGATGTTGAAACCCAGGACGAATGGGATGATTACGTAGTTCCCACACCGCCATCTCCTATCCCTCCTCCTGCAGACTCTCCCCCTGCAGACATCAGGAGCTTTCATGACCTTCTAGAGCGTGCCTCGAAGCGCTTTGATCTACCTATGCCAGTTAAACAAACTGAGTGTTTCTTGTATGACATTAAGCCAGGCACTCAACGGTTCATTAGGGCAATTCCCATGGTGGATTACTTATGGCAAGAAGGTCTAAAACTGATGCGTACACCAGCTTCTATCCCAGTGGTAATTCCGAAACTGGGCAAGAAGTACAAAGCCCCCGATAATGCACCCACATGCCTCATCGGTCATCCTAGATCGGATTCCGTTATCATGCAGGCTGCACAAAGAAGAGCTAAAAACCCGGCTTCTCAGTGTTCTGCACCTCCGGATAAAGAAGGACGTCAGTTGGACAACATCGGGAAGAGGTTTTCCGCCCTGGTGGCTACCTCTATAAGAGCCTCCAACGCTATGGCCATTCTGGGAAGATACGACCGACAGATGTGGTCGGACATCTCTTCGCTTTTAGAACATCTTCCTGAAGATAAGAAAAAGGAAGCAAAGGATATCTTATCAGAAGGAGAAAGGGCTTCCACTGAAATTTTAGAGATCGCTACGGATATCTCTTCTACTTCTTTTTGGCAAATGGCAGGAGCAGAGGTGCTGAGGTGTCAGGGGTGACTGAAGGCAACTAGCTTCCGTCCTGAGGTTCAGGCTAAGGTGCTAGATTGTCAGAGTCGGTATATTAAGTTCCTCGGGAGCAGTACCCTCAAGAAGCCCACCTTCCGGCAGCCTTGACTCTGAGCCGTAAAAACACCAGAGGATCAAGATGGCCAGACGAGGGGAAGGGAATTAGGGAGGGTACTGCGGGGAGGGAGACCTGGAACAGCAGCAATTAAACAGTTGAGTTTGTCTTCTTTCTTGACTTTGACAAAATTAAGATATGAAACAAACTATAAACTCAAATTACCTGAAAAAGAAAATATCGGCAGTTCTTTGCAATGATCACTTTGAGTCTTGATATGCTATAGTGTGATCATTAATCATGCTTTGCTCAGACACACGAAAAAGTCTTCAGTAGATATGTGGTATTTAGAACTGAGGGTTTTCAAAGTCTCATAACCTTTAAAGGGTGTGACTAAACCATTGATTTCTTGCAATAGAGATTTTAGCCTTCACTATATTGTCTTGCATTGGATCACATAAACACCATGATATTGCTCATAAAGATTAGTATGTTTCTCATTAGTTATGCGTAGATTTAACAACACTTATGCTAGTCCCAGTATTCATAAAAACAAAACATTGCACAATTAAACTTATATCAAGAATGCGTTTTTCTCATTAAATAATTTTTTACGTATTCAAGTCTTTACATATGCAAGCTTTCTCTGTGACCTCTTTAAATTGTGCACATTATTCAAGTCTTTACATATGCAAACCTTCTCTGTGACCTCTTTAAATTGTGTACTATGAACTGGTATCTGGATTGAGTCTCTCTTTATCAAATATTTACATTCTGCGCGTTTTTCTGTCTTTTAAGTTTCTATATACCAATGCGCACCACTTCTGTGCGAATGTCTTAAACACCAAAGCACTCGGGAAGGAGGATTCCTATCTTGGTCGAAGTTCTTGTTGAATGAAAACTCTAGCGCAAACTAAAGCTCCTGTAGCTTTTACAGTTTGTTTTAAAGAAAAGAAAGGTCATCGCCTAGCTCCAGATGGCTTGAACAGGACACGCGCTCAACAACCTTACCGTTATGGCAAAATCCAAGAACGGAAGGCAGCGTGAGGGAAACTGACGAGCCCGGGTGCAGTCACTGGAATAATCCGCGAGTAGCGGCTGGGCGTGGTTGCTTTTATAGCGGCGACGCGAGTACGGTGGCCGCACAGAGGCATAATACGGAGCGCTGCAAAGCGGACTATGTTTTATTTAAATAAGGAATAACGAAATAAAAATGGAAACAGAAAAGGTCAATAAGCAAGCGATAGAGGCAACATGGGCAACTTGACAGGGCAATGTCCCCTTATAAAGGCATACATGATGACTATGCTGATTGCCAAAATGAAGCAGGCAATCAGGTAGCTGCGCAAGGAATAACCAGGCAGTCTGGAGAACCATGACAGTCCTCCCCTACTAAAATGAACACACCCAGTTCTGAAGGCGCGTTTGGATGACGTTTGTGAAAAAGACAAATTAACCTGGGAGCGTGAATAGTGTCTTTTGGTTCCCAAGAGTCTTCTTCTGGCCCGTAGCCTTTCCAAGACACTAAATACCATATTCTACCATTTTTACATTTACTGTCTTTAATTTGTTGCACTTCATACAACAACCACGGGAGGGGGCTTTGCATGGACAAAAGTCGTGGCTGGTTGTAGTAAGGATGTATGAAACACTGAATGGATTTTCATAGATCCAGGCAGTTGCAATTTGAAAGACACCGGATTGATGCATTTGAGTATTTTGAAAGGTCCTATGAAACGTGGATGAAAAAGATACCTTTTTTTGAAATGTAAATGTTTTGTAGACAACCATACTTTATCCCCTGGATGGTAGATAGGACCGGGTTGTCTTTTTCTATCTGCAAATTTTTTGTAAGTGCTTTTCGCTTTGTTTACGTTTTTCTTGAGTTGTAACATCAATTTCTTTATCTGTTGTAGTTTGGACGTTATATGTGGCATTTGCGAGTCAGAGTGATTCAATAGAGGCAAAGACCATGGATTCCATCCCTGTGTGGCAAAGAATGGTGACATTTTGGTTGAGGTATGCATTAAGTTGTTGTAGGCAAACTCGGCTTCCCATAACAAATCTACCCAAGATCTTTCTGTGTGAGCCAGATAACACCGGAGGTATTGTTTCAGTATTTGATTGACTCGCTTGGTCTGTCCATCTGACTCAGGATGAAAGCTTGTGGATAAGTTACGTTTTATTTGCAAGGCCTTCCACCATTCTTTCCATAATTGAGAAGTGAATTGGGAACCACGATCGGTTGTTATGGATCGTGGCAAGCCATGCAATCTCACAATGTGATATAGCAGTAAGTCTACCAGAGTTGTTGCTGTTGGTAGACTATCACATGCAATAAAATGCGCCATTTTGGATAAACGATCCACTATTACTGGGATGACAGCTTTGCCTTGGTCTTTTGGTAAATTAGTAATAAAACCTAAGGAAATATCTTCCCAAACATGAGTTGGTGTTGGTAATAGAAGTAAATAACCTTTCTTTGGTGAGTGGTCTGATTTTGCTCTTATACAAGATTCACAAGTTTTAATATAAGTGATGACATCTTTCTTCCAACTGGGCCACCAGAAATTGCAACTTACCAAGTCTAACGTTTTTGTGCATCCAGGATGACCTGCTAAGGATGACTATGACACCAACGTAATACTTGTTTTTGTACACTTTTTTCAGGAATGTAAAGCAAACGTCCTTGAAAAGGAAGTCTATCAATCATTGTCCTGTGTTTATCATGTTTTTTCCATGAAATTATCTTATGGATGGGCATAACATTTCTGATATTGGTTAAGAATTGTCCAGACATGGTTACCCCAACAATATGATCACTTGGTATTATGGTTCTTACTTCTTGTTGTTGATTAGCAGGTAATGTTTCTTCATAACGAGAAAGAGAATCTGCTTTCTTGTTGGCACTACGAGGCCTAAATGTTATGGTAAAGTCAAACTCAGCGAAGAAAAGGGCCCATCGTAATTGTCGAGGAGTTAAAGCTTTTGCGCACCTTAAGAATTATAAATTGCGGTGATCTGTATACATAGTGATAGGGTGATGTGCACCCAACAAATAATGTTGCCATTCCTTGAATGCTAATCTGATGGCTAACAACTCCTTTTCTGCTATGGTGTAGTTTCTTTCTGCTGGTAGATAATTTTTGGATAGAAATGCTACTGGATGAAGATGATTAGTTTCTTCTTCTCGTTGAGACAATATGGCTCCTATGGCAGTATTAGAAGCATCAGCCTCGACAATGAACGGTTTAGTAAGATCCGGGTGTTTTAAGACTGGTGCTGTCGTAAAGGCCTTTTTTTGCTCCTGAAAAGCAGCTTGTGCATCTGGAGACCATTGAAATGAATGTCCTTTTTGGAGTAATCGAGTTAATGGCGTAGCTTTAGCAGAAAAATCATGAATAAATCACCGGTAAAAATTGGCGAACCCTAAAAATCGTTGTACATCCTTCACAGATTTTGGTTCTGGCCAATCCTGGCCAATCCTGAATTGCTTGCACCTTCCGATCTGCCATTGTAATGCCATGAGGTGAAATGATGAAACCTAAAAATTCTACTCTATTAACGTGAAACTCACATTTAGACAGTTTACAATACAGACCATGTGTTCTTAGCGTGGTTAAGATGGTTCTTACATGTTTTTCATGGTCTGTATGTGAGGTGGAATAAATTAGTATATTGTCAAAATAGACGATTACAAATTGGTCCAGAAATTCTCTTAATACATCATTTAAAAAAAATGTAAATGCCGCTGGGGCATTGCATAATCCAAATGGCATTACGCAATATTCAAAAAGACCATACCTGGTCCGGAAGGCTGTCTTCCATTCGTCTGCTGGGCGAACTTTAACAAGATGGTAAGCCCCTCTTAAGTCTAATTTGGTGTATACTTGAGCTGTTCTGACTTGATCGAGAAGCACTGGTATGAGAGGCAACGGATATCTATTTTTGACAGTGATATTATTCAGTGCTCTGTAGTCAATACAAGTGCGGAGTTCGCCATTGGCTTTTGGCACAAAGAAGAGAGGAGAGGCAACAGGTGATTTGGAAGGTCTGATAAATCCGATTTTAAGGAATTTATCCAAGTACTCTCGCAAGTGTTGGTTTTCGACTTCTGTAAGGGCATATATCCGGCTACAGGGTATTTTAGCCCCCGGTATCAATTCAATTTCACAATCGTAGTCACGATGTGGTGGCAAAGAATCAGCACTTTTTTCACAAAAACATCACGAAAAAGAGTCATATTGTGAAGGCAATTCAATTTCTTGTTCCGCTGCTGTGGCTATACAATGCACTCCTGTAATTGCTTCTGTGTTAGTTGGTATGTCCTGTTTCTGAGTTGTTACTGAAGAAAGACACTCTTGATGACACCACTCGGAGTCAAAAGTTATGCTTCTTTTTGCCCAATCTATAGTGGGATTGTGTTGAGTAAGCCAGGGCATTCCAAGAATTACCCTAAATTGAGGTGCATCAATTAGGTCAAAATGAATATCTTCCGTATGTTTGTGGTCCATTGAATAAATGGTCATGTTTACAGAGACTGTGGTATGAGTAATCAGACCAGAGGTAAGTACCGTACCGTCAACTGCGAGCACGGATTCTGGTTTATTCTTTTTTATGGTAGGTATATGTAATTTGGAACAGAAAGTAGCATCAATAAAATTTACGGTAGCTCCGGAATCCACCAAAACCATTACTTCTTCCTTAAGAACACCGGATACTAAGAATGTGCGGAGCTGAAATCTGAAGGGTGTTTGCTATTAGCTGACCAGAGGAATCATAAGGCTTACTCGAGGAATTCCCCTGTTTGTTCCTCAAGCTCTCTAGTTTTCCTGTTGTGAGGAAGCTGTATTTATTGACTTATATCATCATCATCATCATCAATAGCTTTATTTCAACAGCTTGTGTCATAAAAGCATTGTTTGGCATTTTTACAAAAGATAAAAACATGAATACATATTAACAAACCTTTAAATACAACAAGCTCGCTAAGGATGTAATTACACAACATTTTAACAATGTTTAAAAATCTAGAGACTAGGCAAATAACGCTAAAAACATCATGTCATAAAAAAGTATGTACAGATTAAAACGAATTCGTACCCCAACAAATACCCGAGCTAAATATGTGAGAAATGGCGAAGATAAAAATAATGTGTAACACAATTCGACACGGCCAATTTGTATAAAGTGCTCGTGTTATGTCCATCATGAGCGATGTTCTATAAAAAATGGCCTGCAAACTAATCTACAAAATTATTCAATAGGACATCACATAAAAATGTTATTGCCACATAGATGGAGCAAGGCCTAGGATAGGGTCGTCCCTCGCAGAGCTTTGTGCCTAAGTCGCCAAGCATGACTCAAAAACTTGGCCACCCCACAAGAAAAGAGGACACTAGGTTCAGATTTTAAAATGCGGAGGGCAACCCGATGATCACGTGTGCCCATGCCGCTGCAAATAGGTCTCAGCCAATTGGTTCTAGCAATCTTATAGGCTGGGCAGGCGAACATGACATGGGCAACACTCTCCAGCAAGGCTCCGCAGCAAGGGAAACTTTCTGCTCTGTTGTTAGCTGAGTGCCACTTTGATGTTACAGCATTAACAGGGAGGGAGCCATACCTAAACTGAATATACAGAGCCCTATCCCGTGGGATCTGAATCACGTCCAAGTAAGGCTCTAGTCCTCTGGTGTGCTTGGCCATGAGGAATTTGTCTGTTAATCTCCCCCTATTTGGGTTGCTATGCTCCTGTTGGTCAACCCAATCCCAATAATTGCGCTTAAGATACTCCTTACTCGGTGGGATTTGGGTGTCCCAGGACTCTTTAAGAATGCAAATATGAGAGTGACCCCTTTCTAGCCAAGAGCTAGGGTACAGTCATCAGTTTTTTTAAAACAACAACTCTTGGCAATTCACTACTATTTTTTAAAAACCAACTCAATCAAACCATAAAACTTCATCAGTACTGAAAAGGAAACACCAAGGGAATGTGTTACTCTATATCTTTCTTTTAATAAATTAAAACTTCATCAGAATGTACATTGCATAAAAACATATATCAATCAATCATTACAAGATATTTACACAATATTAAAAACATCAGAGAGAAATAAAAACAGATCTAACAATTAATCTTTTACAATGGTTATTCCATCTTGAATCGATGACAGTATTGACAATATTTAATTTCTTTGTTATCAATGCTATTCGTTCCGTGGATATAACATCTAAAAGCAGCGTCGACGCGTTTCGGTGGTACCTAACCCGCATAGGGGATGAAGAGTATAGGTTTTTATGTAATGATAAGGCGCGTATTCCTGCTATCTATGGACTTCCCAAGATACATAAACATGAGTTAGATACATCCCTTAGACCTATTGTAAGTTGTATTGGTTCCCTACTTGAACCTTTAAGTCAATATGCCGATAGTTTTTGAAACCTCTAGTACTTGAACAAAGATCATATATTAAGGACTCAGCCCATATGATCTCTCTTATTGAAGGACAAGCCTTCAATTCGAACCTACAAATATTGGTCACATTGGACATAGAAAGTCTTTATACAAATATCCTCCAGGATGCTACTATTGAAGTAATAAAAAGAGCTCTGAACGAGGACAACACTAGGGAGCCAATAAAGACTTTATAGTCAATTGTGTTACTTTGGTTCTTAAGAACAATATGTTCTTGTTTAAAGATGATCTATATCTCCAACGTAAAGGCACCAGTATGGGAGCTACCTTTGCTCCCAGTCTGGCATGCCTTTACGTTGGAGATTTTGAAGAAAAGCATATATATAATGACGCTGCCCCCTTCTCAGAAAACATCCTCAAGTGGTATCGCTTCATTGACGATATCATATTCATATGGGATGGCCCGGAGGATATTTTAGAAGAATTTCTTGAATGGTTGAACCTAGGGGACCCCAATTTGAAGTTTTCAGCACAAAATAGCCGAGAATATGTAAACTTTTTGGATCTCACCATAAAAAATGTGGGAGGTCAGCTTGAAGTAGAATTATTTAGAAAACCTACGGACAAAAACACCCTACTTCATTATTCAAGCTACCACCCTAAATCCCAAAAGGACAATATCCCGTTTGGACAGTTCCTCCGATTGCGGAGGAACTGCTCATCCCTTGAAGATTTTTACAAGCACTCAGATATGCTGAAAACGAAATTGAAAGATCGTGGATACCCCAAAAAGTTAGTGAACCATTCATTTAAAAGAGCGAGATTCTATGATCGAGAGAGTATGCTTACCAATGCTGGACATAAGAAGAAGAAAAATTCTGCGATAGACAGGATAGTCTTTGTTAGTCAATATTCAGAAATTAGTAATCAAATTAAGAATATAGTTAATTCCAACTGGAATATATTAAATGACAGTGAAGGAGATAAACTGAAAAGACCCCTGTTTGCCTTTAAAAAGAATGATAATCTTCGTAAAGTCCTAGTCCATACATATAGGGAAAAAGAGACCATGATTCAGAGTACTCTGACTGGCTCTAAGGCAGTAGGCAACAATAAATGTGGAAGTTGTGCCATTTGTACTATGTGCATTATTGAGAAGAGCATTACTCTTAATGGCTACACAGTTACCCCCAAAGAACTTAATAACTGTAGAACAGGGAATATCGTATACCTACTGATCTGCCCATGTGGCTTAGGTTATGTAGGAGAGACTGCCAGAGAACTTAGAGTTCGTGTCAGCGAACATAAATCAGCAATTAAGAATAATAAAGAAAATGCACCGCTGGTAGAACATTTTAAAACCACTGGACATAGTTGTACAGATGTCAGATGGTTCATACTGGAACGAATATATGGTAGTAAGAGAGGGGGGACTTAGAATTAAAAAGGCGTAATAGAGAACAGTGGTATATATCAACATTAAACACAGTAAGACAAGGGCTAAACAATAAAGAGGACTGGATGAGGCTCCTTAGATTAATTAAGTGGCGTACCCTGACATGAGTAGCATAGTCTATGTTCAAAATATATTTAATTTGGACTTATATTGAGGATATAAATAAATAAATTATGATCGCCGCAATTTGTAATAAATAGGAGAAACATTACATATTTCTGAACTTTTAGGTTCAGCACAATAAATTAAAGCTTAGGTTTAAGCTATTCACAATGGTCAAATTAATGAGGTTTGAAAAATAGTTTTGCATTATATCCTCTTACATGAATTTATCAAAATGTTGTTAGTTTGCCCCTATTTCAATATGGCACTTACTATGCCTTCATGAAGAAAACGGGCGTTTAAAAATGACATTATTATGTCATTTAACGCCTTAAATATCTACACGATTAGACCCCTCTCCAATATGGCGCTGATAAATTTATGTTTCAATGAAGTAAATGGTCGCGCACTGATGACGTCATGACGTCACGCTACGTTCCCTTACCGGTATATGAAACGATAGGCTGCAGTCTCAAAATCTTTCAGCGCCCATCGAGACGCGGAGTATTTTTTCCACGGAACCAATATAGAAAAGAGGTAAGGAGTTTATCCCGTAGGTCTAGGTAGGGTGGATTGGCGGTTACTCACCATTTTAACTTCTATTCTTATCAGTAATATATCTCTTATATATTTCATGTTTCCCTAAACAGGGAATACACTGAGCACCATTGCGGTGAACAAACAACGTTTTCAAAAACTAAAAAGACGTAGAAACTTGAAATCGACGCCTTATACTATTTTTAGACAAGGTCAGTAAAAAAATGGGTTTTGTATCTATCTGTAAGGGAGTATAACACTCAGTGCTTGTATAAAATGCTCATTAAGGATGAAAAATAAGAGAGCATTAGACATCTAAGAGACACCAGTAATTGAAAGAAGGTGCGCAATATTCGGGGCCTCTATGACGGCTTATTAAGGTTGAAAATAGGAGCATTTAATATCTAAGAGACACCCGTATTTGTGAGAGGGTGCAATATTGAGTTTGCTCGCTAATTTTATTAAAATGAGCCAATGAGTGTTTTTTTAAAAAACGAAGGATACTTATGTATTAAATTAGGTAAAAAAAATTGAGCATAATACTGAATGCAGTTACAGCATTTATATGTCGCTGTTACACATTTGTTTCATATCATTAGGCGAGAAGTGTATATTGGACCGACCATTGAGGGGTCCCACAGGCCGTGTTCTCGTCGTATCCCTCTCACGCCTCCTTGGGTTGAATAGGGCTAAGAAACGTATCGCCCGACAAAGAATTGAACATAAGGTTGGTTTTGAACTCATAAGGTTTATAGAAAAATCATAAAAATTATGATATGATAATATTAATGCTGTTTTCTAATATTGGTAATTACAGAACCGACTATTGAGCGGTACCTGTTTGTTTTTAATAAGATGTCACCCGGGCATTTGAAATAAGAATTGGGCAAGACTGAAAAACCGCCAGATAAAAGTCAGGATAAATGGAAAGTAGATGTGAATATTATAAAAGATATCCATCTCTTATATATGTAATTAGGATTTATTACATATTTTTAGGTGATCCTATTGTCAAGAATATACAGAACGATTCACCTATATGATAATCACCTTAATAATATAGGTGAGTTTCTTAACAAGGTCTATTTAGATATTAATAAAAGAGATGGATGAATGACAGATAATTCCACTTCACGGTCTGAGATGGGAAAACAGGGGTAATGTGGCTACGTTAATTAAAACAGCACCGGAATTATTAGGTTTGCAATTGTAATTGTCATAATGATGAAAACAGTACAACAAGGTTTTTTTATTATTTTGTATTTTGATAGAATGGAGTTTATATTTGATTTATATTTTTAACAGGCTAGGAATTTGGAAGAGAGATAGAAATACGTTGTCTTGAAGAAGGTGGTCTTATGCGGGTTAGGTACCACCGAAACGCGTCGACGATGCTTTTTAGATGTTATATCCACGGAACGAATAGCATTGATAACAAAGAAATTAAATATTGTCAATACTGTCATCGATTCAAGATGGAATAACCATTGTAAAAGATTAATTGTTAGATCTGTTTTTATTTCTCTCTGATGTTTTTAATATTGTGTAAATATCTTGTAATGATTGATTGATATATGTTTTTATGCAATGTACATTCTGATGAAGTTTTAATTTATTAAAAGAAAGATATAGAGTAACACATTCCCTTGGTGTTTCCTTTTCAGTACTGATGAAGTTTTATGGTTTGATTGAGTTGTTTTTTAAAAAAATAGTAGTGAATTGCCAAGAGTTGTTGTTTTTAAAAAAAAAAACAGGACTCTTTAAAGCCAAGTAGTATCCTAGTTTTTTAACGTATGATATCCACTTGACCCTGTGGCCTACATCTAAGTTCCATACCTCCGTTAGGGCTGCAGCGTAGTTGGCAAGTTCAGAGGTACGCCTCAGGCGAGCCCAGAAGAGCAGTGGGCGGAGCTTGGCGATGTCCTTAATCGACTGTCTGCCCATGTCATACTTTAAGGTGTTAATGGGGTGTTACATGGGACCGATACCAGAACCCTCAGGAACTTATGCTCAGACTTACTTAGTTCTTCAACATTTTCGAACCCCCATAGCTCGGCTCCATAAAGGGCCGAGCTAACTGCCTTAGCATCATAAACTACGAGAGCCGGGGTTACCGGCCTGCTGTACGAGGAGCGATGTTCTTTGGCTATTGCCCCGGTTACCCGTTTATGGTTCAAAAGCATTTTTGCAAGGTGAGGCCCCCATTGCATTTTATCAGAGAGACGAATACCAAGGTACTCGAAAGTTCTAACTCTCTCCAAGGGGGTGCCATTCAAGGTAAGATTATTCCTGAAGGATTTATGGGGGTTAAAGGCCATGAGCTTCGTTTTAGTGGTGTTAATGACTAAACCTCGCGATTCACAGAAGGATTGGTAATTGTTCATTAATTTTTGTAGCCCTGCTGGAGTCTTTGACACCAATAAGGTGTCGTCAGCGAACAGGAGCGTCGGCACTTTGTCGCCCGCCAGGATTGGGGCATCAGCTGGGTCTTCCTGGAGAAACCTCACCACCCCGTTCACATATAAAAAGAACAGGGTGGGGGCCATCACGCAACCCTGGCGGACTCCCTTGCCAACGGGAATCTGCTCTGTCAGCTGACCTTGGGCTCCCCATCTCACCTGGGCATAGGTGTTCTCATGGAGACGAATCAGTAGATTGAGAATTAGGGGTGGAATGCCCATGTCTCCGAGGGTCTGCCACAATCTGGTCCTAGGAACCAGATCGAATGCTGTCTTAAGATCAATGAATGCCAGGTAGAGACTTCCCTTTCCAATAAGCACCATCTTCCAAAATATGAGCAGTAGCCTGAATGCCTGATCGATCGTCCCAGTGCTGGCCCTGAACCCCGCCTGGTATTGGGAGAGGATATCCTCCTCTTCAGACCATGATTGGATTCTCTGCAGGAGAACCCTACCTAGAATCTTTTGCATAACATCGATCAGGCTTATAGGCCTGTAGTTAGCCGGATCTTCCTTGTCTCCTTTTTTATAAATAGGGACCACAACAGCACCTTTCCAAGATTTAGGGACAGGACATCCAGCGGCAATGGCGTTAAACAATCGCTGGAGGTAATGCGACCACCCTCTAGGATCAGATAGGTAGAAATCTCCTGGAAGTCCATCTGGTCCTGGAGCTTTAGCAGGAACCAGTTTCATAATAGCTGCCTCTATTTCGGCCTGCGAAAAATGGACACCAATATCCCCTACTGGAGAGGCGTCTGTGAGGCCGCATGGCTCCTCCAGACATCCGTCCTCTGTATTGGAATATAAGTTTGCGAAATGGGCATGCCATTCGTGGCCAGTGATATAATTGGGCAAGATATCTGAGTCTCTGTTATTACCCCGACTCACTAATGACCAGAATTCATTCCTATTCTTACCAAGGCTCGCATCCTTCAGTTCCTGCCAGTACCGGTCATCCCACTCAATCTTAGCTTTATGCAGTGCAGCCTTATATTCCTTCCTGGCCGATTTGACCCTGGGGCCATTTTTGGTTCTAATAGCTAACGTCAGGGCCTGTCTTTTTAGCTTACAGTTCTTAGTAAACCATGGATGCTGTTTTTTTTTTATCCCATACGAAGTATTGTGCCTAGACGATGCTTCAAAGCAGGAGGGCAACAAGTTTGTGGTGCAAGAATGGATAGCAGAAACTGCTTCCCACTTGACTGTATCTGCAACTGCGACCTGCAATTCTGCTGTGTTCTTAGTTAAGGTCTCTTGGATGACCACTAGATTTGAGCCTCGTGAGGAGACCTTGTGCCGTTTTAGATATCCTTTTGGTTTGATTGGACATTCTCAAACGAAATGTCCTTTTTTCCCACAATACAAGCACACACCTGACTTGTGCCGTACATCCTTTTCCTCTTGAGTAAGTGGTTTTCTCACACCACCAATTTCCATTGGCTCACTATGATCAGGGGTAAGTTGAGACACTCTTTCTCTGGAGCGTATTGAAGGTCTAAAATCAAATTTCTTTCTGTCACCTTTTCTTTCAGACAATCAATGGTCTAAACGCAGAGCAAGAGCTATTAAGTCAGCGCAATCACTGGGTTGAGGATCTAAGGTGGCTATCAAATCCTTAAAATCATCTTTAAGACCCTGATTCAAGAGTGCAGTTCTTTTCTCTTCAGGCCAATTGGTTTCGGCGATCAAACGGTTGAATTGCGTCAAATAACTAATCAAGTCTTTATTCCCTTGTTTGAGTTCTAGGAGCTCACGGTCAGCTGACCTGGTAATGGTTCATCTATCAAAAACTTTTTCGAATTCGTTTTTAAAGGCTGACCAATTGTAAAGCAAAGGATCATCGGAATTGACCAAAGGCACAGCCCACATGGCGGCATCTCCACTAAGATAAGAAATGAGAAAAGCTATGCGCGACTCCGCATCGGGAAAGGATGCTGGTTTTACCATGTACTGTAATTGAACCTGGGTCAAGAAGGTCTGAAATACACTTGGGTCTCCTGTGAAACGTTCTGGTGCCGCAAGGGGTACAGTGGAAGGAACAGTTACAGAAACCGTTGGTGTAGGTACTGAGGTACTTCCTCCAGAGGTGGTGGCAGTCGTAGAACTAGATGGAAGCTGAGTTTGTATTTGAGATACTCGACTGGCCAATGTAGCAGTTTCCAGTCGAGCTGCAGTTAATTCTTTCTGCATATTTCCTAACATCTTACAAATATCTTCTAACGTGGCCATTCTTGATGATATTGCTTAGGAGAAACGAGATTCGTGGGCGGATTATTCTGTCAGAGTCGGTATATTAAGTTCCTCGGGAGCAGAACCCTCAAGAAGCCCACCTTCCGGCAGCCTTGACTCTGAGCCGTAAAAACGCCAGAGGATCAAGATGGCCAGACGAGGGGAAGGGAATTAGGGAGGGTACTGCGGGGCGGGAGACCTGGAACAACAGCAATTAAACAGTTGAGTTTGTCTTCTTTCTTGACTTTGACAAAATTAAGATATGAAACAAACTATAAACTCAAATTACCTGAAAAAGAAAATATCGGCAGTTCTTTGCAATGATCACTTTGAGTCTTGATATGCTACAGTGTGATCATTAATCATGCTTTGCTCAGACACACAAAAAAAGTCTTCAGTAGATATGTGGTATTTAGAACTGAGGGTTTTCAAAGTCTCATAACCTTTAAAGGGTGTGACTAAACCATTGATTTCTTGCAATAGAGATTTTAGCCTTCACTATATTGTCTTGCATTGGATCACATAAACACCATGATATTGCTCATAAAGATTTGTATGTTTCTCATTAGTTATGCGAAGATTTAACAACACTTATGCTAGTCTCAGTATTCATAAAAACAAAACATTGCACAATGAAACTTATATCAAGAATGCGTTTTTCTCATTAAATAATATTTTACGTATTCAAATCTTTACATATGCAAGCTTTCTCTGCGACCTCTTTAAATTGTGCACATTATTCAAGTCTTTACATATGCAAACCTTCTCTGTGACCTCTTTAAATTGTGTACTATGAACTGGTATCTGGATTGAGTCTCTCTTTATCAAATATTTACATTCTGCGCGT
Source organism: Calotriton arnoldi (assembly GCA_963921515.1). Classification (NCBI taxonomy): domain Eukaryota; kingdom Metazoa; phylum Chordata; class Amphibia; order Caudata; family Salamandridae; genus Calotriton; species Calotriton arnoldi. Next base: position 52,534 of record CAWUFW010003805.1, on the reverse strand, counting down.
TTTTTCTGTCTTTTAAGTTTCTATATACCAATGCGCACCACTTCTGTGCGAATGTCTTAAACACCAAAGCGCTCGGGAAGGAAGATTCCTATCTTGGTCGAAGTTCTTGTCGAATGAAAACTCTAACGCGAACTAAAGCTCCTGTAGCTTTTACAGTTTGTTTTAAAGAAAAGAAAGGTTGTCGCCTAGCTCCAGATGGCTTGAACAGGACATGCGCTCAACAACCTTACCATTAGGGCAAAATCCAAGAACGGAAGGCAGCGCGAGGGAAACTGACGAGCCCGGGTGCAGTCACTGGAATAATCCGCGAGTAGCTGTTGGGCGTGGCTGGTTTTATAGCGGCGACGCGAGTACGGTGGCCGCACAGAGGCATAATGCAGAGCGCTGCAAAGCGGACTATGTTTTATTTAAATAAGGAATAACGAAATAAAAATGGAAACAGAAAAGGTCAATAAGCAAGCGATAGAGGCAACATGGGCAACTTGACAGGGCAATGTCCCATTATAAAGGCATACATGATGACTATGCTGATTGCCAAAATGAATCAGGCATGCTGCTGCAAAGGATAACCAGGCAGCTCCGCAAGGAATAACCAGGCAGTCTGGAGAACCATGACATAGATATGCCTTTTGACGGTGAATGTTTATTTGGCAGTCATATAGATGAAGCCCTTCAGTCTATAAAGAAGGTCACAGACACTTCTAAATCCCTGGCTAAGCTACAACAACGTCGTTTCCAGTCCTTTTAGGGCAGAGTTCGAGGGCAGTATGCACCCAGACTGCAGTTCCAACAGCGGTTTCAACATTACCCTTAAGGCACCTATCAGACGTACAATCAACCTTTCAGGTCCAGCACTGCATCGTCCTATTCACAGCCCACTGGTCGTAAAAGACAGCAATCTGCCGGAAGATCGCAGGATTCAAACAAGAGGCAATGAGTTTCTCCAGGCCCCTACCACTACAGTCCCACAATTCGAACCAACCTGCTCAAACTTCTTACAAAATTGGATGTCCATATCGTCGGACAAATGGGTTTTGGATGTCTTCTGTCACGGTCACACCCTAGAGTTTGTACAGTATCCTCCAACTACTCCTCCTCCGAAGGTACTACATCGTCATCTGCCAGATCTCAAGAGGGAAATAAAAACTATTCTTTCCAAACATGCAATAGAAAAGGTACCCTTACATCAGCGCAATCAGGGGTTTATTCCCACTTCTTCTTAATCAAAAAGAAGACAGGGCAATGGAGGCAGGTCTTGGACCTCCGGTTACTGAACACATTCATCAAAAAACAATCTTTCAGATGTTGTCTCTGCAGTAAATCCTTCTTCTTATGGAAAAAGGGGATTATCTGTCATTTCTCGATCTTCTCGTTGCGTAGTTTCACATCCCCATTCATCCCAAGCTTCGAAGATATCTCAGGTTCGAAGTGGCGGGTGCCATTATCAGTTCAGAGTGCTTCCCTTCGGTTCGAAATCGGCCCCCAGGGTCTTCACCAAATGCATGGCGCTGATAGCTGCCTTTCTGAGACATTCAGGTCACCAGGTATTCCTCTACCTGGACGATTGGTTAATAAAAGCTCCTTTGTTTCAGGCAGCCAGGAACTCTACTCAAACTTGACGGAATCTTTTCCAGTCTCTAGGTCTTCACCTCAATCTAGAAAAGTCTTCGCTCATTCCTTCCAACTCTCTGACTTTCCTAGGTGCTCGCATCGATACAAATCTTGGCAAAGCCTTTCCTACTCCCGAAAGGGTCTCGCGTCTCCAGGAAATGACACGCCTTCTATCATCAAAAAGGACAGTTTCTGTCAGAAAGTACAAATCTATGCTGGGGATGATGTCCTCATGCATTCAGTTAATTCCCAATTGCCATCTTCATATGCGCCCACTGCCGGAGCAGCTGGACACTCAATGGGTTCAGTCCAAGGGGTCATTCAACGACATGATTCAAATCTCGATGGCTATTAAAGCTGCAATGTCTTGGTGGAGGATCAAGGAAAATCTTACTCAGGGTCTGTCTTTCATTCATTCAACTCCTAAGTTTGTGATGACGTCGGATGCGTCCATGGAGGGCTGGGGAGCTCAACTTCAGGAGCTTCAGGTGCACAACAGGAATCAAAATGCCACATAAACCTTCTAGAGTTAAGAGCGGTGTTCTTGAGCCTCAAAGCATTCTTGCTTCGGATTCGGGGATCTCCAGTTCTAGTCTGGACGGACAACACCACCACCATGTTTTATCTCCAGAAACAGGGTGGCACGAGATCTCAAGCTCTCTCTCTTCAAGCGCAGAAGATTTGGGAACGGCTTCTCCTCAATTAAATTTCACTTCGAGTGGAGCATGTGCCAGGGGTCATCAATCAGTGGGCCGACTCTCTCAGCAGGGTGTCCAAACAGTGCCACGAATGGGAGCTCAACGACCAGATGTTGCAGATGGTCTTTCGGTCTTGGGGCTTCCCAACATTAGATTTGTTTGCTACGTACCTCAACAAAAAGTGCACCTTTTACGCAAGCAGGACACCTCAGCCGGGATCGTGGGGAGACACTTTTCTGCTCTCCTGGACAGGAAAATTTGCCTACGCCTTCCCCCCGTTTCCTCTCATTCCTCGAGTTCTCCATAAAATACAACGGGAGCCGTGCCACATAATTCTCATCGCTCCCGGGTGGGCAAGGCAATTTTGGTTCACAGAGCTACTTTGCCTATCAGAGTGCACTCCGATTCTCTTTCCTCCAAGGGAGGATCTTCTTTACATGGACAAGGAGCAAGTGATTCATCCTCAAATTCCCTCTCTTCACTTGTCGGCTTGGCTCCTCACTTCATTGAATTTGAGAATTTGAACATACCCAATGATTGCAAAGGAATTTTGCAAAATTCTCAAGCTACTTCCACGCTCAAACGTTACTCTGAAAAATGGAAAAGGTTCTGTGTGTGGTGCAGCGCTCATTCTTTACATCCACTTTCATCCACACCGGAACAAGTATTGCCCTATCTCTTGCACCTAGCCAAGGCGGGACTCTCGCATTCTTCCATTAAGATCCACCTTGCTGCGATTTCTAGATACAGACGACGTCTGGATCAATCTTCATTGTGGTCTCATAGACTTATTAAGGAATTTCTGAAAGGCCTATCCAGGACCTACCCACCGGTGAAATCCCCTCCAGTGCTGTGGCAATCAAATACGGTCCTGTCACAACTAATGCGTTCCCCATTTGAACCTATACACAAATATGACTTAAAATTTCTCTCCCGGAAGGTGGCCTTTCTCTTGGCCATTACGTCAGCCTGACGTATCAGCGAAATCCAGGCATTCACTATAAAGGAACCATTTCTTCAATTTCTAGCACATAGGGTTTTTCTACGTACGAATCCTTCTTTCATACCAAAAGTACCATCGTCTTATCACCTCAACGTGCCTATAATTCTGCCTACATTTTTTCCAAATCCGTCCTCGCTGGCGGAAAAATCTCTCCATTCTCTGGACATCAAACGCTGTTTGAAATTTTATCTACAAAGGGCAAAATCCTTTCGTAAGTCTTCTCAACTGCTGGTTTCTTACTTTGCACCCAGGAAGGGACTCGCCCCAACTAAGGCCAGTATTGCTCTCTGGGTCACTTCAACTATTGTCTTGTGCCATGAGAAGGCTGGACATCCATTGCCTGCAAGGGTGCAGGCCCATTCGACGAGAAAAGTCGCAACTTCTTCAGCCCTGTTTGCAGGGGCTTCTCTCCCTGACATATGCAGGGCAGCAACGTGAGCGAGGACGCACACGTTCACAAAGCATTACTGCCTGGATGGTTGGCAGAAGGCAGATATAGCCGTGGGACAAGCAGCTCTTCATCATCTCTTTGCCTAAGGTAGGAGGCTTGTAGCCATCCTGATTTCTTTATTTACTTATTTTGTTTACTCTTGTATATCTATTTGATTGTTATTTCTACCTGCATTAAGATCATTCCGGTTATATATATATTTTTGTTTTTCTTGGTACTGTCATGGTGGGATTGTTTGCCTTCCCTACTTCATTGTTACTTTTATTTATCAATATACTGCTCTTTAATCGAGTTCAAGCATGTGAATCTATAAAAGATACAATACTGGAGAAAAAACAAGTTACTTACCTGTACACTGTGGTTCTCCAGTATTGATATCTTTTATAGATTCACATGCGACCCGCCCTCCTCCCCGGTTAGGCTCACCATTCTACCTCAGAGTAATATATATATATATTTGCACACTTGTGCTCGAAATCTGAGGTGTGGTGGCTCTGTGGAGAGGGTTACTCTGAGGTCTCTGCTGTGATTGGCTGAACTTTGGATGTTATAAAATGAGATTGATAGAGTGCTCAATTGAATTTTTCTCTCTTTGGAGGTCTATGTAATGTATTCAGTACTACTGTTTCTACTGTTACCGTGGGACTCCCACCATGACGACGGGGAAGGTTCAAGCATGTGCATCTATAAAAGATATCAATACTGGAGAACCACAGTGTACAGGTAAGTAACTTGTTTTTTCCTTACCAACTCTCCCATCCTACCCGCTCTGCGAACGGATTTGTAGATTCAGGGATGTCCCCCTTTCAGAGCCCTAGTTTCAAACACCAGTGGTCAGTACTCTTTGTGGCTCTGTGGTTCTGGCATGGAAAGTCGCAAAAAGAAACTTACGTCAGCGAGCTGAGGTAGCGCCTATATAGGTACGCGCATGTCACTTCCGGTGCCGCCGATGCCACATAGAGCCAAACAACGCTACCTACCGGCGCACAGGGGTACCTCTAATGAAAAATGTCCGGATCCAGTCTGATGCCTGGGGATAACTCTAAGATAAGGAATCTGCGGCTAGTTAGAGTCTCTATCAGATAAAGTGTTACTGAAGGTAGGTAACTTGCTCTTTAATACTACGGGTAGGGTTTGTAGAACCAGTAGAAACATTTGCAGTTATCGTAACAGTAGTATTGATTTTCTGTAGATGTCATCCTCTCTGTTCAATTAATTTCTTTTTTTCTCTTTCTGTAGTGCATTTAAAATTTGTGCTTCTTCACGTACTGTTTTGTAGGCATTGCATTCAATGTGTGGAAATAAATCTATTTCAGGAAAGACATGAAGTATTGGTTATGTAGTCATTGTGCTAATAGTACATGTAATTTTGTGTGCATAATTGTTGCTGCTATTTAGTAGTAGCGGGCTGTGTTTATAGCCCACTTTCTCCTATTAGCCAATGACACAATGGTTTCCTTCTTCATTGTATTTGTTTGTACTTTTCAATTTGGTTTCATAATCATGTGATCATAAATGTGTGTTTAGTAGTATTAGGTTGTGTTTATAGGCTACATTCTTTTAATAGCCAATCATATAATGGTTTGATTCTTAATTGTATTTCTTACCTCTATTTTCATTGGTTTTCATTGTCATATGACCAAAAATAGTTGTTTCAAATGACTTTTTAATACTTCTCCAACTTCATTGTTGCAGACTAGTTCTTTTCCTTACTTCATTTTGGTTTTGGTAGTATTGTGCTACATTAGTAGCCAAATCGTATTTAAGCCAATCATTGTCCTTCTGTCAAAATTAAGTGTTGTTAATATAATGCCCTCTCCTACTGGCCAATAAACAAACTATGTATATATTTATTTGCGTGGCTGTGTGTTCCTTATTCTTCTACCTTAGTGCATATGGAAAATGGTTCTTGTGTGGCATGTTAGACACAGTTTCAAACTTTGGGCCAGAGAGCATATCCAAGTAAGCAGATTATGATACTGATTTAGGTTTGAAAGGTGTAAAAGTAACATGGATTGGGGAAAGAGGTTTGACATGGAATCGGTTATTTCCTCAACTTTCCTATGTTCGAAAATGTGACCATCCCCACTTTATGGTTATGCACTGTGGTGGCAAAGATATAAGCCACTTAACTGGAGTTAGACTTGAAATTGAGATGAAGAAGACATTTTCCACCATAATGACTGTTTTCGAGCGCACATTTTGTCTTCTCCAACATTTATCAGAGTCAAAAATGGATGTGATCTACTTTAAATGCTCGAAGTCCGAAAAGACTTGAAGACATGTCAACAAGACAATCTCAGAATACCTTAGAGATCATGGAATGGCTTCTATTTTTCATTTGGATATTAAATATTACAATGCAGCACTCTATCGTCCTGATGGTGTCCATTTTACAACCTATGGAAACCATCATTTCCTTGCAAACTTCAAAACTTGGCTCCATAACCATCTTTCAAAATGTTTACTTTGGAAAACAAACAAAAGCTCTTTTAAGAGCCACCCTATATGTGTGTAATGTATTTTTTATAGATCATTTTTAGTTTAAAATGTGTTACGGTGCCGCTGTACTTCCTAGAAACTCTCACAATAGTACCGCAGTACTCTGTGAACTTTTTAAAATAAATAAAAATCAATAAAACTACTTTTCCCTACCTGTCCAAAGTGTGCTAACCTTGCTCCTTCCTTCCTGTACATCTAAAATGTGGTCTAAAAAATATGGCTGCCTTTTCATTTTGCAAAAGTCTTTCATTAACCCATCATGTTGTAATTTGTCATTGCCACGTGCCATGGTATACCGCGGAATATTGCGGCCAAATATATCACTAAGATTTTCTGTTTTCCAACTTAAAACCTACTGAACCAAGTCACTTCAAATACTAAAAAGTATCCTTTCCACACCATAACCTATATTCCTGCCAAATTTCATTAAAATCAGTTCAGCCGTTTTGTTGCTGCTTCCCTGTAAAAATCTATTGAAAATGCATTGGTGGAAAAACTTGTTTTATGACTTCTTCCCTTTTTTCTTTGCACTCCATAACAATTCACCACAAACCTTTGCATCATCCGCCAATGTAGAAAAAGGAATAGGTCTACAAAGTTTTGTGGAGATTTATATATATATATATATATTTATATATTTATATATATATATATAGTCACTGTAGTTATAGTTACAATTCCCAGACATAGGAATTCCTCTGATTTTTGATATGGGATCAAATGTGGGGCAAAGTGATCACCTATCAAAAATCAGAGGAATTCCTATGTCTGGGAATTGTAACTATAACTACAGAGTGACTATATATATATATATATAAATATATATATATGTAGTCACTCTGTAGTTATAGTTACAGAGTGACTACTATGGGACCCCAGGGCCAAAAAAGCTTCTTTGTTTTATATTTTAAAAGGCTCCTGCGCTTCGTTTCTTTAAGGGGACCGTCACCCCCCCGGGGCTTTATTAATTATGCACGGGGCTGTGCCCCCGCAGTCCCGGGGACCGCCACCTCCTCAGGGCTTTTATTTATTTAGGGCGGGAGGGGCCTCGCAGGCCCCCCCCAAGCCCCGGAGACCACCACCTCCCCGGGGCACACTGAAATTAAGTGCGGGGGCCTCGCGGGCCCCCCCAAACCCCGGGGACTGCCACCTCTCCGGGGCTCCAATAGAATTAAAGAAGTGTGAGGGGGCTCCAGCCCCTCCCACACTGCCCCGGAGACCACCACCTCCCGGGGCACTAATGTTAATACAGGGGTCAGTTGCGGCCCCCCGGCCCCGGGACCACCACCTCCCGGGGCTATTTTCACATTGGGAGGGGGTCACACGGCCCCTCTCCTGGAGCCCTAGATGGCCCTGGGTACCGCCTTCCCCAGGGCCGGCTCCAGCAATGTCCCGGGGTGTCCACCCCCGGGACATTGCAGTTTGCAATGACAGGGCGGGAGCACGGTTCCCGCCCTGTCTTTGCAAACTCTGAGAGCAAGAAACCTGCTCTTGCTTCCATGAAGCAAAGCAGAATTGCTGTTGGACAAGGGGAGCTGCATGTCAGCAGCTCCCCTTGTCCAAAAGCAATGCCGTTTCCCGCAGGAGGAGGGGAGCTGGCTGGGACCGCGGGGCATTGGGGCTCCCCCCATGGTCCCCAACATGAGGCCAGGCCCAGGGGGATGGGGTCCCCGGGGCAAGAAGTGGCCAAGGGAAGTGGGGCCACGAGGCCCCCCTCTCCTTTTTCATTAAAAAAAATAAATAAATAAGGCCGGACCCCGGGATGGGGTCGCCAAGGACCAAAATTGGCCTCAGGAGGGGGGCCACGCGGCCCCCCTCCAAAATTAAAAAACAGAAAGTCTGGGCAGGCCCCGGGGGTTGGGGTCACCGGGGCCAATAGTGGCCCAAGTAAGGGCCCCCCTCCCGTAAAATTAAAATAAAAGAGGCAAAGCCCCGGGGGATGGGGTCCCCGGGTCCAAAATTGGCCTCTGGAGGGGGGCCGCGTGGCCCCTCTCCTTTAAATGTTGTTTATTAAAAAAAATTCCATGCCCCGGGGGATGGGGTCCCTGGAGCCGTAATCGGCCTCGGGAGGTGGGCCGCACGCGGCCCCCTTCCCGTTTTATTAGAATCTTTTGTTTAAATGGGTCAGGCCCTGCGGGTTGGGGTCCCCAGGGCCCACAAAATATTAAGAAAAGGGGGGCCACACAGCCCCCCTTCTAACAATAATTTTAAAAAAAGCAGAAGCCAGCATCTTGCCGGAGGCCCCGCACCCTCCCTGCACCACTGTGCAAATACGCCTCCTGGCGCGTTCTGGGTTGGGGATTAGGTCCCCTTGAATCCTAAGGGTCCTTAGGGGCCAATTAGGCCACCAGGTACCTCCAGTAAGCCCCACACAGTGGGATTGCTGAGAGGTGGTCCGAGGCCACACCCCTTTTTACACCACTCTGCAAACGCACCTCTTGGCGCATTGCTGGTTGGGCGATGAGGTCCTCTTGTGTCCTGAGGACCTCAGGACTACAGTGGACTTCATCCCCTGAGCAGCAGTGCGCCAGGAGGCACGTTTGCAGAGTGGTGTAAAAAGGCGGCGTGGCTTCGGACCACTCTCAGCAATAAAGCTGTGTGGGGCTTACTAGATGTCACAGGAGGGCTAGTTGGCCCCCAGGGACCCTCAGGAGGCAAGGGGACTTCATCCCCCAACCAAGAGCGCGCCAGGAGGCACGTTTGCAGAGTGGTGGAGAAAGGGGGCATGGCCTGTGTCCACCTCTCAGCAATCCCACTATCTGGGGCTTACTGGAAGTATCAGGTAGGCTAGTTGGCCACCAAGGACCCCCACAAGCGAAAGGGACTTCAATCCCCATCCAAGAGTGCGCCAGTAGGCGCGTTTGCAGAGTGGTGGGCAAAGGGGGAGTAGCCTGCTATGAGAACTTAGCAATCCTGCTGTGTGGGACTTACTTGAGGTAATAGGAGGGATAGTTGGCCCCCAAAGATGTCCTTGGGGGCCGACTACCCCTCCTGTTACCTCCAGTAAGTCCCACACAGTGGGATTGCTAAGAGGTCTTCGGAGGCCACGCCCCCCTTTCTACATCACTCTGCAAACGCGCCTCCTGGCACACTACGGGTTGGGGGATGAAGTCCACTTTACTCCTGAGGGACTTTGGGGGCCAAGAAGCCCTCCTGGTACCTCCTGTAAGTCCTACGCAGCGGAATTCCTGAGCGCTGGTCGGAGGCCCAGCACCCTTTCTCCACCACTCTGCAAACGCGACTACTGGTTAAAGAAGCATTTGCAATGTAATAGGTTTCGCATTTGTGAGAGTTAGAGCTATTGGCGGTGTAAATGTAAAAGTGTTTTACTAATGTTTTTCGGAGTGGAGTGGATGTACGTTGTGTGTAGTGGAATTATGTGGTATGTTGTGCAGTGAAATTCTGTGGATAGAAAGTATGTGGTATTTAGTGTATAGGAATTATGTAGAGTGGGATTATGTGTTATGGAGAGTAATTATGTGGTAATCTGTGTTGTGGAGTTGTAACCTCAGGTTTAGTCTTCCTCGTTTTCATAGAAGCTAAACTATGAACTCAATGAGACAAAAAAAATGAAGGAATCACTGAGGCGCACTTCTGGACCTAGTCCTAGCAGGGCCACTGGAATTATGCGACTGTTTGGCTGCACCGACTTTCGCACAATTATACATTTTCCGCATTAGCCACATAATCCATCATCTGCTGCCTAATCTGCAGATTTGAATAAAAAAAGCCTTGTTTCTAGCTCAAACGTTACCAAAAATGCAGCGACAAGTGTTACAGCGTGGTGGAAGGTCCTTTGCAAACCTAGAATGGTCACCTGTTACTTATTGCTAAATGTGGGTGTTAAATTGGTACTAATGGTGTGCAAGCCACTCTTGCTTCTTTCTGCGCCTCTCTTGCCTCTTTCTGCATTTCTGTTGCTTCTTTCTGCACCTTTCTTTCTTTTTCTGCACTTCTCTTGCCTCTTTCTGCACATCTCTTCTACTTTATGCACCTCTGTAGCCTCTTCCTGCACCTCACTTGCTTCTTTTTGCACCCCTCTTGCCTCTTTCTGCACCTCTCTTGCCTCTTTCTGCACCCCTCTTGCCTCTTTCTCCACCCCTCTTCCCCCTTTCTGCATCTCTGTTGCTTCTTTCTGCATTTCTCTTGTGTCTTTCTCCACCCCTCTTCCCTCTTTCTGCAACTCTGTTGCTTCTTTCTGCACCTCTCTTGCTTCTTTCTGCACCCCTCGTGCCTCTTTCACACCCCTCTTCCCGCACACCTTTTGCCTCTTAATGCACTTCTGTTCCTTCTTTCTGCACTTCTTTTGTTTCTATCTGCACCTCTCACTTCTTTCTGCACCCCTTTTGCCTCTTTCTGCACCCCTCTTCCCTCTTTCTGCACCCCTCTTGCCTCTTTCTGCACCTCTGTTCCTTCTTTCTGCAATTCTTCTGTTTCTTTCTGCAGCTCTCTTACTTCTTTCTGCACTGCCTTGCCTCTTTCTCCACCCAACCACCCTCTTTCTGCACCCCGTTGCCTCTTTCTGCACCTCTGTTCTTTCTTTCTGCACTTCTTTTGTTTCTTTCTGCACATCTCTTGCTTCTTTCTGCACCACACGTGGCTCTTTCTGCACACCTCTTCCCTCTTTTTGCACCCCTCTTGCCTCTTTCTGCACCTCTGTTGCTTCTTTCTGCACTCCTTTTTTTTTTGTCCTCATTCACCTCAGAAACAATGTCCATTCCTTCCGCCCTTGTTTCGAGAGAGAAAACCAACCACTTGCGAACAGTACAGAATGAACATGATCCTTTCTGTGGCTGACTCTCTCTCACGGTGTTAACTTCACACAGGCAGCTACCTTAAAAGCAAAAACGGAGGGGCCCTGCAGCAGACCAGAGAGCTTTTACCGGTGTAATCATTGGACAGTTATAATTCATATATCCTCATGTAATCTCATTACTCTCCACATTTTGCAGCAGTCTTTCCAGACTCACACTCCATATCTCTAAAGGCTTCCATAAACCTTTCCTCTTAGACTCTTTCCCTAGTAAATCCATCCTGGACATATATAGGAGGGACTCCAGCCAGTCCGAATGTTGCGGTGGTACAGCTCCCACCCATTTATGGCAGATTTCTCTTCTGGCAAGTAAAATAGCATAAAACAACAGGTCCCTCGGAAATCCCATAAGGCCATCCACTACCCCAAAGATAACCAATGATAGGCTTATCTTAATTTGCAGTCCCAAAATACCTGATATAGTAGTTTCCACTTTGTCCCAAAACACTCTGATTGCCGGACATTGATAGAACATATAGACATCTGATGCCTTTTCCAGGCCACATTTTGCACAGCTGGTTCGGCTTCCTTTCCCCATCTTTGACAATTTTTCCGGGGTTATATATGCCCTGTGAAGTGAGAAGAAGTGGTTTCTCCTTAAAAAAGCAGGCTTGACAACGAAGTAAAGAGTGCGCATTGATACTTGCCAAATATTCTGTAGCCGCTCCCTCGGCAAGTGTCTTCCCCACAACTCTTCTGCCAGCTTAAAATCACCGTCCATGGTATCCTGTATTTCCCAATACCAGAATGCGACTTCCTTATTTCCTGATGGTTTTGTGACCAGTTGTTCCTCCAAAGTATTTCCCACTCCCAACGCCGACTTTCTACTTTGTTCCCAGCTTTTTAGTTGTATGTATTTAAACTTTGAAAGACTACCCTTCATCAGCCCGTTTAGATCTTGCCAAGATATAAGACTCCCGTCGTGCGTCAGATCTCCCCAGATCCTTAGATCCGCATTTTTATGGGTACCGCCAGTTTATCATTAAGGCACTCCGGAGTCCCTGGCGAATCCCAAACCAGGGCATAGTATGAGTAGTAATCTAGTTTCGAAAGTCGTCTGATATGGTACCATATATTCGCCATTGATTGTAATACCTTTAATTTAATTTTTAAAAGTATTTTGGGTCCCCAAATTTAAAAAGGAAGCCATCTACATCAGCCTTACTTTCTTTTAACATAGCCGAAAACATAGAGCCTATTACGGATCCATCTGGGGTCTTTACGAGCATTCTATAGTTTGTCAACTGGAAAGCCCATGCATAGTATAGTATGTCTGGGAGGGTTAATCCTCCCTTCTCCCTCTTTCTCTGCAGCTTTTTCCAGGAGATCCTGATACCCTTATATACCCAAATAAACCCATTGATCGCCTGCAGGATTTTATGTATAGTGGCTGTGAGGAGTTGGCCTGGTATATGCTGTCCACTAATTATAGTGGGCACCTTGCACCAGTCCAAACAACCCCTTATTGGAGATAGGTTAAAGACAACCTTTATTGAAAGCTATCCTAGTGGTAGCTATGGAGAGCAGCCTTCAGGCTAAGTCTTGAAGGAATGTAAAGCAGCTTGTTTTACCAGTCTATAATCTCTTGAGTGACCAAATGAAAGAGGACCACACCAGGTATATATATAAAATATATGTATTTAGTCTTAAACACACCCCTCTAGTCTCTTTATGAGGCTAGAGTTCGAAATACATAGTTTACAAGTCAAATATCCACAGTATTAGCACAAATACACGTTTGAGCCCTAGGGCGTACCAAACCATATACCAATAAAGTGGTATAAGAACCACGACTGAGCTAGACACAAGGCCTAGAGCCTGTAGAAGTGCTTGGACCACAAGGAACCACCCAAGGTAGTGACACAGGGGACCCACGGGGGACGCGTGCAGTGTGGGAACACAGCCACGAATCACCGTTAACTTCTATGGGGAAAGTCGCGGTTAGGTTTTTAAAAGGAAAGGACACTTAGAAGAGGACTTGGAGCAAACCCCTTTAGAACTAGGTCGTTCTAGAGTCAATACCCACGGGAGCACCGGAGTACTCGAGTTACCTCACCCAGGGAAGCCGGGTGCATAGGTGTCTTTTGGTGTCGAGTTTCGTCGTCGTTTTCAATGGCGATCTGCTGCAGCAGGCTGCTGACGACCAAGTGGAAAGTGTCCGGGTGGATCCAAGAGTGGATCGAAGATCTGAAGGACCTGAAAGCAGAGGGGACAGAGTCTGGGTCACTAGCCAGTGACCAGGAAGGCGATGAGCGGATGCCCACCGATGTCGGGTGCTTCAGGTAGGTTGACGGTCGTCTTGACTCTTCAGCCACGAGGTCCAGGAGGCGTCAACGACGACCAGGAGCTGGATTCGAGCTGTCCCACGACGTCTGTCGATTGCTCCGGTGTCGGCGACCGGATTGGACCCCACAAGCCTTGGCAACAGCAAGTCACGTGGAAACAAAGAAAGGACGTTGATGCAGACCAGCAAGGTCTGGGGGACTCACCCAGCGAGAGTAAGTCAGGGCACATCTGGAGCAACCAGGAAAGCCCAAGCACAAGAAGAGTTGCCTTCGGGAGGGCCCACTAGCCAACGGACTAGCGACCGCAAAGGAGCCTCGAGTGGACGCACTTGGAGCTGGCTCACAGGACACTCGTGGAGTGGAGGCCAGTGATCTTCGGTGCAGTCGGTGCTGGAGGCGAGGGCTACTCGGAGCCCAAAGCACAACTTCGTGGGAGACCAGGAAGAGGATGCACTTACAAAAGTTCTTGGTGTCCCGGGGTCACGGTTCCACGTTACCCACGACAGCTACGTGCCTCAGCTTTCCGGGGGTCTCAGGGCAGCCTCGGGGAAGTCTGGAAATCCACCTTTGGTGGTGCAAAGACTTCGGCGTCCGGCGGGAGCTTCAGCGATGCAGACCGGACAATTGCTTCTTAGGTGCCTGCCAAGCAGGGGAGTCACTCCTTGACCCCAAGGGAGATTCTTCAGTCCTCTAATCTTCAAGTAGAGCGTCGAAGGTCCAGGATTCGGCTTCAGAGTTTCGTCCAGGGTAATCTAAAGTCCTAAGGACTGGGGTCCCATACTTATACTAAGTTAGGGGTTGGACATACTCTGGGGACCCACCTATGGGAGGGTCAGGGAAGAGGGGTGGTTACACCCATTCCCTTTGTCCAGTTTCGCGCCAGAGCAGGGGCAGGTAGCCCCTGCAACCGGTTTGAACTGGACTATGCACAGGGACACCAAATGTGCCCCCAGTGCAGGACTTCAAAGCACCAGAGAGTGCTCCCGCCCAGCCCCAATACACACTATTCTGTCTGGGGAGGTGGTTACACCTCCCTTCGACAGGAAACCTATTGTCCAGGCCTCCCCTGCCGGAGTTTCGGTCAGCAGCAGGAGGCCAGACCCGTGTCTGTGGCAGCGGCATCCATTTTGTGATGCCAGGGCTCTGTAAAGTTAATACCGGGTAGCCTGGTGTGTACATGTCTCTCCCTCTAGAAGGGTGGAATGCTACCCCCGCCGCCAGGACTGGCGGGGAGGTAGTATTCAAGGTGTTTGACCAAACACGACATGTTTTGGTGCAGCCAGTCCAAAGTTAGCATTCTACCGCGAGGATATAATGCACTTAAGAGTATATGGTCAGGCTGTATCACAAACAGCATCAGAGGATTGACTCCGACCGCTGCAGAGGGGCTCTGCTCATGCAGGGGCACCCTCTCACATAAAAACCAAGCACTCTGCCTTTAGGATTGGTAAGGCCTGCCATAGGAGTGACTTATAGGTTTATATATGTGTGTGCAATGGTAGTGATATAGGTAGCCTATGTGAGAAGTTGGCCTGGTATATGCTGTCCACTAATTATAGTGGGCACCTTGCACCAGTCCAAACAACCCCTTATTGGAGATAGGTTAAAGACAACCTTTATTGAAAGCTATCCTAGTGGTAGCTATGGAGAGCAGCCTTCAGGCTAAGTCTTGAAGGAATGTAAAGCAGCTTGTTTTACCAGTCTATAATCTCTTGAGTGACCAAATGAAAGAGGACCACACCAGGTATATATTTAAAATATATGTATTTAGTCTTAAACACACCCCTCTAGTCTCTTTATGAGGCTAGAGTTCAAGTACATAAGTTACAAGTCGAATATCAACAGTAATAGCACAAATACACGTTTGAGCCCTAGGGGCGTACCAAACCATATACCAATAAAGTGGTATAAGAACCACGACTGAGCTAGCCACAAGGCCTAGAGCCTGTAGAAGTGCTTGGCCCTCAAGGAACCACCCAAGGTAGTGACACAGGGGACCCACGGGGGACGCGTGCAGTGTGAGAACACAGCCGCGAGCCGCCGTTGACTTCTATGGGGAATGTCGCGGTTGGAGTTTTAAAGAAAAAGGACACTTAGAGGAGGACTTGGAGCAAACCCCTTTAGAACTAGGCTGTTCTAGAGTCAATACCCACGGGAGCACCGGAGTACTCGAGTTACCTCACCCAGGGAAGCCGGGTGCATAGGTGTCTTTCGGGTCGGGTTTCGTCGTCGTTTTCAATGGCGATCTGCTGCAAAGTGCCTCTGGCGACCAAGTCGAAAGTGTTCGGGTGGATCCAAGGGTGGATCGAAGATCTGAAGAACCTGAAAGCAGAGGGGACAGAGTCTGGGTCACTAGCCAGTGACCAGGAAGGCGATGAGCAGATGCCCACCGATGTCGGGTGCTTCAGGTAGGTTGACGGTCGTCTTGACTCTTCAGCCATGAGGTCCAGGAGGCGTCGACGACAACCAGGAGCTGGATTCGAGCTGTCCCACGACGTCTGTCGATTGCTGGGGTGTCGGCAACCGAATTGAACCCAACAAGCCTTGGCAACGGCAAGTCTCGTAGAAATAAAGAAAGGACGTTGATGCAGACCAGCAAGGTCTGGGGGACTCACCCAGCGAGGGTAAGTCAGGGCACCTCTGGACCAATCAGGAAAGCCCAAGCAGAAGAAGAGTTGCCTTCGGGAGGGCCCACTAGCCAACGGACTAGCGACCGCAAAGGAGCCTCGAGTGGACGCACTTGGAGCTGGCTCACAGGACACTCGTGGAGTGGAGGCCAGTGATCTTCGGTGCAGTCGGTGCTGGAGGCGAAGGCTACTCGGAGCCCAAAGCACAACTTCGTGGGAGACCAGGAAGAGGATGCACTTGCAAAAGTACTCGGTGTCCAGGGGTCACGGTCCCACGTTACCCACGACAGCTACGGGCCTCAGCTTTGCTGGGGACTCAGGGCAGCCTCGGGGAAGTCTGGAAATCCACCTCTGGTGATGCAAAGACTTTGGCGTCCGGCGGGAGCTTCAGCGATGCAGACCGGACAATTGCTTCTTAGGTGCCTGCCAAGCAAGGGAGTCACTCCTTGACCCCAAGGGAGATTCTTCAGTCCTCTAATCTTAAAGTAGAGCGTCGAAGGTCCAGGATTCGGCGTCAGAGTTTCGTCCAGGGTAATCTAAAGTCCTAAGGACTGGGGTCCCATACTTATACAAAGTTAGGGGTTGGACATACTCTGGGGACCCACCTATGGGAGGGTCAGGGAAGAGGGGTGGTTACACCCATTCCCTTTGTCCAGTTTCGCGCCAGAGCAGGGGCAGGTTGCCCCTGCAACCGGTTTGAACTGGCATATGCACAGGGACACCAAATGTGCCCCCAGTGCAGGACTTCAAAGCACCAGAGGGTGCTCCCGCCCAGCCCCAATACACACTATCCTGTCTGGGGAGGTGGTTACACCTCCCTGTGACAGGAAACCTATTTTCCAGGCCTCCCCTGCCGGAGTTTCAGTCAGCAGCAGGAGGCCAGACCCGTGTCTGTGGCAGCGGCATCCATTTTGTGATGCCAGGGCTCTGGAAAGAAGTTACCGGGTAACCCGGTGTGTACATGTCTCTCCCTCTAGAAGGGTGGAATGCTACCCCCGCCGCCAGGATTGGCGGGGGTAGTATTCCAAGATGTTTGACACCAAACACGACATGTTTTGGTGCAGCCAGTCCAAAGTTAGCATTGTACCGCGAGGATATAATGCACTTAAGAGTATATGGTCAGGCTGTACCACAAACAGCATCAGAGGAGGGTCTCCGAACGCTGCAGAGGGGCTCTGCTCATGCAGGGGCACCCTCTCACATAAAAACCAAGCACTCTGCCTTCAGGATTGTTAAGGCCTGCCATAGGAGTGACTTATAGGTTTATATGTGTGTGCAATGGTAGTGATATAGGTAGCCTATACCACTGTAAGGGGTGCATGCACCACCTTACCCAGGCTGCTGTAGCAGACCTGTGGTGTCATTTTGGCTGGCCTTCCAGGGGTGGCATAATACATGCTTCAGCCCCTGGCAGGCTTCTGGGGTACCTATGCCCTGGGTACATAGTATACCATATACTAGGGACTTATAAGGGCACTCCAGATTCCGATCAAAGATGTACCTAAGGTACATGGAAACCATTTTATAGAGGAAGCAGATTAGACTGGGGCCCTGAATAGCAGGATCCCAGTCCAACTAAGTCATAAACCAGCAAAACACCAGGAAAAAAGTGGGGGCAACCATATAGTCAGATTCCACCTTCCTACATAACCCCCCAAACGAAAGGAGATAAGGCTAACCTTGGCCAGTTGAGCCTTTATTGACTAAGTGGCCATATAAGGAAGCACCTGCACTAGCATGGTTGCCCCCTGTCTTATGGTCCACTAAGCAATCCCTCACCCTAAGGGTATGAGAGGGTCTCCACCATGGTAAATTACTACCTGTGGTGTGCTTTGGTAAAGTACAAGGCTGGTGAGGTGTCTGAGTAGGGAAGTGAGGCCCTAGGAAGGTTGGTCTCAGCTTCCTCAGATCACTGGTCACCATGTATGCCTGTCTTTCCATGACTGAGTTGCACTTTGCTCTAAGGGTCAACCTTTGGCTGCCTACAGCTGGGGGTTGGGTCCCTTTGGATGGACCACTGGAGGGACATGGCAGGTTTGGAACCTTTTGGTCCCAGGTTTGCCCTTGCCTAACAGAGTCCTTCTGGGGGAGGTCCCTACACAAAGGTGTGGGGGATCCCTCAGTGTGTTGGGGAATTTTCACCTGGCTAGGGCTAGTAGACTGGGTGCCCCTAATCTGCTGATGGGGGGGGTTCCTCTGGACAGGGGGCCCTGGGGGGGTCCACTGACCTCCCTGACCTCTGTAGCCCTGGGCTGACTGAGGCAGGGTAGAGAGGGGCAGGTTACCTGCTCCAGACTGGGTACCACCTGGGAAGGGTCCTCTGCCATCAGGGGTGTGGCCAGGCCAGGCCTGACTACCTCTGGGGCAGTTCCTTCACTAGGGGTAGGGTCAGTTCTCTGAGGAGGCTGACCCTTACCTACTGTCTGGGGGAAGAAGACTTTTCTTCAACCCTTGTGCTCTCTTTGGGGGAGAGTGGGCCATTCTTCCAGGCTCCATCTCTCCAAAATTTCCCTGGGCTTGGGCTGTGGCCATCACAGCCCCACTAACCTTTACAGGGACGCCCAGCATTCTCAGATGGGTTTGGTGTTCAACTTCAGCCCAGGCTGAAATTTCCAGATCATTGCCCATCAGGCAATCTACAGGCAAGTTGGGGGACACTGCCACTCTTTTGGGCCTGTGACCCCTTCCCAGCTGAGATTGACTATGGCCATGGGGTGATCTGTTCTGACACCATCTATGTTGGTCACCCGGTATTTAAACTCAGGTAAAAGCTGGTGAGGAGGGACTAGTTTCCCTGCCAACATGGTGACACTAGCCCCTGTGTCCCTGAATGCCACAGCCTTCTGACCATTAATTATTGGCTCCAGTCTGTACCTGCCCAATGCATTGGGACCCATGGTAAAGGTGGCAAATCCTATACCACCATCAGAGTCAGAGGAGTCTGTTGAGGGGTCCTGTCTAAACTAGGGCCCACCTCTGTTCCTCTTGCAAAAGCACCTAACTTTTTGGGTGCACTACTCCCAACTGGAGGATTACTACTGGTAGTACCAGGAGGGGTGGTAGTAGTTGTTGGAGGAACATTTTCTTTATTGCCAATCCTGGGACAACTGGGATCAGATTTCCAGTGCCCAGGCTTTTTACAGACATGTCAATAGGGTTTCTTTTCAGGAGAGGAAGGAGTTTGGGACCCACCCCAGAAGTGGACTTTTGGGGCCCTGTAGTGGATTTATCTTTAGATTTATCCCCACCTTTCTCTTGGGACTTGGTAGAATCTTTCTTCTGGTCACCACCCTGGTTCTTAGGGCTTACCCTGGTTCTGACCCATTTGTCTGCCTTCTTTCCCAATTCTTGGGGAGAGGTCAGATCAGAGTCCACCAGGTACTGGTGTAAAAGCTGGTTTTGACAATTATTAAGGATCTGCTCCCTCATAATCAAATTGTACAATCCTATAAAGTCATGCACTTTGCTGCCATGTATCCAACCTTCCAGAGCCTTAGCAGAACAATCAACAAAGTCCACCCAGTCTTGAGTCTGTGCCTTTTGGGTATCTCTGAACTTTAACCTGTATTGTTCAGTTGTTAGGCCAAACCCATCAATCAGGGCACTCTTCAAGACTTTGTAATTGTCAGCATCCTCTTCTCTAACAGTGAGGAGCTTATCTCTGCCTTTGTCTGCAAAGGAGAGCCACAAGATTGCTGCCCACTGCTCCTGGGGGACCCTCTGTACTTTACAGGCCCTCTCCAGTGCAGTTATCCACTTGTGGATGTCATCCCCACTCTGGTAGGGAGGGACAACCTTGCTCAGGTTTCTATGGTCATAAGACCTTTCCCTATCTCTGGGGAAATTGCTGCCACCATGGGACTCTAGTCCCATCTTTTTCTCTGTCTATAGAGATCTAGGGACTCCCTGTCTATAGCCAACTGCTGTTTTCTGAGCTCAAGCTCTTTCTCCTCTCATGAGAGGATTCCCTCCTATGAGAAGAGACAGAGGTCCCTACTGAGGTGTCAGAGTGGTTAGACTCCTGAGAAGGAGATCTAGACCTTCTGGGCACACTCACAACTCTTCCTGGGGGGACAAAGGGGAGGTCATTCTGGGCCTCCTTCATCCTCAGGAGAAGCTGCATTTTCCAGGTCAGGATCATTGTCATCCCCTGGCCAGTTTCAGAGGTCAGGTCCTGGGCATTTTCATCCCTGGCCCCTCCCTCATCTTCTGCCCCACCCTCTCTGCCTACCCTTTCAGACCTTAGGGGTCTTCTAAGATCATCTAGCAGAAGCATCTCCAGGAGACGTTGGGTGTTGGCACTTTTGCCTGTCCTCAACTTCCTAACTTTGCACAACTCTCTTAATTCCAAGAATGAGAGGTTGTCATATCTGGATGGCAGGAGCTCACCGGTTCCTGGCAGTGAAGACATTACTAGTGTGGTGTGGTGAATGCACTACCTACTCTAGTGTGGCCTACTAAACTCTCTTGAGTTGTAGAAAGGGTGTGCTATCCCTTAACACACAACTCTAAGTTCAGTAGAACTTACTGTATCCTAAGCTTGAGTTATATGTACCTAAGGTACCCTTAGTGGTTTTCACTTGATCAATTCAATTGAGATTATCTGGTAAAACAATAGCAAGCAGGAATCCCACACGCTGCACACCAATGTGAGAAGTTGGCCTGGTATATGCTGTCCACTAATTATAGTGGGCACCTTGCACCAGTCCAAACAACCCCTTATTGGAGATAGGTTAAAGACAGCCTTTATTGAAAGCTATCCTAGTGGTAGCTATGGAGAGCAGCCTTCAGGCTAAGTCTTGAAGGAATGTAAAGCAGCTTGTTTTACCAGTCTATAATCTCTTGAGTGACCAAATGAAAGAGGACCACACCAGGTATATATTTAAAATATATGTATTTAGTCTTAAACACACCCCTCTAGTCTCTTTATGAGGCTAGAGTTCAAGTACATAAGTTACAAGTCGAATATCAACAGTAATAGCACAAATACACGTTTGAGCCCTAGGGGCGTACCAAACCATATACCAATAAAGTGGTATAAGAACCACGGCTGAGCTAGACACAAGGCCTAGAGCCTGTAGAAGTGCTTGGCCCTCAAGGAACCATCCAAGGTAGTGACACAGGGGACCCACGGGGGACGCGTGCAGTGTGAGAACACAGCCGCGAGCCGCCATTGACTTCTATGGGGAATGTCGCGGTTGGAGTTTTAAAGAAAAAGGACACTTAGAGGAGGACTTGGAGCAAACCCCTTTAGAACTAGGCTGTTCTAGAGTCAATACCCACGGGAGCACCGGAGTACTCGAGTTACCTCACCCAGGGAAGCCGGGTGCATAGGTGTCTTTCGGGGTCGGGTTTCGTCGTCGTTTTCAATGGCGATCTGCTGCAAAGTGCTGCTGGCGACCAAGTCGAAAGTGGTCGGGTGGATCCAAGGGTGGATCGAAGATCTGAAGAACCTGAAAGCAGAGGGGACAGAGTCTGGGTCACTAGCCAGTGACCAGGAAGGCGATGAGCAGATGCCCACCGATGTCGGGTGCTTCAGGTAGGTTGACGGTCGTCTTGACTCTTCAGCCATGAGGTTCAGGAGGCGTCGACGACGACCAGGAGCTGGATTCGAGCTGTCCCACGACGTCTGTCGATTGCTGGGGTGTCGGCGACCGAATTGGACCCAACAAGCCTTGGCAACGGCAAGTCTCGTAGAAATAAAGAAAGGACGTTGATGCAGACTAGCAAGGTCTGGGGGACTCACCCAGCGAGGGTAAGTCAGGGCACCTCTGGAGCAATCAGGAAAGCCTAAGCAGAAGAAGAGTTGCCTTCGGGAGGGCCCACTAGCCAACGGACTAGCGACCGCGAAGGAGCCTCGAGTGGACGCATTTGGAGCTGGCTCACAGGACACTCGTGGAGTGGAGGCCAGTGATCTTCGGTGCAGTCGGTGCTGGAGGCGGGGGCTACTTGGAGCCCAAAGCACAACTTCGTGGGAGACCAGGAAGAGGATGCACTTGCAAAAGTACTCGGTGTCCAGGGGTCACGGTCCCACGTTACCCACGACAGCTACGGGCCTCAGCTTTGCTGGGGACTCAGGGCAGCCTCGGGGAAGTCTGGAAATCCACCACTGGTGATGCAAAGACTTCGGCGTCCGGCGGGAGCTTCAGCGATGCAGACCGGACAATTGCTCCTTAGGTGCCTGCCAAGCAAGGGAGTCACTCCTTGACCCCAAGGGAGATTCTTCAGTCCTCTAATCTTAAAGTAGAGCGTCGAAGGTCCAGGATTCGGCGTCAGAGTTTCGTCCAGGGTAATCTAAAGTCCTAAGGACTGGGGTCCCATACTTATACAAAGTTAGGGGGTTGGACATACTCTGGGGACCCACCTATGGGAGGGTCAGGGAAGAGGGGTGGTTACACCCATTCCCTTTGTCCAGGTTCGCGCCAGAGCAGGGACAGGTAGCCCCTGCAACCGGTTTGAACTGGCATATGCACAGGGACACCAAATGTGCCCCCAGTGCAGGACTTCAAAGCACCAGAGGGTGCTCCCGCCCAGCCCCAATACACACTATCCTGTCTGGGGAGGTGGTTACACCTCCCTGTGACAGGAAACCTATTGTCCAGGCCTCCCCTGCCGGAGTGTCAGTCAGCAGCAGGAGGCCAGACCCGTGTCTGTGGCAACGGCATCCATTTTGTGATGCCAGGGCTCTGGAAAGAAGTTACCGGGTAGCCCGGTGTGTACATGTCTCTCCCTCTAGAAGGGTGGAATGCTACCCCCGCCGCCAGGATTGGCGGGGGGTAGTATTCCAAGATGTTTGACACCAAACAAGACATGTTTTGGTGCAGCCAGTCCAAAGTTAGCATTGTACCGCGAGGATATAATGCACTTAAGAGTATATGGTCAGGCTGTACCACAAACAGCATCAGAGGAGGGACTCCGAACGCTGCAGAGGGGCTCTGCTCATGCAGTGGCACCCTCTCACATAAAAACCAAGCACTCTGCCTTCAGGATTGTTAAGGCCTGCCATAGGAGTGACTTATAGGTTTATATGTGTGTGCAATGGTAGTGATATAGGTAGCCTATACCACTGTAAGGGGTGCATGCACCACCTTACCCAGGCTGCTGTAGCAGACCTGTGGTGTCATTTTGGCTGGCCTTCCAGGGGTGGCATAATACATGCTTCAGCCCCTGGCAGGCTTCTGGGGTACCTATGCCCTGGGTACATAGTATACCATATACTAGGGACTTATAAGGGCACTCCAGATTCCAATCAAAGATGTACCTAAGGTACATGGAAACCATTTTATAGAGGAAGCAGATTAGACTGGGGCCCTGAATAGCAGGATCCCAGTCCAACTAAGTCATAAACCAGCAAAACACCAGGAAAAAAGTGGGGGCATCCATATAGTCAGATTCCACCTTCCTACATAACCCCCCCCCCCAAACGAAAGGAGATAAGGCCAACCTTGGCCAGTTGAGCCTTTATTGACTAAGTGGCCATATAAGGAAGCACCTGCACTAGCATGGTTGCCCCCTGTCTTATGGTCCACTAAGCAATCCCTCACCCTAAGGGTATGAGAGGGTCTCCACCATGGGGAATTACTACCTGTGGTGTGCTTTGGTAAAGTACAAGGCTGGTGAGGTGTCTGAGTAGGGAAGTGAGGCCCTAGGAAGGTTGGTCTCAGCTTCCTCAGATCACTGGTCACCATGTATGCCTGTCTTTCCATGACTGAGTTGCACTTTGCTCTAAGGGTCAACCTTTGGCTGCCTACAGCTGGGGGTTGGGTCCCTTTGGATGGACCACTGGAGGGACATGGCAGGTTTGGAATCTTTTGGTCCCAGGTTTGCCCTTGCCTAACAGAGTCCTTCTGGGGGAGGTCCCTACACAAAGGTGTGGGGGATCCCTCAGTGTGTTGAGGAATTTTCACCTGGCTAGGGCTACTAGACTGGGTGCCCCTAATCTGCTGATGGGGGGTTCCTCTGGACAGGGGGCACTGGGGGTCCACTGACCTCCCTGACCTCTGCAGCCCTGGGCTGACTGAGGCAGGGTAGAGAGGGGCAGGTTACCTGCTCCAGACTGGGTACCACCTGGGAAGGGTCCTCTGCCATCAGGGGTGTGGCCAGGCCAGGCCTGACTACCTCTGGGGCAGTTCCTTCACTAGGGGTAGGGTCAGTTCCCTGAGGAGGCTGACCCTTACCTACTGTCTGGGGGGAAGAAGACTTTTCTTCAACCCGTGTGCTCTCTTTTGGAGGAGAGTGGGCCATTCTTCCAGGCTCCATCTCTCCAAAATTTCCCTGGGCTTGGGCTGTGGCCATCACAGCCCCACTAACCTTTACAGGGACGCCCAGCATTCTCAGATGGGTTTGGTGTTCAACTTCAGCCCAGGCTGAAATTTCCAGATCATTGCCCATCAGGCAATCTACAGGCAAGTTGGGGGACACTGCCACTCTTTTTGGGCCTGTGACCCCTTCCCAGCTGAGATTGACTATGGCCATGGGGTGATCTGTTCTGACACCATCTATGTTGGTCACCTGGTATTTAAACTCAGGTAAAAGCTGGTGAGGGGGACTAGTTTCCCTGCCACCATGGTGACACTAGCCCCTGTGTCCCTGAATGCCACAGCCTTCTGACCGTTAATTATTGGCTCCAGTCTGTACCTGCCCAATGCATTGGGACCCATGGTAAAGGTGGCAAATCCTATACCACCATCAGAGTCAGAGGAGTCTGTTGAGGGGGTCCTGTCTAAACTAGGGCCCACCTCTGTTCCTCTTGCAAAAGCACCTAACTTTTTGGGTACACTACTCCCAACTGGAGGATTACTACTGGTAGTACCAGGAGGGGTGGTAGTAGTTGTTGGAGGAACATTTTCTTTATTGCCAATCCTGGGACAACTGGGATCAGATTTCCAGTGCCCAGGCTTTTTACAGACATGTCAATAGGGTTTCTTTTCAGGAGAGGAAGGAGTTTGGGACCCACCCCCAGAAGTGGACTTTTGGGGCCCTGTAGTGGATTTATCTTTAGATTTATCCCCACCTTTCTCTTGGGACTTGGTAGAATCTTTCTTCTGGTCACCACCCTGTTTCTTAGGCCTTACCCTGGTTCTGACCCATTTGTCTGCCTTCTTTCCCAATTCTTGGGGAGAGGTCAGATCAGAGTCCACCAGATACTGGTGTAAAAGCTGGTTTTGACAATTATTAAGGATCTGCTCCCTCATAATCAAATTGTACAATCCTATAAAGTCATGCACTTTGCTGCCATGTATCCAACCTTCCAGAGCCTTAGCAGAACAATCAACAAAGTACCACCCAGTCTTGAGTCTGTGCCTTTTGGGTATCTCTGAACTTTAACCTGTATTGTTCAGTTGTTAGGCCAAACCCATCAATAAGGGCACTCTTCAAGACTTTGTAATTGTCAGCATCCTCTTCTCTAACAGTGAGGAGCTTATCTCTACCTTTGTCTGCAAAGGAGAGCCACAAGATTGCTGCCCACTGCTCCTGGGGGACCCTCTGTACTTTACAGGCCCTCTCCAGTGCAGTTATCCACTTGTGGATGTCATCCCCACTCTGGTAGGGAGGGACAACCTTGCTCAGGTTTCTATGGTCATAAGACCTTTCCCTATCTCTGGGGAAATTACTGCCACCATGGGACTCTAGTCCCATCTTTTTCTCTGTCTATAGAGTTCTAGGGACTCCCTGTCTATAGCCAACTGCTGTTTTCTGAGCTCAAGCTCTTTCTCCTCTCATGAGAGGATTCCCTCCTATGAGAAGAGACAGAGGTCCCTACTGAGGTGTCAGAGTGGTTAGACTCCTGAGAAGGAGATCTAGACCTTCTGGGCACACTCACAACTCTTCCTGGGGGGACAAAGGGGAGGTCATTCTGGGCCTCCTCCTCATCCTCAGGAGAAGCTGCATTTTCCAGGTCAGGATCATTGTCATCCCCCTGGCCAGTTTCAGAGGTCAGGTCCTGGGCATTTTCATCCCTGGCCCCTCCCTCATCTTCTGCCCCACCCTCTCTGCCTACCCTTTCAGACCTTAGGGGTCTTCTAAGATCATCTAGCAGAAGCATCTCCAGGAGACGTTGGGTGTTGGCACTTTTGCCTGTCCTCAACTTCCTAACTTTGCACAACTCTCTTAATTCCAAGAATGAGAGGTTGTCATATCTGGATGGCAGGAGCTCACCGGTTCCTGGCAGTGAAGACATTACTAGCGTGGTGTGGTGAATGCACTACCTACTCTAGTGTGGCCTACTAAACTCTCTTGAGTTGTAGAAAGGGTGTGCTATCCCTTAACACACAACTCTAAGTTCAGTAGAACTTACTGTATCCTAAGCTTGAGTTATATGTACCTAAGGTACCCTTAGTGGTTTTCACTTGATCAATTCAATTGAGATTATCTGGTAAAACAATAGCAAGCTGGAATCCCACACGCTGCACACCAATGTGAGAAGTTGGCCTGGTATATGCTGTCCACTAATTATAGTGGGCACCTTGCACCAGTCCAAACAACCCCTTATTGGAGATAGGTTAAAGACAACCTTTATTGAAAGCTATCCTAGTGGTAGCTATGGAGAGCAGCCTTCAGGCTAAGTCTTGAAGGAATGTAAAGCAGCTTGTTTTACCAGTCTATAATCTCTTGAGTGACCAAATGAAAGAGGACCACACCAGGTATATATTTAAAATATATGTATTTAGTCTTAAACACACCCCTCTAGTCTCTTTATGAGGCTAGAGTTCGAAGTACATAAGTTACAAGTCGAATATCAACAGTAATAGCACAAATACACGTTTGAGCCCTAGGGGCGTACCAAACCATATACCAATAAAGTGGTATAAGAACCACGACTGAGCTAGACACAAGGCCTAGAGCCTGTAGAAGTGCTTGGCCCTCAAGGAACCATCCAAGGTAGTGACACAGGGGACCCACGGGGGACGCGTGCAGTGTGAGAACACAGCCGCGAGCCGCCGTTGACTTCTATGGGGAATGTCGCGGTTGGAGTTTTAAAGAAAAAGGACACTTAGAGGAGGACTTGGAGCAAACCCCTTTAGAACTAGGCTGTTCTAGAGTCAATACCCACGGGAGCACCGGAGTACTCGAGTTACCTCACCCAGGGAAGCCGGGTGCATAGGTGTCTTTCGGGGTCGGGTTTCGTCGTCGTTTTCAATGGCGATCTGCTGCAAAGTGCTGCTGGCGACCAAGTCGAAAGTGGTCGGGTGGATCCAAGGGTGGATCGAAGATCTGAAGAACCTGAAAGCAGAGGGGACAGAGTCTGGGTCACTAGCCAGTGACCAGGAAGGCGATGAGCAGATGCCCACCGATGTCGGGTGCTTCAGGTAGGTTGACGGTCGTCTTGACTCTTCAGCCATGAGGTTCAGGAGGCGTCGACGACGACCAGGAGCTGGATTCGAGCTGTCCCACGACGTCTGTCGATTGCTGGGGTGTCGGCGACCGGATTGGACCCAACAAGCCTTGGCAACGGCAAGTCTCGTAGAAATAAAGAAAGGACGTTGATGCAGACTAGCAAGGTCTGGGGGACTCACCCAGCGAGGGTAAGTCAGGGCACCTCTGGAGCAATCAGGAAAGCCCAAGCAGAAGAAGAGTTGCCTTCGGGAGGGCCCACTAGCCAACGGACTAGCGACCGCGAAGGAGCCTCGAGTGGACGCACTTGGAGCTGGCTCACAGGACACTCGTGGAGTGGAGGCCAGTGATCTTCGGTGCAGTCGGTGCTGGAGGCGGGGGCTACTTGGAGCCCAAAGCACAACTTCGTGGGAGACCAGGAAGAGGATGCACTTGCAAAAGTACTCGGTGTCCAGGGGTCACGGTCCCACGTTACCCACGACAGCTACGGGCCTCAGCTTTGCTGGGGACTCAGGGCAGCCTCGGGGAAGTCTGGAAATCCACCACTGGTGATGCAAAGACTTCGGCGTCCGGCGGGAGCTTCAGCGATGCAGACCGGACAATTGCTTCTTAGGTGCCTGCCAAGCAAGGGAGTCACTCCTTGACCCCAAGGGAGATTCTTCAGTCCTCTAATCTTAAAGTAGAGCGTCGAAGGTCCAGGATTCGGCGTCAGAGTTTCGTCCAGGGTAATCTAAAGTCCTAAGGACTGGGGTCCCATACTTATACAAAGTTAGGGGGTTGGACATACTCTGGGGACCCACCTATGGGAGGGTCAGGGAAGAGGGGTGGTTACACCCATTCCCTTTGTCCAGGTTCGCGCCAGAGCAGGGGCAGGTAGCCCCTGCAACCGGTTTGAACTGGCATATGCACAGGGACACCAAATGTGCCCCCAGTGCAGGACTTCAAAGCACCAGAGGGTGCTCCCGCCCAGCCCCAATACACACTATCCTGTCTGGGGAGGTGGTTACACCTCCCTGTGACAGGAAACCTATTGTCCAGGCCTCCCCTGCCGGAGTTTCAGTCAGCAGCAGGAGGCCAGACCCGTGTCTGTGGCAGCGGCATCCATTTTGTGATGCCAGGGCTCTGGAAAGAAGTTACCGGGTAGCCCGGTGTGTACATGTCTCTCCCTCTAGAAGGGTGGAATGCTACCCCCGCCGCCAGGATTGGCGGGGGGTAGTATTCCAAGATGTTTGACACCAAACACGACATGTTTTGGTGCAGCCAGTCCAAAGTTAGCATTGTACCGCGAGGATATAATGCACTTAAGAGTATATGGTCAGGCTGTACCACAAACAGCATCAGAGGAGGGACTCCGAACGCTGCAGAGGGGCTCTGCTCATGCAGTGGCACCCTCTCACATAAAAACCAAGCACTCTGCCTTCAGGATTGTTAAGGCCTGCCATAGGAGTGACTTATAGGTTTATATGTGTGTGCAATGGTAGTGATATAGGTAGCCTATACCACTGTAAGGGGTGCATGCACCACCTTACCCAGGCTGCAGTAGCAGACCTGTGGTGTCATTTTGGCTGGCCTTCCAGGGGTGGCATAATACATGCTTCAGCCCCTGGCAGGCCTCTGGGGTACCTATGCCCTGGGTACATAGTATACCATATACTAGGGACTTATAAGGGCACTCCAGATTCCAATCAAAGATGTACCTAAGGTACATGGAAACCATTTTATAGAGGAAGCAGATTAGACTGGGGCCCTGAATAGCAGGATCCCAGTCCAACTAAGTCATAAACCAGCAAAACACCAGGAAAAAGTGGGGGCATCCATATAGTCAGATTCCACCTTCCTACATAACCCCCCCAAACGAAAGGAGATAAGGCCAACCTTGGCCAGTTGAGCCTTTATTGACTAAGTGGCCATATAAGGAAGCACCTGCACTAGCACGGTTGCCCCCTGTCTTATGGTCCACTAAGCAATCCCTCACCCTAAGGGTATGAGAGGGTCTCCACCATGGGGAATTACTACCTGTGGTGTGCTTTGGTAAAGTACAAGGCTGGTGAGGTGTCTGAGTAGGGAAGTGAGGCCCTAGGAAGGTTGGTCTCAGCTTCCTCAGATCACTGGTCACCATGTATGCCTGTCTTTCCATGACTGAGTTGCACTTTGCTCTAAGGGTCAACCTTTGGCTGCCTACAGCTGGGGGTTGGGTCCCTTTGGATGGACCACTGGAGGGACATGGCAGGTTTGGAATCTTTTGGTCCCAGGTTTGCCCTTGCCTAACAGAGTCCTTCTGGGGGAGGTCCCTACACAAAGGTGTGGGGGATCCCTCAGTGTGTTGAGGAATTTTCACCTGGCTAGGGCTACTAGACTGGGTGCCCCTAATCTGCTGATGGGGGGTTCCTCTGGACAGGGGGACTGGGGGGTCCACTGACCTCCCTGACCTCTGCAGCCCTGGGCTGACTGAGGCAGGGTAGAGAGGGGCAGGTTACCTGCTCCAGACTGGGTACCACCTGGGAAGGGTCCTCTGCCATCAGGGGTGTGGCCAGGCCAGGCCTGACTACCTCTGGGGCAGTTCCTTCACTAGGGGTAGGGTCAGTTCCCTGAGGAGGCTGACCCTTACCTACTGTCTGGGGGGAAGAAGACTTTTCTTCAACCCTTGTGCTCTCTTTTGGAGGAGAGTGGGCCATTCTTCCAGGCTCCATCTCTCCAAAATTTCCCTGGGCTTGGGCTGTGGCCATCACAGCCCCACTAACCTTTACAGGGACGCCCAGCATTCTCAGATGGGTTTGGTGTTCAACTTCAGCCCAGGCTGAAATTTCCAGATCATTGCCCATCAGGCAATCTACAGGCAAGTTGGGGGACACTGCCACTCTTTTTGGGCCTGTGACCCCTTCCCAGCTGAGATTGACTATGGCCATGGGGTGATCTGTTCTGACACCATCTATGTTGGTCACCTGGTATTTAAACTCAGGTAAAAGCTGGTGAGGGGGGACTAGTTTCCCTGCCACCATGGTGACACTAGCCCCTGTGTCCCTGAATGCCACAGCCTTCTGACCGTTAATTATTGGCTCCAGTCTGTACCTGCCCAATGCATTGGGACCCATGGTAAAGGTGGCAAATCCTATACCACCATCAGAGTCAGAGGAGTCTGTTGAGGGGGTCCTGTCTAAACTAGGGCCCACCACTGTTCCTCTTGCAAAAGCACCTAACTTTTTGGGTACACTACTCCCAACTGGAGGATTACTACTGGTAGTACCAGGAGGGGTGGTGGTAGTTGTTGGAGGAACATTTTCTTTATTGCCAATCCTGGGACAACTGGGATCAGATTTCCAGTGCCCAGGCTTTTTACAGACATGTCAATAGGGTTTCTTTTCAGGAGAGGAAGGAGTTTGGGACCCACCCCCAGAAGTGGACTTTTGGGGCCCTGTAGTGGATTTATCTTTAGATTTATCCCCACCTTTCTCTTGGGACTTGGTAGAATCTTTCTTCTGGTCACCACCCTGTTTCTTAGGCCTTACCCTGGTTCTGACCCATTTGTCTGCCTTCTTTCCCAATTCTTGTGGAGAGGTCAGATCAGAGTCCACCAGATACTGGTGTAAAAGCTGGTTTTGACAATTATTAAGGATCTGCTCCCTCATAATCAAATTGTATAATCCTATAAAGTCATGCACTTTGCTGCCATGTATCCAACCTTCCAGAGCCTTAGCAGAACAATCAACAAAGTACACCCAGTCTTGAGTCTGTGCCTTTTGGGTATCTCTGAACTTTAACCTGTATTGTTCAGTTGTTAGGCCAAACCCATCAATCAGGGCACTCTTCAAGACTTTGTAATTGTCAGCATCCTCTTCTCTAACAGTGAGGAGCTTATCTCTACCTTTGTCTGCAAAGGAGAGCCACAAGATTGCTGCCCACTGCTCCTGGGGGACCCTCTGTACTTTACAGGCCCTCTCCAGTGCAGTTATCCACTTGTGGATGTCATCCCCACTCTGGTAGGGAGGGACAACCTTGCTCAGGTTTCTATGGTCATAAGACCTTTCCCTATCTCTGGGGAAATTACTGCCACCATGGGACTCTAGTCCCATCTTTTTCTCTGTCTATAGAGATCTAGGGACTCCCTGTCTATAGCCAACTGCTGTTTTCTGAGCTCAAGCTCTTTCTCCTCTCATGAGAGGATTCCCTCCTATGAGAAGAGACAGAGGTCCCTACTGAGGTGTCAGAGTGGTTAGACTCCTGAGAAGGAGATCTAGACCTTCTGGGCACACTCACAACTCTTCCTGGGGGACAAAGGGGAGGTCATTCTGGGCCTCCTCCTCATCCTCAGGAGAAGCTGCATTTTCCAGGTCAGGATCATTGTCATCCCCCTGGCCAGTTTCAGAGGTCAGGTCCTGGGCATTTTCATCCCTGGCCCCTCCCTCATCTTCTGCCCCACCCTCTCTGCCTACCCTTTCAGACCTTAGGGGTCTTCTAAGATCATCTAGCAGAAGCATCTCCAGGAGACGTTGGGTGTTGGCAATTTTGCCTGTCCTCAACTTCCTAACTTTGCACAACTCTCTTAATTCCAAGAATGAGAGGTTGTCATATCTGGATGGCAGGAGCTCACCGGTTCCTGGCAGTGAAGACATTACTAGCGTGGTGTGGTGAATGCACTACCTACTCTAGTGTGGCCTACTAAACTCTCTTGAGTTGTAGAAAGGGTGTGCTATCCCTTAACACACAACTCTAAGTTCAGTAGAACTTACTGTATCCTAAGCTTGAGTTATATGTACCTAAGGTACCCTTAGTGGTTTTCACTTGATCAATTCAATTGAGATTATCTGGTAAAACAATAGCAAGCTGGAATCCCACACGCTGCACACCAATGTGAGAAGTTGGCCTGGTATATGCTGTCCACTAATTATAGTGGGCACCTTGCACCAGTCCAAACAACCCCTTATTGGAGATAGGTTAAAGACAACCTTTATTGAAAGCTATCCTAGTGGTAGCTATGGAGAGCAGCCTTCAGGCTAAGTCTTGAAGGAATGTAAAGCAGCTTGTTTTACCAGTCTATAATCTCTTGAGTGACCAAATGAAAGAGGACCACACCAGGTATATATTTAAAATATATGTATTTAGTCTTAAACACACCCCTCTAGTCTCTTTATGAGGCTAGAGTTCGAAGTACATAAGTTACAAGTCGAATATCAACAGTAATAGCACAAATACACGTTTGAGCCCTAGGGGCGTACCAAACCATATACCAATAAAGTGGTATAAGAACCACGACTGAGCTAGACACAAGGCCTAGAGCCTGTAGAAGTGCTTGGCCCTCAAGCAACCACCCAAGGTAGTGACACAGGGGACCCACGGGGGACGCGTGCAGTGTGAGAACACAGCCGCGAGCCGCCATTGACTTCTATGGGGAATGTCGCGGTTGGAGTTTTAAAGAAAAAGGACACTCAGAGGAGGACTTGGAGCAAACCCCTTTAGAACTAGGCTGTTCTAGAGTCAATACCCACGGGAGCACCGGAGTACTCGAGTTACCTCACCCAGGGAAGCCGGGTGCATAGGTGTCTTTCGGGGTCGGGTTTCGTCGTCGTTTTCATTGGCGATCTGCTGCAAAGTGCTGCTGGCGACCAAGTAGAAACTGTTCGGGTGGATCCAAGGGTGGATCGAAGATCTGAAGAACCTGAAAGCAGAGGGGACAGAGTCTGGCTCACTAGCCAGTGACCAGGAAGGCGATGAGCAGATGCCCACCGATGTCGGGTGCTTCAGGTAGGTTGACGGTCGTCTTGACTCTTCAGACACGAGGTCCAGGAGGCGTCGACGACGACCAGGAGCTGGATTCGAGCTGTCCCACGACGTCTGTCGATTGCTGGGGTGTCGGCGACCGGATTGGACCCAACAAGCCTTGGCAACGGCAAGTCTCGTAGAAATAAAGAAAGGACGTTGATGCAGACCAGCAAGGTCTGGGGGACTCACCCAGCGAGGGTAAGTCAGGGCACCTCTGGAGCAACCAGGAAAGCCCAAGCAGAAGAAGAGTTGCCTTCGGGAGGGCCCACTAGCCAACGGACTAGCGACCGCGAAGGAGCCTCGAGTGGACGCACTTGGAGCTGGCTCACAGGATACTTGTGGAGTGGAGGCCAGTTATCTTCGGTGCAGTCGGTGCTGGAGGCGGGGGCTACTTGGAGCCCAAAGCACAACTTCGTGGGAGACCAGGAAGAGGATGCACTTGCAAAAGTACTCGGTGTCCAGGGGTCACGGTCCCACCTTACCCACAACAGCTACGGGCCTCAGCTTTGCTGGGGACTCAGGGCAGCCTCGGGGAAGTCTGGAAATCCACCTCTGGTGATGCAAAGACTTTGGCGTCCGGCGGGAGCTTCAGCGATGCAGACCGGACAATTGCTTCTTAGGTGCCTGCCAAGCAGGGGAGTCACTCCTTGACCCCAAGGGAGATTCTTCAGTCCTCTAATCTTAAAGTAGAGCGTCGAAGGTCCAGGATTCGGCGTCAGAGTTTCGTCCAGGGTAATCTAAAGTCCTAAGGACTGGGGTCCCATACTTATACAAAGTTAGGGGGTTGGACATACTCTGGGGACCCACCTATGGGAGGGTCAGGGAAGAGGGGTGGTTACACCCATTCCCTTTGTCCAGTTTCGCGCCAGAGCAGGGGCAGGTAGCCCCTGCAACCGGTTTGAAATGGCATATGCACAGGGACACCAAATGTGCCCCCAGTGCAGGACTTCAAAGCACCAGAGGGTGATCCCGCCCAGCCCCAATACACACTATCCTGTCTGGGGAGGTGGTTACACCTCCCTGTGACAGAAAACCTATTGTCCAGGCCTCCCCTGCCGGAGTTTCAGTCAGCAGCAGGAGGCCAGACCCGTGTCTGTGGCAGCGGCATCCATTTTGTGATGCCAGGGCTCTGGAAAGAAGTTACTGGGTAGCCCGGTGTGTACATGTCTCTCCCTCTAGAAGGGTGGAATGCTACCCCCGCTGCCAGAATTGGCGGGGGGTAGTATTCCAAGATGTTTGACACCAAACACGACATGTTTTGGTGCAGCCAGTCCAAAGTTAGCATTGTACCGCGAGGATATAATGCACTTAAGAGTATATGGTCAGGCTGTACCACAAACAGCATCAGAGGAGGGACTCCGAACGCTGCAGAGGGGCTCTGCTCATGCAGGGGCACCCTCTCACATAAAAACCAAGCACTCTGCCTTCAGGATTGTTAAGGCCTGTCATAGGAGTGACTTATAGGTTTATATGTGTGTGCAATGGTAGTGATATAGGTAGCCTATACCACTGTAAGGGTGCATGCACCACCTTACCCAGGCTGCTGTAGCAGACCTGTGGTGTCATTTTGGCTGGCCTTCCAGGGGTGGCATAATACATGCTTCAGCCCCTGGCAGGCCTCTGGGGTACCTATGCCCTGGGTACATAGTATACCATATACTAGGGACTTATAAGGGCACTCCAGATTCCAATCAAAGATGTACCTAAGGTACATGGAAACCATTTTATAGAGGAAGCAGATTAGACTGGGGCCCTGAATAGCAGGATCCCAGTCCAACTAAGTCATAAACCAGCAAAACACCAGGAAAAAAGTGGGGGCAACCATATAGTCAGATTCCACCTTCCTACAGCCTATACCACTGTAAGGGGTGCATGCACCACCTTACCCAGGCTGCAGTAGCAGGCCTGTGGTGTCATTTTGGAGGGCCTCCCAGGGGTGGCATAATACATGCTTCAGCCCCTGGCAGGCCTCTGGGGTACCTATGCCCTTGGTACATAGTATACCATATACTAGGGACTTATAAGGGCACCCCAGAATCCAATCTGGGATGTACCTAAAGTACATGGAATCAATTTAGAGAGGAAGCAGCTAGGCTGGGGTTCTGATTAGCAGGGCCCCAGCCAGACTAAAGTCGAAAAACAGTGAAGCATCAGAAAAAAGTGGGGGTACCCATGTGAAGCAGATCCTACTCTCCTACAGTGGCTTTTTCAAAATATAGTGGTATGGTATTAAATAGGAAAGTAATCTTTGGCAATATAGTCATTTCCACCAAATTCACCTTCCCCAGAATCGTTAACGGAAGGTATGCCCATCCCTTCATTAATTGCACAACCTCTTTTAGTACTCTCCTCAGATTATTTTCTGCAATTTCGTTTATATCTTGTACTATTTTTAGGCCCAGGTATCGCATTTCCTTCTTAATCGATTGATTTTCACTTCTCTGTTTCCATACCATAACCTCTGTTTTATTTGCATTTACTAAGTACCCTGACACCTCGCCAAATTCCAATGCCATCCGTAAGAAATCCACCCCAAAATCAGAGTAGAAAACCATGAGGTCGTCTGCATACAGCGTGACCTTCCTGACCCACTCTCCCTGATGAAAGGGGGGAGTATCGGTTGTGGTTCTAAGTTTGTGAGCAAAGGGTTCCATATAAAAATTAAACAGGAGAGGGGAGAGAGGGCAGCCCTGTCTTGTACCCCTGAGTATTTTAAAGGGTGAAGATAAATTTCCATTCACCAAGACCCTTGCTGTAGGTTCTTGGTATATTAACTGGATGGCTCTACATAATTTATCTCCTAAGTTATATCTTTTTAAAACGAAGAATAGGTAGGACCACCTCACCGTATCAAAGGCTTTAGAGGCATCCAATGTTGTTATTGCTAGTGGGGTTTCGTAAGTTGTTGCAAAATCAATAGCCCCAATTAACTCATAGGTAAGCTCGTGAAGATGCCTCCCCTTCACAAAACCCCTCTGATCTTTATGTATCACTTCCCCCGCTACCTTGCTTAGTCTTCCTGCCAAAATGTTCGTAAAGATTTTATAATCTGAATTCAGGAGAGATATCGGTCTATATGACTCACACATAGCCGGGTCCTTACCTGACTTCAGAATAAGAGTAACAGTGGCCTCATTCCAGGAGTTTGGTACTTGCGCTCCCCGATCTAATATCTCGCCCATCACTAATGTCATAAGTGGAGATAACGCCTCCCCAAAGATTTTATATAATTCTACTGGAATGCCATCTGGCCCGGCAGCTTTACCCCCTTACTTGACTGAATGGCCAAAACAACCTCTTCTTGGGTGATCCCCTGGTCTAAGATTTTTTGCTGACTAACATCTATAGATTGAATAGAGTCTGCTAACCATCCCTCGATCTCTGCATCTGCAGTCCTCTCCTCCTCCGTATATAAAATCCGGAAGAAATCCTTAAATGCATTTTCGATCTCAGTCTCATTCTTCAGAGTATTCCCGGACTGATCCTCCTTAATCTCCTTAATCCGAGTCCTATTCTGGTCTGTCTTAATCTTCCGGGCTAGGAGTTTCCCTGCCCCCTCTCCGTACTCAAAATGTGCAAGCTTGCTAGCATCCCATCTCTTTCTAATCCTAGATTGAAGGATTTCTGACATTTGATTCTTCAACAGAAGCTGCTTCCTTTCTAACTCAGTCCTGGCCTCCTCTGTTTCTGATCTTTTTATCTCAGTTTCTATTCCTTCCATTTCATCCTCTAACCGAGAAATTTCGCTCCTATAACATTTATTTCTATAACAGACTGCACTAGTGATCTTACCTCTGATAAATGCCTTAAGCGCATCCCAAACGGTCCCGGTTGGAGCGGAGCCACTGTTAATCATAATAAATTCTGTAACTTCTTCCTTTAGTTTATCCATTGTTTCTCTATCTGCCAGTATAGTGCGGTCTAATCCTTGCTTCTTTCTGCACTCCTCGTGCCTCTTTCACACCCCTCTTCCCTCTTTGTGCACCCCTCGTGCCTCTTTCTGCACCTCTGTCCCTTCTTTCTGCACTTCTTATGTTTCTATCTGCATCTCTCACTTCTTTCTGCACCCCTTTTGCCTCTTTCTGCACCCCTCTTGCCTCTTTCTGCACCTCTGTTCCTTCTTTCTGCACTTCTTCTGTTTCATTCTGCAGCTCTCTTGCTTCTTTCTGCACCCCCTTGCCTCTTTCTCCACCCATCCACCATCTTTCTGCACCCCTATTGCCTCTTCCAGCACCTCTGTTCTTTCTTTCTGCACTTCTTTTGTTTCTTTCTGCACATCTCTTGCTTCTTTCTGCACCCCACGTGCCTCTTTCTGCAGCTCTTCCCTCTTTTTGCACACCTCTTGCCTCTTTCTACACCTCTGTTGCTTCTTTCTGCACTCCTCTTGCTTCTTTCTGCACTCCTCGTGCCTTTTTCACACCCCTCTTTGTGCATCCCTCTTGCCTCTTTCTGCACCTCTGTTCCTTCTTTCTGCACTTCTTTTGTTTCTTTCTGCACCTCTCGTTTCTTTCTGCACCCCTTTTGCCTCTTTCTGCACCCCTCTTGCCTCTTTCTGCACCTCTGTCCCTTCTATCTGCACTTCTTTTATTTCTTTCTGCAGCTCTCATACTTCTTTCTGCACCCCCTTGCCTCTTTCTCCACCCCTCTTCTGTCTTTCTGCACCCCTGTTGCCCCTTTCTGCACCTCTGATCCTTCTTTCTGCACTTCTTTTGTTTCTTTCTGCACATCTCTTGCTTCGTTCTGCACCCCTTGTGCCTCTTTTTGCACCCCTCGTGCCTCTTTCTGCACTTCTCTTGCCTCTTTCTGCACCTCTGTTGCTTCTTTCTGCAACTCTCTTGCTTCTTTCTGCACCCCTCGTGCCTCTTTCTGCACCCCACGTGCCTCTTTCTGCACTTCTCTTGCCTTTCTGCACCTCTGTTGCTTCTTTCTGCACTTCTTTTGTTTCTTTCTGCACCCCTCTTGCCTCTTTCCACACATCTGTTCCTTCTTTCTGTAATTCTTTTGTTTCTTTCTGCACCCCTCTTGCCTCTTTCTGCACCTCTGTTCCTTCTTTCTGCAAATTGTTTTGTTTCTTTCTGCAGCTCTGTTGCTTCTTTCTGCATCCCCTCGCCTCTTTCTCCACCCTCTTCCTTCTTTATTCACCCCTGTTGCCTCTTTCTGCACCTCTGTTCCTTCTTTCCGCACTTCTTTTGTTTCTTTCTGCACATCTCTTGCTTCTTTCTGCACCCCTAGTGCCTCTTTTTGCCCCTCTTTCTGCACCTCTGTTGCTTCTTTCTGCACTTCTCTTGCTCCTTTCAACGCCTCTCTTGCTTCTTTCTGCACCACTCTTGCTTCTTTCTGCACCCCTCTTGCCACTTTCTCCACCCCTCATCCCTCTTTCTGCACCTCTGTTGCTTCTTTCTGCACTTCTCTTGCTTCTTTCTGCACCTCTCTTGCTTCTTTCTGCACCCCTCTTGCCTTTCTCCACCCCTCTTCCCCCTTTTCTGCATCTCTGTTGCTTTTTTCTGCACTTCTCTTGCTTCTTTCTGCACCCCTCGTCCCTCTTTCACACCCCTCTTCCCGCACCCCTCCTGCCTCTTAATGCACTTCTGTTCCTTCTTTCTGCACTTCTTTTGTTTCTATCTGTACCTCTCACTTCTTTCTGCACCCCTTTGCCTCTTTCTGCACCCCTCTTCCCTCTTTCTGCACCTCTGTTCCTTCTTTCTGCACTTCTGTTTCTTTCTGCAGCTCTCTCGCTTCTTTCTGCACCCCTTGCCTCTTTCTCCACCCATCCACCCTCTTTCTGAACCTGTTGCCTCTTTCTGCACCTCTGTTCTTTCTTTCTGCAATTTTTCTTTCTTTCTGCACATCTCTTGCTTCTTCTGCACCCCATGTTCCTCTTTTTGCACCCCTCTTGCCTCTTTCTGCACCTCTGTTGCTTCTTTCTGCACTCCTCTTGTCTCTTTCTCCACCCATCCACCCTCTTTCTGCACCCCTGTTGCCTCTTTCTGCGCCTCTGTTATTTCTTTCTGCACTTCTTTTATTTCTTTCTGCACATCTCTTGCTTCTTTCTGCACTCCTTGTGCCTCTTTCGCACCCCCTCTTCCCTCTTTGTGCACCCATCTTGCCTCTTTCTGCACCTCTGTTCCTTCTTTCTGCACTTCTTTTGTTTCTTTCTGCACCTCTCTTCCTTCTTTCTGCATCCCCTCACCTCTTTCTCCACCCTCTTCCTTCTTTCTTCACCCCTGTTGCCTCTTTCTGCACCTCTGTTCCTTCTTTCCGCACTTCTTTTGTTTCTTTCTGCACATCTCTTGCTTTTTTCTGCACTTCTCTTGCTTCTTTCTGCACCTCTGTTGCTTCTTTCTGCAACTCTCTTGCTTCTTTCTGCACCCCTCGTGCCTCTTTCTGCACCCCACGTGCCTCTTTCTGCACTTCTCTTGCCTTTCTGCACCTCTGTTGCTTCTTTCTGCACTTCTTTTGTTTCTTTCTGCACCCCTCTTGCCTCTTTCCGCACATCTGTTCCTTCTTTCTGTACTTCTTTTGTTTCTTTCTGCACCCCTTTTGCCTCTTTCTGCACCCCTCTTGCCTCTTTCTGCACCTCTGTTCCTTCTTTCTGCAAATTGTTTTGTTTCTTTCTGCATCCCCTCGCCTCTTTCTCCACCCTCTTCCTTCTTTATTCACCCCTGTTGCCTCTTTCTGCACCTCTGTTCCTTCTTTCCGCACTTCTTTTGTTTCTTTCTGCACATCTCTTGCTTCTTTCTGTACCCCTAGTGCCTCTTTTTGCCCCTCTTTCTGCACCTCTGTTGCTTCTTTCTGCACTTCTCTTGCTCCTTTCAACGCCTCTCTTGCTTCTTTCTGCACCACTCTTGCTTCTTTCTGCACCCCTCTTGCCACTTTCTGCACCACTCTTGCCTCTTTCTGCACCTGTGTTCCTTCTTTCTGCACTTCTCTTGCTTCTTTCTGCACCCCTCTTGCCTTTCTCCACCCCTCTTCCCCCTTTTCTGCATCTCTGTTGCTTTTTTCTGCACTTCTCTTGCTTCTTTCTGCACCCCTCGTCCCTCTTTCACACCCCTCTTCCCGCACCCCTCCTGCCTCTTAATGCACTTCTGTTCCTTCTTTCTGCACTTCTTTTGTTTCTATATGTACCTCTCACTTCTTTCTGCACCCCTTTTGCCTCTTTCTGCACCCCTCTTCCCTCTTTCTGCACCTCTGTTCCTTCTTTCTGCACTTCTGTTTCTTTCTGCAGCTCTCTCGCTTCTTTCTGCACCCCTTGCCTCTTTCTCCACCCATCCACCCTCTTTCTGAACCTGTTGCCTCTTTCTGCACCTCTGTTCTTTCTTTCTGCACTTTTTTGTTTCTTTCTGCACATCTCTTGCTTCTTCTGCACCCCATGTTCCTCTTTTTGCACCCCTCTTGCCTCTTTCTGCACCTCTGTTGCTTCTTTCTGCAATCCTCTTGTCTCTTTCTCCACCCATCCACCCTCTTTCTGCACCCATGTTGCCTCTTTCTGTGCCTCTGTTATTTCTTTCTGCACTTCTTTTATTTCTTTCTGCACATCTCTTGCTTCTTTCTGCACTCCTTGTGCCTCTTTCGCACCCCCTCTTCCCTCTTTGTGCACCCATCTTGCCTCTTTCTGTGCCTCTGTTATTTCTTTCTGCACTTCTTTTGTTTCTTTCTGCACCTCTCTTCCTTCTTTCTGCATCCCCTCACCTCTTTCTCCACCCTCTTCCTTCTTTCTTCACCCCTGTTGCCTCTTTCTGCACCTCTGTTCCTTCTTTCCGCACTTCTTTTGTTTCTTTCTGCACATCTCTTGCTTTTTTCTGCACTTCTCTTGCTTCTTTCTGCACCCCTCATCCCTCTTTCACACCCCCTCTTCCCGCACCCCTCCTGCCTCTTAATGCACCTCTGTTCCTTCTTTCTGCACTTCTTTTGTTTCTATCTGTACCTCTCACTTCTTTCTGCACCCCTTTTGCCTCTTTCTGCACCCCTCTTCCCTCTTTCTGCACCTCTGTTCCTTGTTTCTGCACTTCTGTTTCTTTCTGCAGGTCTCTCGCTTCTTTTTGCACCCCTTGCCACTTTCTCCACCCATCCACCCTCTTTCTGAACCCGTTGCCTCTTTCTGCACCTCTGTTCTTTCTTTCTGCACTTTTTTTGTTTCTTTCTGCACATCTCTTGCTTCTTTCTGCACCCCACGTTCCTCTTTTTGCACCCCTCTCCCTCTTTTTGCACCCCTCTTGCCTCTTTCTGCACCTCTGTTGCTTCTTTCTGCACTCCTCTTGTCTCTTTCTCCACCCATCTCTTTCTGCACCCCTGTTGCCTCTTTCTGCGCCTCTGTTATTTCTTTCTGCACTTCTTTTGTTTCTTTCTGCACTCCTCTTGCTTTTTTCTACACCTCTCTTGCTTCTTTCTGCACCACTCGTGCTTCTTTCTGCACCCCTCTTCCCTCTTTCTGCATCCCTCTTGCCTCTTTCTGCACCTCTGTTCCTTCTTTCTGCACATCTTGTTTCTTTCTGCACCTCTCGTTTCTTTCTGCACCCCTTTTGCCTCTTTCTGCACCCCTCTTGCCTCTTTCTGCCCCTCTGTCCCTTCTTTCTGCACTTCTTTTATTTATTTCTGCAGCTCTCATGCTTCTTTCTGCACCCCCTTCCCTCTTTCTCCACCCCTCTTCCGTCTTTCTGCACCCCTGTTGCCCTTTTCTGCACCTCTGTTCCTTCTTTCTGCACTTCTTTTGTTTCTTTCTGCACGTCTCTTGCTTCTTTCTGCACCCCTTGTGCCTCTTTTTGCACCCCTCTTGCCCCTTTCTGCACCTCTGTTGCTTCTTTCTTCACTCCTCTTGCTTTTTTCTACACCTCTCTTGCTTCTTTCTGCACCACTCGTGCTTCTTTCTGCACCCCTCTTCCCTCTTTCTGCACCCCTCTTGCCTCTTTCTGCACCTTTGTTCCTTCTTTCTGCAATTCTTCTGGTTCTTTCTGCAGCTCTCTTGCTTCTTTCTACACTGCCTTGCCTCTTCCTCCACCCATCCACCCTATTTCTGCACCCCTTTGCCTCTTTCTGCACCTCTGTTTTTTCTTTCTGCACTTCTTTTGTTTCTTTCTGCACATCTCTTGCTTCTTTCTGCACCACACGTACCTCTTTCTGCACACCGCTTGCCTCTTTTCCACTTCTGTTGCTACCTCTGTTGCTTCTTTCTGCACTCCTTGCTTCTTTCTGCACTCCTCATGCCGCTTTCACACCCCTCGTCCCTCTTTGTGCACCCCTCTTGCCTCTTTCTGCACCTCTGTTCTTCTTTCTGTACTTCTTTTGTTACTATCTGCACCTCTCACTTCTTTCTGCACCCCTTTTGCCTCTTTCTGCACCCCTCTTTCTGCACCCCTCTTGCCTTTTTCTGCACCTCTGTTCCTTCTTTCTGCACTTCTGTTTCTTTCTGCAGCTCTCTTGCTTCTTTCTGCACCCCCTTGCCTCTTTCTCCACCCCTCTTCCCTCTTTCTTCACCCCTGTTGCCCCTTTCTGCACCTCTGTTCCTTCTTTCTGCACTTCTTTTGTTTCTTTCAGCACCTCTCGCTTCTTTCTGCACCCCTTTTGCCTCTTTCTGCACCCCTCTTGCCTCTTTCTGCACCTCAGTCCCTTCTTTCTGCCCTTATTTTATTTCTTTCTGCAGCTCTCATGCTTCTTTCTGCACCCCCTTGCATCTTTCTCCACCTCTCTTCCGTCTTTCTGCACCCCAGTTGCCCCTTTCTGCACCTCTTTTCGTTCTTTCTGCACTTCTTTTGTTTCTTTCTGCACGTCTCTTGCTTCTTTCTGCACCCCTTGTGCCTCTTTTTGCACCCCTTGTGCCTCTTTCTGCACTTCTCTTGCCTCTTTCTGTACCTCTGTTGCTTCTTTCTGCAACTCTCTTGCTTCTTTCTGCACCCCTCGTGCCTCTTTCTGCACCCCTCGTGCCTCTTTCTGTACTTCTCTTGCCTCTTTCTGCACCTCTGTTCCTTCTTACTGTACTTCTTTTGTTTCTTTCTGCACCTCTTGCTTCTTTCTGCACCCCTTTTGCCTCTTTCTGCACCCCTCTTGCCTCTTTCTGCACCTCTGTTCCTTCTTTCTGCAAATTGTTTTGTTTCTTTCTGCAGCTCTCTTCCTTCTTTCTGCAACCCCTCGCCTCTTTCTCCACCCTCTTCCTTCTTTCTTCACCCCTATTGCCTCTTTCTGCACCTCTGTTCCTTCTTTCCGCACTTCTTTTGTTTCTTTCTGCACATCTCTTGCTTCTTTCTGCACCCCTAGTGCCTCTTTTTGCCCCTCTTTCTGCTCCTCTGTTGCTTCTTTCTGCACTTCTCTTGCTCCTTTCAACGCCTCTCTTGCTTCTTTCTGCACCACTCGTGCTTCTTTCTGTACCCCTCTTCCCTCTTTCTGCACCTCTCTTGCCTCTTTCTGCACCTGTGTTCCTTCTTTCTGCTCTTCTTTTGTTTCTTTCTGCACCTCTCTTGCTTCTTTATGCACCCCTCTTGCCACTTTCTCCACCCCGGTTCCCCCTTTTTGCATCTCTGTTGCTTCTTTCTGCACTTCTCTTGCCTCTTTCTCCACCCCTCATCCCTCTATCTGCACCTCTGTTGCTTCTTTCTGCACTTCTCTTGGTTCTTTCTGCACCTCTGTCCCTTCTTTCTGCTACCCTTGTGCCTCTTTCTGCACCCCTATTGCCTCTTTCTGCACCTCTGATCCTTTTTTCTGCACTTCTTTTGTTTCTTATTGCACCTCTCTTGCTTCTTTCTGCACCCCTCTTGCCTTTCTCCACCCCTCTTCCCCCTTTTCTGCATCTCTGTTGCTTTTTTCTGCACTTCTCTTGCTTCTTTCTGCACCCCTCGTCCCTCTTTCACACCCCTCTTCCTGCACCCCTCCTGCCTCTTAATGCACCTCTGTTCCTTCTTTCTTCACTTCTTTTGTTTCTATCTGTACCTCTCACTTCTTTCTGCACCCCTTTTGCCTCTTTCTGCACCCCTCTTCCCTCTTTCTGCACCTCTGTTCCTTCTTTCTGCACTTCTGTTTCTTTCTGCAGCTCTCTCGCTTCTTTCTGCACCCCTTGCCTCTTTCTCCACCCATCCACCCTCTTTCTGAACCTGTTGCCT
Organism: Calotriton arnoldi; assembly: GCA_963921515.1. Taxonomy (NCBI): domain Eukaryota; kingdom Metazoa; phylum Chordata; class Amphibia; order Caudata; family Salamandridae; genus Calotriton; species Calotriton arnoldi. The sequence continues at coordinate 8,366 of CAWUFW010003805.1, read as the reverse complement.
CTTTCTGCACCTCTGTTCTTTCTTTCTGCACTTTTTTGTTTCTTTCTGCACATCTCTTGCTTCTTTCTGCACCCCATGTTCCGCTTTTTGCACCCCTCTCACTCTTTTTGCACACCTCTTGCCTCTTTCTGCACCTCTGTTGCTTCTTTCTGCACTCCTCTTGTCTCTTTCTCCACCCATCCACCCTCTTTCTGCACCCATGTTGCCTCTTTCTGTGCCTCTGTTATTTCTTTCTGCACTTCTTTTCTTTCTTTCTGCACATCTCTTGCTTCTTTCTGCACTCCTTGTGCCTCTTTCACACCACTCTTCCCTCTTTGTGCACTCATCTTGCCTCTTTCTACACCTCTGTTCCTTCTTTCTGCACTTCTTTTGTTTCTTTCTGCACCTCTCTTGCTTCTTTCTGCATCCCCTAGCCTCTTTCTCCACCCTCTTCCCTCTTTCTTCACCCCTGTTGCCTCTTTCTGCACCTCTGTTCCTTCTTTCCGCACCTCTTTTGTTTCTTTCTGCACATCTCTTGCTTCTTTCTGCACCCCTAGTGCCTCTTTTTGCCCCTCTTTCTGCACCTCTGTTGCTTCTTTCTGCACTTCTCTTGCTACTTTCAACGCCTCTCTTGCTTCTTTCTGCACCACTCGTGCTTCTTTCTGTACCCCTCTTCCCTCTTTCTGCACCCCTCTTGCCTCTTTCTGCACCTGTGTTCCTTCTTTCTGCTCTTCTTTTGTTTCTTTCTGCACCTCTCGTGCTTCTTTCTGCACCCCTCTTGCCACTTTCTACACCCCTGTTCCCCCTTTTTGCATCTCTGTTGCTTCTTTCTGCACTTCTCTTGCCTCTTTCTCCACCCCTCATCCCTCTTTCTGCTCCTCTGTTGCTTCTTTCTGCACTTCTCTTGCTTCTTTCTGCACCTCTATCCCTTCTTTCTGCTACCCTTGTGCCTCTTTCTGCACCCCTCTTTCCTCTTTCTGCACCCCTGTTGCCTCTTTCTGCACCTCTGATCCTTCTTTCTGCACTTCTTTTGTTTCTTTCTGCACCTCTCTTGCTTCTTTCTGCACCCCTCTTGCCTTTCTCCACCCCTCTTCCACCTTTTCTGCATCTCTGTTGATTTTTTCTGCACTTCACTTGCTTCTTTCTGCACCCCTCGTCCCTCTTTCACACCCCTCTTCCCGCACCCCTCCTGACTCTTAATGCACCTCTGTTCCTTCTTTCTGCACTTCTTTTGTTTCTATCTGTACCTCTCACTTCTTTCTGCACCCCTTTTGACTCTTTCTGCACCCCTCTTCCCTCTTTCTACAACTGTGTTCCTTCTTTCTGCACTTCTGTTTCTTTCTGCAGCTCTCTCGCTTCTTTTTGCACCCCTTGCCTCTTTCTCCACCCATCCACCCTCTTTCTGCACCCCTGTTGCCTCTTTCTGCGCCTCTGTTATTTCTTTCTGCACTTCTTTTGTTTCTTTCTGCACATCTCTTGCTTCTTTCTGCACTCCTTGTGCCTCTTTCACACCCCTCTTCCCTCTTTGTGCACCCATCTTGCATCTTTCTGCACCTCTGTTCCTTCTTTCTGCACTTTTGTTTCTTTCTGCACTTCTCGTTTCTTTCTGCACCCCTTTTACCTCTTTCTGCACCCCTCTTGCCTCTTTCTGCACCTCTGTCCCTTCTTTCTGCACTTCTTTTATTTCTTTCTGCAGCTCTCATGCTTCTTTCTGCACCCCCTTGCCTCTTTCTCCACCCCTCTTCCGTCTTTCTGCACCCCTGTTCCTTCTTTCTGCACTTCTTTTGTTTCTTTCTGCACGTCTCTTGCTTATTTCTGCACCCCTTGTGCCTCTTTTTGCACCCCTCTTGCCTCTTTCTGAACCTCTGTTGCTTCTTTCTGCACTCCTTTTGCCTCTTTCTCCACCCATCGACCCTCTTTCTGCACCCCTGTTCCTTCTTTCTGCACTTCTTTTGTTTTTTTCTGCACATCTCTTGCTTCTTTCTGCACTCCTTGTGCCTCTTTCACACCCCTCTTCCCTCTTTGTGCACCCCTCTTGCCTCTTTCTGCACCTCTGTTCCTTCTTTCTGCACTTCTTTTGTTTATTTTTGCACCTCTCGTTTCTTTCTGCACCCCTTTTGCCTCTTTCTGCACCCCTCCTGCCTCTTTCTGCACCTCTGTCCCTTCTTTCTGCACTTCTTTTATTTCTTTCTGCAGCTCTCATGCTTCTTTCTGCACCCCCTTGCCTCTTTCTCCACCCCTCTTTCTGCACCCCTGTTTCCCCTTTCTGCACCTCTGTTCCTTCTTTCTGCAATTCTTTTGTTCCTTTCTGCACCTCTCGCTTCTTTCTGCACCCCTTTTGCCTCTTTCTGCACCTTTGTTCCTTCTTTCTGCAATTCTTCTGGTTCTTTCTGCAGCTCTCTTGCTTCTTTCTGCACTGCCTTGCCTCTTCCTCCACCCATCCACCCTCTTTCTGCACCCTGTTGCCTCTTTCTGCACCTCTGTTCTTTCTTTCTGCACTTCTTGTGTTTCTTTCTGCACATCTCTTGCTTCTTTCTGCACCACATGTACCTCTTTCTGCACACCGCTTGCCTCTTTTGCACCTCTGTTGCTACCTCTGTTGCTTCTTTCTGCACTCCTTCCTTCTTTCTCCACTCCTTGTGCCTCTTTCACACCCCTCATCCCTCTTTGTGCACCCCTCTTGCCTCTTTCTGCACCTCTGTTATTCTTTCTGCACTTCTTTTGTTACTATCTGCACCTCTCACTTCTTTCTGCACCCCTTTTGCCTCTTTCTGCACCCCTCTTTCTGCACCTTTGTTCCTTCTTTCTGCACTTCTGTTTCTTTCTGCAGCTCTCTTGCTTCTTTCTGCACCCCCTTGCCTCTTTCTCCACCCCTCTTCCCTCTTTCTGCACCCCTGTTGCCCCTTTCTGCACCTGTTCCTTCTTTCTGCACTTTGTTTCTTTCTGCACCCCTTTGCCTCTTTCTGCACCCCTTTTGCCTCTTTCTGCACCCCTCTTGCCTCTTTCTGCACCTCAGTCCCTTCTTTCTGCACTTATTTTATTTCTTTCTGGAGCTCTCATGCTTCTTTCTGCGCCCCCTTGCATCTTTTTCCACCTCTCTTCCGTCTTTCTGCACCCCTGTTGCCCCTTTCTGCACCTCTTTTCCTTCTTTCTGCACTTCTTTTGTTTCTTTCTGCACGTCTCTTGCTTCTTTCTTCACCCCTTGTGCCTCTTTTTGCACCCCTCGTGCCTCTTTCTGCACTTCTCTTGCCTCTTTCTGCACCTCTGTTGCTTCTTTCTGCAACTCTCTTGCTTCTTTCTCCACCCCTCGTGCCTTTTTCTGCACCCCTCGTGCCTCTTTCTGCACTTCTCTTGCCTCTTTCTGCACCTCTGTTGCTTCTTTCTGCACGTCTTTTGTTTCTTTCTGCACCCCTCTTGCCTCTTTCTGCACATCTGTTCCTTCTTTCTGTACTTCTTTTGTTTCTTTCTGCACCTCTTGCTTCTTTCTGCACCCCTTTTGCCTCTTTCTGCACCCCTCTTGCCTCTTTCTGCACCTGTTCCTTCTTTCTGCAAATTGATTTGTTTCTTTCTGCACATCTCTTGTTTCTTTCTGCACCCCTAGTGCCTCTTTTTGCCCCTCTTTCTGCACCTCTGTTGCTTCTTTCTGCACTTCTCTTGTTACTTTCAACGCCTCTCTTGCTACTTTCTGCACCACTCGTGCTTCTTTCTGTACCCCTCTTCCCTCTTTCTGCACCCCTCTTGCCTCTTTCTGCACCTGTGTTCCTTCTTTCTGCTCTTCTTTTGTTTCTTTCTGCACCTCTCTTGCTTCTTTCTGCACCCCTCTTGCCTCTTTCTCCACCCTGTTCCCCCTTTTTGCATCTCTGTTGCTTCTTTCTGCACTTCTCTTGCCTCTTTCTCCACCCCTCATCCCTCTTTCTGCACCTCTGTTGCTTCTTTCTGCACTTCTCTTGCTTCTTTCTGCACCTCTGTCCCTTCTTTCTGCTACACTTGTGCCTCTTTCTGCACCCCTCTTTCCTCTTTCTGCACCTCTATTGCCTCTTTCTGTACCTCTGATCCTTTTTCGACACTTCTTTTGTTTCTTTCTGCACCTCTCTTGCTTCTTTCTGCACCCCTCTTGCCTTTCTCCACCCCTCTTCCCCCTTTTCTGCATCTCTGTTGCTTTTTCTGCACTTCTCTTGCTTCTTTCTGCACCCCTCGTCCCTCTTTCACACCCCTCTTGCCTCTTTCTGCACCTCTGTTGCTTCTTTCTGCACTCCTCTTGCCTCTTTGTGCACCCCTCTTGCCTCTTTCTGCACCTCTGTTCCTTCTTTCTGCAATTCTTTTGTTTCTTTTTGCACCTCTCGTTTCTTTCTGCACCCCTTTTGCCTCTTTCTGCACCCCTCTTGCCTCTTTCTGCACCTCTGTCCCTTCTTTCTGCACTTCTTTTATTTCTTTCTGCAGCTCTCGTGCTTCTTTCTGCACCCCCTTGTGAGAAGTTGGCGTGGTATATGCTGTCCACTAGTTATAGTGGGCACCTTGCACCAGTCCAAACAACCCCTTATTGATGATAGGTTAAAGACGACCTTTATCGAAAGCTATCCTAGTGGTAGCTATGGAGAGCAGCCTTCAGGCTAAGTCTTGGAGGAATGTAAAGCAGCTTGTTTTACCAGTCTATAATCTCTTGAGTGACGAAATGAAAGAGGACCAGACCAGGTATATATATAAAATATATGTATTTAGTCTTAAACACACCCCTCTAGTCTCTTTATGAGGCTAGAGTTCGAAGTACATAAGTTACAAGGCAAATATCAGCAGTTATTAGCACAATACACGTTTGAGCCCTAGGGGCATACCAAACCATATACTAAAATAGTGGTATAAGAACCACGACTGAGCTAGACACAAGGCCTAGAGCCTGTAGAAGTGCTTGGACCCCAAAGAACCACCCAAGGTAGTGACACAGGGGACCCACGGGGGACGCGTGCAGTGTGAGAACACAGCAGCGAATCGCCGTTAACTTCTATGGGGAAAGTCGCGGTTGGAATTTTAAAGATAAAGGACACTTCGGAGAGGACTTCCTGTTAACCCCTTAAAACTTAAGAGTTTCTAGGGCCCACACCACGTGAGTACCCGAAATACTCGAGTTACCTCACCCAGGGAAGCCGGGTGCATACGTGTTAAAAAGTGTCGGGAATCGTTGTCGTTTTCAATGGCGACCTCTTGGAAAGTGCTGCTGCCGTGAAGAGGAAGAGTGTCCGGTGCGATCCAAGGCTGGATCGGGGAAGAGGAAGACCTGAAAGCAGAGGGGACAGAGTCTGGGTCACTAGCCAGTGACCAGGGGCACGATAGTCGAATGCCCTCAGATGTCGGGTGCTTCAGGTGAGTTGACGGGTGCCTTGACTCTTCAGCCACGAGGTCCAGGAGGCGTCGACGACGACCAGGAGCTGGCATCGAGCTGTCCCACGAAGTCTGTCGAGTGCAGCGGTGTCGGCGACCAGATTGGACCCAACAAGCCTTGGCAATGGCAAGTCACGAGGAAACGAAGAAAAGGCTGTGGTACAAGGTCTGAGGGACTCACCCAGCGAGGGTAAGTCAGGGCACTTCTGGAGCAACCAGGAAAGCCCAAGCAATTGAAGAGTTGCCTTCGTGGGGACCCACTAGCCAACGGACTAGAGATCGCGAAGGAGCCTCGAGCGGTCGCATTTGGAGCTGGCCCACGGGACACTCGTAAATGTACTCGGTGTCCAGGGGTCACGGTTCCACGTTACCCACGACAGCTACGGGCCTCAGCTTCGCTGGGGACTCAGGGCAGCCTCGGGGAAATCTGAAAATCCACCTCTGGTGATGCAAAGACTTCGGCGTCCGGCGGGAGCTTCAGTGATGCAGACCGGACAGATGCTTCGTTGGTGCCTGCCAAGCAGGGGAGTCACTCCTTGACCCCAAGGGAGATTCTTCAGTCCTCTAATCTTGATGTAGAGCGTCGAAGGTCCAGGATTCAGCTTCAGAGTTTCGTCCAGGGATATCTAAAGTCCTGTTGCCAGGGTTCCCTTACTTATACTAAGGAAAGGGGTTGGACTAACTCTGGGGACCCACCTTTGGAGGGTTTGGAAAGAGGGGTGGCTACACCCATTTCCTTTGTCCAGTTTCACGCCAGAGCAGGGGCTGGTAGCCCCTGCAACCAGTTTGAACTGGGGTATGCACGAGGACACCAAATGTGCCCCCAGTGCAGGACTTCAAAGCACTCAGAGAGTGCACCCACCCAGCCCCAATCCACTGAGGCCTGTCTGGGAGGTGGTCACACCTCCCTGCGACAGGAAACCTATTGTCCAGGCCTCCCCTGCCGGCGTTTCGGTCAGCAGCAGGAGGCCAGACTCGTGTCTGTGGCTGCAGCATCCATTTTGTGATGCCAGGGCTCTTTAAGGTTTCCACCGGGTATACCGGTGGGGACATGTCTTTCCCTCTAGAAGGGTGGAATTCTACCCCCGCCGCCAGGACTGGCGGGGGGGTAGGATTCCAAGGTGTTTGACACCAAACATGACATGTTTCCGTGAAGCCAGTCCAAAGTTAGCATTTTACCGCGAGGTTATAATGCACTTAAGAGTATATGGTCAGGCTGCACCACAGACAACCCCGGATAGGAGATTCCGAGGGCTGCAGAGGGGCTCTGCTCATGCATGGGCACCCTCTCACATATAACCAAGCACCCTGCCTTCAGGATTGATAAGGCCTGCCATAGGGGTGACTGATAGGTTTTTATGTGCAGTGTAAGGTGAGATATCGTGAACCTATATCTCTGTAAGGGGTGCATGCACCACCTCACTCAGGCTGCAGTAGCAGTCCTGTGGTGTCATTTTGGATGGCCTTCCAGGGGTGGCACAATACATGCTTCAGCCCCTGGTAGGCCTCTGGGTACCTATGCCCTGGGTACATAGTATACCATATACTAGGAACTTACAAGGGCACTCCAGAATCCAATCTGTGATGTACCTAAGGTACAAGGAATCAATTTAAAGCGGAAGCAGCTAGGCTGGGGTCCTGGATAGCAGGGCCCCAGCCATTTAAAGTCGAAAAACAGTGATACACCAACAAAAAGTGGGGGTAACCATAAGAGGCAGATCCTACTCTCCTTCACAACCCCCCCCCCCAAACGCAGGGACATTAAACTAACCTTGACCAGTTAAGTCTTCATGTTCTAAGTGGAAATATCTGGAGAGTCCATCTGCATTGGCATGGTTACTCCCAGATCTATGTTCCACTGTATAGAACATCCCCTGTAGGGAAATGGACCACCTCAAATGTTTGGGGTTTTCACCCTTCATCTGTTTTAGCCATAAGAGGGGCTTATGGTCTGTCTGAACCAGGAAGTGAGTGCCAAACAAGTATGGCCTCAGCTTCTTCAGAGCCCAAACCACAGCAAAGGCCTCCCTCTCAATGGCTGACCAACGTTTCTCTCTGGGGGTCAGCCTTCTGCTAATAAAAGCTACTGGCTGATCCTAACCTTCATCATTCAACTGTGATAGTACAGCCCCTACCCCCACCTCAGATGCATCAGTTTGCACAATGAACTTTTTGGAGTAGTCAGGACTTTGCAGAATGGGAGCAGTGCACATGGCCTGCTTCAGGTCATCAAATGCCTTTTGACAGCTAACTGTCCACTGAACCTTTTTGGGCATTTTCTTAGAGGTTAAGTCATTCAGGGGTGTCACTATTGATCCATACCCCTTGACAAATCTTCTGTAGTACCCAGTCAGGCCTAAGAAGGCTCTCACCTGAGTCTGGGTAGTTGGAGCAACCCAGTCCATGATGGTCTGGATTTTGCTCTGTAATGGTTGAACATGGCCTCCACCCACAAGGTGGCCCAGGTACACAACCTGACTCTGCCCTATCTGGCACTTTGTGGCCTTGATAGTTAGGCCTGCCTTCTGCAGGGCCTCCAAAACATTTCTGAGGTGGACCAGGTGTTCCTCCCAGGTGGAGCTAAAGACAGCAATATCAACTAGATATGCTGCACTATAGGCTTCCAGACCTGTAAGGACTGTGTTCACCAACCTCTGAAAAGTGGCAGGTGCATTTTTCAAACCAAAGGGCATCACCACAAATTGGTAAAGCCCACCAGGGGTAGAAAATGCAGTTTTGGGCTTTGCATCATCAGCTAGTCTGATCTGCCAGTAGCCAGCTGTGAGGTCAAATGTGCTTAGATACTTGGCTGAGGCCAAAGTGTCTATTAGCTCATCTGCCCTAGGAATTGGATGGGCATCAATCCTAGTGACTGCATTGAGGCCTCTGTAGTCCACACAAAACCTCATCTCTCTCTTACCATCTTTGGTGTGAGGTTTTGGCACCAGGACCACTGGACTAGCCCAAGGGCTATCTGAAGGTTCAATGACAACCAGTTCCAACATTTTCTG